>OX465568.1:5543977-6743977 GCA_950022955.1 Xestia ashworthii | reverse complement strand
CGGTTAACACGAGGACACCACTCTACAATAATAGTGTCCGTATATTGAGGCGATTTCACTTGACGAGTATTAGTGATCACTGGATTTCAAGCGGAAGCGGCTGTCCACCAGTGTAAGAATTTTTGATATCGGATGAGTAGTTTCCAAGATTGGGTACCTCCTACATTCAAACTTACAAACTTAACCTCTTTATAATATTATTAGTATAAAATAGATGGGAAAGGTTATGGCCTACACGGTAGAATCGATTTAGTACACACCATCAATGCTAAACCAAGGCTTTCCTACAAAATGGTCACGTTCTCATAACATTGACTTTAATAGTATTGATTTATAGTTTTTCTACGGAATTTCACGGCTACATATAATTGCTTATTGGCAACGCTTTTGGACATCATTCATAAGAATTTTATGTTTACTACATCCAATAGATATTTCGAACGAATATAATTCCTACGTTTCAATTGAAAGTTTTCACTTGAGTAGGTACCTACCTAAACTCTTTTAGCATTAATTCTCAACCTGTTTAAGTCGTGAGGCTACTTTTGGGTTTAGCTCGTTCCATTGTCGACCTCATCTCTGTCCTTAGGACAAGATTGAGATCAACAGTAGGGCCCATTTAATATTTAAAAAAAAACGTCCCGTTTGCACCAACAAACACCAAATGTAAACTTATATTGTCACTTACGGGATATCTTCCGTGATTATTTGTTATTAATTGTTATTATATAAGTTTAGTTTTAAACCATGAAAGCTTCAAACAGTGTTTAAACACCACATGTGTTTTAAATCAACGTCTGTTTCTCATTCAAGCGTTTGAAAATAAACTGCACTAGTGGGAAAAGAACCTTAAATCTATAAAAAACATAGTTTACTTTTAAATAAATAAAAAAAAAGAAGCTGACTTTACGAGCTGCATCGCTAACTAAATTAATCGTATAAAAAATAACACGACCACATGATAAGTTAAAAAGAAATACCCAGTGAATGGAAACACCAACTTTTACAAACTCGTGCTGTAACAGCGCGCAATTTAGCTTATGCACGATATATGAATGCACACGAAGAAAAGTTATATAACCAACAAATTATATATTATATACTAAAATGAACTTATTATACTTGCTAATGACCGAGTTATTATAATAACATTAGGTGCGGAACTACGAAGGCAGAGTCTTACCATTGTTTTGCATAAAAAGGCGATTTTATCGTTTTGTAAACATTTTGTAGCTCTCTGTTTCATATTCTCTTTTTGGTGGTGTCTTTGATTCTCTTACGTAAGTTGACCAATTCAAAATTCGTTAGGTCGACTGATCCCGCGGGATCCGCCATGTGGGATCAGTTTACTAAAGAGCCCCAGTAAGACCAGCGGTGCACACAAACAATGCCCTATCTACTTACTGTCCTGCTCTTTGTGCAAGTCCACGTGCACCTTTAGGGATTATTCCGAAGCAATAGTTACTTTCTGTTAATGTTCTTTAGGTTCATAGCAGAATACTTATTGCAGTAAGGGCCGATTTCACCATTCAAACTAAACGCGATCATATTTAAACTGCGTTCAAGAGCTGTCAGTGTCACTATTGTTACGAAATATTTACTTACACTCACTGCTCTTCAACGCGACTTCGTCCGCAAAAATTGTAATAGCTCGGCTTATTTCCTTGATATAAATATAATATACAGCCTGTTACTTCCTGATTCTTAGCTTTCTATTTGTGAAAAAATGTTTAAAATCAGTCCGGTAGTTTCGAAGCTTATTCGGTACTTACAAACTAATAAACCAAAAAAAAAATTCTTCGTAATATTGGTATAGATAACACCATAAATATTATATTCAAACAACACTAAAAATACATATAACAATTACGGCCACACACTCACGTTAGATGTTATAAAATATTCATAAAATTGCAACACGCCGCGTTACGTAAACCAGTTAAGTAGATATATGTAAGTAAATGTTTTTATGACTGAATTCAAAATGTGAAAGCAACACTATTTCCTATTAATATAATACAAAACTCCTACATACAAAGCGGCAAAAGCTCACAATAGAATAAATATTCCCCGTTTTTGCAACAATTTTCATTTATGCTCCGCGCCTATTTGTTGTAGCGTGATGTTATATAGCCTATAACCTACCTCGATAAATGGAATATCCAACACAAAAAGATTTTTTCCATTTCAATCAGTAGTTCCTGAGATTAGCACGTTCAAACAAACAAACAAACTCTTCAGCTTTATTATATTATTAAGTAGTATAGAAAGAAGTACCGATAGATGAAATAAAAACTGTCGAGAAAACCGATTTTTAACCGACTTCTAAAAAAGGAGGAGGTTCTCAATTCGGATGTTTCTATTTTTTTTTTTTTTTTTTTTTTTTTTTTATGTTTGTTCGGGCATAACTCCGTCGCTTGCCAACCGATTTGGAAAATTCTTTTTTTGTTGGAAAGGGTATTCTTTCCAAATGGTCCCATAGCCACCAAGTCGGGATCTGATGATGGAATCTTGGCGAAATCGAGGGAACTCTTCAAATTTTATGTGAAAACGTGTTGCGATTTTGGTATTTTCTACAACAAGTGAAGCATTTGCGTTTGATAAGAACCATTTTACCATCAGATCTGATGATGAAGCCAAGAGTCACGGAACTCCATAATGAGACAATGTACCCTAGTCGTGTTTGGGCTTGATGTAATTGTAACGGTATGCACTTTCCATGTATATCAAGCACATGAGAACCACTAAAAAGTGAAAAATAAAAACTTTTTTGCAAAAAATAAAACCGACTTCAAAAAAAAACAAAAAAGTGAAAAATAACTTTAGCTTCTGAAGTCGGTGACAAAAAAACTAAATCAATCAAACAAATGTCACCGACTTCAGAAGCTAAAGTTATTTTTCACTTTTTTGTTTTTTTTTGAAGTCGGTTTTATTTTTTAAAGAAGAATTTTGACAACTATGATTAATTTGTACTAGATTTCATTCTTATTTTAATAATCGGAGAATAAATAACTGCTCAATAATTTATTGCATTCCGAAATGTCATAATAGAGACAGTGATAAATTATAAGCTACTTAATGAACGCGACAAACTTGCCTTGGGTTCGAACTAGAGTCCTACTTATTTATTAGCAGTCCGACGATGGTAACATTGGCTATCACTGCATCTATGATTATGATGACATTTCTTGAACGCAGTTTAGGTTGCGTTCTATTTGATTAGTGAACTTGGCCCTGAGTCATCATTCTATGTATAAGTAGTTATTCTTTTGTTAGATATTAGCTGCTGCCCGGGACGTCGTCTGCGTGAAGGCTCTACAGCACCAGAAATACCTAAGATGCCAGTGTCGCTATAGCATTATAATCCTATCCTATATCTACACTATCTACACTAATATTATAAAGAGGAAAACTTTGTTTGTTTGTTTGTTTGGTTGTAATGAATAGGCTTAAAAACTACTGGACCGTTTTTAAAAATTCTTTCACCATTCGAAAGCTACATTATCCACGAGTAACATAGGATATATTTTATCCCCGTACTCCCACGGGAACGGGAACTATGCGGGTGAAACCGCGGGACGTCCGCTAGTAATATATATAATATTATAAATGTGAATGTAAGTTTGTTTGTTACGCTTTCACGCGAAAAGTACTCAACCGATCATCATGAAACTTTGTACACATATTCTTGGAGGTATTAGAAGTAACATATGATACTTTTTATAAAAAAAAAAAAATTTAGCAACGGGATCCGCGAACGAAGTCGCGGGCAGAAGCTAGTTAGATATAAAAGTATCTAAGATCTAGAACCGCCCACAGTCGTCAATTGTTCGGCCGAAAGAAACTAAAATTGCCTAGCCAGACCGTTAGATTTCTTCTGCTCGAGACCTATTGAAATTATTTTTAGAAACTTTTTCAATTTAGTACATGTTCGGTTATTGGGTTACCTAGACATTTAAAGCCGGTTCTTATTTGTCGTACTTCAAAAATTTTAAAAACTTATTCTCCTTTTTATAACCTAGAAAGTTACTGGTATTGGTTGTCCATAAAGTTAGAATTTGAGAATATACAGGTTTTTAAGAAAAATAATTGTATAATCTCTAATGTATTGGAAATCAAAAACGAGCGCGCCAAACAACCAAAAATGTAAAATACGATGTAAACCAACAACAAAGAGCTTTAAGACTTCTTTTTGTCAGATAAGCATCTAATTCATAAACCAGAATGTAGTTAATTAAATATTGCTAAAAAACCCCGAGTAATAAGCAACACTATCTGAATCTAGTTTTTTTAGGCCAAAGTAAAAATATTACTGTGTGTGAATAATTTACCAAGTATAATCGTTGAGATGGTTATTTATATTTTTTTTTATTGGAATTGGATTGGATTTGAGATTGGAAGTTGATACAACATCGAATTCATATCTAGCTAGCAATTTCAAACACAATTTTTAGGTATCGCTTTTAAAATGAACAAGAATTTGTGTAGTTGACTACCACTATAACACCCGATTACTGAAAAATCACGCTCTGATTATAAATTCGCGGTTTATAGGGTAAAATCGACTCCATCTAAATTGAAGTCAATTAGAATGTTTGCAGCCTATGTTACCTGGGTCATAATAACGAATCGATTGACACCTTATTCATCAAAATCGGATGAACACTTTAGGCGCAACATATTATGAATGACACTGATTTAAAAAAGAGTTATGAGAAAAACAAATTTTCTATAGAAATTTTAAATTCCTCATATCTCGTCTTTACATCATTGTCCTTTCAAAATATTTATTTGGGAACATAGATATTCTATAATACAATCGAAATATATATTGTAAAATCTCGAATTATTGTCAACTGAACATACGGAAGTATCTCTGCCCCCATAATCGGGACTTGGGGCACCCCCCCGTTAGGTTAGTTAGGTTCCTTTAAACCTTGCACTCGGAAATAGGGGCCCCGCGAAGCGGGGCTCCGTCGACTACGCTTTTTAGGGGAATATAAAGTGTTTTAAGGTTAGGTTATAATAATTGGTATTTCTCAGGAATGGTACAATATCTTTTCATGAGAGTTGTACCACTGGGCAAGGGGGACCCCTCCTTCCCTCCACACCACGTGAGTTGACTACCATCGCATGCATTTCACGAAAAATAATGCGTTTTGTTGTAAGCAGTATGTTCATTTGACAATATTTCGAGATTTTACAATATCGCTAGAGATATTACAATATAACGTATTTGACAATTTTACGGTGACATATATATTTCGATTGTTAATATGTTTGGTTACATTTGGGATTTTGTCCCTATAGTGACCAAGGAACTAAAGCCCAGATGCAAGGTGGGTTGGTATTGGAAAGCAAGGAAACAACAAACGGTTCCAAATAACTTTAGTTTATTGAAGTTATATAACTATAACCATACAAACATAACTTACAATTAGTAATAATGAAGGCTAATAAAAATAGGTAAATATAGTATAGATTAATGCCAGCCGGCACAAACTTCAGTCGGCAAAACTATGGTTGTGGGGGGTTGGAGATAACGCCAGTACTGTTCCTTATTTTAAAGTTTTAAAGTTAAACTATAAAATTGGTTTTAACAAATAATCAAGGTGCAACCTTCCAGTTAGATGATAACAAAATAATTATTACTAAATGGGCGAAAAGTTACTTAGTTTGATGTACAGAATGCTTGATTGACGGCTTCGTGATGAGGTGGTTTACACCGTGTAGACTGCTATGTTCGTAAACCTTCGTAATCGTAGTCAACCGCAGCAATCCATAGTTTGATATAGACAACTCATCTTTAATTTGATTGAAATGAAATGTCTATTGGTTACAATCCATTTTATTAATAGAGTTATTCCATTCAGAAGTCGTACAAACATTATCGATCAATACTTTAAATGCTTAAATGTCGATCTTATCGCCTCCAGTTTGTACGTCTCTTAATTAAAATCAGAACTTTCCAAACTCAATACGATTGGATTCGATTGATTAGATATTGTTTAATTTACAACTCTATTCTTGAACCTTCACAGTGGATTAGTTCGTAATAACTTGCTGTTGTTTTCTTTAGACAATGTATGTACCGTGAATCAAAAATACAAGGTGTAAACGGCCGATGCACGAAGCAGTCAACCAAACATTCTTGCTGGGTAAAGAGTGTAACAAATAAGTTTTGGGTCTTGTTGTTCCTATTTTGATTCTAGGGATTAAACAAATGTCGATCACATCAAACCTTGAACCAATCTGTAATGAGTTTTGTATTTGATGCTTTATTAAAAAAAGAAACTTGAGAGGTGTCAAGGGACACCCGGATGGAACGAAATTCTGGCTTGCTTTCTATAAGAGAGAGAGAGACAGACAGAGAAACATGCGACGCCGCACAGCTTACAATAGCTTACTATAGCAAAACATTATTTCCCCGTTTTGGTTTTTTAAAACAACTTTCAGCGTTGCGAATGGCAAAAATTACGAAAACGGCCGGAGGGTGTTACTCAGTGCATTCCCAACTACTAGCGACATCTAGTAACACAACGGAGTAGTACTTACATATTTTAACAATAGATGTCGCAGTTACCAATATTATTAGTACCACTCATACACATTAGATGGCGCTGTTCTAAAAAATAAAAAGTGTAGTGACAACTTTTCGTAAGAATTTTTTCCGTCTAGCCCCCTTTCACAACGCGCGATAAGGAACTTCGTTCCAAAAAATATAATGACATCATAATTGGTTAGTTCCCGAAGAGATAGATGTTATAATTTTTCCCAACGAATACGATCTAACAGTCTGGGTCCTTTCGACTTCCAAAAACAGGAGGTTCTCAATTCATCTGTATGTTTTTTATTTTTGTGTTTGTTACCTCAGAACTTTTTAGATTTATACTCTTAGCTCATAAACAACTGCAACAGCAATACATGAATCACTTGTACTTGTATAATGCCGGGTGCAGACTGTTGGAGCCAAAAGTCTTAGGTGGCTGTTGCACCTGTTTGGATTCAAGGGATTTAAAAAATGACGATCGCGTAAGGCCCGGTTTACACCAAAACGGAGGCCAGCGGAGCGGAGAGTAGTGTGAAAACCGACCAATCACATTGGATGAAATCTACATCGCTTTCTCGTCTCTCCTGTGATTGGTCGAATTTTACACATCAACTCTCCGCTCCGCTCGTCTTCGCCTTGGTGGAAACTGGGTCTTAGGCGTTGTTGAGATTTCGAATCGACTGCGGCCATCGCTACAGACACATTATTACAGGTTTCGGTGTTCAAAGCAGCGTCTGCAAATTACCCATACTGGTTTTGTCCAAACCTTATTGAATTTTATAATTTATTTAGAAACCTGTCACTCATGATGACTTTCAAAACAATATAACGTGATTAGAATATTTTATTAACAAAAATACATTACTCTTTGTCTATTCTCATGTGTCATTGAAAAGCGTTTGTTTTCACTAGAAAACTTATCGTGAATCGTTATTATACAAGGTGTAAACGGCCACTTTGAAGCTGTCAACCAAGCATTCTGTACATTAAATTACTTAAGGGGACTACGGGAGCTAAATTAGCAACTGTATTTGTGGTGGTTCAAACTTCGTTTGAAATTCTGTTAGAATGAAGTTCTAATCAGCTTGCACTACAAAGTGGTTGTTACGTCAGTCACTCCAGGCCGAATAGTGCGAAATGAGTGGTTTCGATCGATTTACAAAAAATCTATTGATTGGACTAAAAAAATAATACACTATGATGCTAATATGTTGCTTGTAGAATTATTTGCCAAAAAATCAGAAAGATCGCATGTATTTTAGTATGGTTTTTACTCGTTTAAAGAAATGTTTAGAGATAAGTTCGTGATTTTTTTTATCGAGTAAAATTAATTGTATTATGTTTGCAAAACACTATCATACTAGCATATATCCTGAAGAATGTCATATATTTTTTTAGTTGTGTGTATTGCAGTGCATCATATTCTTTCAGGTATTATAAAACTCCCGTTTAGCTCCTGTAGTCGCCTTAACCTTTTGGACGCCTTTGTCACATATACGTGACAAGCAAGCGCGTGCCCCGTACGCCAAACTACACAAATATGTGACAAAATAGTAGATGAAATTGTGGCTTGGCGTGGAGGGCACGCGCGTGTGTTTATGCTGTGGCGGTCAAAAGGTTAAGTAAATTGGATGCCAAAACTATTGCTAGGAATTGACTTTTTATTCGGTTGAACAAATCACGTTTAACGGTCGAACTCAGTGTAACCACAGGTGTAACTAGAATGTTGCCAGGTATGGCCAAACCAAAAATATCGTGAAGATGAGGAGAACTGGATTTTTACTGTTTTACAACTTTACTATGCTGAGTACAAACAGTTTAAAGAAATAACTAACTTAATGAGGGTTTCTTGACGAACTTTGTAATTTCTATAGTCCGCGCCACGAGACGCTATAATTTTTGTAAACAAAGAATTTCTACCAAAATACGTAGCGATAATTCAATCAACAACAAATACTCCCAAATTCAATCAACTCAAATTATCATACGTATAATACAAAACTGTTAGTTTTTTGCTTGGTCGGGTTATCTTTTGGCGATTTAAAGCGCTGTCGTCTAATGTTATGTGGTACTGGAACGCATCTGACATCATAGAACGTAAACATTTGGTCCGCCATTTTGTAGTAAGTTCACGCTGACGCTGTCGGTTTTGAATGTAACTCAAAGGTTGCGAACCCGAATGTGTATTTACAAAATTTATAGGTTCTCTTGGCGGGGACTATAAATATTTATTCTTCTGAATTCAAATTTGTGGATATTCCGGAAATGGGCTCATATGGTGTACCATAGAGTATTTTTGACCGACTTCAAAAAGGAGGAGGTTCTCAATTCGTCGGAACCTTTTTTTTAAATTTTTTTTTATGTATTTTCCCCGATTACTCAAAGATGGCTGGAGCGATTTGAATTATTCTTTTTTGTTTGAAAGGGTATACTTCCCAGGTGGTCCCTTAATCATCAAATCGGGATCTGATTATGAGATCCTGGAGAAATTGAGAGAACTCTTCAAATTTTATAGGCACACTTGATGCGATTTGGGTTGTTTTTGGAAGAATACCTTCTTAAAGTGGTCCCATTTCAATTTGGTGAAGATCTGATGAAGAACTTCGGAGATAGGCAACAGAACTCCTCAATAAATGATAGCAAATGGACTGGGATTGCTGAAATCTCATTTCTATCTATTGTTTACAACAGTTCATAATGTAACATCACGCCTCTACGCTGTGAAGGGGTAAGCACAAGTGAACCACTAAAAAGTGAAAAATAAAAACTTTTTTACAAAAAAATAAAACCGACTCCAAAAAAAAACAAAAAAGTGAAAAATAACTTTAACTTCAGAAGTCGGTGACAAAAAACTAAGTAAATCGATCAAACAAAGGTCACCGACTTCTGAAGTTAAAGTTATTTATCACTTTTTTGTTTTTTTTTTTGGAGTCGGTTTTTCTAAGTATATTTTGGAACCAACCAATCATGATGAATTTCAAAACTATATAATCTGATGAGAATATTATATTGACAACAAAAACAATTAATCTTCGTCGGATCTCAATGTGTCCTTAATAAATGATTACATATTTATTAATGACACTTGATAGCTCACTTTATTTCAATCGAATTTTGTTAACAATTTCATGGGTTTTCGTTGTGCTTGCACGGAACCCGATTTTTTTTTCGATATTAAAATTAGCCTAAGTTACTCCTTACAACATTAGCTATATATCTGGGTAAAATCCCCGGTCCAGCCGTTTCTGAGATTAGCTGGAACAAACAGTCGGACACTGGTTTTTTTTATTTAATATTGATTCAGTAAAAAGCTGTTATTTTGAAATAACAAACAGACACCTAATTGTTATTTATTTGTTTAAATGTTTGCAGTCAAGTTTCTGAAAAAATATATTTTGTATATAGGTATTGTTATTACTTAATTGTTTTATTTGTAAAAATGTATGGACTTAATTTGTGTCTGAAATAAACATAATTATTATAATTATTACCTGCCTTATTTAATTTATTTTTTATATCTTTAGTGGTTTTGAAAGAAAAAATACCTTAGTACTTGTGGTTTTTCCCACACAGATTTTTTTGATCCGTAATTATATGTATTTTTTGTGGAGGTAATTTAAGGAAAATTATGCATGAATTCCAAAAAAAAAAGACATTGTGTTACCAGTTACCACACTGTTTTGTTGTACATAATAGATGTAAATTATTTATTTTCGAGTGTTTGAATAGTTTTATGTATAATTTAATACTAGTGAAAAACCAGATATTGTGACATGGATGACATTTCTCAAAAAAATAATTTTTTCGATGAAATTAATTTGTAGTTGAATATAAAATTAACGAAAGTAAGATTAAAGTAATTAATTAAATACGTAAAATGAGCCTTTTATATTTACAAAAGTTTTATTTGACAAAAAAAATGACAATAAGTAAGTACTTATTAGTGAAAACATTAAGTACTTATTAAAGTCTATTAAAAAAAAAGAAAAGAAAGAACACGAAGAAAGAATTTGGAGGGATCTATTAATGATTTTGATAATTATAATTATGTAACTACATTTATGTAGGCGCAGCGAATCATATTTTAATCAACATACAATCTAACACTGGCCTGCAAATTGCAAAAAAACCTGAGAAAGTTTGAATTTCGCGGACTACCTTGGAGCATCAGCCTTAAACAGTTTTCATAAATTTCTTTAGAACATGTTTACCATTGAGTTCATGACGAAGTACGGTTGTCAAAATACATTAAAAAGTTTCTTTATCACCCACACACAAGACTTAAAAAAGAATGATGATTATTGGCAATGCAAAATCTCCAATAATACTTTTATAAATATTATTAAAACTACGACTGTTAACCGTAAATACTCAATAGACATTTATCATCTTAACTTTTTGTGTGTTTTATTGCGCATGGGATTTTCAACGCTCCGCCCAGCTATTAGAATTGAAAATCGAGAGCCCGCCCGCGCGAATATTGGTATTTGATAAATGGACATCATTTAAGTAGGCATGATCAAAGTGACCAGGTTAGCTTGGCATATGGCACGAATTGTATCAATTTTTTAGTAGTATGTCATCATTCTGTGCCTAGCCTTTTCTCAACTATGTTGGGGTCAGCTTCCAGTCTTAACTGGATGCAGCTGAATACCAATATTTTACAAGGAGCGACTGCCCATCTGACCTCCACAACCCAGGTCTTAGTAGTAAGTACTAGTAGTAAAACTCTCAAGACTACTTGTAAAATCTGTCGTTCATCATCATCATCATCAATGATGATCAAGAGATTCATCATCATCCGCAGCTTGAATTCATTCACCGCATAGAGAAATAGGCCTCTCTTTGCATATGCCAAACCCGTGAATATTTTAATCAGTAAAGTAATCAGTCGTTACTTTGGGAATATCGAATTAAAAGTTAATCAAAATATTCAGATTTAATTCCACAAATAGGTAGGTCCTCGTGTGGATGCAAAATGCAGCACCGCTTTCTGCCCTCAAAGATGTGCAGGTCGTTCGAAAATTAGCAAGCAAGATGTAAACCAAACCTGTACTCCATAAATATACACCGTGACTTTTTAGTCGTCTTACAAAGGCATTTCAGGGGCCGTATTTTTGAATCAATAGAATTCCAAATCGTGTACGAAATCGCAGAATTCGTGTGCGAATCCCTAAAATCGCTATTTTTGAATATTCATACCCGTGAATTTTGCAACGAGTGGTCCGACCCACTCGTTTCCGATATTCTACCAGTAGAAATGACGGAAATGACGTGAGAATGACACTGTCATTATCCCTATTGTTTTCCTATTCTTTTTTTTGTCGTTTTCCATTTTCTACGTATGTTCTTTAACAATTCAAAAACAAATCCAACACAAACAACAACCGGGAAAAATATGTGAAAACTAGAGAAAAAAATATCGAAATCCCAATGACAGACGTCAGATAATGACATTATAACTTTTTGATTTACGTTCCGTTCCACCGTAACTCATTACCGGTTTTTAAAATCAATGAGTTATGGCTTTCCAGTTTTTATTTTTCTGCGTGAAATGAAAAATGTTATAAGATTCGAGTTTTAGGGCAACACTCATTTCTATTACTTCAAAAATACGTAAAATTTGGAGCAATCGAAATTCATTTCGTATACGTTTTGCTTTCGTGCATGAATTTAAGATTCACTTCGAGTGATTCAAAAATACGGCCCCAGTTCATGTATCCAATGACTAGTAAACGTTCATAATAAAAAAAAAAAACTTTTTTGCAAAAAATTAAACCGACTTCACACAAAAAAGTGAAAAATAACTTTAGCTTCTGAAGTCGGTGACCTTTGTTTGATTGATTTAATTTTTTTGTCACCGACTTCAGAAGCTAAAGTTATTTTTCACTTTTTTGTGTGAAGTCAGTTTAATTTTTTGCAAAAAAGTTTTTATTTTTCACTTTTTAGTGGTTCACAATATGTGCATACCCTTTCACAGCGTACCAGCGTGATTTTTTGTTATGAACTGGTGTAAACAATAGACAGACATGAGATTTCAGCAATCCCAGTAAGAGACACACATTTGCTACATTTAATGAGGAGTTCCGATGCCTTTCTCCGAAGTTCTTCATCAGATCTTTACCAAATTTAAATGGGATCACTCCGAGAAACTACTCTTTCAAAAACTACCCAAATCGCTTCTGGTGTGCCTATAAAATTTGAAGAGTTCTCTCTATTTCTCCAGGATCCCATTATCAGGATCCTGACTTGATGATTATGGGACCTTCTGGGAAGTATACCCTTTCAAACAATTAAAAAACAAATTCGGTCCAGTCATCTGCGAGTAATCGGGGAACATTGAATTGAGAACCTCCTCCTTGTTGAAGTCGGTTAATAACGACGTTATGGTACGTGACTCAAATATCCGGATAGCCTTTAAAAGATTTGGCCGAGAATCGGTAATTTGCTTCTAAGAATTGAAGAGTTCCGTTCCTTTGTCATGGATCCCATAATCAGAACCTAACCAAATTCTCATCAAACTACCCTTGAAGTGCCCTTGCCAATAAAATAAAAAAAAAACTTATCCCCAATAAATGGAACTTAATACACCTAACCGTCGAAATCTGGGAATATTGTACACATCTGCGTACCCCCTCAGAGCATACAGGTGTGATGTTACGTCATGATGTTCTATAAACAATATACATTCAAGCGATTGCAGCAGTTACTGCAGATTTGCCGTGTATATTTGAAGAGTTCCATTGTATATCTCCGAAGATCCGGATCAGATCTTCAGCAAATTAAAATATAACCACACGGGAAGCACCAGCTTTCAAATTAAAAAAAGAATCATCAAAATCGGTTCACCCAGTCGAAAGTACTGAGGTAACAAACACTGTCGAAATCTGGGTGTATTGTACACATCTGCGTACCCCCTCAGAGCATACAGGCGTGATATTACGTCATGATGTTGTTTAAAAAAACTTTTTTGCAAAAAATAAAACCGACTTCACACAAAAAAGTGAAAAATAACTTTAGCTTCAGAAGTCGGTGACCTTTATTTGATTGATTTAGTTTTTTTGTCACCGACTTCTGAAGCTAAAGTTATTTTTCACTTTTTTGTGTGAAGTCGGTTTTATTTTTTGCAAAAAAGTTTTTATTTTTCACTTTTTAGTGGTTCACATGTGCATACCCTTTCACAGCGTACCAGCGTGATTTTTTGTTATGAACTGGTGTAAACAATAGACAGACATGAGATTTCAGCAATCCCAGTAAGAGACACACATTTGCTACATTTAATGAGGAGTTCCGTTGCCTTTCTCCGAAGTTCTTCATCTAATCTTTACCAAATTTAAATGGGATCACTCCGAGAAAGTACTCTTTCTAAAACTACCCAAATCGCTTCTGGTGTGCCTATAAAATTTGAAGAGTTCCCTCTATTTCTCCAGGATCCCACTATCAGGATCCTGACTTGATGATTATGGGACCTTCTGGGAAGTATACCCTTTCAAACAATTAAAAAACAAATTCGGTCCAGTCATCTTCGAGTAATCGGGGCACATTGAATTGAGAACCTCCGCCTTTTTGAAGTCGGTTAATAACGACGTTATGGTACGTGACTCAAATATCCGGATAGCCTTTAAAAGATTTGGCCGAGTATCGTTAATTTGCTTCTAAGAATTGAAGAGTTCCGTTCCTTTGTAATGGATCCCATAACCAGAACCTAACCAAATTCTCATCAAACTACCCTTAAAGTAGGTACCCTTGCCAATAAAATAACAATACATGTCAAGGTAATAGGCTTATCCCCAATAAATGAAACTCCTAACTGTCGAAATCTGGGAATATTGTACACTTCTGCGTACCCCCTCAGAGCATACAGGCGTGATGTTGCGTCATGATTTTGTATAAACAATAAACATTCAAGCGATTGCAGCAGTTACTGCAGATTTGCCGTGTATTTTTGAAGAGTTCCATTGTATATCTCCGAAGACCCGGATCAGATCTTCAGCAAATTAAAATATAACCACACGGGAAGCACCAGCTTTCAAATTAAAAAAGAATCATCAAAATCGGTTCACCCAGTCGAAAGTACTGAGGTAACAACCACTGTCGAAATCTGGGTGTATTGTACACATCTGCATACCCCCTCAGAGCATACAGGCGTGATATTACGTCATGATGTTGTATAAACAATAAACCTACAAGCGTTAACAGCAAGCACTGCAGATTTGCCGTACATTTTTGAAGAGTTCCATTGTATATCTCCGAAGACCAGCATCAGATCTTCAGCAAAATAAAATGGGACCACATGGGAAGCACCAGCTTTCAAATAAAAAAAGAATCATCAAAATCGGTTCACTCAGTCGAAAGTTATGAGGTAACAAACACAAAAAAAAAAAAAAAAAAAAAAAAAAAACATACAGACGAATTGATAACCTCCTCTTTTTAGAAGTCGGTTAACAATAAACCTACAAGCGATAATAGCAATCACTGCAGATTTGCCGTACATTTTTGAAGAGTTCCATTGTATATCTCCGAAGACCAGCATCAGATCTTCAGCAAATTAAAATGGGACCACATGGGAAGCACCAGCTTTCAAATAAAAAAAGAATCATCAAAATCGGTTCACGCAGTCGAAAGTTATGAGGTAACAAACACAAAAAAAAAAAAGAAAAAAAAACAGACGAATTGATAACCTCCTCTTTTTGGAAGTCGGTTGATAAGTATTTATGAGATTTATCATTTAAAAATAAAAAAAATTATTCATTATTAAGACGGAAGGCGTAGTTTTGTCTCGTTGAAAATGGTGATGGAATGATCTGCTCGACTCGTGCGCTAGGTAGGTATACTCTACAGTTTGATACGTATACATTTTTAACAGGGTGTTTCATATTTCTAATGTATTATTTATTTTTCTTCGTACCTATTATCTTAATTACTTAATGATAAAAATATGATAATCGCGCCTAGAGGTATTTTATATCGGGAGTGGGCCGCTTTTGTAAAATGACTAAAAAGTCACGGTGTGTAGTACCGGACTACGTAGGAGGTGTTGACCTTAAATCTAAGCCACCTACAGCTATACCCTATAATTTCGTCAATGGTGTTTTGACAGGTCCGCTATGTGCTCGGAGATTTTCGTCCAAAGTTAGATATGCTTGCCATATTAACCTTTCTATATCTATATTTGTAAAAGAAAATCAAATTAACATTAAAATGATTGTCTAGTGATTGTTATTTATTGTTGTGTGTATGAATATTAGTTTCTTCGCAATTAACTACAATTATGTTATAAAAGAACGATATTGTACTCGTTTGTGTAGGCGGAGAATTTCACCTTAAATGTTTTAGGAACAGAAATGGCTCAACGGAAAAAACACAATGATTTTGGAGCTAAAGTTAACTTTTGTGTAGACATTTTTATTGCTGTATGACTTTTACTCAAGACTTCGCCCGCGCGGTATTCGGAGATTAATACCCTAGTAGCATTTTTTGTTGGCATTTAGTTGGGCCACATACCTCTGGTTAGTTGGCAAATGCATACAATTGGCGGGCAGTTTGCGGGTTGGGCCCAAAACTGATGGCCTACGTGGATTTGCCTACGAAGGCCCAACTTGCGATGGGGCCAACGTGGATTTGCCTACGAAGGCCCAAGTAAGTACCTGCCTTTAACTACTACCAATGTTTACTACCGAGCTGGTAGTGTTGAACTAACAACCTTGTGTGAACACTAATAGGGTTGAAATAAAACCAAATTGCCTTGTGATCTAAGGCGCGGGACCAACACGAGTGGCGTTTTTCGAATGGCGGTGGTGCGGGTGCACGGGGGGCGAGGAAGTGGCGCCATTTCCTCGCCTCCCGCGCACCCGCATCCGCACCAGCGCCGCGCCACCGCCATACGCCACATGTATATGACCCGCGCCTTAGCTGGTAATATATTTACTAAAATTCACTCGAACCCAACCAAATCGTGGTAACACAACGATAGCGACTTCTAATTGGACTACAACGCCATCTATCGAGGTTGGGTACAACTTTTGAACCTTTACGATATTATCATTACGGTTTCGGCATGAACATACCGCCCACCAAGGACATTTAGTGACGGAATGTCCTTCTTAAATTATCCTTAATTTTCAATTTTGCACTTTGTTTACAGTATAAACCATAAATCTTAAATATAAACAAAAATATAAAAAATATGTTTAGTAAATCTAAGAGTAACTAAGAGTTAAGAGAGTACTAGTAAGCTCATACTGGGTAATTATACCTGTACCAGTATAAACGTATCATCCCTAACAGGCCCATTAAAAGGTTTGAGTTGGACCGATGTACGTTGTTATCATAACTTAACTCTTTATGGAGCCATGTTGTACTTCTGCAACATACCATTCAAATAGAAATAAAAATATAGCAAATGGCGATAGACCGACTTTACTCGGTGTTGTACATCGGCAACAAAGCATTCTAACGATTTAGTAACAAACGAGCTTACTAGATGGCGACACTTGTATTTGAATTTCATTGAAGTGACGAACGAGTACGTAAACCTGTTTCGCCCTCTTCGAATTCGTTTACGAAAAAATATTTTTTGGTGAAATAGTGATATTTGGCTGTTGAAATTGGTATGAGTAAAAGGTAAGAGGATTTATTCCAATAATCAATAATATTTTTGTTAGAAAAAATATTATTTTGATATTTCTTAGACAGATTTTGTTTTGTTGCAAATATGCAACATTGCGCGTTGTGGTATATGTTTATTACCGTTTTTTTTTAAATTTGTGTGTTTTTTTTCAGGATCAAAATGAATCGTAAATTGAATACTTTGACTACTCAGGACCTGGAAAATATACTGGGAGAATGGGAAGATAGCGAAGATGGCCTTGACTTTTCTGACGACGACGATGTTGCCGATCCGACGTATAATTTCGAGCCGAATGAGCATACAAGTTCTGATGAGGACCCAGAGGTACTATCTGACTTGGAAAATGAAGTTCAGTCTACCAGCACCCTAGTAACAACATCCACCAATACTCAGATCATTAGTACTGCAATGGATCCAAGTCTGTCCTCCGCTTGTCCTAGTACTAGTTCTGCAGCAACTCCAAGGACATCTAATCGTGTACCTAGAACTAATGTCACGTGGAAAACGAAAATCCTGAACTTAAATGAAGACCACCTACGTTTCCTTGGATCTGACAAGTTACCCCCAGAAATACTTTGCTTAGATACTCCATTTGAGGTATTTTCGTATCTGTTTACTGAAGAAATTATCAATCTTATAAGAGACCAGACTAATTTATACTCTGTTCAGAAAGATGCTAATAAACCTGTAAATGCCACTAGTCAAGAAATACGTCAATTCATTGGAATCGTATATTACATCTCAATAGTTCGTATGCCAAATGTAAAAATGTATTGGTCTGAAAACATTAGGTTTGCGCCGGTGCAAGAGACAATGCCGTCGAAACGATTCGAACTATTTAGACAGTTATTACACTTCAATGACAACAGTAAAATGTTACCATATGACCATGTCGATTCTGATCGTTTATATAAAATCCAGCCATTGATAGAGGCACTCAACCAGAACTTCAAAAAACTTCCATTTGAAGCGTATTTATCTGTAGATGAACAAATGTGTTCAACAAAAGCTCGAAGTGTGTTAAAACAGTATTTACCAGACAAACCCCATAAATGAGGATTTAAACTGTTTGTTATATATGGAGTATCTGGGTATGGATACAAATTTGAAGTATATAGTGGACAGGGAAACAGATGCGCAGCCAGCGAGCCTGACTTAGGGGCATCATCTAATAGCACTGGCCGGTTTGGCAGGATAAACGAATGACATGCAAATCTCCAGACTGCAAGGGGTATACGCAAACAAGCTGTGAAAAATATGGTATTAGTTTGTTATAATAAGCAAAATAACTGCTTTAAAAAATTTCATATTTCCTAACTTTAAGTTTATTTTTTTAGCACTCTTGATGTAATGTTGCATTTCTGCAACAGACAGTTTTTTTGGAATAATAAATACTTAATTTTTAATAACTTTTTTTAAATTATTTTTTCCGTTAATAATACCCTATTTACCAACTAGTATCTATAAAACTATCAAATTTAACGACCTTGCTCCATAAAGGGTTAAATCCCTACAAAAATCTCCCAACAGTAGGAATAGATGCAGCAGGCCCGTCGTTAGTTGGCCCAATGTTGTTATAATTACTGAGATCCCTGCAAAAATCACCCAACAGTAGGAATAGTAACAGAAGGCCCTTTGTTGGCTATTCGTTGGGCAAATAGTGCATGTTTATGACAATGGGCCTATTTTAAGTTTAGGTTGGCGGAACAACTAACCGTCTGCCAATACATTCCCAACTGTTGGCATAAGGAAGCCAACGGCAAATGCTACTAGGGTACACATTTATTACTAAACTATTTAATCTTTATCCTAACCCAGTTCTCCAATTTCATTGCAATTCGATCAGCCTCAAGGCATAAAAAAAACACAAAAACAAAGTAGCTTTTCCCATTTAAAATATTAGTATGAAAACGCCACAATTTTTTACAATTAAAGTTGTATCGAGGTTTTAACATTCTGTATCATTTAAATTCCAAAAAAGCAACTATTATCCTGTTCACAATTAAAATGTCTTAGATTTTACGTAAATTAACTTCAACGAATAATTAGACTTAGATAACAATCTCTACTTCTTCAAGACAAACTTTTACTGCTGTTTCGTTTCGCTTGCGTTATCTTTTTTCGCGAAAGTTTACATACCCCACATGTAGTGATGTTATCAATGCAAAATGTGCGCAGAAAATATGTTAGGCTGGTAATACACATACAGCAGTTACCTTGTTGAACTCGACTAATTTAATGTTACGAAGCAGTAAAAAAAAATCAAGCAAAATCATAGCATTAATTTCAAGTAGGTCAGTTACAGACACATTTGAATTGTCGAGCCCTTACGTTTGCCGATGCGCGGTCTCCACTTAAGGCGATTACACGAGCTAAACGCGAGTTTTATAATTACTAAAAGCATATGATTCACTGCTATAAACAAGACCAGAAAAATATTATGATATTCTTCAGGATATATGCTAGCATGATACTGTTTTGAAAACATAATGCAATTAATTTGGCTTGATAAAAGAAATCACGAACTTACCTCTAAAAATATCTTTCAAACAATAAAAAACATACATGCATGCGATCATTCTGATTTTTTGGCAAATAATTCTACAAGCAAAATATTAGCATGATACTGTTTTAGTTTTTTAATCCAATCAATAGTTTTTTTGTAAATCGATCGAAACCACTCATTAAGCGCTATTTGGCCCGCAGTGGCTCACGTAACAACCACTTTGTAGTGCAAGCTGATTAGAACTTTATTCTAACAGCATTTCAAACGAAGTTTGAACCACCACAAATAGAGTTGCTAATTTAGCTCGTCTAAGCGCCTTAAGAACATATCTACCCCAACGGTCATCAGCTCTACGATTATTATGACCGAAACAATTCCCACTTAAACGTACTGCTGTGTGCTTTGTCGATAACTCTGGTTCTCTGTCGGATCACCTCGTTCAGGATGCGATCCCTTAGAGAAAACGATATTTAGACTTAATGTGACGGGAGCTAGACGAGGAATTGGAGCTGTCATGTCGGAAATATATTCTTCGCTACGCTATCATCTAGTATTTCCCCAATTTTTACAGTCGGCTTCCATTCTAACCGGATACAGCTGATTAAAAATATTTGGCACGGAGTGACAGCTGAACACGATATTGGTAAGACTGGGTTGTCACTTGTCAGACTTTCGGGGCCTTGACTATACAAATCATAAATTTGGTCAACGGGATCAGTTGAACAATTCAAAAATTCATTAGGCCGACTGATCCTGCGGGATCCGCCTGTGTGGGATCAGTTTACTGAAGAGCCTCTGACTGCTCGTAACGACTGTCAAAGACAATATTGAATATAATAACTGTGCGTGTAATACCAGCCTTATGAGAAACGTTTGTACGAAACATGTCATACAGGTACATAGTGTTCTTAATTTTTATTAGTGAATTAATCATACATTAGCAACCTGTTGCAGAAAATAACAGTAAACAGTTAAGTTTAACTCGCCATCTGTGTCGAATATTACTTTGCAGTGCACAAAAAAATAATGGATAGTTTCTGTTTCGGTCGGTACGTTAGTAGCTGATACTAGGTTGGTTCAAAAACTAGATTCTAGTTTAAAACGGAATTTTGAACGGTTAAGAGAAACGATTTTGTTTTTTAGGGTTCCGTAACTCAAAAGGAAAAGCGGAACTCTTAGGAGCACTTTGTCGTCCGTATGTCTGTCAAGACCCTTTATCTCGGAAACGCGTGCTGCGGGACTGTTCGGAAGAGATACCGTGGCCACGGAACTTAAAGGGCGAGGAAGAAACATGGATGGGTTTTAGTCAGTAAAAGTCTGACACTCCCTTCCGCTCGGGAGGGGTCATTTGATGGTTTCACATCCGAAAAGAACGGGTTCCCAACTCGCTGCTATTCGAAATAGATACCGCAGCGAGATTCGTTTGATGATTTTCCATCCGAAAAAAAGGGGTTCCCAACTTCTTCAGTTTAGGTTTAATCTTTTGTCCCGGCCCCTAGCTAGTGGAAAAAGCAGAGTTTTTATAATTATATTGACACTCGAAAATATTTTGAAAACCCGACTTCCGATAAATAAGATGTTACAAAGGGAATGAAAGTTCTCATCTCTAATTCTTAAACGTTTTTTATTTAGAGTTTTGGATCGATATCCAAAACGCCACCAAATCGAAACACATGATGAACCTTATTTTGAGGCTGCTGTCGTAGGAGTCTAATGAGACTTCTTCTTGCGAAGTGAATTCTGGTAGATCTTGTGCAAGGAAAGGATCATGGATTTATGCAAATTTTTCGTCAATGACTTCGGCAAAGTATTTCAAAAACCATAATGTTGTTCCGTGAAAAGGTTCATTAAGTATTGTGAGATAACAAACTCATTCTTATTTTTATCGAACACCTAAGTATAGTTTCTGGAGAATAGTGAACAGCGCAACAAGGCGCTGCGGCGCACATTTTGGGAACCCTTAGCGGCTTTTTGAGTGAAGTCAGTATTTCGTATTTTGGAGTGCTGTGTGGTGTAACTTTTATGGTTAGTTAGCGAAACTAACCAAAGCATTTAAAAAAAACATCCCTCCGGCAAGCCGCAGGAGGAGGTAGATTTCGAAGAAGGTGCTGGAGCGTCCGACTATTTAAAATTTGTATAAAGAGTTGTACTTCTGTGTACAATCTACAAAAAAAATGTGATTTCAAAATCGTTGTCCTGTAATGGAAAGTTTACCCTTTTTAAATTCTCTCATAAGAGTTTAGCATGGAAACGCCCTCAAATGTTTAGTTATAATTTTTTATTTCGAAAACTATAAGTTTTATCGCTAAACTTTGAAGGTAACAATTGTAAAGTAAACAATTTTCTTTCAAAAAAAAATATTTGCGACGCTCAAAATGTTTACTGTTTCGGAGATATGATTCTTTTTCGCAAAAAAATTGGAATTTTCAACCCCCTCCCCAATTTAGGGGTTGCATCAAACAAGTTTTAATTTAACGATGTCCGTATTTGTATTCAGAATGATAAAAATGAGAAACGATTAAAAAAAAATCCATAGGAAAAAAGTTATGGCCAAAAAACTGATTTTAGAAAAACCGCCCCCCGTCGCCCCCCATGGACGAATTCCGCCCATTCACGAACTTAGCCTAAGTTTTGACCGTTGCGATTTTTTGGCCAAGTTTGAAAGCAATCGGTTCATAATTGCGACCTGTAGAGTGTGGCTAAATTTTGCTTGTCACCCATATACATACGTATTCATATGTATCCCCGTAGGTGAGAGACCAAGAGGTAGATTTTTTATTTTTTCAAAAAAAGGAAATCTACCTAATAATTAATACTGTTTCGGTGCACTAACTTGCTAGTTAATTTTCGGTTCATGTCTAAATAAAAACTAAAAGGAGAGTTTTAAACTGTTAACGCAGGTGGTATAATTATTTTTAAGTAGATAGCCTGAAAAATCATTAATCATGAAGTAAATTATCCAAAATTAAATTACATCTATTACATAGTCTACTTTATCCCATTGGTGGGCAAAACAATAGTGACTACCAGCTCTTTCGATTCAAGACTAATTTCACCCAAAGAGCAATGGAAAGGGCTATGCTCGGAGTTTCCTTGCGTGATCGATTCAGAAATGAAGACATCCGCAAGAAAATCAAGGTTACCGACGACGTTAGACGTAGCCCGAAGAATTGCCAAACTTAAGTGGCAGTGGGCAGGGCACATTGCTCGCAGAACGGATGGCCGATGGGGTTGAAAAGTTCTGCAGTGGCGACCGCGAACCGGAAGACGTTGCGTTGGAAGGTCTCTCACTAGGTGGACCGATGAACTGGTGAAGGTTGCGGGGATCCGCTGAATGCGTGTCGCACGGGACCGGTCAATGTGGCGACACTTGAGGGAGGCCTATGTCCAGCTGTGGACGTCTTTCGGCTGAAATTATGATAATGATGTGCACCACAGCACGCTCAGCAAGACCACCGTGAAAATGGGTTTTGTCAACAGAAGAATCGACAAAATGACAGATTGTGGCATCACCAACTGCACTAAGTGACACTCAAATGAATGCCTAGTTCCTGTTTTCACCGACACTGACTTTGGCCAAACTGAATGCCTAATTCCTACTCCTTTGAATTAAAGTTTCCTTTGACTTTCAAACGCCATTATCAATAAAAGCTACTTACGTTAAATTTTTCATGTTTTTTTTTAATTCTTTACAAAAAATGTAAAAAAAATTAAGTTAGTACAAGAAATAGTTTATACTTAATAAAATTATTTTTTTATTGTTATTTTTTTAAGAAAAAATCACAAAATGTTTAATCCCAATCGTTTCCAGGTCGATGAACGTCGTTCATCCCTATGACCTATAAAAAATAAACTCGTCGAGTTTATGGCTTTCGGTTCCAGAACGATCTAAAATTGATAGTGTATAATAATATAATAATTAATAGGCGTCGAGTGAATCTGGGGCCAAACCTATTTAGGTCCATGTTCACCGAAAAGATAAAGGTCTGATTATCTAAAAACAGCTGTCACTGTGACATGTTCCCATACAAAAATGAGTTTTAAACAGCTGTTTTAGATAATCAGACTGTCATTTTTTTGGTGAACATCGACCTTAGTATACCATACGTTTCCTCAGTAAGAAAATCCTGTCGGCAGAGTCAGGTGCGCTAATAGGTATGTAGGTACTTGTGAAACATGTCTGGGTCGTTAACTTCTTGTAGTGCCTAAAACCAAGTCTAGAGTAACTGCAGTGTAATAGGTTTATGTTATACGGTAAAATTGTACACTAGGTACATATTTATGTGCAATAAAATCTTATCGGCGTTCGTGATCTCTTTACGCAAATTACAGTACACTATTCTTTTTCATTTAGTACAATTTGGCTTGAATGAAATGTCTGTTAAATATTCTGATATTCTCCAAATGTTGCCCGAGAAGTTTGCCAAAGTCAAGGTCAAGATGGGGAAGCTTCAAATTTTACCTTTTTTAAAACTTAAAAACTGTAAAATACCTAGTTTGATCTTTTCTTTTTTTTTTGGAGAAGCTGGTGGCTACATAATAACAGCCGCTCGGGTCGATCTTAAGGTTTAGCCATATTTGCCTAGGTGGGTCTGTAGATGGGTGACCACCCTTACAAACCGAGTTTCCTCCGTGCCTCGAAAAGTCCCGGCTGTCATTTGTCCATCTTTGACAGTAGTCGTTACAGGTAGTCAGTGGCCCAAGAAGTCTGACAACCAGTCTTACCACGTCGTATCGTATTACCCAGTACTAACTGGGTTGTGGAGGTCAGATGGGCTGTCGCTCCATGTAAAAAATACTGGTATTCACCTGCATCCGGTTAGACTGGAAGCTGACCCCAGGATAGTTCTGAAAAGGCCAGGCAGATGATGATGACCTAGTTTTATCTTTTGAAAGCCATTGTCACATATACGTGACAAGCAAACTCGTGCCCTGTACGCCAACGAAACAAATATGTGACAAAAAATGTGCGGTGCACTACACGAATTAAACAATTAAATAGCATTGGAATCCCTATCCTTTTTTGTAGGGAGGACACGCGCGTGCATGTTTGCTCTGGCGTTCAAAATAACCGTGGGTACCACCCATTTACCACCCGTCCCTGGTTTTTCGCCTAATAGGTATTCGACATAACATTGAAAACTTGGTATTTACTCTGCCTGTTTTCACTAACTAAGCGACACTTAAATGAATGCCTCAATATTACATCTCTGTTGGAATTTAAACTTTCGGCACTGAACTGTACGTTTAAAATGCGTTTTTTTGAGGAATTTGTATACCACCTAGTGGTATATGGGTAATAACCTAGACTAATCTTCCTAACTGGATTTTGAATCAACTTGAACTAAGTAAAACCCGTTTAACAGTCTCGGTTTGTATGCCAGAGACTACGAGCTTTCGCGGGTTTGACTGAGCGTGTTACACGCAAAACTAAGCGATTATCTTCACGAAGATCTTAGAACGTGGCAGTATAGTACTTTATTTTATAACTTAACATTTTAAGTTGAATTACTTAAGAAGCAAACCGGTATCTACGGACAAAAGAAAGAAAGAAAATGACCCATTGTAGACGAGGTAGTAAATAGAAACCGAGTTATAATGGGATTTGGGATTTTAGCGCCGTGTGTTACACCGTACTTTACACCGTACTTTTCACTACGATTGCGAGAAAATAAAATAAAAACTTGAGAGGTGTCAAGAGACACCCGGATGGAACGAAGTTCTGGCTTGCTTTCTATAAGAGAGAGAGAGACAGACAGAGAAACATGGGACGCCGCACAGCTTACAATAGCTTACTATAGTAAAACATTATTTCCCCGTTTTGGTTTTTTAAAACAACTTTCAGCGTTGCGAATGGCAAAAATTACGAAAACGGCCGGAGGGTGTTACTCAGTGCATTCCCAACTACTAGCGACATCTAGTAACACAACGGAGTAGTACTTACATATTTTAACAATAGATGTCGCAGTTACCAATATTATTAGTACCACTCATACACATTATGATGGCGCTGTTCTAAAAAATAAAAAGTGTCGTGACAACATTTCGTAAGATTTTTTTCCGTCTAGCCCCCTTTCACAACGCGCGATAAGGAACTTCGTTCCAAAAAGCATTGTAAGCTCGCAGAGGACAAATCACACAAAAATAAAATAAAATAAACGATTGAAATTGGTCCTGTACGAGGCCAAAAGGTCCCTATCTCAACATGGTGCTGTAACATTAAAAAAAGCTGTAACATTAAAATTGGACAAGAATCTGAACATTGGGTTCTGGCAAATCTGTACTGGAGTATCTATCAGTCAGTGCTCCACTGTCCGGTATCCGTACCGTACCCATCCGTATCGGTTTGGCCAAAACTTAAACATTGTCCCTAAGTCGTAAGTGTCATAAGCAATCTAATGTCCTAAATCGATAAAAATCATTAAAAAAAAACAAGCTTTTATTAACAAGGGAGGTCGGCATCACAGCCACAACCTCTACAGTCCTTAGTTCGTTCTAGGACATCCCCGGCCTGGCTCGGATTAATTACTGTGTACTTAATTTTAGCACAATTTATTCTATTTTAACATTCATGATCTTCGACAGTACATATACAGGCGATTTCAGCCTTTTTAATTGGCCACCGCTCTAGTTGCCGGCGACTTTGGAACTTGTTGCAACCGTATGAACCGGAGAACTTATTGTGAGCTATGATTTGAGATATACTTTATTTCTGTTGGACTTATTATACCCATTTTGACCAAAATCCTTTGTGACACTATGCCCCTGCGTAAGTAAGTTATGAGCTTCAGACGGTGACAGTCACACATTTCGGTACGGCCAGACTGCGGATCGGTTGTGGACGCAGTGACATTGACGGATACTTCAGTTCATTATCAGACGGAATCCGGGACCCGGCGCCGCGTCTGCTTCGACCGAATCTTGACAGAAACGAGGCCCTACTAGTTCGAACTTAACTTACAGTAATTTGAGTAAGAGTTTCGGCATGAATTATTTATTTATATTTTTGACAGGCACACTATCTCAATTGTTTGTCGGTTATCAGTTAAATAGATTACCGAGTTGTCAGTTTTGAAGATGATTGATTGTTACGTCTAAGAAAGTTAACAACTCTCAATTATTTACTTACAAGCAACTGTGTACTTTAACATAACCTATTAACGTCAATGTTAACGTGGACCACCTATGAAGCTGAGTTCACATCATGAAAGGTGTAAAAGTCCCTTAGCGACGCCGAAAAGCACTTGTTCTCACGGTCATTGCGATATTTTTGTTGTTCTGGACCATACCTGGGAACCTTCTAGTAACGGAGGTATTGGAGGTCAACTTACTTAACTGAACTTTAATTAACTTTACTTTAAATTCCATGACCCCTGCACTATTGAATGTATTCATCAGCATAATGTTTTGAGTGCGTTGCTCCAAGATAGCCCGCGAAATTCAATTTTTTTTAGGTTTTTTGCAATTTGCAGGGCAGTGCTAAGTTGTATGTTGATGAAAATATCGGTCGCGGCTGTAAGACGTATGTACTTACAGAATTAGAATCATCAAAATCATTAATACTACCCTCAAAGTTCATAAAAGTCGAGGAACTAAAGGAAAGACTAAAGGAGGACTTTGACCGTGAAAAATTCGTTCATCGACGTTCGCGACATCCGAGGCACGTATCCAGGGAGGGGGTCGGATATCGGATAGTTGCGATTCCCCCCCCTCCCCCCCCCCGAAATCTCTGACTTATAATAAACGGGATCATAACTACTGCGAAGTACGTAAATTATAGTACAGTGATTACAGCGATTTTTACGTAGGTCACATGGTTTTTTCAATGCTTAACCCCCCCCCCCCCCGAACCAAAAGCTTGCAACCAATGTACGATAATAATTTCAGCGCTCATTCTGTCTGACGGACAAGTAACCTATCGTCTGCTCAGGGTTTTGTTTAATTCGTAGCATCGTCTAGACAGACTTTTTCTGTCTGTTTACATAATCTAAGTAACTCTCACACGGAAGAACGTTAATTAATCGTAATGACTCTCGTTTTTATATAAAATGCAAGTGTTTGGTTATTTACAGACACGCTAAATTAAGAATAACTTGTAGCAAAAGTGGAAGTCATCATCATTTTCCTGTCCTCGCAATTGACGACCCGAATGGCGCAGCGGTAGTGAGGCTGCCTTACGTTCTTTGGGTCCTGGGTTCGAATCCCGGTAGGAGCAAATGTTTGTGTGATGAGCATGGACATTTGTTTCCGAGTCATGGATGTTTATATGTATAGTAAGTATGTATTTACAAACAAAAAGTATATATGTAGTATATCAACTGTCTGGTGACCACGACACAAGCCTTGCTTAGTGTGGCACTAGATGGTGCTGTGTGTAATGTCCAGCGATATTTGTTTATTTAATTTATTCGGGGTCGGCGCATCTTCTTTATTCCTCATCAGCTCAGTAGTCTCCTCCGTTGTAGCCTTGCCATCCTTCACACAGTCCGTCCATCGTTAATTTGATCTTCCTCTACTCTAAACTCTGATAGAATAACTTTAAACCTAAAAAAGAAAGTTTTTTTTTTATTCTGCTTCAACATTGTAAATTGTAACCCATTGGAAGTTGTGAGGTAACCCCATCACAAGTATCCTTATAACTTAACGGGGCTGCCTCTATTTTGTGCTGTAGAACAATTGTATGAGAAACAACAAAAACTTTTTATTATTATTATTTCCTTTATTCATTACAAAACATGTTTATTACATTTTTAAATATTTATTTATAAAACTGAATTTAAAAAAAACATTTAAATATATAAAAAACAGTAGCCCACTAGCGCGGGGGATAGGGTCCGAGCTGCCGGTGGTCAGGGCTCTTAACAATACGCGCCGTGTCAAGAAGTACTGCTTTCTGAATCAAGCCCTTGATCCAGCTGCCATGCGAGAGCCTCCTAAGATTTTGGTCGAGGCTCTTGGCTATTAAGCCATTGGCCGACACGACTATCGGCACAATGACCAGTGTTTCTTTCAGGCAAAATTCTCCAGGGGGGCAATTAAGAGACCTGGGGGGGCGGACTAAATAATTAAAACAAAGTAATATTTAAAATTAATTCCAGTTATTATTAATATAGTTCAAAAACTCCTACATATTTTAGTTCTTAGTGATTTCAGGGCCTTTAAAACTTTAAAACTGTTCAAATTTTGATGTAATATGAAGAAAATGCAGTAAAAGTTAATATTTAGTTAAGATAAAAGGTTTAATTATTAAATTTATTATTAAAACTTTTGTGTTTAGTGAGATTGTGTTCCTAAACGAACGACGCGTAACACTTGACATTTTTTGACACGAAGCTCACTCAAGGTCAACTTTGTTTTGAAGTAAGTTTGTTGATACGTAAACAAAGGATTAAATTGAAATAAACTTGATGAGGTGCTTAATTTTTGATAATTATTTAGGTCTATAATTAGAAGGCAACATATTATTAGAATATAAGTATATAATTGGAATACAAAGTCCTTTAACATACGTAATGCTATTCAGTTCCAAGTGCCCCGGGGGGGCGGTAAGGGCCCCGGGGGGGCTTTGCCCCCCCGGAGTAGTACCTGAAAGAAACACTGACAATGACTATTATTATCATTATTATTAGTATTAAAAGGCATCCACATCCATACTTACTCAAAACTTTCCTCAGCACATTTTCCTCATTCCTCCGCAGCACATATCCATACCACGATAACCGATTTACATATAACTTTTCAGTCACCAGCATCAGACTTCTTCATATAAATGAATAAATATCGCTGGACATTACAAACACTGCCATCTAATTCCATACTAAGCAACGAGACCATTGTCGTGGACACCAGATAGTTGATATACTACACTTTTGTAGTGAAAACAGCGCGTTGAGCACTTTTTGATTGAACAAAAGTCATGGAACTCGCGTTTCCGTCACGTAACGCGTCGTCGTAGCACTCTTAGCTGATCTGCTACGGCGTAGCATCACATAGCCGTAGCAGAAATAGATTACTTAGTTTTCACTTCTATCGGCAGTCGTTTGCATGTTTTTTTTCTGTAATCAATGTACGGTCGAACAAGCTATTTGGTTTACATTTAACAATGGAATTTGTAGGTTAAACTGTAAACCAAATAGCTTGTTCGACCATACTCACTCAACCACTGCTCTCAAAATGGTGAAGGAAAACATTATGTCTGCCCATGTCTGAAAACTAGAAATTCGAAGACATGAATCATCCATCTCACCTCACTAATCCAGGTCCAGTTGAAAACCAGCGTCGGGCACTAGTTGTCCGGCATTTTGCTGAACTGGGCCTATTTGACGCAGCCGTGAGGCACACAGTGTCACACTATACTTGCTTTTTTGTTTTTTTTTTTGTAAGGTAAGTAAGTAAGGTTCTTTTTATATTATTTTTTTTTCCTAATTATTTCTATAACGTGTGCACTTGTGGCGTGTGCCAAATAAATGTATTTTCTTTCTTTCTATCTACCCCTCAGCCGTGGGAACGCTATAGGCTAATTTATACTTAATGCAGTTATTTTTGGTCCACGACACACGGAATTCCGTTTCCGTTACCTGGGTATTACTTTTCTCCGTCTCAAGTGCGTAACTGTGGTAAAAGTAAGTAAAGAAGTAGGTGTTACCGTGAGTGGCTGCTATAAGAATTTGTGGTCAATTTGTGAGCAAACTTTTGTTTTTTTTTTTCGTTGGATGTACCAGTATTTGGTTATGAAACGTCATGACCTACGACAAGTCGCTTTTTCATCTTTGAGATCAAAACAGTTATTGTACGACGTGCGACTTTCTGATTTTTTACTACGGCGAAGCCAAAAGGAACGGTTATGAGTTTAGCAGTCTATGTATGTATTTACGTATGTTCCTCCGTAGCGCCTAAAGTATTTATAATATTTAATTATAAATACTTTACTTATTATTTTATTATTATTTAAATCTATTCGTTTTTTTTGCTCGGCTAACCGGATAGCCGGAAATTACTGATAGCACGGGCCTAAGCCAAGTGATTATCAGTTGATGGGTTAACAGATGGGTTGGCTACAGATGTAGTAGTAGTACATTACGATTTTGCGTTGTAGCTTGACAGAAGGGTACGTTTATGTGGATATGTTGATGCATGCATGGGGGTAGGCAGCATACAGTCGAACATAGGTTCGACTGTATGCTTTTTCCGACTGTATGCTATTTAATGCACCAGGCTTCTGACTTGGCTTTACATGCCGTGCAGCTGCTGATTTGGTTTACTCACGATGTTTTTGTTCACCGAAGCCAGTGATGAAGGAAAGCATCGTGAGGAAAACGATATTAATCTGTAAAAATCAGCAAGCTTTGGAATGGCAACCGCGAAAAGACATTGCGTTGAAAGGCCTCCGATTAGGTGGACCGATGACCTGGTGAAGGTTGCGGGAATCCGCTGGATGCGAGTCGCACGGGACCGGTCAATGTGGCGACACTTGGGACAGGCATATGTCCAGCAGTGGACGACTTTCGGCTAAAATATGATGATGAATCAGCACGTACAAGCCGCCAGAGAATAATTAATGAAAAAGAATAATTGAATGTGGTTTAGATACACTACGAAACCGCAAATGAATTCTTACAAGCTCCCAGTAGTCTTTCTTCCGGTTGAGTACGCAACGTGCGCACATGTTAACATCTCAAAAGGTATGAAAGACGGCTGTTCAAAATGACTGACATTAAAAACTAATGCTTTCTCCGACACTTTAATTACTGAATAATCATCGTCCGCTAATCATCAAGGGCAGAGGTCGCAAACTTGCAGTCATTATCTACAATAATTAAATGTACAGAAGAAATTGTGAATGTATATGACCGCTTTGGTGACCCCTGCTTTTTGTGTTGGCAGTTCCTCTTCATACTTTGTTCGAGTGTGGTCTGCAGAATAATTTATTAAATATTGCAATAATATATTGTTTTCCAAATCGCCTTGGGCTTTTACCGATAAAAAGTCAGAGAATAACGAACATTTTTATCTCCTTGATTCTTCGAATCAAGTATAGATTTCTTTTCCTGCCTATTTAGCCATATTGGCTTACACTTTATGAACACAAAAGTGATGAATTATTAATGACAACGGATTTTTTATAACGGATTTTCTACACTATTCAAAGACGTATTTTCCAATAAAATACACAAAATATCCCTCTCACAGAGAGGAGGCCTGTGTCCCAGAAGTGACACAAAATGAATTTCACTCGCCTTCGACTTCAGTTTTCGTCAAATCACGTCGATCATTACATATCATAAAATTATTCATGATATTTTTTACAACCAAACAATACAGTGTTTGAAGCGTAAATAATTTTATTCACAGCCTAATGTGTTTTTGCTAACGGTACAATTGAATAAATTGCAATAGGTACGTTGATTAAGCTCCAAAGTTGTACTGATTTACTCTTTCAAATTTAAAGTCAGTAGTTTTAAATCTGTCTTAACCGTACCTAGAGATCATTTTAACGGAGAGGAGATGGAGGGCACTTTAACATTTGGTCGTTAAATCAGATCCTTTATTCGTTTCAACTTGTTTCGATATGATAAAATCGACATTTCAACAGAAAACCAATTATGACACTGACAGCTGCTCTTGAACTCGGTTTAGATGTACTGATCCCATTCAGATTCAACGGTGAAATCGGCTGTTTTCCTTACATTATTATCTGCCCAGCCTTTTCCCAACTATTTTGGGGTCGGCTTCCAGTCTAACCGGATGCATGAATACCAACGTTTTGCATTGAGCGACTGCTTATCTGACCTCTAAGACCCAGTTAGTACTGGGTAATGACCCCTTGGTTAGACTGGAAGCTTACAATGTTGCATTTTACGACACTTAATAATATCCGATTCTGTTTATTTACAGGTAATTATGCATGTACCAGCTGTATTTACAAACGAAGGTAAAACTAATATAACTAGCTGTTCTCGCGTGTTCTTAAATTGGCTTCAAATAATATTCGCTCAAGGACTTCTGAGATTGACTATTTAGCATTGCAAATAAAGGTATATCCTTAGCTATGTGGTTGATGTATCAATGTTGCAGCTCAACATATCAGCGCCAATAAAAGATCCTCCATAGAAAAAACGCACGAACAGTTACCACACTCCCAGTTACATATATACCCCTCCAATTACATATTTACCCCTCCAATCAGATTTTTTTATCAGTAATTGAAAAAAAAAACAGGTTTCCACACATTAACTTTTGTACTTTCGGAATTCAGCGCGTGATTGTAATCACTTGCAACAACGTCGAAATATCGGGAGTTCAAAATAATGAACAATCACGGAAAATATCCCGTAGGCCGCGTTTCCACTTAGTCGTGACGACCGATAATCGTGTAGTTATATGTGTCGTGGATTGTGGATTTAAATGGAGGTGTCCACGTACAGGTCGGCGCGATTACTGTCGTCCACGACTTTTGATAGGAAACTAAAAACCAACGATACCTAAATAGTTCGTCACGACATAGTTTTGACGACTCGAATGGCGTAGTGGTAGTGAAGCTGCCTGACGTTCATAGGGTCCTGGGTTCGAATCCCGGTAGGAGCAAATGTTTGTGTGATGAGCATGGACATTTGTTTCCGAGTCATGGATGTTTATATGTATAATAAGTATGTATTTACAAACAAAAAAGTATGTAAGTAGTATATCAACTATCTGGTGTCCACGACACAAGCCTTGCTTAGTGTGGCACTAGATGGCGCTGTGTGTTAATGTCCAACGATATTTATTTATTTATTATAGTGGGAACGCGGCTCATAGTCAAGAATTCATAGTCATCCACATCGTTTTTTGGTTTTGGCGGCTTATCTCAGCGGAGAGTATTCCCTATCTCTTCCATAGTTTAATGGGAACACAGAGAGATTAAATGCAGGACCAACGGTTTAAAAAGTCCTTTCCGAGGTACAGGGCTTCAGAACTATACAATGTGGCAACATGAGTTGCCCAAGCGCAACTATCACGACTTAGGTTCACTAACTTGTTTGGAACGCTAAGATCTATCGAAGCTGTACTTTAAATTGTTGTCATTCTGAAATGGCGCACGCGTAGTGAGACTGTTAGATACAAGGAGCAAGAGTGCTACAAGGGTGTTTTGGCGCTTGAGAGATGTTGCTCTGCATTTTACAGAAAAGGTTGGCATTATTATTCTTTCCTTTATTTATCTTTTAACGAATTCTACTACATTTTTTAAATAAAAAAAATACAAAAACATTGTCTTTGGGGACTGCTGATAAAAGTAAAAACATAGTAATCTACATCTACTACGGGGTGTGCCACGCGCACGCCTAAGTGGTGCTACGCCGTAGCGGATCGGCTACGAGTTCTACGAAGCGTTAGGTGACCGTCACGCTAGTTCCGTGATTGTTGTTCACCCAATAAGTCCTCAACGCGCCTAAAGAAGTTTTCCCTTCAAAAATTTTAGCCCCCTAGCATCAGGGGGTCTAAAATGGCCACTTTTGCAGAACATAATATAAAAATTTACTATAAAAATATACACACTATAAAAATTTAAAATTCTTTAAATGGACTTTATGATTATGACAGTAAAGTGCATTTTTAGAATTTAATTTTTTTAACGTGATTCATATTATGTTCTGCTAAAGCGGCCATTTTAGGCTCCAGAAAGAGGAATCTACTAACAATACGAGCCGTGTCCAGGAGTACCGCTTTTTGAATCAAGCCCAGCTGCCTAACGAGAGCCTCCTCAGGTTTTAATCGAGGCTCTTCACAATTAAGCCATTTGTTCTTTATCATTATCACAAAAGTATCTTAATAAAGAAATCCATTGTTGATTTATACGATAAGATTCAACAATTGAATGGTAGTAACAACCTATCGACTTCACCGTTTCTAACTAGCTAATTATCGACGAATTTTAAATGTTCTTTCTCATTAGTTTGTTGTCAATACAACAGTCAGTCTGTTTTCATTGTAATTGACTCCTCAGTAATAACTCTATGGATTGATATCGATTCACTCATTAATATTTAAATGTTTTTGATGGCGATATTTGATTGGATCGATAAGTTTGTCAGATTGGTTTTGTTTTAAAAACTCCTTTTGTAGTCGGTGTTTGTAATGTTTTTTTTTAAACCCCCGACGCAAAAACGACGGGGTGTTATAAGTTTGACGTGTCTGTGTGTGTGTGTGTGTGTGTGTCTGTGGCATCGTAGCTCTCAAACTGATGAACCGATTTTGATTTTCTTTATCTTTTTTTGAAAAGTAAACCACCACCAGTTTTAACTATGTTTGATAAAAATCAGTCCAAGATGGTTGCCGCCACAAAATGGCGGATAACATATTTATTCAACAACTCCCTCAAAATGAGTATCAAATGAAAGGGTTTGACTAGTAGAATACTATACGCTATAAATTTTCAAATCCAAGATGGCCGCCACCATAAACTGGCGAATTAATTTTTTACTACTACTTTTACCTCGTAACTAACGAAGTGAGATGAGGAAATTGTAGTGATGACTGATACCTAAGGCTTGACGAGTTATTGTGTGGGGGGATTTTTTAATTTTTAATTTAAGTTTACTTGTATTTTATTAAAAACTCCTTTTGTATTTGGTGTCTATAATGTTATTTTTTATTATGTGCACCACTGGCTCTTGATGTATCAGAAAGGTCTGGTCATATTTTAGGATGTGATTAACACCAAAAATCTGAACAAGTTTCCCGCACTGAAGTAATATCATAACAGCGATAAAAGACGGTGGTAAACTAGAAAGTAATTTAAATCTAATAAAGTAGACGAACAAAAAACGTAACATTCACGAGTCTTCACTATTAAATTGGTACAGTTGGCATAAAAAAATACACACAACAAAACACATTTTACTGATTTAAAAATAAAAGACTGCATTAATGGAATTTTGAAGTTCTTATTGGCAGATGTTATGAATAAAATTAACACTTAACAAAAAAGTTAAAAGCCTGCTTCTGCTAAATTTAATTTGACTAACTGTAGTTGCCATGTTTTTTGACTAATGGTCTACAACTCTCATCCAATCACAATTCAGGATCATCACACCATTCAATTAAAAAAAAAACAAAAACAATTTCGTGTAGTCCGATGCAAAAGCATCTTAGTACATCTATACCAGACGGTCCATTTTTGTTGTTTTTTTTTACATCATTTTGCATACTGAATACTTCTTGATTAGTCATTGTGAATAGTCAAAATTCTAGGCCAAAGTCCAAATACCTATATGAACTTGAGTGAGTAATTTAGGTGTGAAATTATGGCATAGAAAAAAAGAAGATTAACAAATGATAGACGGCATTAGGGTAGTGTTTCGTTGACGTTAAAAATCATTTTTTTCAATTTGTCCGGTTTCTATTTCAGAAAGCCTACCTACCTATGTTTTTTAGGAAAAGATGACTGTTTATTATGTCAATAAGCCTGTATGTGTGTTTGTTTTTATTATGTAATCCTGTAGAAAAACTCAAAAAGGTAATTGTTTATTTGACATCATCATCCGATTGGTGTAGTTCCATGTTACTTTTTGGTAATCAGCTGCATCCAGTTAGACTGGAAGCCCGACCCCATGGTCATATTTTGAAATAAATTTGGTCGATAAAAGAATGCAATAATACAGTCCGTGCGGTCCATTGAGAAATCTTCCACAGTCGCACGTATCTAGTTCTTAGCCCATTTTTTTATGAATAACAGTTATAGTCATTTTTTAAATAACCTTGACTTTAATGTATCCGTTGTTTATTATATTTATCTCACAAATATGTATTATATTTGCAATACAAACGAAGTAGATCTATGCCAACTTTTGTGAAGGTCACAGGATGTGAATGGGACACTAACCTTCAATACATTTTTTACTTAATTGCTCTGAAAGTGTTGCACAATTGCATACTTGTATTCTATTAAAACTGTTTTTGTATGCGCCTGTACTTGTGGTATTTTTTCATTTGTATTTGCTCATGTGCTGTTATTAGGTGATAATTAATGCACATATTCTTTTTTGGAAAATGTACAATAAAATCTAGATCTGGGTAAGTGCATTTGAACACAGACTGCATCGGATATTATACTTGAAAGTCAACAAGACGGTGCCATTCCATAAAATATATTGGCCATTCTGGCACGGAAGTTTGTCATCGAAATTAATTAGGTTAATACTTATACTTAAATACGACAGTACTTACAGTCAGAGACAATTTAAAAAGTGGCGAAAGCCGCCGCCCATAGACGTCTTGAACTAAAATGATATGTTCAAGAGATAAAAAGTACTTCTTCTCAGACTGTTTTTATACGCTATGTTTTCTAGACTCTAATGAAACCTATTCAGGTTGGAGTGACTGGCAGTTTTTTTTATAGTGTTACGCTATTACACTATATGGCAAAAGCTGTACTTTCTGAAATTTAACAAAAAGTTCTTGATTGAAAAGGAAACTAGACTAGTTCGATATTGTATGCAATTTTTCTATTTTTAACTGACCACAAAATTGGACAAAAGTTATGATTTTTTTCTGGTTTTTCTTTTGTGAATTAGAGAAAATATAATCATGCTTACCTATATTTTAACACAATTCCTGTTTTATGACTCAGTCTAAGATTTGTTTTTTTTTTAACCGACTTCTAATTTATAGTTCGATTACAGCCATTTCCTAAAATCGATGTCACGGTAATAAATTGTTGCTGAAAAATAATTTTTCATTGGATAGCCAACTTTCAAATTGAGATTGAGTCACAGCATCGAATCTTTTGACCGAGTGTCATGCGAATTGTGATACAATAAACATAGATAGATATATATAAACCCAGTTCTTGTCTATCCTATACAAAAATGTAAAAATAAAACCAGTTTTTATTTCGTGATTTCAGGATTTGTCAGGATAGCGAAAGTGGTGCTTAATGATGAGAACAATAACTCTATAGGACAAATAAAAACTTAGATTGAATTAACACTGTCTGAAACATACTTATTGGAAACGTCCCCCTCTCTTTATCTCTTTATTCTTTATTGCACACAAAGAAACAACAAATATACATATTAATTGCAATAATATAGCTTATGTACAAAGGCGAGCTTAACCCAGAGTTGGGTTTTCTTACAGCAAACCTAATTTTGAAAGCGAGCCCCGTGCCCATTGTTTTGAGTGCATTGAAGGCAAACTAATTAACATCGACTTCTGAATTCCTAATATTAGTTGAAGCGATAAGAAATTTGCTAATAACTTCATAAATGAAACACAGACGACTCTTACCTCACGTCATTATAAACTTACTCGTTCGCATGGGGTAGACAGTAACTATAGGACCATTGGCTACTAGTTAGACCTTTCGCTTCTTTTGTTCATCTGGATCAGGACTTTTCTGAAGATCACCAAACAGGTAAGTGTTCCTTTTAGGAATCTAGGATGAGTAGGATGTCTCCTCCCGGCGTTCCTTTTACTCCCTTCTGCGTTGTACTGTAGTCTGTAAGATATTATTCGTCTTTTCATACCGTAAAGCAAAAAAACAAAGCCATGCCCAATCCATAAGAACTGGCAGTGGGTGTAAGATATATCTGAAACTCCAATTAATATTAAGATGATTTGACCAACGTCTACTTCTATAATACCTACTGAAAATTAATTTAGTTTCAATAATATCTAAAACCATCGTCCTGATGTGAATCAGATCCTGGCATTTGATGTTGCACATGCCAAATGATTTTAAAGCAGCTGGTGGCGACATAAAACTGAAACTTAAGTTACTATTTGAATGTCTTCTCCGTGAATCGTCATCAAAATGACAACACAACAAAAAAATAAATATTTTTGCTCTGTCATCCAAATCATTACCCATCACGCAGATTAACCAACATCCCTACATTAAGCATCTGAGTCTTATGCATGTTTAATGCCTCTGGTTACGTGAACACCGACTGTTACGCGGGCTCGACCTGCGCGCGCGCCGCAGTCTCGAACCGCAGCGCAAACGAATCACGCGCACTTTCGCTCTCGCTCTATACTTCCGCGATAGCCGACTTCCCTTGTATAAGGAAGCTGGGCTTATCAGTACACATCCTTATTTTTTTTTCCTGGATTTTTTTAAAGGAAGAAATAAGTTTTTAAGGAGGTTTTAGTTGACAAGTTTCAAATGCCGGTTTTGGTTTATATTTAAAACTTGGTCGCAATTATAAACACAACAAACTAAATTAAACAAACATAAATTATTTTGTGATGTGTTAGACTGTACGTCGTTGAAATTAAGTGACTAATAAGTTAATTTAAAAGAGTGATTCTAGTTTATGATCTAGGATTGTTATTGACAAGTGCCAACGTATTTGTGACTTACATAAGCTATACTTTAAAAGTGCAAGCATTAAGTAGTGCCATATAGAGAACGTAACACTTGGATTGCTCAACCGACTTATATAAAACCTTTTTGGGTCAACGATAAGTCAAAGTGAGGCCTTGGACGGATTTAAGTGAATTTAGTCGCGACAGTGACTAAAATTGGTGAAACGGTCCTAGAATTTAGTGTAACGGCGCCTAAACGAAGTGTTATAGTAACTTATTTAGTGCTACATTGACTGAAATTAGTGCCACGGTAACTTGAATTGGTTACTGGTGACAAACATTTGTGCCAAACGTCCCTGTGCCTAAGTGAAGTGTGAGGGTACTATGTTGGTGATATTGGCGTATATTGGCGTTAGATTCGCTCTACATGTGTCCAGGCAAAGTGGACGGGCACTCGCCGACGAGTGCTATACTAGGAAGTATGTATTTGCATTCCTATATCGAAATACCCTCACATTGGAAAACTTTGACAGATCATATCGTACTTTTTATTTGACCTTGCCCGGTTTTGTTTACAATAGCGACCCGTCTTGGCTTCGCACGGGTGGACATCATCGAATCCCCCCCCCCCCTTTTGTTTTTGCTAGTAATAAATATAGCCTGTGCCACTCACAAATAACGTGGCTCACTATTGGTAAGAGAATTTTCAAAATCGGTTCAGTAGATCCAGAGATTACCCCCTACAACCTCACAAACTGTACCTCTTAAGTAAGTATAATTAATAACCCTTATGTTTTTTTTTTCTATTGGCTTTCTTAAATAAATCACTCATCAATAAAGTGAGGGAAATTTTGATGCTGCCGGTACTTTAATTTTTTCCATGATTTCATTATTTCAAATTAGTTTTAGTTTTATCTAATGGCCATGGTTACAATGCATAGTTGAGTTTTTTTATGTGTGCAATTTGATCTGTAAAAGTTTTTTTTTTTTCAATATACAGGGTGATTTCCCTTGCTTGCTATTCACGGATGTTCTTTGCCGTAGAAGAGGGTGGTGTAAATCTGAAAGCTCACCCTTCGAGCAAACGAAAAAAACAAAGCTTTTATGAACTAAAAGTTTTTGTTTTCAAAATTTACGGCCCAATAATGTCAATTAACGTAATAAGTATTACTCATTCTAGTAAAAAATTCATGAATAGTGAAGGAAACCTGTATTTCTTTATGTAAGTTAATCTTAATACATATTTAAACTGCACATGTTAATTGTGGTTAACATATACATATACATAACACTTTTTACATTAAACACGACAACACTAGAACATGTTCCTTAACACTTAGTAGAATTACAGTTAAGTGTTTATGAGTTTTTAATTGAAACATCAATTAACAATGATAGCTAATTGAAAACATTCAATTAAGAATAATTACATTGCGAAGATAAAATTGCTGATGGTTTTATTGAGTTGCTTTTGTTGACTAAATAAAACAAATGCTGCCATTTTTTGTGACGAATGTTATTAAACAACCCCCTGTCAATGTTATTCAAGCTCAAACTACCTCTATTACGAACTAGCTTTTGTTGCGTACCGCGGCTTTGCTTGCGTAATGGACGGACACCCTACGGGACCGCTTTAAATATAGCCTTTGACACTTGAGGATAATGGAGTGCTCCATTAGTGAAAGAATTATCGGAATCGGATCCAAAGATTACCCAATACATACAAATAAACAAATTTTATCTCTACAATATAATTATAGAAGTGCAGATACAGAACACGAAATAACATAAACAAAATACCACAAAATAGGTAGATATTAACTTATTTGTTGATATGACATTGATACACAAAAAAAAAAATACATAAAAATTCCTTTGCCATTGGATTGGCAAAAAATATATAAATACAAGCTTTAAAGACCAGTTGCCACCTTGATTAATATTCTAGTGTTATTGGTATTCAGTAGGTACATAGCGTTTCATGTTACCTTGCCTACTTTTTTATTCATTGACATCTTGGCTATGAATGTCGAATATTTACCTGAGTACATATAAACAAAAGTACGTGTTCGAATATACTACGAGTATATACTTAAAAATCTCGTGACACAGAGTTTGCTAACGAATCCCTCCGAAACCTCTTGACCGATTTTATGATCTTTGAAGTGAAAATTTCTTTAGGCTCGTTGAGTAGTTTTTGGGTGAACAAGAGTCATGGAACTCTCGTGACCGTCACCTAACCCTTCGTAGCACTCGTAGCCGATCCGCTACGGCGTAGCACCACATTTGCGTGCGCGGGGCATTTTTCACTTCTATCAGCGGTCCCCAAAGACTGCCCCGCATATTTTTTTTTTGTGTGCCTGTCACCGTAAAATTGTCAAACACGTTAGATTGTAAAATAACTAGAGAGATTGTAAACTCTCGAAATATTGTCAAACGAACATACTGCTTACAATAAAACGCATTATTTTTCGTGAAATGCATGCGATGGTAGTCAACTCACGCGGTGTGGAGGGAAGGAGGGGTCCCCCTTGCCCAACGGTACCACTCTCATGAAAAGATAATGTACCATTTCTGAGAAATACCGATTAAAATATCCTAACCTTAAAACACTTTATATTCCCCTAAAAAGCGTAGTCTATTTCCGAGTGGCGGGTTTAAAGGAACCTAGCTAACCTAACGGGGGGGTGCTCGAAGTCCCGATTATGGGGGCAGAGATACTTCCGTATGTTCAGTTGACAATATTTCGAGAGTTTACAATATCGCTAGAGAGATAACAATCTAACGTGTTTGACAATTTTACGGTGACAGACACACAAAAAAAAAAACATGCGGGGCAGTCTTTGCGGACCGCTGATAGAAGTGAAAAATGCCCCCCGCACACCTATGTGGTGCTACGCCGTAGCGGATCGGCATATTTGGTAGCGTAGACTATTTATATTTACATCCCTAGGTGTTTTTTAAACCCACCACGCGGGGCGCTGCTAATATGAATATATTTGTTTTCTTTTAAACCATTCTAAGAGTTAAGTCGCTTGTACGACAAGTCTATTTATTCCTAGCTTCTGCCCGTGGCATAGCCCGCGTGGAGTAACCGAGATAAAAAGTATCCTAGTCGTTAATCTAGGTTATAAACTATCTGTGTGCTAAATTTCATCTAAATCCACTCAGCAGTTTTTGCGTGAAAGTGTAACACATTCATTCCCCACAAAGTTTTGCATTTATATTAGAAAAGGAGTAGGATTTCTTGTTGTATAACCATTTTATTGACAGTTATACGAGTATGTATAGCGTGTTCAAACCGATCTTATAGTCGGCCGCCGACTTCGTAAATGTTTGAAAAACAAAAGCGAATATTCAGTCAGCGGCTGAAGTAAAGCTTTCATAGATTTTGAACTCGCAGTCAGCGGAAGACAATACGCATTGGGGTGAACGTAGCGTCAGTAACGTTGCAATTTTCTAGCACTTTTTGTCAAAAGTGACGAACTTTTTAAGAAGTTTACTGTACGTGCAGTACAGACCACCTTTATCATTTTGACATCATTATCTGTTATTTATTTCGCTTTTGTTTTTTACAAGTGATGCCCGCGGCTTTGCCCGCCCGCTTGACAAATTATATACTAAAACCTTCCTCAAAAACCTCTCTATCCATTGGTGAAAACAGCATGAAAATCGGTGCAGTAGATTTTGAGTTTTTCGCGAACAGACAGACGCGGCGGAGGACTTTGTTTTATAAGATGTAGTGATCGTAGTGATGTCAACTTTGACAACAACGAATATTTATGTTTGACAGCTCATTTTATTTGGTCAGGTTTTCAGTATATCATCTCTCTTGTAAACTTTCAACTGCAGTTACTGAAGACGAAAGGTCACTAAAATATTAATTTAATTTGTCATAAATCTTATAACTTATGACCCTTTCGCTCGTTGCAATAGGTTAATTTAACATCTAAGTTTGTGTCGTAAGTGTCAACTGTTATTGTGGGTCATCAAAACATAATATTATGAATATACTCGTAGTCTTGACGCAGAACGTCACTTTGCAAGATGTCATCGTGAAAAACTTGGACAGTTTCGCATAATGTCACTTTCGCAAAACGTTATTTTCGCATAATGTCACTGTCGCAACACGTTATTTTCGCATAATGTCACTTTCGCAAAACGTTATTTTCGCATAATGTCACTATCGCAAAACGTTATTTTCGCATGATGTCACATTCGCAAAACGTAATTTTCGCAAAGTGTCACTTCCACATAACACTCGTATTTCTGGAAGGATTTTCACCACTTGTGTTTAAGATAGAAACGCCAGAAGTCCTATGTAACAGAGGACGAGCCAATTGCCATCAACAGTGCTCAAATCTAGACTCCGTTTCTGAGGCCCTACTCCCTAACGTTTCGTCCATACGGACGGATCTATCCGTCTCTCTCGCGCACGTCTGCAGACGAGTGCGTGTGAGAGACGCGGATAGATCCGTCCGTATGGACGAAACGTTAGGGAGTAGGGCCTCTGCTACTGAGAAATTACCTACTGATGGAAAAACCGAGTAACACGTTGCCCAATCTGGGAATCGAACCTAAGATCACATGCTCAAAAAACAAAAACCTTGATAAAAAACTTGTTTTTTTTTTTCAAATTATCTGAATACACGTGACTTCTCATTAAATGTAAACACTATGAAGTCTTTATATACTAGCGTTAATATTGTTTTTTGTCGAGTAAACGTTACGTTTGAAGCAATTAAATACAACCGGTTTTAATTATTTTTATCAAAGATTCGCTTTAATTTTATTTATTTATAGCTTGAAACCTTTTTTTAGTGTGGGAGTTACTAATTATCTATTCAACAGACTTTAATTACCATGTCTTTACGCACGTTTGACCTTTCCTCTATGATTTTCTTAAATTATGTATAAATGAAACGGTTTGTTCACATTGAGGTATTGTTTAATCATAAACCAGGAAGGTAGTTATCCCATTAGTACAGTATCTGCCTAGCCTTTTTTCCACTATGTTGGGGTCGGCTTACAGTCTAACCGGATGCCGCTGAATACTAGTATTTAACATGGAGCGATTGTCTATCTAACCTCTTCAACCCGGGTAATACTGGGTAATACGATACCACTTGGTAAGACTGGTTGTCAGACTTTTTGGCCTTTTTTTTAGTTATCCCATTAGTACAAACTTAAACAATAAAATAATAATTAAGGCTCCCACTCACTGGCGCGTTTTTGCGTTTCTGCGTCCTGCGATATTGCGGTAATGTGTCCTACTTCTATTGCAGCGTTATTATTGCGGCAGTCTGTTACTTCGTAGCCATCCCAATACATAATGTACTAAAACAAATATCGCAATATCGCGGGACGCAGAAACGCGAAAACGCAGAAATCCAAAAACTCGCCTGTGTGTGACATACGGACGGACAGACAGACAGACATGACGAATCTCTAAGGGTTCCGTTTTTTGCCATTTGGCAACGGAACGCTAGAGGCGTTAATATTGTGTTGTACAGAAATTTTCCCTAATCAACCGTGTACCTAATGGTTTAGCAATAAAGTTGAAAATCTAATAAAGAAATTTGTCAGATTGTAGTAGTTTCAGTCTGTATTACGCACCTGACCTTCCCGATGAAACTAGTTAACATAAACCCCATACTTATTACTTTTAACACGTTGAACGCCGCTTTAATTTTTCAGTCTTTCTGTTTGGGCCGTGGGGGACACCGTATGGTCGACATACAATAGTTCCGTTGGGGCCGCGGGGGACAACATATGACCGCGAGTCAGAGGCGATTTTAAGCGTCTCTATTGGGCCGTCGGGCACAGATATGAAGCTAATATGTATTTGACGTGACCCCCACGGCCCTGCAGACAAATAGATTGTATTTGGTTTTTAGTAAAAAATATGACTTAGAAAAATATGACAAATCATTTCGGGACACGACTTGTTTGAAAGTTCTAAAGGAAAAAGTGTGTATGATAATGTGTTATTTGCCCGTTTCTATATATTTTATAATGTGTTATTTTCTATTTTTCCATAAAATTACTATTTAAAATGTGTTGTAAAATACTGTATACTGTTACTTTTTACTGAAGTAGTTAAAATCTGGTTAAAGTGGTACTACATAGCTGTACGGGTTTAATTTTTCGGGGATAGTTTGATGAATTAAACTACATGTTTGTAAATCAGAAATATAATAATTATTTATTACAGTTTTTAATTGAAACAAAATTAAATCAGACTTATTGAGATCAATATCAACGTTACTACACCTATTATTTAATGAATTTTATGGAAACAATCAAAACAAAGAAATGGTTTGTTAGGGCAGGTTTCACAAAAAGTTACAACTTTTTTCGTCTTGTTTTTTCGTCTTGTTTGTTCGTGCAGGACATGAGCGGGGATGACCGACACCCCGACCCCCGCGGCCCCCGCCAACGAACAACGCGATTTATTTCCGCGTGGGCCATGGGGGGCCACTGTTGAGTGACAGTAGTATTTTGGTAAAATAAAGTCACTAATTACTTTTCTTCGATTTATTTCATGAGATTTGGCACATTTTCTAGCCCCTAAAGCAATAAAAACATAAACGTTAAATTTAACAATCGGGCATTTTTGACCTGGCTCCTTTTACTAAATAATTGAGGCCCATATGTTGTCCCCCACGGCGTTTAACGTGTTAATACCTGGGCGACGAAGCTCTACTCGGGTGAAAAAAGAGAATTTTCACAGATATCGAGACCTAGCTGAATCGATTTTTCGCCCCTGATATTGCATGTTTCATCGAAATTGTTAGAGCCGTTCTCAAGAACGTCATCATCTGCCTAGCCTTTTCCCAACTATGTTGGGGTCGGCTTCCAGTCTAACCGGATGCAGCTGAATACCTGTATTTTACATGGAGCGACTGCCTATCTGACCTCCGCAACCCAGTTAATAACACTATACCGCTATACTGGTACTATACTGAGTAATACGATACCACTTGGTAAGACTGGTTGTCAGACTTTTCTAGAACGTGATGACAAATTTAAAAATACTACCCATTTATTAGTTTATGTTAGGTAAAATCTATTCAAAGAGTTTCTCATTACTGAGCAAACATAAAATCTCTCTAATAAGCAGTCTACTTATAAACTAGCTAAGTGGAAACACGCATCTCTAAATAGTTCAGCAAATATTTATTAGAACCGTTCACTAGAGCTATTTGCTCATGTATAGTCAGGGAATTAATACTTAAGCTAATAGAATACCAACTCAAACACTCCGCATATTTATATGACAACTGTAATTATTTGACAGTTGATGAAATGACTATAAGTGCGCGTTCCCACTTGGTCGTGAGTCGTGACGATAGATAATCGTGTCGTTTTAAGTGTCGTGGCTTGTGTATTGAAATGGAGGTGTTCATATATAGGACGACGCGATTACTGTCGCCACAACATTTGCCAACTAAAAATCAACGACATAGTGAGAACGCAGCCTAACACGGCCAGTTGTCGTAGGCCCGTAGGGTGTCAATTTGCTTAAAAATTATTTTCTCTGACGGTACGTACCGTACTCCGATTTACATGGCTTTCTATTGAGTGAAGTAAATATGCTGCGGAATAGAATAGATTTATTTGTTTTTCAAAATTCACCAGTCGAATAATGTTGGATCTTGATTTTTTTATTTATTCTAGCAACGACCAAGTACATACAATAAAAGGGGCTATTTGGGTTTTTAGGGGCTATTTGGTAACATATATACCAAAATGTTATTGGGTTTTTCCATTAGGAATTTCTCAGTACCAGCCAATCAAAGTGTTGCTAGAATTTGTAAAATATGTAATTTCTACCATACACCAACCGACAGTTATCGATATTTTAGTCGTTTTTATTTGTACCAGCAAATTAAGGCCAGGGCTCTGAAGAAAGGTAGGACAATTAGCTATTATAGCATTTCCCATCAGAAAAAATGTTAGAGGAACAGGGTGTAAAAAGGGGCGCGGGTGCCGGGAATCGTGCGGCTCGCGCGTCACTTGTTTTCTCTCGTGGCGTCCGGGGTCACGCCCGCGCCCTGCCCGTGCCTCGCCCGTGCCTCGTTTTTTCTATGTGCGTTAAAAAGTAGCGACGTCGCCCCGTCTGCGCCTTAAGGTGGACGCACACCTATCCGCGCCGAAGGAATCGACCGCGCCGAAAGAATCGAATTTTAGAATTACTTGTATGAAGTCCTACTAAACCTCGCACACGTATCCGCGTCGAATCGGACGAATAGATGACGTCATACGTATGAGAAAAAATTCTTTCGGCGCGGAAAAGTGTGCGTACATCTTTATCCCCGCCCCGTCCTCGTCTTACGTCTTTTCTGTGTGCCCTGCGCCTAAAGGTTTTGTTCGTCGGCCGCTCGGGCGCGAATCTGTAAATTTTCTCATCCTCCACATTGTTGTGTCTAGAGGATAACTACCTGACAGTTGGTAGTCCAGTTTATGGACCTGCCTAATAGCTTTCACCGAAACCCTATTCAAAAAAAGAATCGTCAACACGATTCTTTTTTTTTTATACACCTACAATAATTTGTTTTCTATTGGCCAGTTACGCAAAAGGTTCTATTGTCTTGGCATTGCCATCAAAAGGCTTTGATATTATTACTTATGTATTTTTTTACATTGCATTGCCATTAGAAATTGATACATTGATGGGTTACGTTCTCTTGCTTCATCGCCGTTTGATTACCTGTAGACATTCTAATGATTTTCCGAGTAGGTTGGCCAGACTAACAGATCAAGACGGAATTTGTGTTGTGAAATAAGGATTTCCGCAATTTACAGACAACTTTTAACACTTTTGTTTTTTACTTTTTAAACGTTATATTTTGTGTAAAAGATATATGGATTTATTTGTGATTAAAAGTGTTTTTCAGGTTTTGTTTATGTGTAGGTACGACCACGAACTTCGAGATCAAGCGTCAGCTTTTTAAAACAGATGTCATTTGTTTCGCGAATCAACATAGTGGGAATCGACATAGACTGAATGATTCGTCTGATCATAATATCTCTACTGACCTTTTGTGTAAGCTAACCTGGCAGTTTCACTGGTTGCCCAAAGTATAAACGAGCACTGACAATAACCATGATAGTGACAACCAATCTTTAACTTGTCATGATTTCTGTCAGCTGATAAAACATTGGTACCGGAGATACGGTTTACACACATAAGAATTTTTTTGTACCTCATCATCCTGTGTCAATAAACTCATAAATACGGGGTGGACCTCGGAACGGGACACGTCAAGAATATGTCTAGAAACAGGCTTGAAGTTCTGCTTATGACTTCCTCATAAAACGAAAGCGAGGAAAGAATTTAGAAACTTCGTCCCGCAAAGGTGTTAAATAAGTTCCTAATTTTTGTCGTAGAAGCTAAAGAAAAGATGTCTATGAAAACTAAACAGTTGGTCAATCTAAACAAGCTTTTTTTAATCTGCTACGAATGATACCAGTAGCTATCTATTCGAGCCGTTTGTGAAGTACAATAGCTAGGTGTAATAGATTGTTTGCATATGGAAATTGCTTTTTTGTCGGGTCTATGTGAAAATATGAAATCGAAAGGTGGTGTTACGTGAAGTTATGGTATTTTCACCAGTTAGCTTCATGCGAAACAAGAATTTGTGTGGTAATACTACAACTAGAAAACCGAGTATTGAAAAATCACGCTTTAATTAAATTCGATGTTTACAAGGTAAAATTAACTCCTCGTATTGTTGAAGTCTGTTAAAATGTAGCCTGTTACCCGGGTCATAATAACGAATCGATTTATACCTTATTCATAAAAATTGGATGAACCGTTTAGACTTTAGGTGTTACGGAGGAACATACGTAAATACAAACATACATAGACTGCTTAAATCATTACCCTTCCTTTTGGCTTTGACGTAGTCGGATAAAAAGGAAAGAAGAGGAGGAGGAGGTGTAAAATACCCTTAATGAAGCCGAAAGGCATTAGTCTTCTTCGTCATTGCGATAATTACTTTGTTTAATACCATACCTGAAATTTTGGGGCTCAATCAGGTATCTTTGTTATGAAATAGTGATAAGATTAACTATAAGTTGGTCGGCAAGGTTGAGGTTCAGGGTCCGCCGGATGAAATTTAAATCATTGAATGAATAAAATATAAAATGTCCATGACTTTAATGCTTGGCTAACTCTCGTGATCGTGAGTTTGCATAGACAACTGCTTAGGCTAAGGTCAAACGCGCGTAATTTTTTGAGCTGTGAGTCGCGTAAAATGAGGCGCGGAATTTACGCTGAATTCGGTTTCAGTTTCGGAGCCTTATGTACTTTTAGGTAGACCTCTACCCAATCCTTCGTGGATTACAGGCGTGATGTTATGTTCATGTGAACTCTTCTACAACGTGTAACGTTAAATAAGCAAATCTTAAAAATAGTTTTATCAGAATCACGAGCAGAATCAATTGAACCACTTTTAAAATAGGTTTTTTTAGTAAAAAAAAAAAAATCTTCCAATTGGCAATGTTGCCCTGTCTATTTATTAATAGGTCAAGCCGTAGTAGCACGTGATGTGCACAAACCCGCCAAAATAGGTAAACAAATAAACACAAATAGTTGTCGTCCAATTAAAAATATTGTCTCGTAGGTAAGTGGGATAGTACTTAATAGTTCTTGCCCGTAAAACTAAATCAGCACATGCATTCATGTTCGCTACTATTGCAAATGCACTTTACTTTATGTAGAATCATTTGATAACCTGTTCAGATTAACCTTTTGCAGCTGAGCTGCACATGCGCAATACTTGCCTATAAGAGGCTGTGAGTTGAGTCTCTTTATAATGCGATGGCATACTGTTAGTAAACATTTACTGTGCTTGTTTTACATTCATGCTGGTGTAGATAGGTAGGTATCTACTTACTGACCTTCACTATGTTAGAATACTAATTAAGGCCCAGTATTACGTCGTTGACCTTGCTCCAATGGGCGTTACGGCTTATGACATACGCGGGGCATTCTCAGCCCCGCGTATGTCATAAAAATACAAATAAAATCGTATAAAATTAGAACTTAACTATTTAATAATAAATAATCCATCACTGAATGTAGTTTAGCATTTGAAATTTTATGGTATATTTTGAATTATAATTATCATTGTTAACCTTTTGACCGCCACAGCATAAACGTACGCGCCTGCCCTCCACGCCAAGCCACAATTTCATCTACTATTTTGTCACATATTTGTGTCGTTTGGCGTACAGGGCACGCGCTTGCTTGTCACGTATAAGTGACAATGGCGTCCAAAAGGTTAATGAAGGGATAATCTGCTTTTAAAGAAAATTAAGAGCTATGTTTGAAGATGTTTTAAAAACAACGCGCAACGCAACGCTAAACACAACGCAAAGTTGGAACTTTGACCCCCAATATATCCGTAACTAGAAGGTTCCCAGGAATGGTGTAGAACAAAAAAAATATCGCAATGACGGGGAGAACAAGTGCCTTTCGGTTTCGTTAAGAGGTGTTTTACACCCTTTATATCACCAGGCAACAGGTGACATAGTAAAAAGAAATACTCTGTCCGATTTCACACATCGAAACGCGTTATCACGTGTCGTCTATTACACAGTTACATCCATTGTTCAAATATTAGAGTATGTTTGACGATTCACACCGGGACACGCGTCGTCTAACGTCACTGAGAGTGACTTAGCAAAAATATCGGGTTTTCTGAGATTTTGTTACTTAAATAAATTCTTTATTCCACTAAAAGCCATCACAGTACAAGAACCAAATCTCACTAGGTCACAATCATTTTAATTCTCTGCCTCCTAAACTAGGTGTACCTATGTGCATGTGTCTTAGGTTAGGAGTCAGTTAAATGTAAAAAGGTCAGTCAGTAGGTCAATAAAGTTGCACTGATTGGGTAGACATAACCTACCGAAAGTTTAGGTCAATTCTGTCAAAACAAAACAAACCACAGATTTTTTAATCGCAGTTCGGGCTGGACCTAATTTTACAGGTCTTTTAGTATCTATCGGTGTCAATGTTCGTATCCGGAGCCATGTCCGCGACCTATCCTTACCGGTTTGATCTACACTCAACATAGTCTCAGTCACACCCACTGTCTACGACAACGTTTGTTTGACAAATGACGCGCACACGCATAGTCGAACGTAGCATGACGCAGCATTTATCTTTATACGCAGTCAGTGGGTATGGTTTGACAATAGTCGAGGTAACTGTCAGTAGGTTGCGTAGGCGTCACTTTTGTTGAGTGTGAAATGGTGCAAACAGCTTTTCATTCAATACATTTGAGATATCTAGATCATTTTTACAGACAGTCTCGTCCCCTAATAAATAAGACTCATTACTGCCGAGATGTGGGTGTTTTGAAGGTTACATCTCTGACCATACGTGGATTACAAGTGTTGTTTTTGTAAATGTGATGGCAATTCTATAAGTATATCTTCGCAGCGGTGGATCAGCGGCTTGAGCAGCGGTGGCCCAGTGGTGGCGGCCCCGACTTACAAAGTCGTTGTTTCGAACCCAGGCAGGCGCAATATTTTTACATTTCATCACCGCTGCTATCAAAACGGTAAAGGAAAACATCGTGAGGAAACCGGCGTATCCTAGAGCCAAAAATTCCAAGACGACAGGTGACATCAATAAATACGCATTGGGCCCGCGTGGTGGATTATAGACCATAGCAGGAGGCCTGTGTCCCAATAGTGGGAACATTAATAGGCTGCAGATGATGATGTTCTTCACCAATGAAAAAATGGAAACTACTTGAATGCTAACAAAATAAGACAATGTTTTATATGGGACTGTTCTTGAACTTTAAGGCGCTACCCCAGGCAAAAGCCGTTTTTTGTGCAGTTTTTTGGAGCCAACTCCTCTTTATCCAAAAGAAATACCAAGTAATAAAAATACATTAAATTTCTACATATTCTTAGACTACAAAGTGGTAGTTTTATTTTTTATTTTAAGTCTCATAATGTGTAATAAATCCCCTCACAATGAAACCACAAAAATGAGAAAAAAATATTTATAACATGCTTCTTCTCGTAAAGTTAACATTATTTTGATTTGCTTCTTATACTAATGGATAGACAATTTAATAATGAACATAATGCTAGTTTTTTTTTTTTCAAAAGACGGAAATTTGATTTTATAAAGAATAAAAATCACTAATTTCGCACTATTCGACCCGCAGTGACTGACGTAAAAACCACTTTGTAGTGCAAGCTGATTAGAACTTTATTCTAATAGTATTTCAAACGAAGTTTGAATCACCACAAATAGAGTTGCTAATTTTGCCTGGGGTAGCGCCTTAACGGTTAAACTATAAAAAATATTGTGTCTGTATTGTACAAAACTGGCTTAACTAGTCGAGTATCCTACGACCGGGTGGACAGTTTGAAAGTTGTTCAAACCCAACTGGTACACGGATCACATTCACGACTAACCAACAACGGTTAGTAACGATCTGTGTTCTCATAAGTCTATAACAGACAGAATGGAAGCTACGCATTCAGGTTATCTAGCTGCTGTTGTGATTTAAACCGAATTTAAATTCCTCGGTTAAAGGCAGCTTTCACTAACGCTAACCGAAATTCAACTGTCGGTGTTTCTTCTTTTCTTTTTCGTGTGATTATAGTGCCTAACCAGGTGTCAGAGTTTTTTTACCGCCCATGAGGGTCTGACTTCGCTTTACATGCCGCCGAAACTATCTCTCGGGCATGCTGGTTTGGTTTCCGCACCATGTTTTCCATCACCGATGTGCAATACTAGCTAATGCCCGCGGCTTCGCCCGCGTAAAATCATATACAAAAACCTTCCTCTTGAATCACAAGTATCTATTAAAACAACCCGCATCAAAATCCGTTGCGTAGTTTTAAAGATCTAAGCAAGCATACATAGGGACAGACAGACGCGGCGGGAGACTTTGTTTTATACTAAGTAGTGACATGAATCCGAAACATCAGAGGTGCGTGTATTGGGTTCGAACTCGGGGTCTATGAGTTGGCAGTCTGACATTCACACCAATATGCTATCATTGTCGGCATTGAACGTCGAGAAACCAATAGTAGGCGTGCTTTCATTTGGTTCTCGCTTTGTTCGTAAAAACGGACATAAGAGCTTTTGAGAACTGAGATTTATATTTTTACTAGATGTTTTTTGTGAAGATTTAAACCACAGATCGAAATCATACGATATAAATTGACTTGAATATAAAGTTTAAATGTTGATTTTTATCGGTGATTGAGGACCTATGCCATTTATCTACTGTTGATGTTATGTTTCTGTGTATGTGTTCAATACGAAACCGAATAAAAACATTTGCAGTCTGCTTAACCTAGTACCGTAAACAAACTTAATAGTATCAATTTATAGGGTATTTAGAAAGTGGACCGACAATATTTACTTAGGAATTGGTTCATATCCTATAGTTTTCTCTCACAGAGGTAAGGAACTAGGGCACGCCACGATAGTGGCGGTAAGTCCCCTCTTTGAGGAGTGGCTTGAGAGGCGCCACGGCGTCCTCACCTTCCGCCTGACGCAGGTCCTCACCGGACACGGATGTTTCGGGAGGTACCTGCACCGAATCGGGCGGGAGGAAACGCCCGGATGTTTCCACTGCGAGGATCGACCGGAGGACACGGTAGAGCACACGTTGGAAGTCTGCCCTGCTTGGGCGGAGCACCGCCGTGTCCTCGTAGCGGCGATCGGCGGCGGCGACCTCTCGCGTCCGGCCCTGGTTCAACCCATGGTCCGGAGCGAGACGGAATGGGAAGCCGTCACCTCCTTCTGCGAAGTAGTCATGCTAGCGTAGGAGGTGGCGGAACGCGAGAGGGAGAGAGCCTCTCTTCCCAGCCGCCGCGGGAGACGCACCGGGCGTCGGGGGCCACGTGGTGGCTACCGGCCACCGTAGACGCGGGCCTGTGGACGGTTAGCTATGGGCTAGCTAGCCGTCCGTCCGTCTAATGACGACAGGCCGTGTCGACGGCGCGTTCGTGTTCCACGCGCGCCTCAAAGAGATGTCAGCACATTGAAGGGGCCCGTGAGGGCCGAAGCCTGCCGGGGTTGCGGGCCTATTCGAAAGAGATACCGCGGCCCCGGAACATAAAGGGCGAGGAAGGAACATGGATGGAATTTAGTCAGTAAAAGTCTGACACTCCCTCCCGCTCCGCACAGAGTGGGAGAAGTTATTTGATGATTTCCCATCCCAAAAAAAAAAAAAAAAGAGGTAACGAACTGACATATTATTTTCTGTATTCCGCGAAATCTCACATCATCATTTTTTTGTGATTTTTGTTGTAATCTACATTTTATGTGATTCCAAGATTTAAAAAAATTGTTAAGGTATAAAATACTAAACCTTAAATCTTTCAAAACAATATTGTGTAGGTTTTTTTTTACCAAATAACCTACATTTAACTTTGTTTTTTTTTGTCCCAAAATACCACTCAAAAATATTTAGGGGAATCCGGGACCGCGGTCCTGGTCCCAAAAGCCCCCCCCCCGACCCAATAAATATAAGAGTACATTGAAATCAATGTGGGAAGTCTTTTCGGCCCTATTTGCCATCCGTTCTGCGAGCAAAGCCTTGCTCTGTTGGGTTTTTGAGACGACTCCAACGATACCATAATCGACGAAATCCTTCCAGCCATTTGGAACATGCAAAATACGCGCGAAAAACATAACTTCCATGGCAGTCGTGTAAAAACAGACATAACAGCAATATAATACCTTTATAGTAAGTAGTTAGCTTAACCCAGTGCACCAGACCAACTAAATAACTTCATCTGATAACTGTACCGTGGGTGTAGATTCAAAATAAAAATAAATCATACCCACACCGCAGACCGCTAGGTACTTTCTCAAAGTCTAGACTTCAGCTAATAATATCATAGATTTTTTACTATTCGGTCAGTTACCTACATACTTTCAAGTGCATGCTAGGTGCATGTAATGAGTCTAGCGATGATTATAAAAAGAGATGATTATAAAAAGATATCCTGAAGAGTTTTGAGAGTTAATTGCGATCCGAATTTGCCGTTTCAGGGGTCAGTAATGAGTGGTTTTGGTTTTCTGAATTACATTGATGTGTATTTCATTATGTGCAGCATTACTATTTATGTATTCTGGCATATCAAATAATATTTTGGCGTTAAATTGTAGTCCCATTCAAAAATGGTCTTTGAAATAGAACTACTGTTTGCAAATTACACCGCTTTAATCTAAATTAGTTATAGGCTTCTTCTCCTTCTTGAAAGATCATTTATGAACTTATTTACATGTTTTTGAAATAAAATTTTCTCACAGTCTCACTTATAAGTTTTTCATTCCTATCCAAAACGCTAGGCTCGCATTTATAAAAAAAGGATGGTATTTAAAAGTACTTCAATTTATTCCCATTTCATTTACCTAATTTTGCCTGTGTTCCACCAAATATACTGAATGTGCACCAAAATATGTTAATTAAAATATGTCATAACGAGCATCTATTTAACAATTAAACACTGTATATTCTCCTTAAAGCGTAGTCGACGGAGCCCCGCTTCGCGGGGCCCCTATTTCCGAGTGCAGGGTTTAAAGGAACCTAACTAACCTAACGGGGGATGCCCTAAGTCCCGATTATGGGGGCAGAGATACATTAATATTTGGTGCACGATCAGTATTTTTCGGGGAAGAAAAGATTTTCGGTGAACACAAAAATATTATCCTATTAAAAATAATTTTAATCACGGAAGATATTTCGTAAGAGACATTTAAAGTTTAGTTATAAACCGTGACAGCTTAAAAAAGTGTTTAACGGGGTATAGATCTCATCATCTGTCATAATATCATTCTCATGTCAGGAGATATTACGAAGAACGTCATAATTATGACAAAGATAGACATTTCGACGTTTGAATGGCGTGCGATGAATCTATGATGATATCAATGGTACATCCTAATTTTATACCGCAACCATTTCGTGAGTAACAGATAACGCACAGCCTAAACTACAGAAGAAAGCGAATTGAACGAGATCATGTAAACTGCGTTTAAAAGCTAATGTCAGTATTGCTTTGGAATATTCACACTCTAATAAGAATCTCTTCGCGCGCGTGAAGTTTGATAATTGTCCCATGGGATGTAACTACCGGGATAAAAGTATCCTATATATGTTAACCCAGGTTACAAACTATCTGTGTGCAAAATTTTATTCAAATCCGTTCAGTAGTTTATGCGTGAAAGGGTAACAAACATCCATCCATAATTCCATAGGTACTCACAAACTTTCGCATTAAAGTAGGAAAGTAGGATATCTTCCATGATTATCAATTTTGACGCTGTAACAAGCGTCTTGATCAGCGTAATTTGGCACACGTATAATTTATAACCTGGACTCAAAATCAAACCAAAATATTTTATTTTACACAGGCCTAAATGGGCACTTATAAAACGTCGAAAAAGGTGCACGGTTCCCGTTGGTCGATTCCATGGAGAAGAACTGGCAAGAAACTCCATGATTACTCTTCAACTAACACGTGGGATACTTTTGATCCCAGAAATACGATCCCTTGGGATTGCCAAACTCTACACGAGCGAAGACGCGGGCGTAAGTTAATCATCATCATCTTCCCTAGCCCTAGTCCCATTCTATTAAAATTTGTGTTCGGCGCAACACGTTTTCCTCTTCCATTCTCTCCTGTTAGACGTCACGGCATCATTTACTCCTTTCTCTGTCATATAATTTTTCACATCATCAGTCCATCTTTTCTTTGGCCTTCTTCTCCCTCTCCATCCATCAACATTAATGTCCATCACTCTTTCAATCACATGCGTTTCATTCCTCCTCATTACATGTTCATACCAAGACAAACGACTTCCTTTCAATGTTTCTGTAAAGGCATAAGTTAAAACCATTGAAAATTGTTGAACAAAAAAAAGCGGCCAAGTGCGAGTCGGACTCGCCCATGAAGGGTTCCGTATCATAATTGTGTAAATTGCGGTTTACGATTTATGACGTATTAATAAAACTACTAACTAGATTTCGTTCAAACCAATTTGCGGTGGAAGTTTACATAGTAATGTACATCATATATTTCTTTTAGTTTTATCAGTCTCTTATTTTAGAAGTTACGGGGGGGGGGGATACACTCATTTTTCCACTTTGGAAGTGTCTCTCGCGCAAACTATTCAGTTAAGAAAAAAATAAATTAGAAACCTCAATATCATTTTTGAAGACCTATCCATAGATACCCCACACGTATGGGTTTTTTAGTATGGGGAACCCCCAAAATTTATTGTTTTTTTTCTATTTTGTGTGAAAATCTTAATGCGGTTCACAGAATACACCTACTTACCAAGTTTCAACAGTATTCTTATAGTTTCAGAAAAAAGTGCCTGTCACATACGGACGGACAGACAGACAGACATACAGACAGACATGACGAATCTATAAGGGTTCCGTTTTTGTCATTTGGCTACGGAACCCTAAAAATTGGATTAGATCGGTATAATTTTGATTACTGTTTTCATATTTGCCAGACCAGTAAGTAATAGGATACTCCTAACAATGGGTAATTTCTTCGCAAGAGTGAAAAGTCGTATCATCGTGACAAATTAAGGTCATATAGAACGGACCTATTATTCGAAATAATAGCCTGCGCTACGGTAGACTGGGTCCAGTAATATTGTAGGAAACTGGTAATAAGGTACTAAAACAACACTGTGGTTTTCTTGACAAAAAGTACAATCAGTTCAAATTGTTTCGAGGAAATAGTTACAGTTATTTCGGTAGTGGTTAGGCGGTGACTGAAATTGTGGAAATGATAGAACAAGAATTTGATTTACTAGTTTATGGTTGGGTTGCAGTGAGGATATCCAAAAGGACTGAAATTATTTCATTTCGTGCGTGAGTTAAATTGTCTACTAGGGTATTTTTGCAGTGAGTACTCTTCCCAATTGCCATATAACTTTGGTCTGAGGAATTAGTGTAGAATGACAGGTTTTGTATAAAATATTATCTTACGCTACCATTGCGAAGGTCAGATTGGCAGTCGCTTCATGTAAAATACTGATATACAGCTGCATCCGGTTAGACTGGAAACCGACCGCAACATAGTTGGGAAAAAGCTGGACATATGATGATGCTACCATAGTCATTGAACAGATAAAAGGTATGAGATCTGTATAAAGACAAATCAGCTGTTAATTACATGAGTGTTAGTAATGACTTAATTTAAAACGATTTATTCTTGTCATACCTAAACATCTTGTAGATACTATTAATTTATTGGCCACCAAACATGCAACATTCAAAATATTCAATCAATTTATTATTAATCGACTTAGATTTTAGATTAGGGAGATGGCTTTCGAAAAATGACTACGGATTTCATTTATATTTAGGCAATATTTCACTCAATTGACACATTTTTTTCTCGAAAATATTGAAATGATTTTGGATGAACATGTAAATAATTATGTAGAAATTAAATACCTGACGTGTTTTGGCTGCGCCCGCGTCTCTTTTTTTTAATTACTTCGAAAACGCATTCAGATGCTATTAATCAATTTGTCATTAATAAATAACGGTTTATAACTATGCGATTATTTGTTTAAATTATATGGTTAGCGCTATTAACACTATAAATAACTTACAAATATGAATCTGTTTGTTAAGATATGTGTTTGAAGCGAAAATGACATACTATTGGTACCTGTGGCGAAGGTTCCATACAACTCGGTTCCTACTGGCTTCCTTTTGAAAAATGTCAGTCAGGATTCTACCATCATCATCTCAGTCGAAAGACGTCCACTGCTGGTCAAAGGCCTCCCGCAATTGTCACCACATTGACCGGTCCCGTGCGACTCGGATCCAGCGGATTCCTGCAACCTTTACCAGGTCATCGGTCCACCTAATGGGAGGCCTTCCAACGCAACGTCTTTTGTTTCGCGGTCGCCGCTCCAGAACTTATCGGCCCCATCGGCCATCAGGATTCTATAGACAAAATAATAATAATTATAATCACATTAAAGATGGGTACTCCGGGTTACCAATTACAAAAAATTACCCTTCGCTACTGATAGGTATTTAGAATCATGCAAGATATTGTGTAGTCTTAAACTATACTACGTTACGATCCTTGCATGACACCTTTTACTTCTACCACGGGGCCTGAAGTAGCCGCTGTACATAGCAGTATTAAAATAGAATAATAATATGAATTACGTTGCAATTCCTAAAATAGTTACCAAGTGTCAATTCTTAACATGAAATCCATCTGTGATGCTATTATGATTCTGCTAAAGCGGCCATTTTAGACCCCATTTTAGTTTTTTTTTTTAGGATGGGAAAGCATCAGATGACTTCTCCCACTCTGGGCGGAGCGGGAGGGAGTGTTAGACTTTTACTGACTAAAACCCATCCATGTTCCTTCCTCGCCCTTTACGTTCCGGGGCCGCGGTATCTCTTTCGAACAGTCCCGCAACCCCGGCAGGCTTCGGCCCTTGCGGGCCCCTCTCTTTATGCTGACATCTCTTTGAGGCGAGCGTGGAACACGAACGCGCCGTCGACACGGCCTATCGTCGTTAGACGGACGGACGGCTAGCTGGGCCATTTTAGACCCCTTGGTCAGACATACACGTCACTTGTAGATTCTACTCTTCTGCTCTTTCAACACCCATGGCCATAAGTAAGGTCAGTGTATGTCCTAGGGCGTTCCCTCCCGGTGTTGCCAGTCACATCTGCCTTGTAAATACTTTTTAGTAATCGCCTTTCATTCATACTATTCACATGACCAAAACATCTTAGCTCTTTTTGACTGTGGTCTCTTTTCAAAGCTTTGTCCCTACATCTTTAAAACGGGTCGTTTCTGCTGAAAAGTATTACTAGCTTTTACCCGTGTCTTCGCTCGTATTATGATCTGGAACGTTTTAAATATCATCTCAGGGATAGTGTAGCTTCTCAATAGTGAAATCGTTTTGGCAATCGGATGAGTAATTCCCAAGATTAACCCCCTAAATCAAACGTAACCTCTTCATAAAGTGAAAATTTAAAACGGTACAAGATACAAGTAATAAGAAAATCCTCTCAAATCCATTGCGTGCCGCCCCATAATGCGTGATAGATCTACCTTAGCGTGTTCGCAGACATTTAACATTAAATTCATCTGCAAATTATTGAAACTAATTCATGTAACGAGCCAAACGTTGTTGAGTATGATGGATGATTTATCAATAGGTACTGAGTTTCAATCCATCATCATAGAGATTCATGGAGAGAGAATATTTTTGGGACGTCTAATGATGTACTACCGCGCTCACTGACCGCCGCTTTTCAACCTTATAGCTTAGGGCATAGAGTGCAGGGTGTAGGCTTTTACACATGATTTCGTTTGCTAAGAAACTTCAATCGATCATTATACCCACTTACGTTCTGTTCACGACCCCATCCGATGCGACGGGGACTTGAGTCAAGCGACACGCGCGTACTAGCAGTGACTCCATAGGGGGTTGAGTGTTTTAAACCAGCCAGATGCATATCGGAGTCACACACGAAAGGTTTCGTACTACCAAAAGTCTAATAGTTTATGTGCGCATGTGTTGAACGATTTTGAGAATCGGACATTTTGACACCGTTGGATATTTTGAGAATTGCACATTAATTATGACCCTGAACGATTTTTCCCACGCCAGTATTTGCAGGTATAGTTTTGTTTAAGTTGCCACTACCCATTGCCTAGCTTGTTGCCTATTAAAATGATACAGCCCTATGATGGACGGACAGACAAATTGTCACTCTTCATCTTCATTTCCTATGAGAAAGTCAATAGCGCACATGCTTCAATGTTAATAACTAAACAAACCGAACCGTGAAAACCTCTCAAAAGCTTGCCTGTAACCCTTGACACAATCTTTAACATTTAAGTTGCTATGCATGTATGTAATGTATGTTCGTTTTCCCATAATCCCAGTCCTAGGCGCTAAAGACGTAATCTATGATCATATTTAACACTAGCGGACGTCACGCGGTTTCACTCGCGTAGTTCCGGTTCCCGTGGGAGTACGGAGTTAAAATATAGCCTATATTACTCAGGGTGAATGTAGCTTTCTGATGGTGAAAGAACTTTTGAAATCGGCACAGTAGTTTTTGAGTTTATTCAATACAAACATACACACACACACACAAAAGAAACAAATTTTTCCTCTTTATAATATTAGTGTAGATGAAGCAATTAGCATAATAATAGGTTAGGCATGCGTATGCATTTATGCGCCAATTATGCGTTATACTTTGTCGCTTACAATACGTTTTAGTCTGTTGCATGGCATGGTTATTGATTAAACATTTCTGCTTGAATAACTTATATTGATAGAGCAAATTGATTAAACCAATAAAATGTTATGAGCAACATGTTTTCTTTTATGAAAATGTAGTAAACAATGCAGAAACCTAAATTGATTTCAAATTATTGTGCTTGACTTTGACGTGTGAACTTTTCCGATGATGATATCTGGATATTTTTTTTGCTACTTAACATGTGGGAAAAATATCTACTTAGATTTTATAAAACATCTATTGTCGACATAAAAATCTATGATTCATCATCATCATCATCGCCCTATTAATGTTCCCACTGCTGGGACAAGCCTCCTCTCTATGAGAGGGAATGGGCTATATAATCCACCACGCGGGCCCAGTGCGGATTGGTAGATGTCACATGTCTTCGAATTTATGGTTCTAGGACATGCCATTTCCTTCACAGTTTTGAGAGCAGCGGTGATGTAATAAATTACACAAAGAAATGCGCCTGCCTGGGTTCGAACCCACGACTTACTGAACGTAAGTCGGGGCCGCCACCACTGGGCCGCCGCTGCTCTACAATTAAAATCGAAAATCTATGATTGTCTATGTCTATTATGACGACACAATAGAACGAAGCCTGCATCGTGTTTATTATCAACACAAATCTAGACGACAAATAAAAAATATAGTCTATTTTAAAATCTATTGTCTTGAAACGGAAAGTATTACATTCTGAGATATCATAGTAATATAAGAACTTGAGAAACCGGAAATAAGGTTTTTATTTGAAATCCGGAATTTCAAGATTTCTATTAATTATTGTGTTGACTTATATTAGTCTACACTTCTACACTATAATATTATAAAGAAGAAAACTTTGTTTGTTTGTTTGTTTGGTTGTAATGAATAGGCTTAAAAACTACTGGACCGTTTTTAAAAATTCTTTCACCATTCGAAAGCTACATTATCCACGATTAACATAGGATATATTTTATCCCCGTACTCCCACGGGAACGGGAACTATGCGGGTGAAACCGCGGGACGTCCGCTAGTCGTTTATAATCTCGTTATTAAGTGCAATTTCTCGTATTGCAAATATTATTTTATCAGACCAAAACAACATTTTTCTCGAGATATTTGTAGACACACAATTCTCGGTATGTTAAGATTTGTAATAATTTGAGGTTTAGGCACATATACCCTTATTTGTGCTCTGTAAGATCCACTAACGATCTAATTGTGTAGTAGAAGAAATATGTCCTAACATGTCAATAATTACAACTTTTAATAGTTGGCCTTCAAAGGAGCGTGGTGGTCCACCCACCTTAAATAAATAATATATGTTATCTAATTGCACAATACACACGAACGTGGAAAAAGATCCATGAATGGATCCTTTCCTTTCTTCATCTATTAATTCATTTCATACATCAAACCAAATAACACTGGGCAAAACTTATTGCTGGGAAAAAATACTTTGATTTTTGTTGTGAAAAATCGCTGTTTATCTGCGTATTTCCACTCAAAACATGTTATAAGTACTATCTTAATTCTTTTCTCACACTTTATACAAATAGAATTGAATGATAGAAAGATAAGACAAAATAAATTGATTTTAAAACATGTTAATACATATTATAGTCAATTACTGGCGCCACGGGGTTTCGAATTATCGACAGTGACTAATGACCAAAAATTGTGTACATGTCCATTCTAGACTACCTCATTGATAAATCTTTGGCATCCGGGAACCGGAGAACGTGAACCTAAAATTATTAAAAGAAACACGCGTGATTTCGTTTTGTCCTAGATTCGCGTTCCGGCGACTTATATATAAATAAAACAAAATTCATTTATTTCAGGTCATTGACCCATATTAGATACAAAACATTAGGTTATAAATCACTAACTGGGTTGTGGAGGTCAGATAGGCAGTCGTTTCATGTTAAATACTGGTATTCAGCTGCTTCCGGTTAGACTGGAAGCCGACCCCAACATAGTTGAGAAAAGGCTAGGCATATAATGATGATGAACTTGTTTTTGTTTTACACTGTCGAAATGTTGGTGAACTGAGGATACACTTTTTCACGGTCACGATTTGACATTTTCAAATGCCTTTATTTCATTTCCGTTAGAGCTGTTTTCGTCCTTCAAGTCTTACCATTATGGTTGAATTCACCATCTTGTGCCGCCGCCAAATTGTTATAATTAACCTAAAAGCTAAATATTATTATGATAAGTAGTTATTTTTTCTCTTAATATGGCCTCCATTACCTGCCAGAAGGTACTTTAAAGTTTTATTATCGGAATTAAGTTCTTAACATGCTTCAGGGTTGCCATTAACGTAACTTTAATTGGAAAAGCTTGACTTTAAACGCGCAATCGTGGCATAAATTTGCGTTTTTAGCTGTAGAAAAATGTCGTTGTGTCGTTGAATTTATCTTATTTTTTTAACGTGCAATAACTTAGTACCTACTTACTGTTGTATTCGAGTTACTGCTTTCGAATCTTCTATTTTCGCATTTTGACAACCCTAATCGCGTGATACTTGAAAATATGTAATGTGTCGCTATAATAATTTATACTACTTATCCCTTTAACGCACACCCTAACTTTTTTTTTAATTCTTAATATTTTGTGATAAATACATATTCTGTGGCGTAAATCTTATTGACATGTTTTTGAAAAAACACCTGAAATTTTTTGTTTTTCGAGAAAATCATGAAAATCGTATGGCCAGTAAACTGGCCATTGAACGTTCTGCGTCACTAACTATCATAGCAATATCACTGGCCAGTAAAATGGACAGTAATGAAATCTATTTTTTTTTTTAAGAAAAGACGATAATAATAATAAAATAAATGTATTTCCTAATCAACCTTTAATAATAGCATATATAATTGACAATCAGTTTTAATTACAGATAGAATTAACATGACATATTTCTTCTAAAACAAAACTCTTGGTTTTTATTTTTTCTTATACAATCCGATATCTATTTTATCAATTGAATGATCACCCATGTTTTTTAATTTGTCCTTTATTATGGAATGGTACAAAACATTCTACACATAGGGCTACATCATATTGAACCCATTCATAGACACTTCTCTTTGGTGGAGATGGCGGCGGCTGCATAGGTGGCGATGGTGGTAGAAACAAAAACTCCTGTGGTGGTTGTCATGAAAACGATGTTCCAGAACATGATCCCTGATTTCGACTACGTGTGCTCAGGGTGCTGTTACTAAAACTTTCGTCGAAGCAATGATCAGCATCGGAATCACCACCGATGTCTGGTTGTGTGGCCTGGTCATCACTAATACCTACGAAGTCATTCCATTGGTCCTCGTCTAGTGCCTCAAACTCCCGATAAGTGTACGTGTGTCTAAAACAATGCGAAAATTACAATACAAAACTGTTACATTACGATTTTCACAAGTACCCGCACATCCGCAAAAAAAAATCCCAAACGTTCATAATAATAGGCTATAACTACCGAACAAGATTGTTTATCGCTAATTTATTATTATATTATAAAACATGCTTATATACTTGTTGTAAAACAATATGGTTCATAGGGATTACTTGAAAATAAATACTCAATGCAACATCTCAAACTTAGGTAGGCAATTTTTCGGTTATGATTTTTCAACAAACCGGTTTATATTCAATCCCAAATAATATATGTTTTTCTTATTATCCTCGATTAGATTTGCACATAACATCGAAGTATATACTATAAAAGAATAGTTTCACTTACTTTTTCCAAGAAGAAATGATTTTTTATTACCATAAAACTTGTAAACACGTAACGTAAACACGCGATGACAACAAATGTTCCTGCGCGGGTGCACGATGGCCAGTTCACAGGCCATCTTGAAAAAAGGCGCGAAATTAAAAAGTCGCGCGGCGAACTTGAACACTGGCCTGTTGACGGGCCAGTGTGCTCTAACGCGGGTCGTAAATGTTAATAAAGTTCAATATATAAACAAAAATCTATGAAATAACGACCTTGAAGTGACTGTCCAGTTTACTGGCCACTTTGTATGGGCCGTCCTTTATAGGGTTATACCATATAATTATGTTTTAGTAGGTATTTTTTTTAAGAATCCTAAAATTGCTTTAAGTGGCTAAATATAGCAATTTAAAAGTTAGTAGAGGTTTGGTGCGTCCCGCCCCTTTTGTAAGAGTTGTCAAAGTTCCGGTTTTTAATTTTTGGTTTTTAGAGTGCAACTAATGATATTTTTATTTGACTTTGTCTTGAGGAATACATTCGAGAAAGTCATTTCAAATGGAAAATTGAACTATCTGACAAGCACAGTAAACATTTCGTAATACTATTACTAGGTATACATAATGTATACTTTATTACTTACTAGTACTGTCAATGTATTTCACTAGACGCGTGTGCGATACTGTTTACACAAACATGCCTTGTTTACATGCCTCTAGTAACTGTCGCATGAACTCGACCCCGAAACTAGAGCAAGTTAGAAGTGGTATGCTAATGTTAGTAATTGTTTACTTACTGGTTTACGCCGTTTCTATTTCATGAGGCAAAAGTTTTGTATGTTTATGTACTTGTCTTTTTTAAACTTTCACGATCAGAACATATTATAAAACATATGAAAACGGGTATTTATCGCGAATTTACCTTTTAATTCGCGATAAATACCCGTTTTCATATGTTTTATAATATGTTTATATACTGTCATAAAAGGCACGATTCGAATGTTAATGTACTTAGATTTTTAACAGCTAGTTCAGTACTTTGTCTGTCAGAGACTAGTGTGCAGAGCCGCGTTCACAACAAGCTTGACGACAGTATAAAAAAAATGCAAATCGGTTTAGTCCGCGGCAGTCAGTGTTGGACAAGTATTTTTTGTTTTTGTAAATCATTGAATATTGACAAAGATGGGGGCTCGAGACGTCAGAAACTCAGAACTCGCTAAAAATTATACCAAGGCGTGACGTATTGAGAATTTTGAAAGCGTCGTATCTTCGTCAATTTTGGTTTATGTTTTTGTTTATGTGTGTATTTTGGTTTGGTTTTTGGTTTGTGTATTGTGGTTTGTGTGTGTTTTGGTTTGTGAAAAATACGGGTCAAATAATAATTGTTGATAATCTAACTGACGGACATTTTTTTATTTACGTCTACCCTATTTTCAATTTTTTTTCTTACCCCTTTGATCGTATAGGATACGTTACCTAAGTTAACAACTGTCATTTTTTTCAGTTAATCACAGTTACAGTTAGTTATAGTCTTTCCAATATTTGATTCGTTAACAATCTTTACTGTTCTAGAAATTCTGGTGCTGTGTCTAGGTAAACATATGCAAATGCGTGCAAAGTAGGCACGAAAAGGCATTACCCTCATTTTAGCCTCGCTTATATCGTCTAATAACCCTATAAATTTATCGTGTTGCAAAAACTAGTTTTACCATTATAGAAATAAACGAGTTTCACGGTTTTAATAATCCTGCCAAGGTTATAGTTTATACTGAATGTCAATTATGAATTTGAATGCCGCGAAATTGTTTGATGATTTTTAACCGACTTCTAAAAAAGGAGGAGGTTCTTCGGGCGTAACTCCGTCGTTTGCCAACCGATTTGGAAAATTCTTTTTTTGTTGGAAAGGATATTCTTTCCAAATGGTCCCATAGCCACCAAGTCGGGATCTGATGATGGAATCTTGGCGAAATCGAGGGAACTCTTCAAATTTTATATGAAAATGTGTTGCGATTTTGGTATTTTCTACAACAAGTGAAGCATTTGCGTTTGATTAGAACCATTCTACCATCAGATCTGATGACGAAGCCAAGAGTCACGGAACTCCATAATGAGACAATGTACCCTAGTCGTGTTTGGGCTTGATGTAATGGTAACGGTATGCACTTTCCATGTATATCAAGCACCACTAAAAAGTGAAAAATAAAAACTTTTTTGCAAAAAATAAAACCGACTTCAAAAAAAACAAAAAAGTGAGAAATAACTTTAGCTTCTGAAGTCGGTGACAAAAAAACTAAATCAATCAAACAAAGGTCATCGACTTCAGAAGCTAAAGTTATTTCTCACTTTTTTGTTTTTTTTGAAGTCGGTTTTATTTTTTACAAGGTTGTCACTTTCGATTGATTTTTTGGAAAATATTTCTGACTTGCAAGACTGTGTATTATCTGAATCAAAAGTCATTCATTAACGTTAAATTACAAAAAGACTAGAGTCGCAACGGGACCGGTCAATGTGGCGACATTTGGGGGAGCCTATGTCCAGCAGTGGACGTTTTTCGGCTGAGATGATGATGATGACAATAGGACTGCTCCCCAAAACCGGCCATCCTTCACCACTTCCTAGTCTTTTAACTGGGCAGAAGAAGTGGCGCAATTAACGCCCTTGCTAAGTAACTTTATTGATATTTGGTACTTATAGCTAGCCCCTATAAACACAACACACTGAAATTAATTTATTCAGTTTTTTCTTACGAGCAGAATACGCGCCTTACGCGTAAAATAATTCTAGTTCTAACCCACAAACTAAAACTTAGCTATCCTACAATTAAAATCTCAGTCTTTATTCAGAATGTAATTCATTCTCAAAAATATAATTAAAACTTTCCAAAACCGTTGTGTTGATTCCTTTACACGGTTCACGTCGCCGCTAATTGATGATAGGATACATCCAAATAAATGGTAGTAGCCTAAAAACAGCAAAACATGTTTTAGATCAAGAGAATCGACAGAAAAAGGGAGTGTTTTAAATCACCTCATAGATCTTACAAATTATAGAGAGGTGAAGATTTACGGAATTAATTTAAATTACGGCCTGTTAATAATTATAACTCAAAAACGATATTTCATTTATTTGAATGGGATTTTAATACAATTTCTAAGTGTCTACTCTGACTTTAGTAACTCTGTAACCTGCTCAATAAAATCGAAGGCATTCAATTAAATTCGCAAAGCAATTCAAAATCAATTTAGAAGGTATCGACTATTTTGAAATCGAATACAGAATAAAACTGCTTGATCAAAATACTCTCCCACTCGCATAGACGAAAAATGTATTCTTTAATTGCAATTAGAATCAAATGTTTAGAAATAAATTCAAAATGTGGTCTTAAAAATGTTCGACGTTGAATCCTTAATTAAAGTCTGCAATTACTGACTATTGAGAGCTGACAAAAAGTTTAACTAAGCATTCAAACCTCCTTATACATAGTAATAGTATGTATTACTTCACATAATTGTATTCAAGAATTTTCAATTAATTCAAGTGAAAGACATATTATATAGGTAGGTTAGGTAGGTACTTCAGCAAATCGTCAGTAGGTACTGGAATGCAGACTTTTTTCCCATGCATAATTAAGTACCTACTTGTCCGTTAAATATGCTTAAATATGTATGATCAGTGACCATCTTAAAAAATCATGAGTACCTTCGCGTTTCTCAGACCTTACTACTTAAACGTGAGACTACGTTTGATTAAATAATCTTAAAAGTACAAATATCGATCTCGAGGGCGTCGAATTTCTATATTTGTAGAAAGCTCTTCATAAGTACAGTTTCTCAAATAAACGGAATAACTTACCACTAGGCCAGAACTACTGGCTGACTAGTTGGATGTCAAGTGCTCATGAATATGCAACGAGGCTTGCGGAAAATTCTCGATTTTGTATTTTTTTTTTTGTGGTGGAATCTGCTATGCAAATTACCGTAAACAGCTTATAATTTTACGATTTATCATATTTTTGAATTTGATAGATTCTTGGAAATGATGAGAAATCTTCGTTTATTTGAATAATTTGGTAGAATTGGGACGTATTATTGATTTAATGGGTGATTTAAAAACACATTATATTTTCATTGAATGATGATCGTGGGTCGAATCATAACGTTTAGAAATAATTTCTATTAACTTGTAAGTAGGTTTATTTGGAAAATCTTTGCCATAAAAGTTTATTTTGTCGTGCAAACTGTTTTTTAGCCTAAAAAACCACTTGTATTTGACTTCGTTTTCAAGTGCCTACCTACTTTGATTCAAAATCAAATGCTTATTTTGACAAATGATTTCTAGGATATCACCTACTAATCGTCTTTCGAAATATGTGTACCTAAGCAATTTTTTGTGTTAGTTTTTTTTAGGTCGCTACAAAATAACAGAACGTAGGTGGCTGCTCTGTTTGTATTATTGTAAACTCGATTAAAACTTTCTCTTTTTGTCCTTATTTTGATTAAATTCGGTCATAGTATATTAAAGTAAAACTGGAAAAATAGTCTTGACAAGATTATATTGAAATATTAGCATTTTATACCCACTTTAATCATGGTGACGAATTTAGTAAATTACTAGCGAAGTTATAAAACTATAAATCATGATATGAAAATGTACGGATTATAGTGTGCTAGTTAGGAATTATAATTTTTATATGCTTTCTGAAGAAAGTGAATATTTTAAGAAGAATGCGTTAGCTTATTAGAATTTGACCCTGTATGACAAGAGTATCCCCTGTATCTTTAGGTTAAGCCGCGCTTGCCTAGGTTGGTCTGTGGATGGATGACCACCTTCCATACAGAGTTTCGTCCTCGGAAAGCACGTTAAGCTGTTGGTCCCGGCTGTCATTAGTAGATATTTGACAGTCGTTACAGATAGTCAGTGACCCAAAAAGTCTGACAACCAGTTTTACCAAGGATTACGGAGATATGGGGGGTCAAAGTTTTTCACAAGTTTTTTTTGCAAGATTTTGACTTTTAACACCTCCACGACCCCCGTACTATTGAATCCGTCCATCAGCACAATGTTTTATGCGTTACATTGAGTTCTACCACAAAACATGATTTATAACCTCAAAAAAAAAGTGGTTTCCGAGCAATATTTTTTGGGTAAAGTTACTTAGTTTGATGTACAGTATGCTTGGTTAACGGCTTTGTGATGAGGTGGTTTACACCCTGTATGTATATAATATAATTATTATAGTTTATGTCCGCGGATACGCCCGCTTGGCGGTCGAAAATGCTCCCAAGAGATCGTACTATCGGGATAAAAAGTATGATATGTGTTAATCCAGGCTACAAACTATCTGTGTGCTAAATTTCATACAAAACCGTAGTTTTTACGTGTAAGAGTAACAAACTACCACCCAGTCTGAAAAGCTTTTGCATTTATAAAATTGTATTAAGATGATGTAATTTGAAGGATTTTCATCTTATTTTTATAATTAAGTCGTAAGCAAATGAATAATAAAGAACATGTAATTATTATTCTATTTTTTGAGCTAACATTATGGTACAACTTTAAGCAAGTGGCATATCTAAGCAAAACTAAAATGACTATTTTCCCACTTTACGAGTAAGCGTCTCACGTAATAAATTCCTAACTTTCTAAAGTAGCGCTGACAATTGGCTATAAATCTGAAACTAAATGTCTTGTTTGTTATTTTAATTAATTTCAGCGGAATTTCTTAACCACACATTACGTACTTACTAAAAAAAAAAAAAAATTAATAAAGTCAACTAATGATGTGAAGATAGCGAACTTAAAAAAAATATTAAGCCGTGTGAACTGTCTTCTCTAATTAAACATTATTAATCAGCATTTAACTTAATTTCCTGCCATTTAAATTACCATTTACAATTCTAATAAAGCGACTTGGCTATAAATCTTATACTGCGTAGGTACATGAGTCAATAAAACTCTGAATTTACATAATACTCGTAAGTTGAGGATTATCTCATTACCTGGGCGCCATTTTGAAAAAGTAAAAGGTGCGAAATGTACCTACTGTGTCAGACGGAACCGATGGGCAGTGGGTACTTGTTTACGGCACTTGTTTTATTGTTACTACTCGTAACTCGGACTGACGCTTGTCAAAAAAGTGTAAAAACAATGTAATAGAAAATACTGTTTACGATCCGTGAATGTTCTAAATTACAACAATTAAGATCATATAAATTCTATTTTTCTAAATAAAAAAAAGACAAAATTCCACATACAGGTCGTAACTTACTAAGTTATCATTGAGAAGTCATATCGATCGATACGATAAATAAACAATATTTTAAGAATGACACAATGATGAGCTACCATCCATACATAGACCTTTAAAATTATGATGCAATTAGGTACCTATATGCTGCACATCTTTTATTCCTCGTAAATGACCCAGTGTGGAATGAATACGATTATACAACCAGTATTGGTGTTTTATAACCCCAATGTCGAGTTACTTAATCAATTTTACCTTCACGAATCACGATGAACTTAATTCTCAAGTTCTTTGGCGCCAATTTATTCTTTTGCAAGCGGTAGCAGCAAATGTAGTCTCCTACTAGCTATCACATGACGAGTTTGTTTACAAACTTTCATCCCACATTTTAATCCATTTTTCAAAAATGTGTTTATTGTGAAAAATTGTATTCCTTTACGAGTATCGCCACAGTTTAAGCAAAGGATTGTTTGCCAGTGAATGAATTAATGATTGATATTAAGTACATTTTGGGCCGGTTATCTTTTATTATAAAAGGGTACCATAGCCTATCTGACCTCCACAACCCAGTTAGTACTGGGTAATACGAAACCCCTTGGTAAGACTGGTTGTCAGACTTTCGGACCACTGATTACCTGTAGGCTGTAACAACTGCCAAATATCTACTATTGACAACCGAGAACAACGGTTTAAAGTGCTTTCCGAAGCACAGAGGAAACTGCATGCGGAGTGGGTGGTCATACATCGACAAAACAACCTAGGCAAGCGCGGCTTAACCTGAAGATCGACCCAGCTGTTATTTATTTAGCCACGTTATCTTCATCATCGTTTGAGTCTCCTTACACCTCCATCAGCTAGTTTGTGGTATCCATTCTAAATTACCACATATTATTACCTTATTACGGCCGTGTTTTCGTAGTCACATTTTACCGTGTGTGAAGTTGTGAACACAGGCCCTGCTTGCTCATGCTACTTCGGTTACGGAAATTAAAATTTTCTTTTGAGAAGGCCTACCGTGCCTGTACTACTGTTACGTGGCATATGTCACGGTTTTTGACAAGGTTTCTCCAAATCTGGGACGCGTGTTTTCTTGTTATTATTTGCTACCATGCGTGTTGAGTTTATCTAGCAGTAGATTCCTTGTCAAACTGTAGATAGGATCGCAACTACATCCCATATTGAATGCAGTAATCTTGCTAGGGGTGGCTCGCGAATTGGGGGGTGCCCGCGACTTAGGGACTTGTATCACGGGCCCCAGATACACATGGTAGTAGTAGATACAGTGGGTCCTTAGTCGGCTAGAGTCCAACATCCCTCCGCTCGCCCCAGACCAGTGATGCCAGATTGGGGGGAATCCCCCCAAATCTTTTTTTTTTTTTTTGGGGGGTACACGGGTGACCGTATTTTTGGGGGAATTAGTGGAGAGAAAAAACGTGGGTTTGGAGGGAATTGTGGGATGTTTATGATGTTATTTTGTGTGTCAGCAAATTGGCATTAGGAATTTTGTCGTTGTCTTTTTCTAACGCAGCTCAGTTGTGGAAAGAGCCTTCTCCCAAATGGCAATTATTTTATTAAAGACAAGCTTAAACACAGATTAGCCATTTACATTGCTGAATTTTTTTTTATAGTTATGGGGGTACATGGGACACCGTATTTTTGGGGGAATTAGTGTAGGGAAAAAACGTGGGTTTGGAGGGAATTGTGGGATTTTCATGATGTTATTTTGTGTGTCAGCAAATTGGCATTAGGAATTTTGTCGTTTCCGTTTTCTAACGCAGTTGTGGAAAGAGCCTTCTCCCAAATTGCAATTATTTTATTAAAGACAAGCTTAAACACAGATTAGCCATTTACATTGCTGAATCTATCTTGAAAATAAGATATTTATTGATAGAAAGATTCATTTTAAGGGTTAATTTTAAACTCAGTTCAATTTCTTAAGGAGATTTCTAGGGAGAACGCGAGACGGTCATTTGGCAACACTGCCCCAGACGGAGGGTATCCAAATGGATTTTCCCAAAAAAAAGGTCACGTTAATACCATAGCCGAGTATTCAGCTGTTATTTTGCCGCAAATATGGTATTGGAGCTCACTGTTATTAGAGCCCAAGGTCTAAACTTGAAGAGAAATAATATTTTAAACTGACATTGGTGTCGATTCTGTTGTGCACAAACTAAACTTAATTTAGGCTATTGCTATCTTTTTCTCTCTTATAAAACGAGAAAGAGACGGACGTAATTTAGAGCTGTCAAATTTAATCGGAACCAATATTTCCATACAAATGAAGGGTGCACGTAAAAACATGTCGACTAAAAACACGGTGAAGCGCAAGGCATAAACTAGTTTGACATCTCTAACTTAGTTCATAGCTATAGCCGTCCTTTTCTCGCAATACCTTTGAGTGAAAGATAGCTATGGCCTAAATTAAGTTTAATTTGTGCACAACAGAATCGACACCAATGTCACTACCATATTATTTAAAACTATGTTTATTATTTATCTCGTTTTCAGTGTTAATCATAGGGTTTTGCTGATGATTGTCGTTAACTTGTGTCAGGTCAATACATTTTTGACATTTCCATTATCATCAACGTTGATATATTGACACTTCGTCTAGGCCCCCAGATTGGATGGGTGATCATGACGTACAGAATTATAATTGCTTGTCTCTCCCATAGTACATTTTTGATTATAACCAATGACATTGATTTATAGCCTAATAACACGGCGTCCCTTTAACCTATCAGATCAGAACAATAATTAATTTAGGTAACAAATAGTTGCATTGTTAATTGTTAATCTTAAATAATGTATCTGTCGTTATCATATCATCGTTATACATAATTGATTAGAACAATGACGGTTTCTCTTTTAATTGAGATGTAGACCTCCGGAATTTTCTATTAGTGAAATGTTTGGGTCATCCAGATTTTAATCTAAAATTAAAGTAGATGAAGAAATCATAGATCTATTGTTGATAAATGTAACAGCAGAAGCACGATTCGTAGATTTTGCCATGATTAAATCGGGAGTAAACCTTGTCTCTGCTTCCTCGCAAGTAGATAGACCATTGATCACGGCGCTTTCTCACCATATGTTGTCAATTTCAGACCTAATACTTCCAGGTTTTCTCAACAGTACTGCTGTTGTCACATCTTCAGAACAATTTTCATTAAAACATTAAAATCTTGACTTTCCTTACACAGTTGGTCACAACTTCACAAGTCTTATCGTCACGTTTCATTTAAGTTACTACACTGCAACCTCTTTCTCTCTTATCTTGATGTAAGTTACTGTTAAACTTGTTGTTCTGCTAACCATCCCTCGCTAAACCAGATTTAGTGTTTACGTGAAGATCATGTTGCGATATGTCAGTAAGACAGGTTGCCGCAAGGATGTGTTGCTTGTCCATCTTTATCCGATGTAAAACTGTTATTGAAGTCAGTTTCTGAAGTATCTTTATATGAAAACATACTGCGGGGTCAGGCATGATATTGGGTGTTTATGCTCTTACGTGGATTGATGCTGATTATTAGCAAAAAATCTGACAACCAGTCTTACCCAAGGGTTATCGTTTTATCCAGTTCTCACTGGGTTGGGCATAGGCAGTCGTTCCATGTAAAACATGTAGCATGTATTCAGCTGCATCCGGTTAGACAGAAAGCTGACCCCATTATAGTTGGGGAAAGGCTAGGCAGATGATGGTGATGATGCTGAAATCATAGCGAAAAAACTTGCTGTCAAACAGCCTGTATAACCATGTTTTCAGCTTCTTCAGAGAGGTCCCCCACACTTCTTTTTTCGATTCGGCATTAAAGTCTGGTATATTTTTATCGCTTTCGATTCTGTACTGTTTATCTGCAGATTTCATCAGCAATACCAGCTTTGGCTGTTACATTAGTTTACGTGTTTTTAGAATTGCATCATTCTTAAAAGACCTGATGCCATGAGCTACTCTTCCCACATAACAATTTCGCAAACAAACTTTCCTACAAACTTCCTACACCATTCATAATACCACAAACTGCCAACAATTACGTTTACGTTCAACCGCACATCAGTAGTCACACAAAAACCATCCTTAAAGCCGCGAAATAAAGACGGTGTCAATGTTATTTGTTTGGTAGGGACTTGCGTGCTGATCGTTAAAGATACCTGTCATAAAATGGTCCGTCGCGAAGTGTTGACGGAAGCGGAGTGAAAGAAAGATGGCACTGACGTAACAGCTGATAGTTCACTCTCCCTCCTACTCGTAGTGGCCCCTCCCTCCCCTCTACTCTTGTATAATAGCTTTTGTTGTCTACAGGTTGGTGTTTTTATGTCGGTAGTCGTGTTAACCGGATAAATTGAAATGTCTTTTTTCAATGTTTTTTTTTTGTTGAAAAAAATATATTTACGCAGGAATTACTTCTAAAATAGTTATAATAATAAACATTTGTTTTAAATTGTGAGTAATTTATTACTCACAACAAACTTTTATTCAACGCCTCACACCACATAAAAACATGTCTTTACACCTACCACACAACACACTAAACAAAAACATACCACAAGTAACATGTGACAGCCAACATCTCCCATCATGGCCGTCCATCGTTCACACAGATGCACCACTGCTGCCGTCGAGCTGTCGATCCCGGAGTGGGTGCATTACTTCACGGCCGCCATGTTTCTGCTCTGGCTCGCCCTTGGACGAAGACGGAGCATGGTCCACTCATCAGAGTCAACATGAGCCTTGTGTATGTAGTAATATGGTGCTTTTTGGTTTGGGTAAAAAACTTAAGTTTAGCATTAACGTGGATGCGTTACTTCACGGTCGCCATGTTTCTGTTCTGGCTAGCCCTCGGGCGAAGACGGAGCATGGCCACTCATCGGAGTCAACATGATCCTTGTGTATAAAGTTGTTATGGTTATTTTTGGTTTGGGTATAAAACTTAAGATTAGTAGGTATTAACTTTGGAAAATAGACCTAATTAGGGCCATAGCGACTAATCTCAGCGGAGGCTGGCCATGGATATGATAGTGCACAAATGTGTGTGCAGGCACATCAGCTTATCACTGTCTCGTCCTTTACTCTAATGGGTGGGCAATTCATCGCAACCGGAAAGAGATCAGACGCAGGACTACCAAATTCACTTGCTGTGGGAAGTGCAAAGGTATCTAGAATTGACTGAATTAAAGTGTACAGCGTAAATACAGTTTTCCTATTCTGGCTATTTTGAACCTATTTTAAACACTAACTGAAAAAAGAGCTCTTTTGGCTTACTGCACCAAAGGAGTGTCGATTTTCTTAGAGTTCGAACTAATAAGTAAGGCAACTAATTTGTGTTTTTTTTTTTATTTCAACGAATTCACACTTAAACTATGTAATGGATTGACAGGAACTACATAACTCCACCTGCTACGATCCTTCCATACTACTTTTGCTTCAAAATCGTAAAAAGTAAAACCTAAACTAGTAAAGCATACTTCTCAATTTAGTCGCGTTATACGATCACCACGAAATAAAACAGCAACCTGTATACAAACCCGCAATGCGGAGTCAATGACCGGTGTGCTGCGCGCGCGACTAGAGCCGAGCGCCAGTCGCTCGCCGAGTCTTGGCGAGGCAAGACGCTTTAAAAATGGGCTTTAACAATTTTTATTTAATTATAACTCGACACAATGCCCGTAATCCCCGACGGGTCTTATATGTAGACCCTCATTAAGCCAGATATGTTTATGTCCCTTGTAAAGGGTAGCCTTCAACCGGGCCCAGTTACCGAGATCCAGGCTGCTTCCGAGGTATTCCGAAATTCCTGATGGACACTATCAGTGGTACTCCTTTCTTTTTCCACTACGTTCGTAAAGTATTCATGGGAAATGTCCTTCAACCTGGAGAGTGTGGCTTTTGATCAACTCCTGTTTTTTTTTACCAAAAACAATGTAGATTTTGAACTGTTGCCACTTTTGAAAGTCAAAGCGCTTTTCGCTGTTTTATATAAGGCATGAGATTGTCTCTCACGCCTTTTCCTTTAGGGGTAGTGCTATTCTTTATGAAGATTTGCATAAATAAGTTTATCGAAAGCAGCTACAGACATTGGTCGTCGATTTGGGTCATTCTATCATTATTATTAGACATGACTCATCGGGGTTTATGGAAAAGTATAAAAGTTACAAAAAAAAAAATAATAGGCATGATTTCATTTAATAAAAACAAAGCCATTAGCCTCAATTCTAATGCTATAAAACCGCAAATTTTGAGATTGGTTTGTGAACAGCTTTGATATTTAATAGCCGAACGCATAATTATTTATTACAAGTCTTGTGTCCGAACGAACAATTACCAACTTCAAAATGCAAAAATACAAACTTTTATCCCCAATAATTTAGCTTGAATTTTCAAAACACCTTCGTCTGTACGATTTTCCGAACTATAATAATACCTATATGTAATTCATTATTAATATTATAACGCCAAACTTCATTATAATTTCATCGTTTTCTTTTCGACTTCGAAATAACTTGCTGGAACGAAAATACGATCATAGTTTTTTTTTTATATATATGAACGTTTCGTAGGTATCTTAAACTCCGAAATTGTTTACAATTTAGACTAAGTTCGAACTAACAATTGCATAAATTAATTACCATTTTTATCTCAGAAATAAGTATTTTCACCTCAAAACATAAAACAGCTCAAGAAAGGAGGACTTTCTAAAATGGCCGCCCGTCATTCCTTATAAGCCGCGGAGGCACTGACAGCAAATTTATCAGCCTAACTGGCAGACGCGGAACCAGCCAGGTATCTGATGGAATTCCCTATATCGTATAATAAACAACGTTTTCCTTCTACACATGGGAGTGGCCGTATGTTTGTTGCCAAGTTTCTCTATTCATACTTTAATTCTTTGTTACTTAATTAAAATAAATAATTTTGGGCTCATGGCTAAATAATAACAACAGCTCGGGTCAATCGTTAGGTTAAGCCGTGCTGGCCTAGGTTGGTCTGTGGATGGGTGACCACCCTTACATACCGAGAATCCTCCGTGCTTCGGAAAGCACGTTAAGCTGTTGGTCCCGGCTGTCATTTGTCCATCTTTGACAGTCGTTACAGGTAGTCAGTGGCCTTAAAAGTCTGACAACCAGTCTTACCAAGAGGTTGTGGAGGTCAGATAAGCAGTCGCTCCATGTATAATACTGGTATTCAGCTGCATCCGGTTAGACTGGAAGCCGACCCCAACGTAGTTGGGAAAAGGCTATATAGGCAAATGTTGACATTTGGGCGACGACGCGTTTGAATTTCAAGTGCTGTCAGTTTCAATATTCTACAACAATGACAGCTCATAAACGCGGCTTAGATGCGTTGATCGCGATCAGTTTCTTTGACGTAAACCGGCCTAGTTCTGTAAACAGTATATTGGAATCATTTGTACTCGTCATATTCTTAACATATGCTAGATTTTGTCGACAATTAATTCCTATCTGACTACCTCCGATAAAATGGCGGAACAATCTCAGGGGGTTTCTTTTTAAGTCCAAGTAGTAATATAAAAAATATAACATGTATCAAGGTAGTATCTAGATCAGCCTTTTAAAGAAACTGCCAGACATAGTTTCAGTAAACCTAGTCTACCCCAGTAATTAATACTTTCATCCTGGTTATTCCAGAACTGTTTCAGTAAAATATTTCTTATATTTGGCGGCACTACTTTCTAAGGAAACCCAAGATTTAGAGATAAAATAATTTAAAATAACAAACGTGGCAGGTATGCGAGGTGTCTCGTTAAAATTTCCCTTCCTGGACAAACAAGTATAATTATCCTCTTCTTGACTATATGCTTACTAACTTTCGCCCGTAGCTTGGCCCGCGGAAATTATCTCACGGGGACGGACTACCGGGATAAAAAGTATCCTACATCCTATCCCAGGTCACGGTCTTATCATTATCCACCTTGCCGATTGACCAACTATGTTGTGGTCGGCTTCTAGTCTAACTAGATGCAATGTAGCTGAAAACCAGTAATTTTCATGAAGTGGTAGCCTATCTGTTCTCCACGACCTACTAGATGTTTCAATACGCTCTGGTCTAGATCTGTGTGATTTTCATTTAAACGAATTCAGCTATTATTAAGCCTTGACAAACAAACAAAGTCACATTCCTATAATATTAGTCAGTGTAAAGTTTTAGTGATATCTGTGAAAGTTTATAAATAATCGGGATGGTACGGTGCGGGACAGACCACTCCTAAATATTCTGAACGTAGAACGCTAGAAAGTAGTTATAAGGATGTCATTACATGTGATTTAGTGCTGCGCAAGAGTTGTAACTTAACTCTTTATGTATGAGGGAACAGGTTGATGATTAATTTATTTTCAAGTGCTTGTTCTGGCCTGTGCTAAAGATTATTTTATTTACTTTGTGGAAATGTGTCTGTCTTGGATGGTATTTAATATGAAACGGTGTAAGGAAACATCGTAAACCGCCCACAGTCATGACCTAGAACAAAAAAATCGAAGCCATACGACATCAACCAACCTACACTGCATCTCTCATAGAGGAAGGCTTATGTCCTAGGAAGGCTATGGGAATTTTGCCTAAGAACGAGACGCTCGGATGCTACATGGTTCTGATTGGTACTGATTTCCAATCAATGGAATCAGATGAGAGAGAACTATCACAGGATTTCCTTTATTCAATCATTTTAACACAATGAAATAACGTTAAATTCTCTCAGACCTTGATAAAAATAGGAAATACCTAACAATTTTGAGTCAAATTTCAAACACCACGCTTTCCGTTACAATAAAATCGTAAACAATGAAAAGTTCTTGTCCTTCACAGAGGCACAGATATTATAACAGAGGCCAGGAGCCAAGGTGAAAACCTCACTCATTCCACAATAGCACGGCTGAATACGATACTGCTTACAGTACTGCATTGTCTATTACATAGTCTGTGGTCTTACCTGTCAAATAAGCGCGCGCAAACTTTCCTGCCAACTCGATTGTTTACGTCATAGTTGCACCGCTTACCGATAGATGGCGTTAGGTTCTACGTGCTTAGTTTTGTTACAGCAATTAAAAAGAAAGTTGTTGTACATAAGTATGTAGTAATTTTACTTGTTCTTATATTATGCAATGATAGTTGCGAACATGTAATATTAATTAGACAATTTTATGGTGTTGTAGTGAGGAAAATTAGAAATGTTTCGTGAATTTGGTGACTGGTTTGTAAATATCGTTGTGGTATTGTGTACATTATTTTTTTTATGTAACCAATTTATGTATTGTCATTTTTTGTCTTCCAAAAAATAAAACGTAGGTATCGTATCATGCCAGGAATTTGTCAAGTCTTTTTTAAAAGTTTCATTCAGGTACTTAATACAGGACAGGGGGTCTAAAATTACCGCTTTAGCAGAATCGTAAATGAATCACTATTGTATTCGTAAAATGGTCTTTGTAACCATTACTTATAGTCCATTTTAAGAATTTTTAATTTTCGTGGTTCATTTTATTGAACAAAATTTAAAATTCTTAAAATGGACTTTGCCACTTGCTCGTGGCTAAACAATAACAGCCGCTCGGGTCGACCTTTAGGTTAAGCCGTGCTTGCCTAGGTTGGTCTGTCGATGGGTGACCACACTAACTTACAGTTTCCTCCGTGCCTCGGAAAGCACATTAAGCTGTTGGTCCCGGCTGTCATTTGTCCATCTTTGACAGTCGTTACAGGTCCAAAAAATCTGACAACCAGTCTTACCAAGTGGTATCGTATTACCCAGTATAACTGGGTTGTGGGGGTCAGATAGGCAGTCGCTCCATGTAAAATACTGGTATTCAGCTGCATCCGGTTAGACTGGAAGCCGACCTAAACATAGTTGGGAAAAGGCTAGGCAGATGATGATGATGGACTTTATAGTAATGGTTACAAAGACCATTTTAAGAATTAAATTTTTTTAACGTGATTCATTTACGATTTTGCTAAAGCGGCCATTTTAGACCCTCAGTAATTTGACAATATCAGCCCCCGGAGTGAGTTGTGTCCGATTGATGGCAACTGGCTCGCCCCTTATTGTAATGGGACTTAAACATGACTGTCCAAATGTGGAGATAGTATAATTACACCTCCTGCCTAACCATTCAGAGATTACAGGCGTTATGAAACTTGATATTATTTTATTTACTTATATACTTTTATTATTCTCACCAATAGGGTAGAAGACAAAAAAAAACGAAATAGTCCGTCAGTTAGATTATCAAAAACAATTTGACCCGTGTTTTATCTTTTGTTACGTAAATCAAAATTGACGAATATACGACGGTTTTTAAATTCTCAATACGTCACGCACGCCTTATTATAATTTTTAAAGCGTACTGACGTCATGAGCCCCCACTTCCGATTTTTGATACTTATGTTCTATCTTTGTCAATATGTTATTGATTTACAAAAACTGACGGACCAAATAAATAGATTTGTAATAATTAGATACTGTCGCCATGCCTATTACTTCTCATAAACTCAAAAGATAACCACTTCCTCAAACCACAAGAAACCTAACTGATGCAGTAACTTTCTGTCAGTGAAAATGGCTCGGACAGCCGGATAGGCGCTTGCTCTCACCGGGAATCGAACCGCTTACCAATACCAGTAGCACCAGTTTTGACGGACAGACTGGCCAGCTAATTACTGTTGACAGAGTGAATAATAATGTTCTGCCGTGAAAGATAAAGGAGTAAATGATAGCGTAACGGTTAACTGAGGAGAACGGAAGAAAAAAACATGGATTGCACAAGTGAAAACATGAACATTAACGTTGTGCGATGAGTTAGGGAATAATTTCGCACGAATTGCTTTAATTGTCAGTATTAAAGTACTATCATTTATGTGGTAATAATACAATATTCATTTATTGCGCTATCGTACGGTCGAACAAGCTTTTTGACTGGTTTGATTTCCATTTTACAATGTAATTTGTTGGTTAGACTGTAAACCAAATAGCTTGTTCGACCGTACACAAACATGAAAAAAATTTAACACTTCAGAATTATTACAATTATTTTACATTAAAAAGTTAATCTCTCAGAAAAATCAACTTCCATCTATAATTTCAACGACTCTTTCAACATCATCATTACCAGAATCATCATCGCCAATCTCTTTATAAAACAATCCTATATGTCTACTCTCCCTCCGTCTTACGAATTTTCGATCAGGTCACGTGTCCTCACGCAAGTTTAACATTTTTTACCCTTTCCAAACAGTGCACAACGTCGCTAAAGATGATTTCACTTCAAAAACGTGTTGCGCCGACTCCAAGTAACATGGTACAAGGGTAGGAAGATGATGGTCATACGAACAAGCTATTTGGTTTACAGTTTACAATGTAATTTGTGGGTTAAAGTGTAAACCAAATAGCTTGTTCGACCGTACAGATTGTGGACTGGCTGTGGAAATCACACAAAAATAATGATAATACTTTAGCACATTATACAAAGTGTAAACGGAGCTTTCACGAAGACGTTTACCAAGCATTCTGTACTAAGTAACTCTACGCAAAATTTATGCAGGGTTACAATAGAAGTCAGTTTGTACTGATAGATGCATTAATTAGTACAATGGTTATGGAGAGTTACAACATTAAAAATAAAACTTGTAAAAAAGTTAGAACTTTAACATCCAATATCTCCGTCACTAGGTTCCCAGGTTCCAAAACAAACAAATGATCGCCATAACGCTGAGAAGTACTTTTCAGCTTTGTTAGGGGTCCTTTTATACTCTCTGTGTCAGAGTTCAGGTGTCCGGAGAAGATTAGGCTTGTTTCCACCATCAATAAATTGCAAATCTATGTAGTCCGTCAGTAAGAGTATTGGAAAATAACGGACACGTATTTTTTGTTTTTGTAAATCAACGAATATTGACAGAAATAAAACGCATCAAAACTCGGGAGTGGGGGCTCGTGACGTCAGAACTCACTAAGAATGATACCGAACAGTGACGTATTGGGAATTTTAAAAGCGTCGTATCTTCGTCAATTTTGGTTTATGTGACAAAAGAAAAAATACGGGTCAAATATTTTTTGATAATCTAAAAGACGGACTAATTAGATTTTTTCAGTTAACAAGCCTATTAGTCCACCTTGATTTCCCCTGATTTCCCTATCTGTCTAGCCTTTTTCGAACTTGGGTCGGCTTTCAGTCTTACCAGTTGCATCTGAATACCCGAATTCCGTTGTGGGATACAAGTATCCCGCAACGGAATGAATTAGCAAAGTAGGAGTAGAAAAAACCGCTATTTCCACTTCCCTCCATATCAGCAGGAGACAGAACGAAACAAGGTCAATAGGTACAAAGGCACGTTTACAACTGGGATAGGCCCAATATGCATTAGGACTTTCGGACTACCCGCAACGACTGCTTACATGGACCTCACTCCGAAGATAAAATCTATTCTTGCGAAGAAGCCCCAAGCTTTGTTCCTGTAACCAGTCATAAACAGTATTCCATAGTATTTAAATGTACATAAATTAAAGGAATGCAAAACAAGACGTTTCCCATGCATATGTAAAGCAAGCAATTTGTGCTTCGACTTGAGCTCACATTGTTCGACTGTCATTACTTTTGTATAGTCAAGAGCTTTTAGATGCGACTTTAGAGAGCTTATTGAAATGTTTGAAAATAAGGAAAACTCATTTTGAAAATAAGGAAAACTCATTTAATTTACTTGTGTAAAGAAAATTGTAGGTGTAGCAGTTTGTGGCCATAACAGCGATACATTTGGTTCCAGATATTATGGATAAGTTTCTTTGGCCAATCTTGCAAACAAATTTTTTTTTCTATAGTGTATGCAGAAACTACAGAACTGCAATGTCTGATTCCTTTTTCTGATTTTTATGTATGCTTCCGCCTAAATATTTTATTTCAAGAACTTAGATCTTCCTCTTACACCATCATCTACACTGAAAAAAAAGGTTTGTTGGATTTACCAAATAAGCAAAGGTTGGCTGAATTACAAGGAAACTACGATGAATATAACAAAACCTCGCTATTGAACTTACAAAACTAAAAAGGTTGAAGTTGGTACCAGAGTTTTGATCTAAATCAACAAAGAGTATTGTCCATTTTACCAAACAAATGTCAACAATTTAGTCTGGTTGATTTTATCATAAAAATATAATAAATATAACAAGACCTCGCAGTTGAACTTACAAAACTACATAGGTTGCGATCGAAATATAGTCCCTACCAGAGTTCATGGTGTAAATTAACAAAGAGTATTGTACATTTTACCAAACAAATCTCAACAATTTAGTCTGGTTGATTTTATCATAAAAAATATGATAAATATAACAAGACCTCGCGGTTGAACTTACAAAACTACATAGGTTGCGAACAAAATATAGTCCCTACCAGAGTTCATGGTGTAAATTAACAATTAATATTGTACATTTTTTACCAAACGAATCTCAACAATTTAGTATGGTTGATTTTATCATAAAAATATGATAAATATAACAAGACCTCGCGGTTGAACTTACAAAACTAAAAAGGTTGAAGTTGGTACCAGAGTTTTGATCTAAATCAACAAAGAGCATTGTCCATTTTACCAAACAAATGTCAACAATTTAGTCTGGTTGATTTTATCATAAAAAAATGATAAATATAACAAGACCTCGCGGTTGAACTTACAAAACTACATAGGTTGCGATCAAAATATAGTCCCTAACAGAGTTCATGGTGTAAATTAACAATTAATATTGTACATTTTACCAAACAAATCTCAACAATTTAGTATGGTTGATTTTATCATAAAAATATGATAAATATAACAAGACCTCGCGGTTGAACTTACAAAACTACATAGGTTGCGATCGAAATATAGTCCCTACCAGAGTTCATGGTGTAAATTAACAAAGAGTATTGTACATTTTACCAAACAAATCTCAACAATTTAGTCTGGTTGATTTTATCATAAAAATATGATAAATATAACAAGACCTCGCAGTTGAACTTACAAAACTACATAGGTTGTGATCAAAATATAGTGCCTACCAGAGTTCATGGTGTAAATTAACAATTAATATTGTACATTTTACCAAACAAATCTCAACAATTTAGTATGGTTGATTTTATCATAAAAATATGATAAATATAACAAGACCTCGCAGTTGAACTTACAAAACTACATAGGTTGCGATCGAAATATAGTCCCTACCAGAGTTCATGGTGTAAATTAACAAAGAGTATTGTAATTTTTACCAAAAAAATCTCAACAATTTAGTCTGATTGATTTTATCATAAAAATATGATAAATATGACAAGACCTCGCAATTGAACTTACAAAACTACATAGGTTGCGATTGAAATATAGTCCCTACCAAAGTTCATGGTGTAAATTAACAAAGAGTATTTTAATTTTTACCAAACAAATCTCAACAATTTAGTCTGGTTGATTATATCATAAAAATATGATAAATATAACAAGACCTCGCGGTTGAACTTATAAAACTACATAGGTTGCGATGAAAATATAGTCCCTACCAGAGTTTACGATGTAAATTAACAAAGAATATTGTATATTTTACCAAACAAATTTCACCAATTTTATCTGGTTATTTTCATAATAAAAATATGATAAATATAACAAGACATCGCAGTTGAACCTACAAAATTAAAAAGGTTGACGTCAAAATATAGTTCCTACAAGAGTTCATGGTGTAAATTAACAAAGAATATTGTACATTTTACTGAACAAGTCACAACCGCATAGTTCGGTTGATTTTATCATTGTTACTGTGTTAGTTTCAAAGCAATATAAAGTTACATTTACCGGGACAGTTGGTAATGAGTAGCAGACTCATTTAATAAAAAATGATTCGGTTAAGTGCGAGTCGAACTAGCGCACGAAGGGTTTCGTCCAACATTTTATAATTTTTACGTGTATTTAAAAATTAGTAAGTATTGCGCTTGACTAGTTTTTGTTATTTGTTCAATTATGCCCTTTAGTCTACCTACTCTATAATATAAAAAAAACACGTTTCTTGTATGACGAAGACGTCCCCCCCCTTATTTTTTTAATTATTTAAATTTTAGAGTTCCGTACCTCAAAAGGGAAAAACGGAACCCTTGTAGGATCACTCGTGTGTCGGCCTCTCCGGCCATCTGTCACAGCCAATTTCCTCCGAAATCAGTGAACCAATTGGGATGTTTGGTACACAATGTACACATATGTAAGTCGGTGACCCAAAGACGGACCTATTACGTAAATGATTGAATATTGTAAACATAGAGTCACTTTATACAAAAGGTGTAAATTAGAAAATAGGCGAAAATTTACCATTCGTTCCCTTATCTTCGAAACCAGTGGGCCTAAAATTTTGAAAAAATACAGAAAATAGTTCTTTACCTACATAGATGACAGGAAAACATATAAGAAGTCTTTGGTATTCAAAGTAACAATTATATTGAAAAAACATGAACATGCCGCTAGATGGCGTTGTGCCGATGACGCGTCTTTCTGAATCGCGGTGTTAAGATTCTCCGCGCGTGAATGACCCTCCTTGATTTTGCAAATCGAATCAAGATCTTACTTGATCATTTCAATAGTAAGCTCTTCTCGAGACTTTCACACTATGTGAGTCCTCACAAGTCACGTTGATGAAACGTGGCGCGGTCCCTGAGCGTGAGGCGGACTGTGGTAGTACGAGGCAGTACGACAAACAAACTGATTTAATACTGTCTACCAAATTTTTGTTGAAAGTTTTACCAATTACCTTTGCATTTGCTATTAAACTACCTTCGGTAATTAGTATCAAAGACGTAACAGTAGAACATACAAAATATATTTGGTAAAAAAAACTCGTATGTTGGGTAAAATATACAACAACTCTTTTGTAGATTGCAGCAAACTACATTGTACTTTTTACTAAAGTACTTTGGTTAAAAATCTACTAAAGTTCTTTAGTGAGAAACGTTACTAAAGTACTATGGTAAAAAAATGTTACTAAAGTACTTTGGTGAAAAATGTTACTAAAGTATTTTGGTAAAAATTATACTAAAGTACTTTGGTGAGAAATGTTACTAAATTACTTTGGTAAAACATGTTACTAAAGTACTTTGGTGAAAAATGTTACTAAAGTACTTTGGTGAAAAATGTTACCAAAGTATTTTGGTAAAAATTATACTAAAGTACTTTGGTGAGTAATGTTACTAAATTACTTTGGTAAAAATGTTACTAAAGTACTTTGGTGAAAAATGTTACTAAAGTATTTTGGTAAAAATTATACTAAAGTACTTTGGTGAGAAATGTTACTAGATTACTTTGGTAAAAAATGTACAAAATATAGGTGTAATCTACCAAATAAATTTGGTACAACACCAACCTAATGTGTTTGGTAAAATCAACCAAAATTCGTGATAGGACCGAAATCAACCGCAAACTTTGGTTAAATTTACGCAAAATCTGTTAAATCCAACCAAACATTTTTTTCAGTGTACATTTCAGCCGAAAGACGTCCACTCCTGGACATAAGCCTCCCCCAAGTGTCGCCACATTGACCGCTCCCGAGCAACCCTCTTACACTATAATCACCTAATCTATGTAGCCAATAAAATCACCATCATCATTCTCATCACCAGCCTACAGCAATCCCCTCCTTAGATAGGCCTCTTCAATCCATTCATTTCAATTCTCACCAACATCCACTTACGACCACCACCCACCCAGTGAAGATCGATGCTTCACCAATTTCGCTTTATTTGCTTTGTGATTAGGGCTGGAATTAAGCTCTATCACAATATTTTCATTATCTTCTAGGTGTCACCTGTAGCAATGAATAGTTGAACCACCATCTGCCTAGTTTTTCCAACTATGTTGGGGTCGGCTTCCATTTTATTGCATTTTACATGGAGCGACTGGCTATCTGACCTCCACAACCTTGTTAGTACTGGGTAATACCTTTGTAAGACTGACTGTTACCTACCTGTAACGACTGTCAAAGATCTTCAAATGACAGCCGGGACCAACAGCTTAACGTGCTTTCCGAGGCACGGAGGAAACGCGGTATGTAAAGGTGGTCACCCTTCCACAAACCAACCTAGGAAAGCACGGCTTAGCCTTAAGATCGAACTGAGCGGCTGTTATTATTTATCCACGAGATATATTCTCGAATAGTTTAATACCCACATTGATTAAAAAAGAAATCAGCAGACATGTATCACACCCATCAATTTCTCGCACATGCCTGCATAATGCATCGCGACCACGTAGAACCATTGAAAGTGCGTGCCACGCATAAATCTTTATAGACTGAAATGTGTTCATGCAAATAAGTTAAAAAAAATACAAGCAAAAGGTACCGATTGTGGTCTTTAATGTCTTATCTGACGAAGTAACTTCTAACGATTAGAGCCTTATGTCGGATTTTAAAATTTGATGTCAAATCTGTACCTAAGTATTTTTTTTTTAATTCAAGTACTATGCATAAAACGTAAATTAATGAGAATAAATCCTGTATCGTACATCATTTTTGAACTTCCTTATTTCATCTAAATCCATTGATCGAAGACGGTAAATAGTTACATTAGTCACAGAACTCACAGATAGATAGACTGACAGACAGGCATAGTGACTTTTGCATATTTGTAATATTAGTATGTAAGTGTGGACTTCCTTTGTTTGAGTCAAGAGTCATTATTTTTACATGAACATTGTGAGTCACTGGTGAACTTAAAAGGGTGATCAAAATAATGATAATGAGTCATGTACTTAATGAGTCGTATTAGTAGCTTTGGTATTTTTGTTCCATAACGCCAAACAAGGTTCAGTCATTACTTAAGGCGCCTATACGAGCTAAATTAGCAACTCTATTTGTGGTGGTTCAAACTTCGTTTGAAATGCTGTTAGAATAAAGTTCTAATCAGCTTGCACTACAAAGTGGTTGTTACGTCAGCCACTGCGGGCCAAATAGCGCGAAATGAGTGGTTTCGATCGATTTACAAAAAAACTATTGATTGGATTAAAAAACTAAAACAGTATCATGCTAATATATTGCTTATAGAATTATTTGCCAAAAAATCAGAATGATCTCATGCATATTAGTATGTTTTCTATTGTTTGAAAGATATTTTTAGAGGTAAGTTCGTGATTTCTTTGTATCGAGCCAAATTAATTGTATTATGTTTTCAAAACAGTATCATGCTAGCATATATCCTGAAGAATATCATATATTTTTCTGGTCTTGTTTATACCAGTGAATCATATACTTTTAGTAATTATAAAACTCGCGTTTAGCTCGTGTAGTCGCCTTAAGTATGTAACCCAGATATATTATATCAATTCTGAAATTGAATAGGGTCATGTAACTCATTGTGTCCTTGTGTACTTAGGAACTTCTAATAATAATAATAATGGTTCTCGAGTTACTTAAGATTTTGCTGCGGTAACGTTTTGGGATGTCCCAGATCTCGAAAACGGCTCAACGCGGAAAGTTGCCGTAAACCAATGGAATCATATATTTTTTTAATGTAACTGTTACACTTAGATCTTTAAACTCCGCAACGATTTTTAATGCAGTTTTCAGCAATAGACACTTAGACAGAGTGATTCAATGAATATTTTAATGTATAATTAGTATCTATATTCCCGTGCGAAGCCAGGGCGGATCGCTAGTTTTCTCATAAACAACAAACTTACCTATTAGGTATTTCCGTATCAACTCTAATATTCATAAACACATCTGTCGGTAGCAATACTAGCTACAAAGTGTGAAAAACCAGTAATTTATGCAATTGTATGCCTTACGAACGACCAATGGTTACGGAGACGGAACCGGGAACGCACGCGATGACTTTCTACCGCTCGTCTCTCTTTTCTTAGAAATATCCAAGAAACCTAAAATGAACTTACTAGTTATATCGCATAGCGTCGTTTTTGTCGGGAGACTTACTTAGTGGTGGAAACGTCACCTGGAGCGCGGGGGTAATTCTCTTTCCTAAAAAATCGACGCTATGCCACTTAACTATTAGGTTCGTTTTAGGTTTGTTTGAATATCCTCCACCAGCACAAGTTCTCGACACGTCTCTTCTGTATAAACCGCGCCTAAGGAATAGCGGTACACGGGGTATTTACTTGTAAGACTTACCCAGTCTTTGTAAGGTAAGGAGAATGTCTTCACTGGCTCCCGACCGTTATTAGCACCTATAGTTATAACAAATATAAATAAATATAAACACCTATATAGGGTGACTGGTAATTAGTGTACGATACTAAACACGTGATTGTACTCATGATAACGAACAACTCTTACTATGGGAACAAACCTGAAATCGCACGCCTGTTAAGCCCCAGGGTAAAGCAGGTGTACTCGTACTCAGTAGTACGGTCGAACAAGCTATTTGGTTTACAATTTACAATGTAATTTGTGGGTTAAACTGTAAACCAAATAGCTTGTTCGACCGTACACCCTCATTTCGCCAGTTATGTTTAAGCCCCAAAGGGAACGATTCTATTGTCATCAACCGTACACAAATCTAGAAATTATGCCACCACTGAGAAATTCCTGATAAAAAAAACCCAATAACACTTGGCCCAACCTTGGAATCAAACCCGGGACCTCATGCTCAGCAGCCGCACTTGCGACCACTAAATCAACGAGACATACCTACTTAAATGTAAATAATAACAAAACCTTCCAACAAGAATCCTATCAAACTAAGATCATGATAAATCAATCCCCTGTTTTGTCCTCATGTCAACGAACCCAGAGTTATTACTACAAATGCTAATAACAAACTGTAAACTACGGCATTGTGATATCAATGCTTATAAATCTATCTGATAACCGTCCACCGCTTGAATGCTAACAAACTGTGAGAAACTCGCAATTTATCAACTACGAGTTTTTGGAGCAAACGATTGCTTTCGTATACATTGCTGTGAACTTTGTAGTAGGAGTTACAAAAACTCGTAGTTAAATCATACCAGTTGCATGACACGAGTTGATATTCTAGGTTAAGTATCGTATTCATTACATACGGAAATCCCTCCGTACAAGTCATTGCTGCGGAACTGTTTGAAAGAGACACCGCGGCCCTGGAACACAAAGGGCGAGGTAGGAACATGGTTGGGTTTTAGTCAGTGAAAATCGGACACTCCCTTCCGCTCCACCCATGTGTCATTTGATGATTTCCCATCCGAAAAAAACGACCCCGGTCATTTTAGGTCTTTAATAGTCTTTACTTGATGGACAGATCCCGAAAGTCTCTGCAGAGTATCGCTCACGGGGTCGATGTCAATTCCAGGTATTCAGCTGCATCCATTTAGCTCGGAAACCGTTGGAGGCGGTTTTAGCCCAAAATAAACTAGGCAGAAAATTAACTCCTCCATTCATCACTATTTCATTTTCATCATTCTTTTAGGCACATGCGTTTCATCAACCTGACCAGTTAACATAATCAAACATTATGTAAAATCTGAAAAACAGTCTTACTTAGGAATATCGTACTAACCAGTACTAACTGGGTTGTGGAGGTCAGATGAGAGGGCGAGAGAGGTTGCTTCAGGTAAAATACTGGTATTCAGCTGCATTCGGTTAGACTGGAATCCGACACAGTTGGGAAAAGGCTAGGCAGACTATGATTTATGTAATTTTTGCATATTGCTTAAAATGATTTTATCGTAGCCGTATCATATACAAAAGTTGTCTCAACAAGCAATGTACAACTAACGGAGCAATATTGTCGCTTTCAAAAGCCGTGGTACGGTTTCTATTGACAATCATTTGAATGGATTATCTCCATTGTGCTAAATTGCTCACAAATTGTGCTTGAACCGGGGTCATATTAAGAGATGCTTTTCCAAGCGTTTAATGTCTTTGTTAGAAATGGTGCGAAGATCACAATTGAGCGATTGCGTGCGATTTTCTTTTAACAATAGATTTTAAATGTTTGTTTATATACTGATTGTTAAAACGATGATGCTCACCACACCGCAGAAGATTTTATGCACTACTGTCTCTTGCTTGCGACATTCAGCCGCGTAAAATTAGTATAAAAATATGACTGCACTATATTTGAATCGATTTTTTAATAAAATTTCTAGGGTTTTTATTTTTTTTGGATGGAACTGTAATCCTTTTTCTAAAATAATAGCCGAATTTAGTCCTTATACCATCAGCTATGTGCCAGTCCCGCCAAAATATGTGTAGCCGTGTCGGAGATTAGCTGGAACAAACAGACAGACAAAAAATAAAGTGATCTTTCGCTTTATCAAAGACACTTGATTGCAACCATCAGCTATCTAAATTATAGACCTGCTAAGCTGTGAACACTATCTTACTAAAGATCTGAAAACAAGATCCAGGATCTAAAACAAGTTTACCAATTGCTATACATGCAAAAAAACTGTGTCTTTTAGCTTTTAGTCTGATCAACCTCTACTTACCAAACAAGTTTTTTTATATTAAATCCAGCTTTTATTTGAAATTGAAAATGTTTGTTGGATCTCTCCACAACATGAGCATTCATCGAAGTTAATTCTACCGTGGCAGCATTCCACTATGGTTTTTCATGGCCTATTATATTTTACGGCATCGCTTTCGTTCAGTAAAAACCGTGGGATATTCGGTGTACAAAAGCGGGTGCTCACAGGCAGCAAAAACGTTTAATTATTTTCTGAGCTTGGAAACGAATTACTAGCACTTTCATGGATTCATGGGAACGATGAAAGTTAGGAAAGCAGTTTAAGCCGTTGCGTTGGTCCCGGCTGTCATTTGTAGACCTTTGACAGTCGTTATAGGTAGTCAGTGGCCGGAAAGTCTGACAGCCAGTCCTACCAAGGGTATCGTATTACCCAGTAAGTACTGGGTTGTGGAGGTCACATAAGCAGTCGCTCTAACATATAGACAATCGCATCAATTAAAAATACTGGTATTCCGCTGCGTCCGGTTAGATTGGACCCCAACCCCAACATAGTCCGGAAAAGGTTGACGATGACTTGAATAGCATAAAGATGCTATGCTGTGCTGACCAAAAAAGCGAATAAATGCATGTTAGTTTCATAACGTGATCATCACCACAAAACTGACAACCACTTATTATTTGAAATGGCTTTGAATTTGAAGAAAGCATCCAAAGACATTTGAATCATCATCATTTCAGTCAATCGACTGCTGGACATAGGCGTCCACCAAGTGTCGCCACATTGACCGGTCCCGTGCGACTCGCATCCAGCGGATCCCCGCAATCTTCACCAGGTCATCGGTCCACCTATTCCATTCAAATTAGATACTGCATCTATCGCTGCAGCATGTCGAAAAGAAAGTAACTTTGCCTTAACAAAATGTATCACATTGACAAATAATTACAAACGGGTTTCAATGACTACCTACAGATTAGTTTGAGCTTCTAATGGAACTTGTTTTTAAAAAAGAATTTTCAATGCATTATCTTTAACTGTCTCAAAGACATGAAATAATGAAGTTGAACTGCTATATTCTAAACGAGATTATCTTCAACCCGCGTCAGCATTTGTATTTGCCTGTTAAAGTGTGTGTTCAAATATTGGTCTCCATCACTTCCCTTCTTGTTACATACTTCAGTACAAGCTTTTACAATAAGGTTAATTTTATGACCTAACTTATTTCTAGTTCTACTTCGTAAGATGATAAAAAGTCTTCTACTTCTTCGTTTCTGATAAAATTTTCTTCGATCTAGTCAACGGTGCGCATCTTTCACCTGCCTGCCCTTGCCAATCCTGTATTTTGTAATCTTCAAGAGTTACTGTAATTATGTTTAATAAAATCAAATCTGTGAGGATCTTTCTTCAAATGACCATCGGTCCTCAATGTGAGTTACCATGATTATCGGACATAATCTGGACCTTAAAAGAGACTGCGACGTCCGAGTTTGTTTCGGCTATTTCTTCTCAGAGGTCAGATACGAAACACCGGACCCATCTAGTTAAAAAAAGACTTGTTTGTTAAAACCTATTTATGAAATAAACATCGTTTAATCTGTTATCATTATTGAACACTGTCAATTTCGTTTATATAATTTTTTCATCCACAACGTGGGTTTGGAAATGTTATGAAATTTTGAATGGAGGAGTATAATTTAAAAGGCATCGCGATGTTGCAATCATGTGACCAAACTCCACTGTAAGCATAATCTAATATACACATAATAAAGTGTAACTACCAGGTAACATCTTATCCCTTGCACTGCCTCCAGATATTTGTTAACGGTCGCCTACTCGGTGGCACCGGGACAGGAAACACTCCGGGCGATGCTAGGACCCTATTTGTATAGTGCACTCTGTTAGCTCAGGGCGACGTCATTAGATCGCTTTTGTTTAAGCCTAGTAGCGACGTTGGGTTAGTGACAGTTTTTGTACTATTTGTGTAAGAGTATGCATCAATTTTAGGCCAGCGGTGAGTCAGTGGCCCGTGAGTCCGACACCCAGTCTTACCAAGGGGTATCGTGTAACCCAGTACTACCTGGGTTGTCGGGGTCGGATAGGCAGTCGCTCCATGTAAAATACTTGTATTCAGCTGTATGTTAGACTGAAGCCGTTCTCGATAGAAAAACAAAATCCTCTGCAAAAGATGTTATGTCAATATTTTGACTAACGCTGTGAAGGTAATAAACATACTTTCATTATTTCTTTGAACATTATGCGCTAATTTCTAGTGACCTATAAATAATACAGTATGAAAATAATATCTTATATCATCTTTTAACTTGATGACCTGATTCTTTCAATCACGATATTTATTGGCCTCGTCAATCTAAATATCATTATAGCAAATTGGGTAGATTATTATGCTTGTGAGTACAAACACGGCAATATAGCAGAGTTTAGCATAGCTACTAAAGCAATAATTTAAATAATAGAAGGAGGAAAGAATTTTATGAAATGTTGCTGATAGAGATGAATTGAAAAGAGGACAAGCTGGTTTGCTAGAACCCATTCACAGCCTCGGATGAGGTTGTCTCCCCAGTCACTGTAGCCAGACCTTTGTAGGTTGAGCGTGTATGTCGTGGCAAATGGATAATAGCAGGATACTAAATAAATTATCCCAAAAAAAAACTGTCTTTAGAGACACGCATGAAAAATCAACCAGAACATTGCAATGTCCATCATAATTCTCCTCAATTACGTTTTGTCGCTGCAAAGTGTGACGTGTCTTTGTAGATTCGATTGTCGACAATTAAGTGTCAACCAGACGGCCAGTCCGTCTTTATTAGATCTCTTTATTAGTTGCAAGGCGATGTCTACACTGGATTGAGTTTCATTGAGATGATTGGCTTGTAAGATGGAGTCTGTAGAATGAGTTTTAGGAACACATTCATCTGTTATAAGGTCATGGTTAGCAATATTTTCAGCCAATTGATTACAGAAGAATAGATTATTAGCTAGCCAGGTTGAATCAAGCTGCTTCTATGTGCTTGTTATTTCTCGTGTCGCTAACTGCATGTAAGTACTCTATGATTTTTTCTTTTTTCTGTCAGTGCAACTCTAGCAAGGCAGTATTTATGTTGTACCAGAACTTGGCAATTTCCACGACTTCGTCGGTGTGTTATTAATTACTATTAATCATGCTTTAAAGTCAGATCTAATATGATAACAGAATCTTCAGCGTTGACCCGATTAGTAAACAAAACTTGCGATGCGTTAAAAACGAAGAAATTACACGCACGCCTTTAGCATAGTAAAAAAAACTATGCTCTTAGCCAGGGCCTACGAGATTCGAGGAATCCACCATGAAAACATAAATATTAATGTTTCTCGCTCCATCCTATGTGGACGGGTCTCAAGGCATCTTGACATGATTCTCGAGCTAATCCGCTCCACGGCCGTCGGTCACGGCTCACGGTAATTACTTGTCATGTAATGTCACACATTTTTAAGTACCACCCGTGTATTGTGCGTCTCTCCTGGTTTACTGTGAGTGTGAAATATTACACTTTCCACTTCCCTTGCTTGCTTGTGTGTTTTTTTGTCTGGTTTAGTTATTTTCTGTGTTGTGTTATCAGTGTTTTGTATTTCGATATGTGTACTAGTTTTTGTGTGTAATAGTGGGTTTTAATCGTACTACTATTTTTTAATTATATAAATGCGAAAGTTTGTGAGGATATTTGTTACTCTTTCACGCAAAAACTACTGAATGGATTTAGATGACTTTTGAAACATAGATGGTTCCATTTGTAGGATACTTTTGATCCCGGTCGTACCATCTGGTGAGACACCTCCACGATGGCGAAACCACGACGGGAAAAAGCTAGCATTGTATAACATAAAGCCTGTATTTTCCAGAAGAGTTAGGTAGAGGTTTGCTTCTTTATTATATCGATGGGTTTGCCATAGTATACCCAAGTTTCGCCATTTATGTTTCAAGTCCCACGTGTGTAAGCCTATTGACATCAACCGGCACGAAACCCAAAGCCCGGCTGGCTTCTCAGAAACTAAGATCTCATAAACATTATTGTTTTCAGTTGTTATTATGTCCTTACCAGTCTCTAGTTATATGTTTACCTTGTTAATTGACCGTTATTGTTTATGTTCGACTACAATGAATGTTTATCTTCCTATCAAATTGTTTAATTTTGTTTGTTTGTTATCCGCTTAAGGACACATCTCAATAATAATATCATGTAACATGCAGTTGGACATTCATTCGTTATTAGAAAGATTTGGGGCTCTTATCAAGTATATATTTTTATTATAATGAGGTTAAGCTGATAACATTGTGACTAACGGTCAGTATTCACTTTTCCAAATAAATTTGTAGATGCATATTCGCACTGTTTTCATAGTTTTATTTGATTGGTTTGTTTCTTTGTTAAAATGCTGAAACACTTAACCAAATTGAAGAAGAGGAAAGTGAGTCAGGTAAGCTTTTCTAACATAATCTTTGAGGAGACTTGAATGATTGATAATTTTTCTTATTATAACTTGCTACTATCACTTTTGAAAATGCACTTGTTCTACCCTATCAGCAACATCTTGCTTTTTTGTCCCATGTTACTTGGGGTCGCCCGGTCGGCGCGGGACGTTTTTAATTCTTCCATTTTCCACTTACTTCCTCTTTTTTCTTTCATATCAGTCCTCACACTCCTCACACAATCCATTCATCTCTATAACTATCTAATTTGTGGAGATGAATATTTTTTAGTATCTTCGTTCAGGTCTACTTCTCCCTCTCAATTCACATCAACTTAAATTATTTCACTCTTTTGGCGTTTTTGCTTTTTCTTCTCCTACTTCATTAAAATAAAAATGTTTCGGTACAAACATTTTAAATTCTAAAATGTTTCATTCATCCCAAAATTTATTCTCACCTTTGAGTCTTCCAACACAGATCATTGACTTGGTTGTAAGACAAAGCTCTTCACATCTGTCAACGACCTCGTACACCGACCAACAGTCGCACACTGTCATAATATGTTACGCAATAGGCATTAGTATTCCAGTTTCAGTGTATAATATGGAAACATCGAAGCTACGTGTGGTTTCCTTGATACATATGTTAGTTAAGAGATGTAGTGACGTTTGTGTTTATATTCTGTTGTTGTCGGTTTTAAGTTGTGCAATTGTTGTCTTGTAGATCGATTCCATACTTGCAGTTTTTCTCTTTCGTTAAACAAAAGGTCATGATCACTTCAAATTGGTTAATCAAGAGCTTCTGCTTTTCGCTGGGGCGAGAACTGATCATGATCATTTTTAAGATAGCCTAATCCTCAATTATGGTCTCCAAATATAGCGTTATATCTCGGAAATTGTCAGTTTTCGTTGATTCTACTTTCAGCCTCAGATCAAATAGTTTGCAGCCACTGCTTCCGTCAATCAATGACCTCAGCTGCCGACACCCAGTCTCACAGAACTGTCCTACATAATATATTACATAAGTATAAGTATTTCATCGTTACGTCACATTGCATTTTTAATGACCTGCCTCCGTAATATTGGGTGTGTTTAAGACTTTTAAGTTCTACACCTGTAGTGTTATATCAGATCTGTTAGTCATCGCTAGATTCTTCGGCAGACAGCTGTAGCAACTGGCGGTTATGGAAAATATAAATGAGCACGGTTTCCGCTAGCTACAGATTATATTGCGAAACTTAACTTCCGTAAACGACTACATAGTTTTGGGAACAGGCTCAGCCAGTCGGTTTTTAGCAGTCTCATCCATGCTAATAAAAAATGATTCTGTTACCTTTTACTAATTTTTATTTAGCCATTGAACCATAAAAAAAGTCTAAAGCTGATCGTATGGAACTTTTCACACTCTTCTGATCATCATGAGTCATGTAAACTTATTGTGGTAATTGTTGTAGAATTCACAATATGCGAGGTTTTTAGCCTTTAAGCCCAGCTATACATACCTATGCGTTGTTAGCTTAGTTTTTACTTAGCAATATTTGCATGCTGTATTTATAGTAAGCGGAATATGTGGAACCTATTTATCTTTAACACCTCAATGTACCGTATTCCACGTAAATAATGATTATTCTATTCTATTCATGACCATAGAAAGAAAAGATTCCACCTCGTAAAAATAGTAATCATCATAAATTACTGTTGCTCAAACACATTAACTGTCCTTTCATCTCCCGCATTTCTAGCTCACATTTCAACTGTCAAAATATTATCTTAATTGAATTTACGTATAGTATTTCATAAATCCTCTAATTTCGTTATTAAAAATAACATCACGTATCAAGTTACTAGGACGATGCCTGCATTCGGCGACAATAAAGCAACCATCAACCACACGTGTTTGGTTGCTCCGGGGTAACCGGGTTCTTACTTAATTAGGTTACCCGTATTACATTTCTCAGTAGCCATTTCACATTTCAGATGTTTTTGCAACCTCTTTTTACATATGACCTGGGTCCCCGATAAACTTTTGTCGGTCAATTACATCATTGTCCAAACAACCTCATTCCTACTTTCTATTGGGATTTATGGATTTTACATAACTGGTTTTATTCACGAAAGTATACTCATTACATAAAATAGCAGGTTGTTTTTAACGAAGATGCTTGGCTTACTTTCCTCTTAAATATCTACCATTTATCAATCATAACAACATTTAATTCATAAATATGGAAATGCTAATGCGATCGATTTTGATAATTTACATCTTGCAAATAGCGCTGTAAATTGTCTCGATGAGTGTTGTATTAAACAGTTGGTTGTTGTTTATTGAATGTAATCAAAGCGAATAAGTCATGTAAATGGTTGTCGTAAGCGGTCATCAATCGCGAGCTGTATTGTCGATCATTCATTATGGATGATTTGTCACGTCTGCTGGGCGCCTGAAGTGACATTGACTTTCTTATTGTCTGCGCTGATAGCGCGGTGGAGCGACTCGGTGCGCGCACATGCACGCCGCTCGCCGTGAAGCGCGCGCGCATCCACGCTCCGCGACCGGCTCCCGCGCGCCGGGCTCGCGACATGCCCGCAGTGAAAGTATTCAACATATTCGGCGGACAGAAGCCGACCGAGAAGCACCCTCCCTCCGCCCCTCCCGCGCAACAGGGTGCGCTGCAAAAGTTCTACAGGACTTTTTCAGTTGCTCCAGAACCTGCACCCGAGCACAAGGGCAGCAAAGTGACTGCTATCGCCGCCTGCCTCGAGCGTAGGATCAGTGAACCCGTGAAAATTAACAGTGATAACGTGCAAAAGTTTGTTACTAAAGTCAATATTAGCGACTCTGTTGTGAATACCAAGACTGAGAGTGCGTCGCCGCGGCAGCACGTGTATGAAAACGTAAACATTGCCGCCGATAATAATGTGGTGCGAGATCATTTACTCGACGAAACTAAAGGATATTCCTCGATCTATGAAAACGTAGCTATACTTAAAGCCGAGTCTTTACCTCCGGTCGGTACCAGTGCTGAAACTAAATTAACCAAGGCTTTGGAATCTTTCGATAAAATCTTATCGGAATTCACTTGCACGTCACTTACTTCCGATGTGAAATCTACAAAGAATCATTTTATTCCGCCTAAATTACAAAAGTCTAAGACTTGTAGCATTATTGAATCACGTTGTATATTGAAGAAAAGTAATTCAGACCCGGAGAGTGATTGTAAAACCAGAAATAAAGTAGCACGCAATAATTCCATTGACAAAACAACGAGTCTTTGGAATCTGGACGACATGCGAGGAAAAGAGTTGACCGCTCCGCTGGTGCCGCTGACTACGCCACCACCTAATGACAAGATGAATCCCGATAAGTATGCTACGTATAAAATTTCATCAAAAAACTCGTCTCGACCGAACTGCTTCAAAGCAGAAGATCTAAAAAAACTTGATGTAAAAACCAGAATACTCAAGAAAACTTTATCTAATCCACCGTCGACACCCGTTCCGGTTGTATCTAAAACGAAACCAGTAATGAAAAAAGTCGAGAAAAAAGTGAGCGACCCAAAGAAAACAAAACCTAAAACATGTACAGATAATGGATCGTTAAACATAAAGATTAGTTTAGAAAGTAAAGAGACCCCAAAATCACAAATGCAGAAAGCAAAAAGCGTGTGGGAAATAGGAAACGAATATGTGATTTCACCCGGCTTAGAGAGAACCAAGTCTACGACTTCTATCGCGGGCTCTCCTAGTAAGATCCCAGTGATAAGGAGTCAAATGTCGCATAACAAGTTCAGCAGCACCAGAGCGCTTTTTTCTCCCACTCCGGTTGATCTAAGTAATGTAGACCAGGCCAGAGAGTGTGCTCAGAAAAAGAAACCGCTTGCGCCGCGAAAAAACAACGAAAAGCCCGACGGAAGCAAACAAATAAGACAAAAGTCGCTGCTCAATCTAAAATCCGACGTAAAAAGGCAAAACGATAAAACTAAGAAAGAGCCGGTTGACACTAAAAGAACAGTATTGACTTCGAAAACAACATTGAAAGACTACTCCGATGAAATAAACGCCGTGCGAGCCAAGTTACAGCACAGAACGATTAACAAAAGAGATTTAGTAGTTGCACCTGAGCCCAAACGAAACGAAAATGAATCGGAGGAAGTCGATTCGACACTGTCACCTGTTAAGTCTATTGTGAAAAAACTGGAGTTGAAAACGGCTAAAGAATTGAAAACAGAATCGTCTCAGTTTATAAACTGTAAAGTGATCCCACCGGTGCACAAGGAGTTATGCGTAGCGAATACAACTTTCCACAACCACTTGAGCACACTCGTCGGTCGACAAGTTAAATACGTCGAGTCGAGGGACGACTCCAAAACATGCTCGCAGATCGAGAAGCTACGAGTAGCTCTACACAAACAAACTGACGAGAAGATATCCGATACCCACTCAGATTGCAGCGACGACTCGGGTCATGTTTCTAACGACGCTGTGCACGATAATGACGTAGCGTTTGATAACGTGCACGACTTGAGTCCTGTGAGTAGCGTGGACGAGGTGGATTTCAAAGTGTTCGACGGTCCCAAGCAGTTTGGGATAGATTTGTCGGAGAATGCGAAGAGCGTGTGTCCCGTGCGGCCCGCAAGGCGAAGCGGGCGCGGCAACGAGGTCGCTAGCGGTACCCGCACCACCGACGTTCCGAAAGTGGACGAACAGGTACGACACTTAACATATCGATAACAACAAATTACAGGTGCTGTTTATCCGCACACCCTCGGTGCAAACATGCTACAATTTAGATCGCAAACGATATTAAATCTTGCTCCGTTCATGCTGACTAGTCTAACAAGATATACTCGTAGACTCGAAAGCTGTGCACGGTGCACTCCCATCAATATTACCGAGCAACGCGCAACGGTCGAAGACCTCTTTACCATTTTGTCAACGTAACAACTTACTATATTTGTAAAATACGCACGACTAACTGTGAATTCAATGACTACAATTATAGAAGAAATTGCACGTTATTAGTATTCGCATCAATGACCCAAACAACATCGTTTGATTCGAATTGGAATGACTTTTAAATGACTTGAACTTTCACATATTTCGATAAATTGTTGTCATTTAGTTTTATTTTTATTCAATAAATCTAATATATATTGAGGCATTTAAATTAAAGTTGCGAACGATAGAGATGTTATTAGTACCGCCGGTATAGTCTTTAATGTTATCGCTACCGATTTCACTATTCCATCTACATAATAAATTAATGTATGCATGTACACTAAACAGTGCGTCGTTTTGTATCGTTCTTGATTAATGTTTAGACGAAAGTAACACGACGGAGTCAAAGACTTTTGTAGGGTGTCAAACAGCAAATCTTATGTAAGCACCAACATTCTTCGATGATAATGTTTTATTTGCATAAAGCGATGATTTGTTGCGTTTATTTTATTGCGTAATCCTTTAACGAAGAACAAACGCATTCTTTTGAAAATCCGACGTAATGCTTGGGTTACATAACGAGACCCATTCGAATTCTAGGACACGTAAATATGCACTTTAAATGGACTGTAATAATTATATTTTGAACGTTTCGGCGATTTATCTGGCAGTGTAACAGCCAGGTGTACCACAGGGGTCAATTTTGGTGCCAGATTTATTTACGCTTTTACTTTCACCAAATGCTTGCGGTCATTATTTCATGTCGTCTGCTGCTGTGTATTTATCTGATATAGTAATGTACTTGAGAGACGTCTTGCTTATTATGGCAATGCGGTTAGAGAGTAGATTTATGTTTTGGTAAAGTTGATTACGTATGATTTGAAATACATTTATACTTTAAATACACCTGTTACGAACTACAACACTGTAGCCATGACAAAATAAAATCCGTGAACGTTTAATATACATTTCTTTTCATGCTAGTTTAAAATAGCATAAGCAATTTCCACATTCATCACTTACTTATATTCTGTTCTCTCATTTAAAGTAGACCAAAACAGTTCACCTACATTTTTTCAATATCAAAAGTCAAATGTCACTGGTCATTTACATTCAGATGAGACATTATCATATTATTCGACACTATATTTTCTCGCATATAATTTGCTTCGAGGTCAACAAAGTTGAAGTCTGACCTCAAAGTAAACTTTGACAACACACTTTAGACAAAACTCACTTGAAACTTACTGCCGTAACAATACGGTCATATTAGCTGCTATCGATTTCTATAAAACTCAATGCAGTAATTCTAATTGCGCAACTGCATACCATTTTCCGACACCCGGATCACCATACTTTGGCACCATATGAACAACAGCTTTCCAAGTTTTAAATGCAAACCTCACCCTGGCGTGATGCGTTGCAAATAAAAAAGTCGCCACTTTCGATTTCGACTTTCTCGCCTCACAATGTGACAGCAAATATTACGTGCAAGTCCTCTTTGTGTACTTTCCACGATACTGAAGAAAATATAGAGCTCGTTGAAGACCCGCTTGATGAAATAGATGACTCAATGAAGCCGGTAACCTTACACTAAAGTTGATTTGTCATGACCTCTGTAAGATCAAAAGTCAAGAACTCCAAGGCACTGTGGTTTTCACACACATAAATACATAGTTTTTACTAGGTATGAAAAGACTTTGAAGATCCGTTCACACGAAAGGCATAGAGGCGTAACAACACATGCATAAATTGTCGGAATCCCTTGTATGTACTGCTCTTAAATGGTTCTTAATTAACGAGTAAGTATCTTTAATTCATTGATGCAGAAGTTTCACCTATGGCTCATAAAGACTTTACTGATAAACGCGGCTCTTATTGCTTCACATTCTATAAAATATCGTTAGTGAGAATATCTCCTGAATTTATGATTATCTTGTTTTTGGAAACAATTTAGATCAAAGTTAACTGAATCGTAACAATTTTATTTAAAACGTGTTATTCTGTATTGTAAGCAATGACTCACTTTATGGAGGAAAAACGAGTTATCTAAACAGCTCAATTACTTTACAGCACAACTGACCTAGTTTAATGCTTTTACAGATCTTCATTTATTGATCGTAGACCTAAATCTATCAATGGATAAACCTAGATAGGAAATAGATTTACATCTCGTTTAATCTTTCGCATTAATTCATTCACATCACAAATTCAGTCAACCCAATTAAAGTCTTATTATGTGTTCTTCATCACTTGTACGTTCAAAACTTCAAATGTATTTCTGAGCTGCCATTTTACGAAAACACTTACTTATACAGAACTTTACGAGGCAAATGGCGATATCAAAAATGTGACGTAATAATCAACCAATTGACGAGTAACCAGTTGAATGTGACATAGTACAAAAGTGACCGTTTCCGTTAGGTGATCTTTTCATTCAACTTTCCACATCTCTTCGAATTCATCGCCAGACTTCAGCAATTCGATTTATTTAGTCACGTCTTCTATTTCGAAGATTGCTTTCAAATTAGACGTTAAGTTAGGTTCGAGTCATGTTGTTGGCATCTGATACCGGGATATGCTCATCACGTACTGCTTTCGCTTGGGGGAAAGCCTGTCCTTCTATAAAAACGACTAAAACATTGGCTAGTGTCACTGGTATTGCTCAATCAGTCTTCGTAATACGTAACGGAGTAAAGGTTTACTTTCTTTTCGTTTCTTGTATTTTTATTGACATTTCCCTCTTTACTGTGATTATTTGTTTTGCTTTATCGATGACTGAAAAGGTCAATCGATTCTTTTTTCAAACACCAGTAATGGCAACAAGCAAATCAAGTCTAAACATTGTTTTATTCTCCATCATTTCCTATACTAACTGCTAATACCAGTTCATGTCAACGGTACCTGCATTTGCTTCACAAATATTAACATTTAATCGTGTTCGATGCTCGCGTGTTGCGTCCCTGGTGAATGTGTGCCGGTTCCGCGGTTAATCAGTTCTTTCCGTTTCTTCTTGACCTTTTATTGCCTCTTTTATTCTACTAGTCTAGACATGTGGTTAATACACCAGACTTTAGTGCTATTTGCAACTGCAAAAGGATCATTATAAAAGTTGTTTTGAAATGGCTCATTTACAACAGCTATTTTCAGTTTTGTGTTCAATGTTCGATGATCACCGATTTTAAGTACAATTTGTACTTCCCTTGAGCATTATAATTATGAAACATGTGTTTCTGAATATACTCACAAATACTCTGTTCGCTATCTTAGTTGATCGATCGTCGCCCTCACGTGTTAGCTATGCATACAGCATGCGATTTCTAGCGGTACTAATGCGCCAAGTATCAATACCGTTAAATTTCTTATGATTCTGCAATGAACGGAGCAAATTGGTAAATTAAAACATATCTTCCTGAATCATTATGATTCTGATTCCGTGTTTTATGAAACGTAAGGTGAGGAACAATATAAGAATCGTGTTACATAATAATTATATTATTAAGTGAAACGATATTCAAGTTGTATTGTAATAATAACATATCTGATTAATTCTTGAGTCATTTCAGAACTTAATATAAACAGTTTCTGTCATGAGAGGTTATGAAAATAAGTTCTGTATCCAAATATTTTGATTTGGGCCACCTGAGAGTTTTGAAACAAAAGTCAGTTCAAGATTTTCTTCTCAACTCAATATCTTCTATTGCATCACAGACGATGATCGATTATTTACGAAACTGTCGTTTCCTCTTCGAAACCTGGCGATATGTAAGAAGATGATAACACCGAATTTGTATTAGTACATAAAAATAATTCTTCGTCCTATTATTCACTGTTATTTCAACTTCACCTGTTAATTTAGAATACTCTTTAAGGTAAGGTAAGAAATGGTTACAAAAGAACATGCTCTTGAGAGCATGTTCTTTTGTAACCATTTCTTCTTTAATGATTAAAAGTTTTTGTGTTTCATGTTCATCCTATTTTCCTTGCTTTTTTCTTAGCTCCTTACTTGCCTCGCTCTTATTTTGATACTTGATGAAAACTTATAGAGCGTTCTATTGTAAAAGAACACATAGTACAACGTACTTATATTTAGAAACTCATTCTCACAGTATCAATTGTATATCGATTTCACTTTTTTATCTCGTCTTGTAATTATTTGAAAAGTGTATCAATCACCGTTGGTAATTATATTTGCGTTTGTGTCGGACCGGCTTCTACAATATAAGTAATTAATATGTCTGCTAGTATCTACGTTTTGTCCGTATGTTCGAGAAAGTCTATTAACGATACAATAGTTGTTAGGTACTATAGACATGATTGCCTTGTATAAGTCTTACAGAACTTTTTTTTTCTCCGTCAATTCTTCAAAGTATGAGTTACTTGTATGATTCATTGGTAGCGTTTGAAATAGGATTAATTCAGGCTTGTTATTGGGTCAGAGACCTCTCGTTAAGGAATATGCCGATGTACCATGTTTATGAAAGGAAACACTGATTCTGATTGGGCTGCTTTTATTATTTGATGTTAATTCATGTAAGTACACCATTCATTTCAAACATTAAATGAGGTGGCAGCTTAATCTTATTGAGGTCTTTGAATTTTCTGCTTGCTCAAAACTTGGACTTTGAACCGTTCTTAGAGAACGGTTCTAATGTTTTTATATAAAATTCTGGACATAATAAGTCTTGATTGGCCATTTATGCTAAAAGTAAGCTTGTCATCTTCATACAAAAAGTTTGATTATATGTAATTTGTGTTAGACTAAAAACTAAACCTGTTGTTTGATGTGGTCACATTCTAAGTAGTTTTTGACATGCAAGACATTGTTTGAGTAATAGCGGACAATTTTTTCAGAAAATATTCTCATAGACAAAATTCTAAATCATAATCCTAATTTTGCGCTTCGCCGTTGTTGAACACAAAACAGGTCGTATAGGGCAGTGTCAAAGTTTGACATTTCTCTGTTTATCTATGGTTGTAGAAACTTTTATGACGCTTGGTGTCTTAGGAAAAAGTTGTCAAATTATTTATGTGCGTGAATACTTACGCAATTTGTAATCTAACTGTCAGTGGTAACTACGTGTCTAAGCAACACCTTATTTCACAGTAATTTCTAGTATTATTAGACTTTCTTTTGCTGCTTTTAGTGTATGATAAGATGATGCGTAATAGAGAAATATGGAAGCAGAAGACATGCTGCGCCGACCTCAAATGAATTGGAATAAGGGCAAGAGAATTATGATGGTTACACTAAACTGACAGATCCAAAATGCAGATTTATGTCATAGTGTAACTGTTTGTATACTCGAAAAAAAAAAATACAATTTACTTTTATTTACAATTGTTTCTAAAAATCTTCCTAAAATCAGGAGTAAATTATGAAATTAAAAAAAAAAACTCAATGGAAAGAGGCCCAGGTTCCCAACTTTTGATAGCATTTTACGTTACGACCAGAATAATGAAGCGACACTATAAAAACGTTGAATAATAAAACTCGTTCAAAACGTAACGTGGTTACGAAATGTTGCCGGCACCTGACAATGCCCGTAATGACAAGCCTGTAAATTGAGAGCAGCAGGTGGTCGCGCGTGGTTGACAACTCCTGACAATTGAGCGTCGTGAGATTGGTAATGACCACCGAATACTATAAAGGCATTTTCGATGAGAGTACTTCAAAGTTTTTTTTTTTTTAAAGTGACTTGATATTGCTGTTGATCATCATCATTATCATCGTTGCAAGCTCATTGCTGGTTATTTACCTCCAATTTTGAATCACCTGTCGTATTTTCCTCAGTAACTTACTTACTATCTTGTTAATCTTCTTCTACTGTATAGAGGGGCTCGTGACTAAATAATAATAGCCACTCAGTTCAATCTTCAGGTTAAGCCGTGCTTGCCTAGGGTGGTGCGTGGATGGGTGCCCACCCATTAAATGACGAATTCCTTCGTGCGTCGGAAAGCACTTTAAGCCAGACTTCGTTATCCCGGTACCGGTTTCAGTTGCATCCGGTTAGACTGCAAGCTGCCTCTAAAAAAACTAAAGACAGCCTCTAACAAAGTTGGGAAAAGGCTAGGCAGATGATGAATCTTTCTCTAGTGAATGTGCGTAGTCAACTAATAAGGACCAGCGAACAATTTCTGTGAAATATAGGCAATAGTTTCTCCACTAATGTTGAAACGGAAATATCAGTCTTCTTCGCGAATTTGTAGTTAAACGGCCCGTTTAAGATCGTAACTCCTAAGTTATACAATGTACCGGTTTACAGTCGAACATTTCTGAGATGCAATCCGGACTTGTCCTCAATAAATAATGGTATCCTCACCCTGTGACATCGGACATAAAATTGACAACGGTAAAGTTTAGCCATTCAATCGTGCATACTTTGCAAATAAACTTAAAACTGCCTATCTCGAAAGCAATACTATCATCAGAGACAATATCAAAACAGTTATAAAGGTAAAACTACATGCTAATCCACTAAACAGTTTTATAGTAAACGTAAATTCAATGGTAGTGACGACAACGGATATAGCTAAGGAAAGTAATATACTCCTCGAAGTAACACTCAATAGTAATAATATGCAAACGTAAAGTGCCATCGAAACAAGAGCTCTCAAAGATCTTAATGATCATTATCCTATGAAAATTCCATAATAGTACTCTGATGTTCTTTATGCACAGCCAGAAGTGAAACTCGAATCCCCGAGCCAGCTTGGCGACTAGAAACCACGGAATGTTTTCTCTGAAACGGCTAATTTGAATAATAAAGGCAGATTATTGAGTCTTTAGCTTTTAATTTAGCTTTTGCATAGTGAATGTGTTAGAGAGTTGAGACGTGTTCAGATTAGGTGCAGGGTTATGTTTTCTGAATGAATGTGTTTAGTATTCTTGGCTTCTTTGTCTTCTCTGTACTAATGGCTGACTTAGATCTACGCCAGACATTACAAGGGCTTCATAAACTTAAAACACGGCCTCTTTAATGGAATCTTCAAAATTTGTGTTATTGTTGTCTTGCTATGTCCCATCTTTGTATGATTAGATGTTACTAAAAATCTATCTGAATTTTAAATTTAGTATCTATTTCTGTCTTATGCAAGTTGCAGTTTCCATCAACAATAAGGAAAACTTTAATTCTTAAATCGATAACATTTTAACGTCTTGAATGAATGATTTTTCTGGTGACATCTTTCATAACTCTGATGATAATGATACAAAATTGCAAATACCCACAGACAGAGAAAACCAAAGCAAGCCAACAAACCCAGCTTATCTGTAATGTAATGTAACCAAAGAAAAGTGTCACATTGAAATTACCAATTATAATGATAACACATGAAACCACCATCGTATGCTATTATTTCTCGGAATCCGAAGACGTGTTGATATGCTGACACCGTATCGCATCGTTAGTTAGTCGGGTTCGACTTACGTGCTCCGACTTATGTGCGCCTAGTAATGCGTCGGAGAATATCATTACGCTTCTTATCTAAACGTCAGATTCTAGATAGGTAACTAGATAATTAGGAGAAAGGCTAGACTTTTGCAGATCCGATGTTGGAGTTTCGTCATAACTTGGTGGGATTCTATTCGATACTTCACGTTCTTGGAGTTTACTGATAGACTTTTCTCTTAGTCAGCCGAAGACCTTTTGTCGTAATTAAAAAAAAAATGCTGTTTCAAGATAGGCCTTCTGTCTGTTGAATTATTTCGGATCAGCTCCGGAGGTTAGCCTATATCTTCTTCTGAGTGCAACGATGGGAATCTAAATCAATCGACCAATTTGGCTATGAGTTTCTTGCGTACATTATCTCATAACTGGGTAGTCTTTTACGTTCTGCCGGACATTTAATTTCATATTTAATCTTTAACTTGGTAACATCTTTCTTCATCAATCATTGCCGCATAAAGGGACGGTTACGCCATCATTCGAACGCTATTGTTTTTCTTTTATCTTCATTGCCATAACATTCTCGTTTCGGAACAGTTTTTATTACAAACGGTCGACTGTTACCTCATGTTACGTCTGAAGACGAGTTAGTTCATGAGCTTACGTGCGTTTAGAGGTATGCCGTTTTAACAGTTAACAGATAATTGCTGATTACTGGTAATGATGTTGCAAGCATCTGGTTTATGAAGGTAGAAGGTGCTTTTGTTCAACGGGTTTATGAGTTGGTAATTCCGTATATTATGTCTGGCTTAATAATTTTTTCTCGTTTTACGCGAGTTAGATGTTGATTAATTGATCGCTTGCTTCTTGATCTGTGATCTGGCTTCTGAACAATTGAAGAATTGCCCTACCACATTCACATCCATTACGGCAGTATTTCTTTCAATACTTACGTATCTACCTATAAATTATTTTAAGGAAAGCTACGAATATACAAACTCAAATATAGAACCTACTTTATTATATTTTTTTTAAGAAAACTTACAGTTTTAATACATTCGAGTTGTCAGTTGTACAGGTTGTACTCGTAGTATGTAGAAAAAGGCCAATGAAAAGTTCCACTTAAACAGAGTAGCACCGACAGTACATGTAACTGCGAATTTGTCGTATTGTCGTAGCCACGTTGTAATATTATTTTCTCTACTTCATTGTACCCTTCAAACTAGCAAGTAGTAGGCACATAAAGAAATGATGGCTTTCTACAACAAACGACTGGTTCATACTTTTCCTGTGCCATTTCCCGACATAGAAAGTTGGGCGTAATCACGTGTGTAGCGAAGTAGGGCTGGCTCTGTGAGATTTTTAAAAGGAGATTTTATGCCTATTTAAACACATTTCCAGAATCTGCTGGAATTGTACCCGGTGATGGCAATAAGATCGCCCCCTGTTTTGAGGGACTTCAGAAAAATGAAGCAAACGCTTGATAGAAGAATTATTATTTTCAATAACAAATACTTTTCATACATTGCAGAACAAATATTTTTGTAAGCTATTTTCGCTAAAATTTAAAAAACCCGGGTGTGGCAAGCGAATTTTCGAAAATCTGTAAATGCAGATTTGTTTCTTTTTAAAAATAAAGGAATGTTTCCTTTGAGTAAAATTTCCTATCTTCAATATTTCGAGTACTTTCCCTCCGTGGCATTTAAAAATTCCACCCTGTATACGAGTAGTTATTGTATCTGTATATTTTCTCTTAAAAGTGAAAACCCTAAGATAGTTAAAGCCTTATTGGTTCTGACAGGCGGCATTCTTTAATGGTGTATCGTAAGCAATTAGTAATTACGTAATTGAGACTGTTAAATATTACCATTTAATTTAATTAATTGTTTCGAGATTTCACTTGTTTGGAGAAAATAAAATAGTTTGTGGAGACGTGGAGAAAACTGGCAATGTGTGACATGTTATTTTAATGGGAGAAAAAAGGTTTTTTTTTTTCAATGTGTGAGTGACTGCGATAATATGGTGTATCCGTAGACCCCACCGCCCATGACCCCACTGGTGGGGTCCGCGGGAATGGATTAAAATAAAATTTGTTCCCATTCACCCCACTGTATATTTAACCCCCAACGCAAAAACGACGGGGTGTTATAAGTTTGGCGTGTCTGTGTGTGTGTGTGTGTGTGTGTGTGTCTGTGGCATCGTAGCTCCCAAGCGGATGAACCGATTTAGATTTTGTTTTTTTTTGTTTGAAAGGTGAATTAGTCGGGAGTGTTCTAAGTTATGTTTGATGAAAGTCGGTCCAAGATGGCCGCCACCACAAAATGGCGAATTACATATTTATTCAATAACTCCCTCAATATGGGTATCGAATGAAAGGGCTTGAATATTAGAATAATGTATTATACTACACACACAGCATTTCGTTATACGTGACGATTTCTACTTAATCGTACTAGGTACCCGAAAGCAGCGTTTAGGAACTTGGTTCCAAAAAAGAAATATCTTGAAATTATGACACCGTCAAGTCGGGGCGTTTTTTAAATTTTTTAATTTAATGTTACTTGTTCAGATAAAAAATATTACTCAAAAACATAGCTAGGTGTTGCTGTTCCGAATTAACGTCAAAATTATAAATAATACCTACAAAAACCCACAACACATTTAAAAACGTAAAAAAAACGTTTAAACAAACTGGATTCACATCCGCATCTCCTGTTTTAAATAATTATCTTAAAAAAAAACAATGTTACTTACATTGTTTTTTTTTTAAGATAATTCTCATAAATCAACCTTTTTTGTATAAAATACGTCTTCTTCATCATGGTCGGCATACTGGTTTAATTTACTATAATTATAATTAAAATCGCGAAGACCCTGAACTTCTAGTGAATCAAGAAATGATGCGCCGGCGCATCTTCACGATTTTCAAGTGATACGTTCTTTTGATGACCGTTGATTCGTTTCATTAACTGTGATTTACTTAAAACAGAAAATGATTTTGTTTTGCTTGGATTTGGGAGCAACAAAATTTTATTTTTAGGATTATATTAAATATACCTACTCTTTAATTGTAGATATATTTTAGTTTTTTTTAGTTTTGAAGTGTTACATCGAGTGAAAGATACCTAATGTATGGCAAAGATTAACGATACGAGTACATTTTGATACCAGTGTATTCAATACACTGGTATCAGACGTTCAATGATACCAGTGTATTAATTACACTGGTATCAGACGTTTAATTATACCAGTGTATTAATTACACTGGTACCAGACGCTTAATGTATTAGTAGTGTCCAAAAACTTTTTTTGCAAAAAATAAAACCGACTTCAAAAAAAACAAAAAAGTGAAAAATAACTTTAGCTTCTTTTTATTTTTCACTTTTTAGTGGTTCACATGTGCTTGATATACATGGAAAGTGCATACCGTAACAATTAAAACAAGCCCAAACACGACTAGGGTACATTGTCTCATTATGGAGTTCCGTGACTCTTGGCTTCATCATCAGATCTGATGGTAGAATGGTTCTTATCAAACGCAAATGCTTCACTTGTTGTACAAAATACCAAAATCGCAACCCGTTTTCATATAAAATTTGAAGAGTTCCCTCGATTTCGCCAAGATTCCATCATCAGATCCCGACTTGACGGCTATGGGACCATTTGGAAAGAAAAGCCTTTCCAACAAAAAAAGAATTTTCCAAATCGGTTGGCAAGCAACGGAGTTATGCCCGAACAAACATAAAAAAAAAAAAAAAAAAAAAAATAGAAACATCCGAATTGAGAACCTCCTCCTTTTTTAGAAGTCGGTTAAAAATAACATCACGCCTGCAATCTTCGACGGGTTAGGCAGAAGTGAATATAGTAGACTAGTTTATACACGCGGCTTCACCCGCGTGGTGTTCGATAATTGACCCACGGGATCGTTCCACCGGGATAAAAAGTTTTCTATGTGTTAATCCAGATTATTAACTATCTGTGTGCCAAATTACATCTAAATCCGGCCAGTAATTTTTGCGTGAAAGCGCATCTAAACATCCTCACAAACTTTCGCATTCATAAATATTAGTAGGATATCCACTTTTCCCTTTTTACAATTATGTTCGAGTCCTATGTCATTGAGGACGAGGTAGTATGAAGAGCAAATCGTTAGTGCATCATGAAAGATAGTATTATCTCCCAAGCTGCGTTACTTGTGCACAAACAATCACAAATGCACAGATGCACAGTGCACCGGCACCGGTGCGACCCAGTTATCCACTGTAGCTAATATGGACATAACTGCAGAAATAATCTGCTGTTACTGTGTTCGAGATAACTACCAGATAGATTGTTAGCTGAGGGAAAGGTTGTAGAGTAGCTTGTTCATGGTGTTATGTGTATTAGGTAGACTTTCATTTAGTTATTATAGCCCCCGCTTAGAGCAGCGGTGGCCCATTCGCGCCTGCCCCGACTTTCGAACAGAAGTCGTGGGTTCGAAGGTTGGAACCAAGGCAGGCGCATTACTTTGTGTAATTTATTTCATCACCACTGCTCTCAAAACGGTGAACGAAAACATCGTGAGGAAACCTGTCCTAGAACAAAAAATACAAAGACATGTGACATCTACCAAACCACACTGGGCCATATTTCATAACTAATCTCAAAACTGCGTCGTTGATCTAGTGTTCGCAAGCGCGACTAGCTAAGTGTTATTAGGTTTTTGGGATTGTTGGGTTATTGGGTTTTTCCATGAGAAATGTCTCAGTAGCAGAGAGAGCAGGGTTTGGACCCAGCTGATGGTAATAGCATCGCCCTTATACATGGGGTTTAAATACAGGGTGTAAACCACCTCATCACGAAGCCGTCAACCAAGCATTCTGTACATCAAACTAAGTAACTTTACGCAAAAGTTATTGCTGGGAAACAACTTCCATTTTTGGGGTGAAAAGTCATATTTTGTGGTAGAACCCAATGTAACGCAGTTAAAACACTGTGGTTATGGATGAATTGAATAGTACGGGGATTGTAGAATTATTTGCCAAAAAATCAGAATGATCGCATGCATATTAGTATGTTTTTTATTGTTTGAAAGATATTTTTAGAGGTAAGTTCGTGATTTCTTTTTATCGAGCCAAATTAATTGTATTATGTTTTCAAAACAGTATCATACTAGCATATATCCTGAAGAATATCATATATTTTCCTGGTCTTGTTTATAGCAGTGAATCATATACTTTTAGTAATTATAAAACTCGCGTTTAGCTCGTGTAATCGCCTTAACTAGAAGGTTGCCATCAGGTATGGTGTAAAATAAAAAAAATGGTCGGAATGACATGGAGAACAAGTGCTTTTCAGGTTCGTTAAGAGTAATGGTTTTACACCCTTTATAACTGGCGAAATCTAGGTGTACCATTTCGTACAGTTCTGCCTAACCAAAAGCTAAAGCTCAACATCAACATTCTAAGTCGCGCAGATAAAAGTTATCTGCGACTTTAGAATGTATCAAAAAAAACAGAGTTCAACTGCCGGGCATTAGCCCACCAAACACCCGTCTGGTCGAAGGACCCTGCCGTTTCTACGGGGGATGAAGAACTTTAAACCCTGTGGATTTTTATACCCCATTACAGTATTGTCTAATTTGGACGTTCTAAAAGTACTCATTGTCAGCCTAGTAAGAATAAATGACGTATAATTTTGGGACCTCAATGAAGGAGGTCTGGCTAAATAATAACAGCCGCTCGGTTAAGCCGTGCTTGCCTTGGTTGGTCTGTGGATGGGTGACAACCCTTACATACCGAGTTTCCTCCGTGCCTCGGAAAGCACGTTAAGCTTTTGGTCCCGGCTGTCATTTGTAGATCTTTGAAAGTCGTTCCAGGTAATCAGCGACCAGAAAGCCTGCACAACTAGTCTTACCAAGAGGTATCGTATCTCTATCTAACTGGATTTTGGAGGTCAGTTAGGCAGTCGCCCCATGTTACTGGTATTCAGCTGCATCCGGTTGGACTGGAAGCCGACCCCAACATATTTTGGAAAATTGTCTTTTTTAAACTTTCACGATCAGAACACATCATAAAACATATAAAAACGGGTATTAAAGACGGCTTCAAACTCTCTTCAGCTTGGAATCCAGTGATCACTAAGTGTACTCGTCAAGTGAAATCGCCTCAGTATACTGACACGGTTAGTGTAGTGTGCTGTCCTAGTGTGAACCGGCCCTAATTAACATTTATGAAGATCAAGTGAGGGTAGTTGAATAAACACCTTCACTTTGCTGTGGCGGTACCTCCACACTCCAGCCTCCCCGCGACCACGGCTGGTGCAATCCGGTCGAAACGTCGGGCTTAAATTAACGGTAAATTCGCGATAAATACCCGTTTTGATATGTTTTATGATATTTTGGAAAAGGCTAGGTAGATGATGTATTTTGGGACATCAATATAATCAGCCAATACCGCTGTCCACTGGTATACAAGTCTCCTCTCTATATAAGAGACAAACAGTCTGATCATCAGACTGTATATCTGAGATCGTAACTAACTTCTCCAGTCATTGTCCAAGATCATATCTATTGTCTCCACAACAATAAATAACCTCTAATAAATTGTTATATCAAGCTAGCCAGTTATCAAATGACCTAATTACATTACCAGTAATCAATGAAAACGGACACTTTAATAGCAAGAGGTTTAGAAACAATAATGATAGTCTCAGTTGATATCGTGTGATGCGTCGTGTTCGTGAATGGGACTTGAATCTATATGATAAATTGGCGTGGTGTAAACAGAATCTATAGTTAGACATAAGTAATTAAGAACACACGCTCTGACGGCACGAACTAGTTGGTGGGCGGGGTTAAAATGCATGCTATCTCATCCGACATCACGAGCGAAAGGGATAGACGCTGTGATGAGCAGTAAGGAGCTAGTGTTTGTACACATACGCATTCCTGACGCTGAGTGACGCATACACGCGCAACTTCATTGAATAGTGGATGACCGCGGGCGGCGTGTGATTGTGTGCTATCGGTGGCGCGTAGGCGATTCATGTTTGAAAGACGACATGAACTCAAACAAATAGATGTTAGAACTTAGGATTGTCACTGTGTGAAATGTAATAATATGTACCCAATTTACCTGGTTGTTATTATGAATGGTCAAGCTCCTACATAGTACTTACCTGCGACTTTTCCCACGTGACAATGAGTTCTCTTGCTACAGTGTGAACATTATATAAAATATGTTGAATAATGTAGGTAGTTATTGTTATCAACAAATAATTTCATTGATTAGATTTTTTCTTTGATGTGACTGTGAGGCTTGTTGTTGGTTCATCAAATAAAAAAATCTGTTATTTTGTAAAGTGTTTATTGGCTGTTTATTTACAATAGCGGTCAATAGTACAATTAGCGTTTACAATAATCTCTTAGTATACATTTATCAACAATAGGCATTGTGTAACCACAGAAACTATACGAAAGACTCGCCACAATATTTGCTTTACGTAGGTTCTTGGCGACATTTATTTATTTAAACTTTTGCCTTGGACATTTTCTACATTTGCAGTACGTATTGATATATCCGCAGAGCACCTAAAAAAAGAAAGGTAGGTATATGTACGATAGCAAACTTCGATTACAAAATAACTTGCTAATAGAGATTATAAACTCGATGTAAAAGTTGTAGGTATCTATATCTAAAACTTGAGAGATTATAAATTGGGATCGGTTAGATTATACTAGCTTATGCCCGCAACTTCGTTCGCGTGATGTTTTGATATCGCAACGCATCGCCTCCGCAACGGAAGCTTTTTTCCCGCTTGCAACATTTCATTTTGCTGCTCCGCTCCTATTTGTCATAGCGTGATGTTATATAACCTATAGCCTTCCTCAATAAATGGACTATCCAACGCAAAAATAATTTTTCAATTCGAGAAGGTTGTTCCTGAGATTAGCGCGTTCAACCAAACAAACAAACTCTTCTGTTTTATGATATTAGTATTGATCGTCACGAGTAAACGTCACGTCTGAAATTAAAAATTGGTATTGTCCAGATCTGTGGTAGTTAGTGTTATCATTTTTCTTGCTAAAAGGTTTACCATCGAGGTCGTCTATTATAAATAAATGAATAAATATCGCTGGACATTACACACAGTGCCATCTAGTGCCACGCTAAGCAACAAGGCTTGTGTTGTGGACACCAGATAGTTGATATACCATATAGATACTTTTTGTTTGTAAATACTCTAAGAACGTAAGGCAGTCTCACTACAGCTACGCCATTCGTGTCTTCGTATAATTAGGTATACACGAAAAAGAACTTCAGAAAAAGTCATTGTTGCAGGAATATTTTGTTTATTTGCATTTAAAAATCTCCCTTTTACTCTGCACCTCTTTTTGCGAGCGACACTTGGCCGGCCGTAGGCTGGTCTTTCTGCCCATACGTGTATCCTTATTTGCCTCTGTAACACAAAAGATTAGTCTGTATGGTTGTTTCTATCTATGTAGTTCATATTATTCTGTAAGAAATCAAATCTATCTAAAATATACTATAATGCCATAGCAAAACTACTAACTACTATTTAATTTAGTAGTAATACTTACCTAAATGCCTCTAGGTAAGTATTACAAAATACTACTTCATGTCACAAAGAAACCAGTAACTTCGGCCGGGCCGAGCTTGTGAAAGTCGGGAGCGAGTCTATCGCAAATATTACCACAACATTTTTTTTTGTTCACAATAGAAAATGCCGATTTAGAAATGATCAATTAGGTACTAAAATGGCCGCTTTAGCAGAATTGTAAATGAAGCACGTTTAAAAAAAATAAATTCTTAGAATGGTCTTTGTAGCCATTACAATAAAGTCCATTTTAAGAATTTTAAATTTTGTTCAATAAAATGAATCACGAAAATTAAAAATTCTTAAAATGGACTTTATGGTCATGGCTACAAAGACCATTCTAAGAATTTATTTTTTTTAAACGTGCTTCATTTACAATTCTGCTAAAGCGGCCATTTTAGTACCTAATTGATCATTTCTAAATCGGCATTTTCTATTGTGAACATTTAGACCCTTTTTAGAACCACCCCCATTTTAGACCCCATTTTAGAACCACTGCCTATTGCGTTCTTTAAAACAAAGTCTCCGTCGCATCTGTCTTTCTGTCTGTCCGTGGCTAACTCAAAAACTGCGGCACGGATTTTCATGCGGTTTTCAACAATAGTCAGAGTGATTCACGAGGAAGGTGTTTACACACACATGCTAACCCTTGTTAGATTTAACAAAATTATGTTATGAAGACTCATAAAAAGCGTGAAAAAAGTCCATCATCATCATCAGCCTATAATGTTCCCACTGCTGGGACACGGCCTCCTCTCAATGAGAAGCAATCAGTGCGATTGATAGATGTCACATGTCTTCGAATTTTTTATTCTTGGACATGCCGGTTTCCTCACGATGCTTTCCTTCACCGTTTTGAGAGCATTGGTGATGAAATAAATTACATAAAGTAATGCGCCTGTCCGGGTTTGAACCCACGACTTACTGTTCGTAAGTCATGGCCGCCACCACTGGGCCACCGCTGCTCCGAAAAAAGTCCGTAATAACATAATAAGTATGTTTATCTCCTGTGGTAAACTCTAAGTAACCATAATTAATTTCAAAATTTAAAAATGTGACCTAATTTGCCAAGCCGTTTTCCCCTATTCAGTATTAATCCTTATCCACATAAGTATGTTCATTATCTTGATAATTCAATTTAGATTAAAATTGTCTTTTACAGCATATAATTTGGATGAATAGTTCAGAAGTTATCACAGAATTTAAATTATTCGAGACTGAAAATATCATTCTTAGCGAAACAGTTGGTCACTATAATATGTATAATTTTCATAATGTTATTGCGTAAAAAGTAAGAAGTAAGTTATACTACCTGCTTTAAATTTTATCAAAACATGCTTCAACAAACTTTTGTCCTACACAAAAGTGTTAACGCACATATTATTATACCTAAACAAACCCAGCAGCCGGTACTTTATAATTCTAAAATGCGCGTGAAACGTCACGAATTTTACAAAGTAAAATAAAACATTCCACTTACCCAATCAATTCTTGAATTGCTGAAGATCACTTTACTGACGCAACAAGTCCAAATTCAAACGCCGCCCGTAAATCAATATCAAATCGAAAATAAAAATTAGGGACAAATTCTAAATTCAACACGAACTATCAATAAAGAAATATCGGAATCCATAGTTCAAGCCATACTCGTACAAACCTACGATAGCAAACAATACCAGTTTCATGCACAGCACGCGCAGGCGTCGAAACCAAGCATGTGTGCACCCACACACTACGCACACACACGCGCTGCGTGCCTCCCGTCTTCCCCACTGACCGGGGAGGCAACTTGCAGCGAAATGCAATGAGATTTACAACTAAAACGGGCGCGCGAAATTTTCTATGCAGACCTTTGGTAGTCTAGATATTATGAAAAATCTATGGAATGTATCAGTTCAAACTAAAGTTATTTGAAATTTTGAATAACTAATCTATGACTGTATGGTTTTGCTTTTTTCATTTTCATACTATATACGTTACTTATTTAAGCCCAAAGATGAGCTAAAATTAGTGTTAAAATGTGAAAGTTTCGACGCTCATAACTTCCAAACCAATACTTTTTTTCCAATTCTGCTTCCATACAAGCATAGATAATAACAAGACCAGTTGATACAGATTTTAATTTTGAACCTACACCGTCAAACAGAGGAGTAATCACCAGACTACGTTTGTATGGAAGAATGACCGGCGTGTTTGTCCTTAAGGATAGTTTTTATTGATTTTAAGCCTTGACTGCTTCATTGATGTTTATATTTATAAAAAGTATGTACCCATCATCTGCCGAGCCTTTTGAATAGAATAGAATACTCTTTATTATGTACACCATAAAAAATTGAAATACAAAAATTTTAAACATTTTACAAGGGGTGACACAACGGGCGGTCTTATCGCTAAAAGCGATCTTTTAAAGACAACCTTTGGATGGATTCCTTTTCCCAACTATATTGAGGTCAGCTTCCAGTCTAACCGGATGCAGCTTCATACCAGTATTTAACATGGAGCGACTGCCTATCTGACCTCCACAACCCAGTTATTGCTAGGTAATTCAATACCCTTTGGTAAGACTGGTGGTTTTGGCGAATCAGTATGTATTTACAAAAAATATAAACTCTAAATAGTATCTATCTGGTGTCCACGACACAAGCCTCGTTGATTAGTGTGGAACTAGATAGCGGTGTGTGTAATGTCCAGCGATATTCATTATTTATTCATCGGTCTCGAGAGGCGTGGAGTCTTATCGTTTCCCAGATCGGAATCGTTTGGTTTTTCCATAAGGAATTTATCAGAAGCAGAATTGAAGTCCAGATTGAACCCGGTTGGTAGCAATTGAGTCGCTTCCTGTTAAATGGGATGTAAACATAACTGTTGGAATACGGGTGTGCTGAAGGTTCACTTCTTAATTAGTCTCCTACCGAGTCGGTAGAGAAGTATGAAAGAAGAAATGCTGGTCTTCTTCCGTCTTTTCTATTAAGGTCGTGGCTCACTTGACAAGCACCGCACCAGCACAGCTCCTGACCAGCACCGCCTCGAATATAGGCTACGGCGCGCGGTCCGCGCGCCGCAAGCGAGGTGTAAGCACGCGGTCCCCTCGCTTGCGCCGCGCGGGCCGCGCGCGGACCCCTCGCTTGCGGCGCGCGGGCCGCGCGCGGTCCCCTCGCTCTCGGCGCGCGGGCCACGCGACGGCCACTCGCCGTCCGCAAGGCGCAAGCTCGCAGTCCGCACGCTGGTAGTAATAGTCCGGGAGGTAGCATTGTATTTTAGGTATTATCTCTAGTAATTATATTTTGTTAACGTGGATTCGTGGTTTAATTCACCTACCCTGCGAACACCCTTTCCATTACAGTTCTGAGATTTTTTCAAGTTCAGTATATGTAAACTATTTATAAAAAAGTTTCAGCCGGTGTACTATAACGATTGATTCAGTTATTGTAACATAAGATCAACCTTCGATTACAACAATATCAGTCGGTTTATTATGGCTTTGCTTTTTTATTTCTAACCCTTTAGAGAGCCCACGACACTAAACCTAGTTCGGTTTAGTGTCGTGGGCTCTCTAACTAAATTTGTAACTGGCCATACATTAAACAAAGAGTACCCACGACGTGGAGAAGCACGACGGCGCAATGACGTTGTTTCGCGGGCCACTCGGCGTCCGCGCGCGGTCCCCTCGCTTGCGGCGCGCGGTCCCCTCGCTTGCGGCGCGCGGACCCCTCGCTTGCGGCGCGCAGACCCCTCGCTTGCGGCGCGCGGACTGCGCGCGGTCGCCGAGCCGCCCGCGAGGCGAGTCGTATGGTAGCGGCAAGCGCGTTGACCACCCGCCGTAAGCTTTTTCATATGGACATTAAAAAATATGTTATGCGACACACGATTTAATGCTCTAATTTGAATGGCAAGTAAATTGCTGGGTTGGAGCGGTGCTGGTGCGGTGCTTGTCAAGTGAGCCACGACCTTTACTCGTCAATCAGCAGTGACCTCCTTTCTACCCATATCATCTTTTACACAGTCCGTCCACCGCTTCTTTGGTCTTTCTCTGCTCTTATAGCCATCGACTTGCATACTTATAACTCGACATTTTTCACTCAATTTGCGTCCATTCAAAAGTCGAATTGCAAAAAGAAAAACACTGTCCATAAATCGTCTATACAAAGAACACATTTTATAGTACATTTCATTAGGTATTAAAACTTCAAATTCCAGTAAAACTTTTACCCCACAAACCGCAAGCCGGAACAACGAAACGACTTTATAAATGGCAACCACTGTGTAACTCCTAACTGGCCATTCACGTCCATCTTATGCACTTGCTCCAATAACAGGTGCCATTATACTTGGGCTATAAGTAGGCCACGTCTATAAATGGCCATAGACTACATTGTGGTCAATATTGTTAATGGTTGGACAGCTTGGTATGGGCTATGGAATCTGTGGACCAGTTGGGATTGATTTATGTGGTTATTTATGAGTTTTTAGAAAGATGTGTGCTTGTTTATGAAAATGAGACTCTTTATGGGGCCGCTTCCATGAGCTAGAGAATCGCGGCGATTTGACGTATTTCTATGCGAAGCTGCGATTCTCTTATTGAATGATATCTAAAGAAATTTTATAATGAGGTTATGTTTGCATGTATGATCTACGAGGTAATCATCAGAACTACTCATCCGACCTCAATCAGCTTTCTTCACTGATGATTTTGGTGCAGGCAGAAACTAGTATAAAATATTTGAATAGTGCATGATTTTAGTCCAAGAAAGTTCATTCATTATTGAATGAACTTTCTTGTTTTCAAGCTATGGAAGTTATTCAGCATTCCTTTGGTATTAATACGGGCAGTGTACTAGGAAAACATGTCATATATGATAACTACAGATTGAAGTCGAACAGACAAGTAAAGTTATGGCTTTGATTATCCATGCATAAGTAACAGATTTACGGCCGAATACTGAAACGCCACTCAAATATTTAAGGACTGCTTAAACGTTTGATCAGCTCCTAAACTTTAATGTCGTGTACCCAAACGTCACTTTTGAGTACCTATAAGTGCTTCTTAAATTTTGGTGTTTCAGTAAGTATTCGGCCGTTAATGTTTCGATTTACAAATTGTACATCGTTGAGTATGAAAGTCATGGTTTTATAATGCCGGAAAGTATATGATTCATTGCAATAAACAAAACCAGAAAAATATCTGATATTCTTCAGAAAATAAGCTAGTACCTATGATAGTGTTTTGAAAACATAATACAATTAATTTTCCTCGATAAAAAAATACACCCCAAATAACATAAAATGCATGCGATCATTCTGATTTTTTGGCAAATACAAGCAACATTATTAGCATGATAGTGTTTTATTTTCTTAGTCCAATCAATAGATTTTTTGTAATTCGATCAAAACCACTAATTTCGCACTATTCGACCCGCAGTGACTGACGTAACTACCACTTTGTAGTGCAAGCTGATTAGAACTTTATTCTAACAGAATTTCAAACGAAGGTTGGACCAACACAAATAATGTTGCTAATTTGGCTCCTGTAGTCCCCTTAAACAGAACCGGTGAAATATGGGTGTATTATTAGGTACACGGCTGCACGTTATTCATATCCCACCTTGATATTGTTCTAAAGCACATACTTAGGTACTATGAACTCTCTAACACACTGTCTCTACACCTAAGCATAGAAAAATAAATCCTAAAAACATGTCCATTACACACATTATAGCTTAACATAATAATTACACTTGCGCAGGCGATGTTTCTGATGAAAATAAAAACGAGAGTGATGGCCTGAAGTGTTACATAAATGAAATTGACTTTCATTTCTAACGCGTCGAGGTACAATTATACTGTATGCGGGCTTTCAGCTGCTGTAGCGAATTTGACATGAAAATGTTCGAGAGTGATGGATTTGGTAATAATTGTTGTAATAAATTCTCTGGTGTGTAATATGTTTGTGGTTTCTGTCGTGCTTTATGAAAAGTCGAGTAGACAAACCTTTAAGAGAAAAGATTTTTATTTGTATCCCATTTGTATGAATGTCCAGATTCAAAGTCCAGTCCAGTTTCTTGGGTCGATCTTAAGGTTAAGCCGCTCTTGCCTAGGTTGTATGCCGAGTTTTCTCCGTGTCTCGGCAAACAACGGCCATTGGTCCCGGTTGTCGTTTGTAGATCTTTGACAGTCGTTACTGGTATTCAGTGATCTGAAAGTCGGGCAACCAGTCTTACCAAGGGGTATACCCAGGATTTAACTGGCTTCTGGAGATCTGGTTAGACTGGAAGCCGACCTCAACATAGTTGATACAAGGCCAGGCAGATGATGAGATGATTTTTAAACGAACGGAACGTAAAGGGATGAATTTATCTAAAATTCAATTAACTTTTTCGCCAGCGACAAATGGCTTCATGGTATACATCGGTATAATGTTGCGCGCTTTTTTCAGCAACATTTTGTAACACGTTTTCGTATCACAGTTACATCTATATACTTACTACATAGTAACATCTATTCAAATCTAGTCATACTATTATCAAATGCAAACGGAACATAAGACAAAATATTGATGTTATTAATAATTTACTATCTGTTGTCCACTTTGTGTAATTTGTTAAGGAAATTGTCTTGTAATAATCTTGTAATAAGTCTGGAGATATTATTATAATAATAGAATGTAAGTTCTGGGACGCGGTTCATGTATTCAAAGTTCATGTTGATAGTACCTAACGTAATTGAATCATGATAGATGTTGTTAAAAAAACCAAAGTGTAACCAGACACTTATTGTAAATCATGATTTCAATATTTCGATGTTTTGCAAAACGTTCCATTGACAAAAGATTTCTCTTAAATGTAGTTTTATGCAACTCATCCACAACTTTATCTGGGACTCCAAAATTCATCTTCACTGCATTTTGTCAAGACTTATTTATCGCACACTTTATGCCACTTTAAAACGAATAGCTTATCGTCCATATCATAAAGATTGACTAGAAAAAAGGATTATATCTTTTGAAGTTTCCAAATTAAATTAGGGTTGCAGTCAATTAGGTTCCAACCAGTCCCTTATCTTCTTCTCAGCGCATCAATGACAAAAACATCAAATATGTTTGGCAGGAAATATCTCACTCTCTGATGCATGTCTTTTCCCTAAATATACAGTTACCTAACGACAATCTCCTTTGTTACAGATCATGTTCCGCGGCGGCGTCGTCGGCGAGCTGGATGCACGTCGCGACGCCGCACTCGCGCGGGTGCTCGTGCGCCTGCAAGCACGCGCGCGCGGCTTGCTCGCGAGGCGGCGCGCGCAACGTCTGCGCACGCAACACACGGCCGCGCGCTGCGTGCAACGCAACGTGCGCGCGTTCCTCGCGGTGCGGGATTGGCCGTGGTGGCGGTTACTTGTGCGAGTTACACCGCTGCTGGCTGTACATCGAACTGAGCATCGGCTTAAGCAGGCACAGGTATGTTCACATTATAAGTATATCTATCGTATAAAGCTCATAGCAAACCATAAAACCACTGCACCAGATTGACGTCACCTTATCTCATTTGAACTAGCAAATCCCAACGCGAGACGATGACATTACAGTCGGTTGCTCGATTCGATTGATGCTGATGGTGTAGCGGACCTTAAGTCGTCGTAAAAAAACACAGACCTTGTTGAAACGTTGAATCAAATTGCTAAATGAGTTTTATTAAGTTTAACTATGTATATTGTGTTTTTCACAAATGAAACTGAATGCGATCAACAGCATATCTGCAACGACTTCAAGAGCGAGTCAAAAAGTTCATAACAATGACGACACTGACAGCTCTTAGACGTGGTTTAGCTGTGCTGATCTCGTTCAATTCCAATAGTGAAATCATTCATCATCAAAAACAGATGTGATTGTGATTGCTGTGACCAGGCATCTTGTACTTATTTAACTATTAGTTTCCACCTCCGAATTCAATAGGAACGGATGACGTATCTGGATGGAGCACGTATTTCTATAAAAGTTACATCCAAAATTATACCGCCATCATCACAAACTCTAAAAGCAATTTATCAAAATTGTTTTTATTACAGGTATTATGATAAAAGTTTCGCGTTTAGATCATAAAACGTCTGTTCGTCTAATTGAAGATGAATGGGAGAATTTTGAAAGTGCAAATTGGTGTTATCAAAGTGTGAGAAAATAGCTTGAATTATGATTGGTTCAGTTAATTTGCGGAAATTGAATTAATAGATCAAAGGAAACCGACACCTATTAGGTTTATTTGGTAATGCTATATTTAGAGAAAAAACTTGTGCTATCTATATCTTGGATTCTTGATAGATTGCCTCCGAAATCTTACCTTGCCTTACCTTTTTGGCGCAGCCGTGAGGCACACAGCACATACTATGTAATTTCTCTTTTTTTTTGTATCTTTTTTAATACAGATAAACAATTTTTCTTTCTTTCTTTTTTCTTTCCATAGTAAAAAGACTAACCGACCGACCATCAGAAATTAACTTAGTAAATGAAATTTTGCATCGCGGATAGCTTCGCATGCAGGTCAGAAATATGAATCTTCTGAATTTATGTAAATGCAAAATCTTCTAACATGAGAAACGTAACCAATACATACCTTCGTGAACGTATAGTTGATCAACTGAGCCTTTCCACGTCTAGTAAGTGGACTGGAGCCTGAGAGGTTTGCCCAGCAGTGGCTGGGCAAACCTCTCAGGCTGCGCCAAATCACCCTGACCGCCGCCTTTAGTTTCATCCAGTTGTCAGTCCCTCTCAATTAATCATCGTTACTACAAGAACTATTGTATAACAGAAAAGTAATTAACAGTGGATAATTTTTTCACCTTACGCCCTTATGTGAATGTAGCGAAATGGCCAAGCCACACATTTTGTTTTGACTAAGTAAGGTGTAAAGTTTGTGAAGTTAGACCTTATAGCATTAGGGCGTGTAGAGTTAGAAGCTTGGCTATACATAAGATCTGATAACTTTTTGACAGTGCTAGTCATAATATGGTCTCATCTTAATAATATTTTATATAAAAATGTTTTTTCTGGGATGAATTATTCTCACAAAAGCCTTCTCCCGTATTACATAAATACATGATAAACCCTTATCATCATCTCAACAACCAGAGATGCACTTTGCCCTCCAAAGTGTAACGGAACCCACGCAGCCGGTCGCAGGTTATCATACGCAACCCACACAATGCGACAGCAACCAGAGATTTCCTGCTTCTAATCTTACTGGACGAAATGGGTCGCCGAACCAACAAGATGACTGGGCAAAAAAAAGGAAAAAGTTAAACTCCGCACAAGATTGGACTTTCCACTCTCCCTAGTGGTACTCCAACAGTCGGACTGCCAAGTCATAGGTCTCAAGTTCGAACCCAACACAGGCACCTCTGATTTTTCTGATTCATGTGCGTATCGTGCAATTTTCACTTACTTCGGTGAAGGAAAACATCGTGAGGAAACCAGCAAGCCTGAGAGATATTAAAATTTGTTATCGGCATGTAATGACAAGTCAAAGGCCCATGTGCGGCATAAAAACTCTGACACCGGGTTAGGCATTAACCACACGATAAAGAAAGAACTTTTTTAAGACATTAAGAAAGTGATTATTGAAATCCAAGCGATATTGATGTTGACCCCACCTGTGGGGCGAAGGGTTCTGGGGGAATACACCGTTGCACCGCTGCCACAAACATGCACACAGACACATAGATCAATAGAGTGATGTCTCTGTTGATCTATCTATGTGTCTGTGTGTATGTTTACTTATATTCTAACACCTCTTTTAAAAATTATGTCGGAAGTAGAAACACCAGGAGTAGTATTCAAAGCTTGTGATTTAGGAATCTTTTGAACTTCTGATATTTTTCTACAATGCTCTTCATATGCGATACTATCGTAAGATGGTCTTACACTTACATTCAAAGATTTCTGTAATACAACCGCGATAATGACATCATAAGTACATTGTTACATGTAAGTCTGCATTGTGTTGTAACAATGGAACTTAGGTAAAAGCTAGTCTTCTAAACCAAAGATCTAATTAAAATCAGTTAAGGCGATTACAGGAGCTAAACGCGAGATTCATAATGCCTGAAAATAAATGATTTACTGCAATAAACAAAACCAGAAAAATGTATGATATTCTTCAGGATATACTCGTATGTTAGTATGATAGTGTTTTGAAAACATAATACAATTAATTTTAATCAATAAAAAAAATCACGAACATATCTCTAAAAAATTCTTTTAACGAGTAAAAACCATACTAAATAAAATACATGCAATAATTCTGATTTTTTGGCAAATAATTCCACAAGCAACATATTAGCATCATAGTGTTCTATTGATTTACTCCAATCAATAGATTTTTTGTAAATCGATCGAAACCACTCATTTCGTACTATTCGGCCCGCAGTGACTGACGAAACAACCACTTTTTAGTGCAAGCTGATTAGAACTTTATTCTAACAGCTTTTCAAACGTAGAAGTTTGAACCACCAGAGAGTTGTCACCACACTGTAGTCCCCTTAAGTGTTAACTTCAGATTTTACCTAACTGCCAAGGATGGGTTATGTTTTTCGCGCGTTTCTTGTATGTTTCTTTGTAACTTTATAACATCTTTAATTAACTTATTACCTATATAAGCAGATTAAATAATGATATGCTGGTATGTACCAATTACTTTCATTCTTCGACTACTTTGTCCAAAAATAAACCCATCCCAAAATAAAACCAATTACCTATACCATTAACTGAAAACTTTAAAAAACATCATAAAATCTGGTTAACACCGAACATTATATTTTAACGACAATGGAGTTTCATTAGGAATAAAAATTTAGTCCTAACTATCAATCAACACAGAGATCAAAGTATAAAGTTGTTAGCTACACTTGATGTTATTTTAACTACTTGGAAACCAACCAGCGGTTTGAGCTGTGAGTTGATATTAACCAATCAGTCAAGACGTTGAATCAACTACAAGAAATGCATTTGATCGTCGAGTTTTGGTTATCATTAACATTATTCCCAGGGTCCATCCATTTTTTTATCATTGGAGCAGGATTGTATAGTATCGAAACGTCGTTGTGTCGCGATTTTTACGTTGCACGTCGTAAATTCATTCAGACATCGCAAGTTCTGGAGTGGCGACCGTGAATCGGACGACGATGTGTTGGAAAACCTCCCACTAGGTGGACCGTTGGATGCAAGTCGCACGGGACCGGTCAATGTGGCGACACTTGGGGGAGGCCTATGTCATCGCACGTTGCGATGTCGTCTTATGTATTTGTATGCTTCAATCTGATACCGAATCATCAACATATTGAGCCAGAGCGTACCAACATGAATGTAGTTACATACATATTAAGTATCCGGAATTCCGGATTGAGTTATCTGTGGCTAAATTGACACCGTTGTTTGAAAATAGAACTATTTTTCTTCTTTTATTTGAAACGAGTGTTTCAAAAATTAAATTAAAACAGTTTCAATTTCCATTTATCGGAACCTTGATGAGAAACTCTTGATTTTGTTATGACTTCATGTTTTTGGTGCTATTCTATGCAATTATCAGCCTTGTATCTTAAATCAATAAAGGTTATTTTATTTTTTAATAAGGCGCCTTTTCAAAGCTTGCAGTATAATTCATTCGCTGCGAGCATGCGTATTACTGATTGTAAAACCACTAGGCGCCTGAAATTCACGTCGATCGGATTTCATTGTTTTAAAACTTTTCTTAACTTGGGGCTTAACCTCTTGTAAACCGTTATTATAGAAACAATTAAAAAGCCATTGTGTCTCGCGTGGATCCGTTCCGGCACATGAAGGGTTAACTTAATGTGTAGTGTAATGGAATAATTAAGTACCAAAAGATCACGCGAACGCTTGTGATTCCCAAAGGAGTACTTAGACAGAAGTGTATCAAAAGTTCACCCACGTTTCCCCAGTTTTGTTTAAGTGCCATGTAATAAGAGGGACGAGCTTATTACCATCAATTGGGGACAAATGCTTACCAGCTACTCTTCGTTTTTTTGTCCACTGTTGGCCGAAGTCCTACCACTACAAGCCACTTTACTCCATTCTCGGCCATCTATTTTTAGCCTAATCCGTCTTGGGAACACGGTGTAAATGCATTGCCAAAACACACATCTGGAAGTAGCGGCTGTAGGGAAATCAATTGCAGTTGATTTATTAGGTACAAAACGGTTGAATGGGAAGTATTAGTGGAAATAAGTAGTATGAAGCGGTGATATCCTAGAGGCGTGATTGTCGGACTGCCAAGATTTTTCGTATTCATGTGCATATTGTATAATCAGTGGTTTCGATGAAGGAAAACATCGTGAGGGAACCATCATCTTCTTCCATTCTCCTCTGTCAGACGTTACGGCATAATTTACTCCTTTCTCTTTCATATAATTCCTTACACAATCCATCCATCTTTTATTTGGTCTTTCTCTCCCTCTCCATCCATTAATCCATCCATCAATATTAACATGTCTACTGATTTCGATGCCGTATTTCTACTGATCGATAATCAAACAGAAATTAGTCGCAAAAACGAATACATTGATGACATTAAAACGAGAGATTAAAAACTCGATTAATATTAATCTGATTTCATGATTTCATCTCTCTAGATCTGTCAATAGATTGATAAACAGTGATTTAATCGGACTATGAATATTTTATCTGATTTCATAAGAATATTCGATTGACAAAATTCATTTATTTTTAGCTATTGTCCTCATTAATTAATCAACTAAGTAAATTATTCCTTCAGTTAATAATAAGTTTGTCTGTCAGTTCAACACGTGACACGGCTAAACTAAGTACTAAACTCACTTTGAGCTTACAGGAAGCTTCGATTATGAATTTTTCGAGTGGGCGTGTCGTTCGGTCGTCTGTGTATGAAGCATATAATTATGTACCTACAATTTCGTAATAAAAATCTTACGGTATGTTTCGCATTATTATCCTGCGCTACGTATCTCACAAATCCTTTTACGTTATCCTCGGGCAATCAATCTTTTTCACCAAGACTTGAGCAATTTCCTGCTTGCCTTTAACGCTGGTTTTATTCTATAGTAATTTCCTGCTCACTATAAAAACGTAGACGACCGCATCGACGCGCTGATCGCGGTCGACTGTAATCGTTTGCGAATTCCACACGAATGCGCTTGCGCGATCTGGTACAGATAATGTCATTTATTTTACTTCATATTTACTACTTTTATAAACGCGAAAGTGAGGATGGATGTATGTATGGATGGATATTTTTTACTCTTAAACGCAAAAACTACTTAACGGATTTTGAAGAAACTTGATAATTTAGCCATCAACACAAAGGATATAATTTATAAAGAAATTGTATAAATTACTAGCTGACCCGGAAAACATTGTTTTGCCATGTAAATTATATCACTTGGGGTATGAAAAATAGATAGTAGCCGATTCTCAGATCTACTGAAAATGCATTTAAAATTTCATAAAAATCGGCCGTTTCAGAGGAGTATGGTAACTAACACTGTGACACGAGAATTTTATAAATATAAATTAACAGCATCATGCCCCACAATCCATACCTAAGAATTTTATTTGGTCATCTTTACTTCCCCTTCCATCACCATTGCGTTGGTTTATTGCATAAGTTTTTCTGATTGCAAATCTCGAAATGTTTTCTATTCGAAGTTAATTGATTAACTGCCCATTAGAAATAGTAACGAACGAATTAAGACGCCTACTGTTGTAGAACATTCTGCCAGCCGTATCAGTGGGTATGTCTTGCGCAGACGCACCGCCATTTCCAACTACGGCTAGCTCAACAAGAAACACAGTACGAGATCGTTTATGTTTATGACCTAATCATGTGTTGAAAGTATAGGTTAATTTATTAAATACGGTTGGATGATGGGTGACGCTCTACGATCTTGGGGTGGTAGAAGGAGACTTTCCCCGGAATCGGAGTGCGTCATCCAGCTTCGAGTAAATGTTACTAACACTAGTTTATAAGTTTTTCATTGCTACTAACAAACATATTATATTATTATGTATATAAGTTGAAAATGTTTACTTCCAAGTGATGATTATACTAACAATACGAACATAATATCTAAGCACCATTGTTACTAATACTTATTACTAACAAAATTAGGTACCTAGTTGTAAATAAACTTTAATTTATTTAGTGCATAAGTTAGTTTAAAGACTCGCCGACCCCACAGTCAAACCATGTCAATGGTTTTGTGGGGCTTAGTTTTTAACCATACTTATTTTGTTTTGATAAATAAAAAAATAAAAAAATAATCGGCATGCTTGCTTGCTTTTACTTGATTTCTTTTTTTATGATTATTAATTAGTTTTACCCTGATTTTGCTCAACGTGCGTGCATTTTCGTAAGTTCTGAACCTTGTGTGCCCAGTACGCTAACTATGAAGATCGCAATTATGGTCATTGCCCTTTCCCTAATATCTCTTCGTACAAACCCATAGATATAATAAAGAAATAACATGTATCGGAACCCTGTGTCTCCACGACTTAGCCCCTACCACACGGCAACTACTACACATGCAGTTCAGTAAAAGCAATAGATACGCAGTCGTGCACACACCCGCATTTCTTAAATCAGAACGTAGTACACAATCAATTATAAACGTTATGCCATCAAACACATCGTGTATTTACCAAGCACCGTACAACTTACCCACACAAAAACATCGGTACACAAGCACATCACTTCACACGTCGTAAGAATAAGCGGCCGCACCAAGCGACGCATGTGCTTATTAAACCATCGTTTGGTGATTTTTACATTGCTTGTCCAGTCACTTAGCGATAAACTTAGGTAGTGGTTGAGGAGCAATGCATTTATTGCAAAATAGTATAGCCATTTGCTTATGATTGGCACAAGAGGTCAGGGTCTTGTGCCTGTCGCACGGACGCCGACACGCCCCCTTGCCACTTCTCCTGTTTTTTAAATTTCTATGTACAAACCATAACAAATGAAACATGTATCGTTCTTAAAAAAAAAAAAATACTGAAGATGACGATTCAAGACTTGAACAGGCTTATTTTTGAATTTTAAATAAATGTAGGTGGGTCAATGACCGCTATTGCGATCTTTACTGGCAGCAAATATAACAACATTCTCCTACCCTAACACATTTGGGCAGACATAACTCCATCACCAGCCACCTATCAATACATCAACGTTCCTAAACACACGGATCCCATTAATCAGTTCACCATCACACGTAACTGTTCCATGGGAACTAATAAATAACTGTTCTTTTTGTGTACTCAATAGCGGAACTAATACTAGTACAGTCAAAAACATCAATATGTATATGTCATCTGCCTAACCTTTTTTAGAGTCTAACCGGGTGCAGCTGAATACCAGTATTTTACATGGAGCGACTGCCTATCTGACCTCCACAACCCAGTTAGTACTGTGTTAATCGCTCACTATATCGCACAATCTAACGGTTTTTTTACAATTTTACGGTGACATATACATTCACCTAGCAAAATTCAAAAGCTCTCGTGGAGTAACGAAATTTACTTACCACCAAAGAAAGATCGACTTTGTAAAAGATGGTATGGGTAGATGATAACTGATAGAAAAGTACGTATGGAAGAAAAATACATGCTGCGCCGATCCCAAATAAATTGACAAAAGGGCCGGAAAAGATGGGTTTATAGCAGGCTTCATGGCTTGATAGAGATCTTCATAACAGCAAACAATTAATTTGTAGGAGAAAATTACTTATAATAGTTGGTAAAGTGAATTCATATTGGTGCTCATGACTGTATATGTCATCTGCCTAACCTTTTTTAGAGTCTAACCGGGTGCAGCTGAATACCAGTATTTTACATGGAGCGACTGCCTATCTGACCTCCACAACCCAGTTAGTACTGTGTTAATCGCTCACTATATCGCACAATCTAACGGTTTTTTTACAATTTTACGGTGACATATACATTCACCTAGCAAAATTCAAAAGCTCTCGTGGAGTAACGAAATTTACTTACCACCAAAGAAAGATCGACTTTGTAAAAGATGGTATGGGTAGATGATAACTGATAGAAAAGTACGTATGGAAGAAAAATACATGCTGCGCCGATCCCAAATAAATTGACAAAAGGGCCGGAAAAGATGGGTTTATAGCAGGCTTCATGGCTTGATAGAGATCTTCATAACAGCAAACAATTAATTTGTAGGAGAAAATTACTTATAATAGTTGGTAAAGTGAATTCATATTGGTGCTCATGACTGTACACGACGCTCATAAACGATAGCTATGCAGTTTTTATCGCGATCGGAATAGGTGCGTCGTTGTAGTGATGTCGTAAATATGGATTGTTCCGTTTCTATGAGACGTTTCCGCACTTATCTGGGAGTGGAAAAAGTTGTGTGTCTGTCGATTTATATGGAGATACCGGGTTCAGTTGAATCTTTGATGAGATAAAAACAGATTGACAAAGACAATATACCCAATAAACCTTTAGGAGAAGTGTAATTTGTTTAGTGGCTTATAAAAGCCAGGACCTTTTGATGACCAGATGCTCTTACCCCCGAATACTGAAACGTCACTCAAAATGTAAGAGCTGCTTAACATTTGAGAAGCTCCTAAACTTAAAATTTTGTATGGCCAAACGTCATTTTTGAGTATCTGTTAAATATAAGTGTTACTTAAATTTTGAGTGACGTTTCAGTATTCGGCCGTATGTCTCTCAAATGTGCGCTTATCCAGTGCCTTACAAATTTGCGAAAAAAAATCTCGCACTTCGCACACAGGTGGCCTACCATGACGTTTTAAAGCACGATTGTTTCAATCTTATTCCGGAGTAAGAAAGAGATGGAGCTAGACGTTCTCTATAGCTCTGTCACTTTCCCACACTGAAATGACATTAAAACAATCCTGCTTTAAGACGTCATGGTAACCCGGATTCTTCATCGTTATGAGGAAACAAAAAGGGCGAGAGAATTGAAAAATTGGTATTTGTAAAATATATTACTGTCGCGCAGTGCGACCGCGTGCAGAGCGCGAAAAAGACAACAGCAGAAAATACCAATTAAAAGTACACAAAAACAACGTTTCGTAGTCCCCAAATTACTTCTCTAAAACTTGACCGAATGAACTACTTTATTCATTAAAAATTAAACGAAGATTTTGGCCGTGTTCCTAATTCCTATGTTGTCCTTTTATATGTAATCTAGTAGTTTTCTCGATGTTGGGAACACAGCGGTAAATCTGGCCATTTTTTAAAGGTTTTTGAAGGTTCATATCTCTTTTAATAAATAATTTATAAAAAAAAGAAAACATAGGGACATGCCAATGGCCAATATTGGTTTTAAATATTTTGGAAAATAAAATATTACACTACTGGCATTATTCAGGCAAGGAAGAAACAGGGGACTACGTTTGTATGAAAAAACGGCCGTTTTGTGTCCTCTTAAAGGCCGAAGCACACCAGATGCGTGGCGTGACGTGATGCGTGCACGCACCAGTTGTAATGTATGAAACTGTAAGAAGGGTGTCAGACCAGATGCGTGACGTGTGCACGCGCGTGACTCACGCACGCAGAGCCGCATCTTGTCACAAACCGAGTCCGTGCGCGTGTGTAGCGGAACGGCAACGTCGCACACGCGCCCGCAGTGATGACTTTGTATTACATGGCGCTCCCTGTTAGATGCCAGACCGGGCACGCACGCATACGCATCGGTCATTGCTGCACGTGCGCACGCATGCAAAGTTGTATTTATTTACAAACAGAAAGCGGTAACGAGTGTTTTTTTTCGCAATGGAGACTCTTTGTAGCAGCAGAAGATTCTTGGCATAATAGCAGCAATAAAGCTTCTTCATCAGAAGAACTGCTGTTGTCTAACATCTTTTCGCTAAATGATCTCAACTCCAAATGCCTGCTGGCAAGGCGGCTCGCACTTGCGTGCAGCAGTTCTGCGTAACGTGATGCGTGCGCGCGCGACGTGTGCTGCACCGGTCTTGGCCGGTCTGACAGTGCTCGCACGCGCGTGTGCACGTCACGTCACGCGTCACGTCACGCCACGCATCCGGTGTGTCCCGGCCTTAAGAATAAACAAGTCGGTCATTCTTCCATACAAATGTAGTATTACTTGTCTGTTTGACGGTGAAGGTTCAAACCTAAAAATTATATGAACTGGTCTTGTATCATAATTATGGAACCAGAATTGAAAAATATTAGTTTGGAAGTTATGAGCGTCGAAACATCCATTTTTTAACAGTCATTTTAACTCATCTTTGGGCGTAAATAAATAACTTATGTAGTATGAAAACGAAAAAAGTGAAATCGTACAGGGATAGATAATTTATTCAAAAGTTCAAATAATTAATTTTGAGTAGATACATCCAGTAGTTTTTCCATGATATCTATACGCCCTAAGGTCAATTTATGAAATTTTACTCGCTCATTTTCGTTATAAATCGTCGTATATTTCACGAAATAAATAAAAAAAAAAACAAGATAAATGAATACTCAATGAATTCAACTAGATAATTACTTTAAAAAAATACCAAATAGTATATGTATCGTATTCGCATTAAATTATTACTTAACAAACGTTTGTGGTGGCATTGATATCTGTGGAGACGATATTTGGAAGCGCCTTCACAGGCGCAAGCCGTCTTGCCTAAGGGTGTTAGGTAAATCTACATACATCTCAAAATTCGACTACTCAAATCGATCCACAATCGAAAACCGCAACATCAATAATCTGTGACACGAAGTACGTCACTACCGACGTGAACTATTCTGCAACGCACTTCACTACGCTCTCGAATCTGCTCGAAGCTGCAAGCGCGCGCGCCGTAACTTACTTGCTAGAAAATAGATACAAAACTATTGTGAACTGTTGTGTTGTGTTCAAAACCTCAAGAAAGCTCGCTCAGCAGAACCGGTGGAGTTTCCTAGTGGGAGGAAGGTAAGGCGGCTCGTATCCTTATTTTCTCCGCAGTCTCGCGTGCTCCCACAAACGTTTTGGAAATCGCATAGGTACATAACGCATTTCCATCCCTCAATGTGCGGATTGAGCCGGTCTCGCAACATTGTTTTGGTGCCGAAACCAGGGACCTTTAGATTCAATTGTCATTAACTTTCGTAATTTGCACAAATAATCCACCACACGTGAACGTTGGTGATTATAAGTAATCGCATCAGATCTCGTTAGTTATTGAATAATTCTCATTAATATATGAACAACACAATAGTATTCCTTATTTCGCTTATTTTTGTGTATTTATTTTCAAGTACATTCGTATATTTGAAGAAAATAGCAAACATTCCAATCCGTTTGCCTAGGTATCATTACTTCGGTACAACTCATCCGCCATATTCGTATTTGCGCCGACGGTAATTAAGTACTTAGGAATTTTCAATTCGTTGTTTGCTTAAATTATTACTTCATTTTGTCCGATTAGATTCTTGTCAGCAAATTCACTAAGTGATTTGTACTACGAAATTTCAATCGCGATTGTATTTGTTTACGTTCTTTCTAAGTACATGTAAAATATTCGTTTTGTTCAGTACGTGTATTTTTTCGCAAGTAAACAACAATTTCGTTCTTTATCACTAACGATAGTTACGTGTGTAAAAGGACTATTCTAAATCGTAGGATCGTATGTACAAATCAAGTCAATTCGTATTAATAAATCGCATCCGTTAGGTAGGTAGGTACTTCAGGTATTTTAGGTACTAAAATCGTATTCGTTTGTAATTAGTCGTACCTAATTATTACAAAGTCGTATTTCATTCAAGTTTATATGGTAATCAAGTTATCGGTAATATAATATCGTGTAGTAATTTCTATTTAACTTGTGGGTACTTTGGAATATTTGTTTCAAGAAAAATAAAAATTAGTTCGGGTAGAAGTTTAAAAGTATCATCACACAGTATTGTGCATTTACGTTTCGAGATAAGTACGTTTGGAAATTCGTTTTTACCAATTTGTTGTTTTGTTATTGCAAATCGATTATTTATCGTATTGTATTATAATCGAAATTGTAACTTATAATTCTAAACATGGCTTACGTCGTTCCGAAGCGTGGTGCGAAGAAGTTGTCTAAGTCTAAATCTATCGAACCATCTGGTCTTACGTACGCAGATTTACCTGTTTTACGACGTAAACGCACTTTAGCCTTAAGAGTCCGTGCAGAAAATTCACTCGCTAGAGTTTAGGCAAATTCGTTGCAATTCTATGTTTGTGTGCATTGTTCATGCAGATACACGCACACACGGGTGAAGATCGGGCGTAGTGATCGCTTAAACAATTTTGATCCTGTAGACGATATTATTTTAAATAAGTACATAATTATAAAGGCTTAGAAATAAAAGTCAGGAATGTGTGCGTACAGTATATTTATAACAATCAAAATAAAAATGGTTTAATTTTGTATTTTAGAACCCAATTTCGCGTTTATTTTCGCGAAAGCCGAAACCTTTGGAACCCAAAACTTACCTTCCTTATTCATTAAAATAAACCTCACAATATGTACATTTTTACAAAGGTTATTGCACCTATTTTCACTTATTAAAACAATCATAATGCACCTTACATTAAATATAAAAATGTCATAGAATAAGTGTGACATTTACGATGTACGCAATGTTTACTTTCTATTTTGCTTTATATTTTCTAAACGACTGAACCGATTTACATGATTCTTGCGTGAATAATGGTTTTAAGTCAAGGCCAGCGTTTAGACACTAATTTAAACGTTATACCTTAACAAACAAAAAATATCATTTCGAGTTACGTAATTATATGACACAAAAATTTTAATTTACGTGTTCTCCTTTCTCCATGAACAGCTTTTTGATTTTGTTTATTGCTGTAAGATTTCCGATCGTAACTTTGGTTCGCACGTTCTAAACCCACCCGGTTTTCACTTTTTGTAACAAAGTATTTTTTTTTAAAGCTTTTTGATTTCCAAATCATTGTTTTATAGATACTTTTTTTAACACTTTAACGACAGTTTGGGAATCATTTATTTCAAATAATAAATCTGTAAACATGGCGCTTGAGCTGTTAAAGAATCACACACAGAACCCTTTTTCTACTATTTCTTAAATTTATCGTCTGTTTGTGTGTTTCGACATAGCCCTTTTGTTATAGCATCACGTGGAAATTATAAAACCAATGTGGTTTGATTCAAAGCACAAATTAGTATTGTGCATAACTCAGAGGTTTTGATTTTTGTTTCTTTGTAATCGGTGCTCTCTATCAAAAGATATATGACTAAAGTTTTTAAGGAGAACTCATCGTCATGATCTAAGGATACATGCAATGACGTCTACTGAACAAAAATGGTACTAATGAATAAAAATCACAAGATAGAGAAGAAGAGAATAGTCAACATGACCCTGCTTTAAAAATCTACATAGCCGGTAGAGTGTCTGTTCGACCGCTTTCCATGCATATGTTTTAGCAGCTTAACTTGCAGGACACCTAGCAAGGCGCGGTGATGTCAGGTTGAGTAAAGCTGTGACCAAGTGGCGTTCTAGAAATGAAAATACAAGTTTTGGTCGTGCAGCGAGCGGTGAGATAAGCAGACGATAAGATAAGTTTTTCCAGAGAAGTCCGATTTTCATGATTATTTTTTATTGAAAAGCGTGTTTCGCAAAGTTTGTCAATTTTATATTGAAAGTAGTCGTGTTAGAATCAAAGTCACGCACTTTTGATTTTTCGGATTCATATGCGTATTGTACAATCATCTCTTGCTGAAACATTGTGAGGAAACCAGCATGCCTGAGAGTTATTTCTTGACGGCATGTAAAGCCAAGACAGAGGACCTTGGGCGGCATAAAAACTCTGACACCAGGTTAGGCACTAACCACACGATAAAGAAGAAGATCGTGTTGGGGCTTATTTCATAAACCTTTTTGACAACTTTAGACCTCCCTGAAGTTTGGCTGTGATCGAAGGTCGAGCGATGGAGACGGAAGACAGTCACAAGAGGTCCGAAACAGTTTACAGCAGCTATATCGTGTGTCGGCTCATTTCATGGACCTTGATATAAACCTTAGACCTAGCTGGAGTATGAGTATCATCGAAGGTCTAACGATGGAGCCGAAAGGCAGTCACAAGAGGTCCGCAACACTTCAAATCTGCTCTATCGTGTTTAAGGCTTATTTCATGCACCTTGATGAGAACTTCAAACCTAGCTGGAGTATGACTGTCATCGATGGTCTAACGATGGAGACTGAAGACAGTTGCAAGAGATCCTCTATAGTTTACAGCAGCTATATCGTCATTGGGCTCACTTAATGCACCTTGATGAGAACTTTAGAAATAGCTGGAGTATTACTGTCATCGAAGGTCTCATGATGGAGACGAAAAGAACTTGCAATAGGTTTTCAACAGTTTACAGCATCTACATCGTGTTGTGTTGACCTGCCTGGAGTATGACTACCATCGAATGTCTGACTTTGGAGAAGGAAGGCAGATGCGAGAGGTCCGCAACAGTTTAAAGCAGCTTTAACGTGTCGCGGCTCATGGACTTGATGGAACTTTCGACCTAGCTGGAGTATGACATCGTCGAGTGTCCAAGGATAGAAACGCAAGGCAGTCGAGGGAAGAGCCCTTATTTGGAAAACCATAAGTAGAATATTTTGGCGATTAATATAAACCTATTCGAGAAAAAATTAATTGTTACTTGAATCTGTACAAATACTATAAAGCTGTAGAGTTTGTTTGTTTGGTTGGTTGGATGCGCTAATTTTAGGAACTGTTGGTTCGTCTTACGCAGACGAAGTTGCGCGGGTCAGCTAGTTATATCTATAATTTAATATCACTCAAACACTAAATCAACTGAACGACTCACGTTCTACTCTAAGTATGGCCACTATTTGCACCCTGGTGTGGAGATAGGGTCTCGTCGCCATCGTTAGAATAATTTAGTTAAATTAACATTTTATAAAACAGTAAATATAAAAAAACCATATATTCATCAATGTCAAGTGTATTGTCAACTCGACGTACACCTCAGAATAGTTACTAAAAAAAGGAAAACAAAACAAAAAAATGAATTGGAGTAATTCCATTCCAAGCCGTTTTGGCTACACTAAATTATAAAATTTGTATGTTACAAACATACTTCGCGGGCGGAGTGCTAGTTTTAAATATAGGTCTTTAACAGTAGGTACTCACCTATACGTAAAAAGTTTTTGGCATAGTTTAAGTTCTATAAACGATTTGAATTTATTAGAGCTGACATTTTAAATGCGGGTTGGAAGTTTATTATAAAAGCGTACATAGACATCTAAACAAGCCACCTGTTTTTTGAGCAGTGTTCTAAGTACAAAAAAGAATGTGCTTCCTTCTAGTATTATGTTGCCGTATTTTAAACGAATTGTTGGCCTCCAAGATTTACCAATAATTTAACAAAACATTTACACGAAATGTCACGGCGATATAGTAAAAAAAACCACTGAATACAGTATGCAAAACGGTATTGGAAAACGGTATTCCCATCCACACTGTCATAACTGACTGCTGTTGGTTGATCGAAAAGTCCGTACAAAACTAACTATTTTGCATTGTCGGGTGTGGTAACAATATTGGATACAAAAACTAAAGGTGATAAAAACATTAATTGACATTCACTTTAGTTATTAGAAGGTCACAAAACAAATCAAACAGGTTCTGTCTTAGGAACAAAGAAAAAGAAATTTGTACAGGTATATGGTAGTTAGTGCATTATCTATGGTGCTAGTGTTCTCAACAAGTTTGGAGCAAAGCGTCATAGTCGAAGATTTTTTAAGACTTCAACTGCTGCCAAACGTGTTATGAGGCACGTTGATAGCAGTTGGTGATGCACGTTTAAAATATATTTAAAAAATGGTTCAAACTGTACAGCTCGTTATTCAATCTTTAGTATACAAAAGTTAAAATGGTTTCAAGGATACTGAATTTGTATTTTCATTTATTTATATTTTCGTTATCAGCGACTCCAAAACCCATGAAAACGACACCCATGACTGAAAAACCAAAAAAAATCCTGGGCGTCATCTTGGATTTTCTTTTTGACCTCATTTTCGTAATCAGTGAGCCTAAATACCACGAAAACGACACCCATGAAAGAAAAACCTAAAAATTTCCTGGGCGCCATTTTGGATTTTCATTTTGACCTTATTTTCATAATCAGCGACTCCAAAAACCATGGAAACGACACCTATGACGGAAAAACTTAAAAGTTTCCTGGGCGCCATCTTGGATTTTCATTTCATCTGCATTTTCGTAATCAGCGACCCCAAAATCCATGGAAACGACACGTATGACGGAAAAACTTAAAATTTTCATAGGCGCCATCTTGGATTTTCATTTCGTCTTCATTTTCGTAATCAGCAACCCCAAAATCCATGAAAACGACAGCCATGACGGCGAAACCTAAAACAATCCTGGGCGCCATCTTGGATTTTCATTTTGACCTCATTTTCGTAATCAACGACCCCAAAAATCATGAAAACGACACGCATGACGGGAAAACCTTAAATTTTCCTCGGCGCCATCTTGGATTTTCATTTTGACATCATTTTCGTAATCAGCGACCCCAAAAACCATGAAAACGACACCCATGTTGGAAAAACTTTAATTTTCGGAATCAGATCAGCAGTTCCAACATATATGATGTACAAACAAAGAATCTTACCTCTACATAATATTAATAATGAAGACGAAATAAATCTTTAAAATCTTAAGAAACAACCAATGTCAAAAAATAATAACATAAAAAAAATACTACTACTAATAATAATACGAGTACCTCAAAATGTGGTAGTCGGCGTATATCTGGGAAATATATTTACGTATAACTTGCGAGCGCTTGCGGACCAAAGTGATACGTGTTCACGCTGGGAGAGCCCGGTCGTTACTGACGGGATCGGGATTGCGCGGTCGATAATATAGCTCACTTTGCCCTTCGTTTACGAAATGAAGTTATTGTTTATTTATAAATTAAAATTCAGATTTTATTAAAGGGCTACCTTGAGATTAATGAGTATTTTTTAAATTTTCTTTAAAGTGTTTCTAAGGTATAGAAAAAAATACTTATTTGTCCCGAAGTTTTCCATAAATTACGTTTTTTCAACGTCTTTTTTCTGCTATATTTCGTATTGAAATCAATAATGTTTTCAACTAGTTTACGAGTAGACCATATAATGATGCCATTCATATTTTTTAATGTTCAGAATATTTTGTACTTCTTTGTTCAGCGAACCCCAAACATCACTCGTTCGTTACTTTTGCGGAAAAGGGGTTTTGAATAAGGGTGATTGCCATTAATATATACATTATTTTAAAAAAATAATCAAGCGGTCCACAAGAATAAGAACCTGACTCTTATAATAACAACAAAGAAGGTTCATATTCTTCTTACCTTTCCCACAAGTAGTGATCAAAAATGTTCAAAATGAGTTAATTTCGTGCACGGACTCTTAAATCGATTACGGAAAATGTTGGAAGTTGCACTGAGCGCCAAATCGGATTATTCTCGTTTAGACGAATTTATCGCGCATTATTCGGTATTGGAGAAGCTAGTCAATAACTTTGAAGAAGCTCACATCGATATATTGAGTATCGTGGACGACTCGGACGTGAACTCGGAGGATGATATTCGTTCCGAGTTTGACGATATACACTTTCAAGTGCTCGCTTTGCATAGTACTCTTGTTCCTTCGGCTTCCTTCTCTAAAAACCTACCAGCTGCGAATAAATCGCCTGATGTAGCAGTTAGACTTCCTAAAATCGACTTACCGCGATTCTCCGGACGCATAAAAGATTTTAGTATGTTTTTCGATTCCTTTAATTCGCTCATTCATTTGAATAAATCATTATCCGATTCGGATCGAATGCAGTATCTTCGTGCGAGTTTGTCGGGAGATGCGTTAGGTGTTATTCGAACTTTTCCGATGCTAGGCGAATATTATCAAGAGGCGTATAAGGCTTTAGTGGCTCGATATCGTGACGAACGTGAACTTGCCTTTACTTGTTGGCGCGAATTGCTAAACACTAGTTTCAAAACTACCTCACCTACCGAACTTAGACGCACTTTAGATCTATTTAACGAGAATTTAGTTATTCTGAAAAGTCTTAACTTACCTACTGAACATTGGGATTTTGTCTTATGTTATCATTTGCTATCGAATATCGATTCGAAAACTCGCTGCGACTTTGAAAAGGCAAATCCCACACCCAAGCTTCCCAGTTTTAGTACGCTTAAGGGTTTTCTAGAGACTCAATGTGATGCACTTGTGCGAGATACTCACTTTTCGGGCAGTCGCGAAACTAAACCGTCTATTAGTAAGACCAACACTAATAGTGTTACGCCCGGCAACAACAACAAAAAGAAAGTGGTTTCCTCGTTGTTGTCAGATTCTGAAAAGAGTACTGAAAAGCAAAAGGGTGATAAATTTTCAAAGCCTGTTTCTACTGTACCTACCAAGTGTCCGTCTTGTTCAGAAACTCATTCGATTTCTCATTGTGAGTCTTTTATAGCTAAACCCGTTTCAGAAAGACGTGATTGCGCGAAATCAAACCGCTGGTGTTTCAATTGTTTGAAACCGTCACACACCGTGCGCGATTGCAAATCCGTATTCGCTTGTCAAAAATGCCACAAGAGGCATCACACTCTCCTTCATCTGGAAAATGATGCGAACGATTCGAAAGAGACTCCTGTCGTAGATCCTCCGGTTGTAGATCCTGTTCGTGTCTTGACGAACATAGGTGACAATTCGGTTGTTCTTCTTTCTACTGCTGTTATAAATATTCGCGATTCGACGGGCGACTATCAGTCATTTCGCTGTGTGATCGATACTGGTAGTCAGGCTCATTTCATTTCAGAACGAGCAGTAGACCATCTCGGTCTTGTTAAACGTGCGACCTCCCGTCAAGTTAGAGGTGTAGGTCAATCTCGTGCTTCCATTTCAGGTGCTGTTCAATTTCAGATAGATACTCATGGTCAAGTGCCTTTGAATGTTGAAGCATTGACTATTCCCAACATTTGCGGAGATATGCCGAGCACTAAACTTGACAAGACGTCTTGGCTTCATATTCGCGGTCTCAATCTGGCAGATCCAGATTGTGACACACCTGGTCCAGTTGACATTCTTTTAGGTGCTGAGATTTTCCCTTCTATCATTCGACCTGGATGTGTGAGCGGAGAACCCAAGCAACCTTCAGCGTTGAATTCGGTGTTTGGCTGGCTTCTTATTGGAAGTGTGGATAGTTCTCCGGCTGATCATGGGATTCACACTCTTTCTGTTTCAAACGACCACCTTCTTCAGGAAGTCAAGAAGTTCTGGGAATTAGATAGTCTTCCGTGCGTACCAAAGTTGAGCGCTCAAGATCAACGTTGTGAACAAATCTATCGCGAAACAACTACTCGTGACGCCACCGGACGTTATAGTGTCGCCTTACCATTCATTGAAGATCAGGAACCGTCATTTCCGGGCTCGCGAGAATCAGCTCTCAGGCGTTTTTATGCGTTAGAACGTAAGCTATCCTCTGATTTAGCCCTTCGTGAACAATACGTTAATTTCATGAATGAGTATCTTGAGTGTGGACACATGAGTCCTGTGCGCACGAGTGATTTAGAAAAAGGAAAATATTACATTCCTCACTTTTGTGTACTGCGCCCAGAGAGTAGTAGTACAAAACTACGTGTTGTCTTTGATGCGTCTTATCGTGACGGTGTCACTGGCAAATCATTAAACGAGACTTTATTAACCGGCCCTAAGTTGCAGGCTAACATCTTGGAGATATTGTTAAAGTTTCGTACTCACCCTATCGTTATTTCTGCAGACGTTTGCAAAATGTATCGTCAATTTTCTGTCCATCAGAAGCATCGTGATTTTCAAAGAATCTTCTGGAGACCTCATCCTTCTGAACCAATATTAGAATATCGTTTGAACACTGTAACGTACGGTGTTTCTTCATCGCCATTTCTCGCTTGTCGTACTGTTAAGCAACTCGCTGACGATGAAGGTGCTAATCTACCTCTTGCTCGATCAGTTTTAACGAGCGATGTGTATATCGATGACATCGCTACGGGGTGTTCAGATCTCGATCATGCAATTCAGACGAAATCAGAGGTTATAGAACTTCTCAGCCGTGGTCACTTGGAACTCCGGAAGTGGGCAAGTAACGATCCAAGGTTGCTCGCTGATCTTCCTCCTGAGCATTGTCTCACTGATACCGTATCTTTCGATCCGGAGAAGTCCAATACCTTAAAGATTCTGGGTTTAAAGTGGGAACCTGCTTCCGATAACTTCACTTTTGAAGTTAAACCTCAAACTCGTGTTTGTACTAAGCGTACAATTCTTAGCGAACTCGCCAGAATTTATGATCCCTGCGGTTTCTTGTCTCCCTTGACTTTCTTAGCTAAGTATTTCGTACAGAAGTTATGGGTTCTGGGAGTCTCCTGGGACGAAGATCCCCCAGAAGACATTAAACAGCAGTGGATTCGTTACACTGAAGAATTAGCTTTAATTCAGAATTTGAAAATTCCACGTTTTCTGTCATCACCTAACATCATATCCTGCGAGATTCACGGATTCGCAGACAGTTCGCAGCGTGGTTTTGCAGGTGTGGTTTTTCTGCGTGTTATCGATACGTCTGGTAACATAAAAGTTTTCTTTGTGTTATCGAAAGCAAGAGTAGCGCCAATCAAGGTTGTCTCCTTACCTCGGTTGGAACTTTGCGGTTGTGTTCTTCTTGCAGATTTACTTAAATTCGTTTATGACGTTTATAAACCTCGTCTTCCAGTTTCCGCCATGTATGCGTGGTCAGATTCCACTGTCGCGCTTTCATGGATTCGCTCTCAGTCTTCTCGCTGGAAAACATTCGTGGCCAATCGAGTTGGCCATATTCAAGATGCTGTTCCATGCGCTATTTGGCGTCATGTGAAATCCGAGGACAACTCTGCGGATGTCGCTTCTCGGGGTCAGACTCCGGCAGAACTTGTCAATAATTCGTTATGGTGGGCGGGCCCTAGTTGGCTCTCGCAAGATGCGCAATCTTGGCCTAGCTCAGTTTCAGATCTATGTGGGGATGAGTTTCGTTCTGAAGAGAAGGTGCAGGTTCTTCTCGGACGTGAGATTTCCGAACATCCCATTGACTATTTAATGACTCGTTTCTCATCTATTCGCAAAATCCAGCGTATTTTAGGTTTATGTCTTCGCTATATTAATAATTTGCGTTGTTCGCAAAATCGTAGTTGTAACCTGCCACTTAATCGTGCTGAACTTCATCACGCGTTATTGATCATAGTGAAACGTACTCAATTTCTTTACTTCGGTGAGGATATTAAACGATTGAAAGAAGGCAAGCTTCTTTCAAAACCCATGCGAAAACTTTCTCCTTTTATAGATGGCCTGGGTGTGCTCAGGGTGGGCGGTAGGTTGTCTAGATCCGGACTGGAATATAGTCAAAAACATCCTGCTTTACTCCCACAACATGCTCAACTAACTTATATGATCATAGATGCCTTTCATCGTGAAAATTGCCATCCTGGAATCAACACACTACACTATTTAGTTGGTCAGCAATTCTGGATCTTATCGGCTAAACGTGCAATTCGACATCGTGCTTCAAAATGTTTGAAATGTTTCAAAACGAATCCGACTCCTCTTGCGCCTTTCATGAGTGACTTGCCTGCAGTTCGAGTGAACCAAGTTAAGCCTTTCAGTATGGTTGGTGTCGATTATGGAGGTCCGTTCCGCATCAAATCCGGTAAATTCCGTGGTGCGAAAATCAGCAAAGCGTATTTGTGTCTTTTTGTGTGTCTGGCGACTAAAGCCGTCCATTTAGAAGTGGCTACGGATTTGACATCAGCAGCTTTCATCGCTGCTCTTAGACGTTTTGTTGGTCGTCGTGGACGGGTCCAAACCATATTTTCAGACTGCGGTACTAATTTCGTTGGCGCACAGCGAGAACTTTCCTCATATATGCAGAACGCGTCTCATTCGGAGAACATCGAATTTAAATTTAATCCGCCTGCAAGCCCACATTTTGGTGGTGTTTGGGAGATTCAGATAAAAGCCGTAAAATCTACCTTATATCGCGTTATTAACAATCAATGTTTAACTTTAGAAGAACTTTTTACATTGTTCGTGCAAATCGAAGCTATGTTAAATTCTAGGCCTCTTTATTGCCTTAGCTCTTGTCCTAATGACATATCCGCACTCACGCCCGGACATTTCTTAACGTTAGAGCCACTTACGGCTGTTCCTGATGAGAACCTTACTTCCATCAACATTGGTCGTTTAGGCCGGTGGCAACTTATTCAACGCTTTCAACAAGATTTTTGGAAGCGATGGAAAAATGAGTATCTTCACTCTCTTCTGCAAAGAGCCAAGTGGACTACTCATTCGAAACCGTTAAAAAAGGGTTCTGTTGTACTTATTAAATCAGATACGCCTCCACTTCATTGGCCTATCGCTCGTGTAGAGGAATTATTTAGTGGACCGGATGGAGTGGTACGCATCGCGAAATTACGCTTACCTAATGGTTCGTTTCTTACTCGACCGTTAACAAAGGTTTGTCCTTTACCTAATCAAACGGATTAGAATACGTATTGTTTACTTTTAGCTTGTAAGTTCTAAAACATAATATATTTAGTTACCCTAAGTTGTTGTTCATATATTCGGATATTCTTTCAATTCAAGTCGAATCAAAATTCAACTCGTTTTCACTTCTATCGTTTTGTTTTCTGAAAATACAACTTCCTTGTATTTTGGTGGGCGGTATGTATCGTATTCGCATTAAATTATTACTTAACAAACGTTTGTGGTGGCATTGATATCTGTGGAGACGATATTTGGAAGCGCCTTCACAGGCGCAAGCCGTCTTGCCTAAGGGTGTTAGGTAAATCTACATACATCTCAAAATTCGACTACTCAAATCGATCCACAATCGAAAACCGCAACATCAATAATCTGTGACACGAAGTACGTCACTACCGACGTGAACTATTCTGCAACGCACTTCACTACGCTCTCGAATCTGCTCGAAGCTGCAAGCGCGCGCGCCGTAACTTACTTGCTAGAAAATAGATACAAAACTATTGTGAACTGTTGTGTTGTGTTCAAAACCTCAAGAAAGCTCGCTCAGCAGAACCGGTGGAGTTTCCTAGTGGGAGGAAGGTAAGGCGGCTCGTATCCTTATTTTCTCCGCAGTCTCGTGCTCCCACAAACGTTTTGGAAATCGCATAGGTACATAACGCATTTCCATCCCTCAATGTGCGGATTGAGCCGGTCTCGCAACAGTATACATATTAGCCACGGCCGCCAACGAGTTCGAGCCGTCGACTAGTGCAACCTTAAGTCCGGTCGCTCTAAACCACAGTACAGTAATACGTTTCAGTGAATAGTTACAGTCAGTTGTAATGCAAACTAGTCGATACAACAAATAGGACACAACGCTTTGTGTTGAATACGCGATGTTACTGCATTGTTAACTTACTACTGTTCAGGCGACCGTAGAATGGAAATGTAGTACTGCGGTTAGTATGATCTAAAGAAATAAATAGTATATACCTCGTAATTAGCCCATAATGTTCCCACTGCTGGGGCACACGGCGTTCTCTCTATGAGAAGGAATGGGTTATAATCCACCACGCGGGCACAGTAGATACGGGTTGGTAGCTGTCACGCTGTCATGTCTTCGAATTGGTTAAAAAAAAAACTCCGAATTGACTGTAATCAATTAGATTGTAATAACTTTCATTGTTTCATAATTGTATCTTAAATCGCTAGCTATATATAGGAAGGAATCTATAGCTAGGAAGACTAGCGCTAACACAAGAAATGTTATAGCACACAATCATGCATGCGCAAGCACAAGGGCAACCTCTCTTCCCTCTCATAGTCTAATGGGACGGAAAGTATACAAAGACCAGTCTGCGTAGTATGAGCACTGTAGAAACGGGTTTCGTCAAAGAAAGAATCGACAAAATGACAGATTTCTTTTGTTCATCTGTCATTTTGTCGATTCTTCGTCGACAAAATCCGTTTCCACGGCGGTCATGCTACGCGGGTAGACAAGTATACAAAGTCCCTAACACCACTCAACTGCACACTACGTTCTTACCCGCATTCTCACACACAAGAAGCAGCGGCCATTTCCGCATGGTGTAACAGTATATATGACAGACTCGCTGGCTCGCTCTAATTGGTCGATAATCATGGTATCTACCGCTCGGATTATGCGATTAGAAACGTGCGATTAACGTGGGTTGTGCAACGTGCGTAATGCTGCGGAAGTTTGCGGTCGAGTGTGGGCTGGCCCTTATGGGTTTGAATTTATCTGACTGAATTAATTTGGTGTGGCTCGATTGCCAGGTTGGGCAAAGTTTTATTAGGTTTTTCCGGAGTGTTTCTGAGTCGGAACGGAGGCCCACGATTTCATGGGATTTAAAACATAATTGTAGCAAAATGTGGGTGTATTAGTTGATACATCTTTGCCTCACCCTTCGGGGATTGTAGGCGTGATAGGTTTTTATTTGGACATTTATCGGTCATCTTCTAGTGAAGGTACTTCTGTTTGTTTATTATAAGTTTGTAAACTAGTGCTGTGAAAATTGATGAAATCTTGTAAAAGTTAAACTTTTAGGTGGCCAATGCTGAAAGCCTCTAAACTATCGTATATAATAGTATATATGTATATAAAAAACGGCCAAGTGCGAGTCGGATTTGCTCATAAAGGTTTGCGTACCATCGTAGTAGGGGAACCCCTTTAATTTTTAATTTACTTTTATTATTTGTTGTATACTGGCAGGGTAGTTAAAAAAAATACACATTCTGTGTAAATTTCAACTGTCTACCTATTACGGAGCATGAGATACAGCCCGCTGACTGACAGACAGACAGACGGACGTACAACGGAGGCTTAGTAATATGTTCCCGTCGGTTACCCTTCGGGTACGGTACCCTAAAAACGATATAAACACAGCCACATATTAGTGTTTGAGAACACAAACTCTCGGAGAAATTCTCTTTAGTAAATTAACAATGCATGCACAAAAATTCAAAACCGCAATAGACACTTAAAATTCCTCATGTGACAGTTGGTCCAAAGGAGATGTATTTTTTTTGTATGGGGGCTGGGATTTTATTCGAAATTGCTGTACACTGTTACAGAGAAGAGATTATATTTTTGTGAAAGTACATAAATTAAGGAGTCTTAGACTCTTAGTATATATAAATATATTTTTTTTAAAGCACCCTTCCATAATTATTGTGTTATTAAATAATTATAATTAAAACATTAAATTGCAACCCACATTGTTTATTGATTTTGGCAACATTGTTCTGTTGGATGTCATTGTTGTCATTGTGACCGGCAAATCAAGTGTCAACTGTCAAATTCAATAAAACGGACACAAGTGATTGAATTTTTGTTTGTGTTATTATTATCTAAGTTTCTTCTCTAAGTTTATCTTTATTTGACTTGGCTTTTAATTTGGATACTTTGACACTGCACGCGATTTGGACACCCGACGACCGGCGATACGACCCTGATTTCTCCCTCGTACTAGGATTTTGCAAACGATTAATACTTAGTAGAATCAAATAATTGGGAGGAAAGAATTTCCGGATATTAGTGCAGCTGTATAATAGGGAAGCGAACTGTCGGAAGCTGTGCTCATGTGATGACGATCATATGGTATCTTGGGTGGGCTCGGCATCAAAACAACATATTACCGCCTGCACAGTTTCTTGATAATGTAATTGTTAGGGAAGATGTTGAAAATGAAGAAGTAGAATAGAATAAATACAAACAATTAAAAGCAAATACGTTTTTATTTTATTTCTCTACCTATTTACAAAAAGTGACTGACTATTTACAAAAGCCTACAAAAGGTTAAAAGATCCAATCCAAGTGAAAACTGAATTATAACAGATATAAGAAGACATAAATAACACATTCACGTCACATGTCAAGATCGTAGCAGGTGACGTTCTGTAGTTTCTGCCTACCCCATAGCAATTTTTATGTTCAATTGTATTAAAAACAAACAACACAATGTACTCTGTGCAAACAACTGACAAGTGTTACAGTTACAACCATAGAGGTTACAACCCGGCGTCAATCTGACACAAGTAATGTTTTATTGTTTTCAAAAGAGGCAAAGGAATCATTTTCATAAATCCAAAGCATGCAGATAATTCGTTGGTTTTAATTTAAAGCCATTTAATATGGTTTTAAATAACAGAAAGGCATATAATATGCTATAAGAAATAATATGTAACAGTTTTTCATTTTTTCAATGTACAAAAATAATATTATACGATAAAAAAATATCTAGATTTAAAATATTTATTTATTAAATAATGGTGCTTTTAATATTTTTTTTGTTTTTGTAAGGCCGTCCTGGACAATTTTCCCTACCAGAAAAACCGCACATAATAGTTGTTCAAAAACAAAATTATTTTAAGCCCATTTCATAACATGTCCTTTTCTCCGACTACCGTCAAAGACACGCGAAGACGCGCCTCTGTCGCGCATCTTGAACGGTGCGACGCGTGCGCAGAGCTCAAACATTCGACGCCATGTTTGTTCTTTAATTGTCAGTTCTTACATTCCTTGGGTAATGTTGATAGTTGATAGTTGGACGAGTAAGTGTGAGGCCAAACGAGTGCCATAGGCCTATTATGTGAGTCGCGTAAATTCGGTTTCATACATAGTAAGTAAGGGCTCATTTTACGTCGTCACGTGACACAAGCCAGACTTTTTCGTATGAAAATGTGGCGTAAATTACTCCGTGAAATTACGCGACTCATACTCATAATAACGTTCGTTTGTCCTCGCTTCCTCCTCCTCCAATGACGTATGACTTATGATGAGTCGCTTTGTTTAGAAGGACCTAGTCTACTCGAAATTCAAATATGTCTTAGAAAGATATGCGAATGGCTCATGCCATAAAACCTAGCATTTACGTCTTTTAGTCAGTAAAATTGGCAGTGTGTAAGGAAAGTTCTGAGTGAGAATATTGATGGATATAAGAGTAGAGGAAGACCAAAGAAACTATGTCAGTACACGCCACGAAAAACAAATAATTTCTACCAAGATCCATAGCGACAGTTCAATCAACAAGAAATACTCCCAAATTCAATTAATTCAAATTATCATACGTGTAATACGAAACTAACGAGCAATTTCACTTGGTCGGGTTATATTTTGGCGATATAAACGCTGTCGTCTAATGTTTTGTGGTACTGGAACGCATCTGACATCATGGAACGTAAACATTTGGGCCACCATTTTGTAGTAAGATCACGCTGACGCTGTCATTTTTTTATTTGATCCTAAGGTTGCGAACCTGAATGTGTGTTTACAAAATTTAAAGCTTCTCGTGGCAGGGACTAAAGTAAAGGTTTTTATTTCCGGTCGTTGAAATAATAAACATAGCATTCAAAGAAGAAAAAGACAGTTATTAAAAGCTTTGCAAGAGAAAACCCCTCTCAATTAAAAACGCACTTAGCTGCCATCCTCTACTTACTTACCCAAGTAAACATTAAAATGAAACATTACCAAGCTAAGTAAATAAATGAGGAGTTAAGCATACGGGTCACAGCATCCATAATCACAGACAAATCGATGAATACAAGCAGAAAGTGCATGTTTTCTAACACTATAACCTAAGCTGAACAATATTGAACCTTATCTTGTTACTAATAGAGTTGTTTCTTCTACAGGATGAGCTGGAAACCCTTCGGGCTAAACTGGACAAGGTGGAAAGTGACCGGACGCATTATAAGAATGAGTCGGAACGGCTCGAGTCTAAGGTTAGTGTGAAAAGTGGCTGATTTTCCCTTTTTTTATTAGGGTTCCGTATGCCGTACCTCAAAAGGAAAAAACGGAATCCTTGTAGGATCTTATAACTCGGGAACGCGTGGAGGTATCGAGTTGAAATTAAAACCATGTACTCAGGTCTACAGTCCCTTGAAGCTGTGACAATGTGCAACTTCTAAATTTTCGTAAAAAAAAAAGATACGGCCGTTTATGCAAGCAAACTTATGCTATTTTAAGCTATCACGGTTCACAAGATCCACGTAGCCGGGAGCGCGACCCACAGCTGTCACTGTCAGTACTCCCGGCTCCCAGCTCCAGGCTCCCAGCTCCCGGCTCCCAGCTCCCAGCTCATATCTAAAGCTATGGTCAGTAGTTTGCAATGACCGCGTCGTGAACTTAAAATGTCACTTACGGAATATCTTCCGTGATTGTTATTTATATTGAGGTCCGATATTTCGACGCTGTTGTTGTTGTGCTGTTGATATCGTGACATTTTTAGTTCCAGAAAACGCATATTTTTACATCCTCAAGGTAATCAAAATTTATAGGGCACTTCCCGTTGTCCTAGAATCATGAAATTCGCCGAGAAGCAATGTCTTACAGCATTCAAGGAAAACAAAATTAAAACCGTGAATATGAAATTTAACTACAAAATACCCACAAGTTTATACGGAACCCTCGGTACGCGAGTCCAACTCGCACTTAGCCGGTGTTTTTCTCTTTTTGTAGGAAAAGTTTCTTGTTCTTTTCTTTAGGGCCTGATCTACAGTTTCCGGAGAAAGTATTTAGTAGATATAGATACCGTTTCAATATACCTACCCATTGCCTCGTTAGTCTAGTGGTCGCAACAAGCGCAACAGCTGAGCATGAGGTGCTTTTTTTTTCGGATGGGAAACCATCAATAACTCCTCCCACTCTGGGCGGAGCGGGAGGGAGTGTCAGACTTTGACTGACTAAAACCCATACATGTTCCTTCCTCGCCCTTTACGTTCCGGGGTCGCGGTATCTCGAACAGTCCCGCAGCCCCAGAACAGGCCCGCAGCCCCGGGAGCATGAGGTCCTGGGTTCGATTCCCGGGTCGTGCAAAGTGTTATTGGGTTTTTCCATCAGGAATTTCTCAGTAGCAGCCAGCGGAGGCTGAATTTGTGCCCGGTTGATGGCATTAAGCTCGCTTCCTATTACATGGGGGACTTAATCATAACTGGCTAAATATGGGTGTACCGGTTTACTATTAGATACACCTCTGTCTAACCCACTTTGGATTATAAGCGTGATGTTTATGCACTTCTATTGGTTGACGATGTTTTTTAATTGATCTAAGTGAGAGATTGATAAGAGAGAGATTGATTGTAAGTATGAAGTATAAAACGAAGTCATTTTGTTTCGATCGTCGCGGTCAACGAATTTCTGGGTTGACCATAATTATTATCGGCTTGATGATCATAAATCAAATATATAGTGAATATGCCCTCATTTTAAAAACTCAGGTCTTGGTTTGCGCCCGTTTGATGGCAGGCGAGATGTGGATAGGCCTATACAACGTGTAATGTTGAATGCGCAAAACCTCAGACACCCCAAATGGTTTTTAATTCAAATGACCTAAAACTGAGAGAGAAAAAAAACATTACACGTTGTGCTGTTTTAGTTTTACTGGCAATTAGATTTACTGGCGAGATCTATACGACAACCATTTGTGTTTGTTTGTTTACCTATTTTGACGGGTTTGCGCACGTGATGGCTTGACCTATTAATAAATAGACAGGGCCACATTTGTAATGAAGACTTTTTTGAAAAATGTGACCTAAGTATATTAATAATTGGTTCAATAAAATTGATTCTGCCCGTGATTCTGATTTTGATCAGAATCGCAAAACCTATATTCAGGTTTTGCGCATTTAACATTACACGTTGTATACGTTACACCGCACATCTCTGCATTCCCCATTATCATTCGGGGAAACAGTCTTTTGTGCTATGGTATTTTAAAAACTTAAAAACTCGAGGGCGGTAGCAGTCTTGTAGGTCCCACTGCTGGACAAAGGTCTCCCCAACATCCTTCCTGGTACTCGCGTCGAACCAACCTTCGTGATGCGCGTCCAGATCATCTCGAAACATCTCTATAGGCTGACATAGGCGGCACCAAATAATTAAAAAAAAACCGAAAGGTCTCTAAGGACTAGTTTTTAAGATCACTATTAAATGCACATTAGTGATTTATCACCCCAAAAAAAAAGTAGTTTCCCAGCAATAATTTTTGCGTAGAATTAGTTACTTACTTAAATATAAAAAATGCTTGATTGACGGTTTCGTGGACGGTCTGTTTACGCCCTGTATAAACTAATTTAAACTGATTATTAAATCTTGGTCTCAGAACATAAAATCAACCGCATTTCGTCTTCGAGACAATATTTAAATGAACAACAGTGCAACAGGTTACTATTTAATAATAACAGACTGACGGGCCGAAACAAAAGTTCTTGTAATGACAGCTACGGGTTTTTATTTAAGAACGGGTTTCATTTCAATTCTGCTGTAAAAAGTTATTGGAGTAAAGGCGGACTCACACGAGATTACTTTCGAATTGTATTTGAAAAAGGAACATTTGTTGCGTGGCCAAAATTTTAACCAACTCCGCCAATTGTTTTTCATGTAACCATTTTACAAATGTTTGCCTGTCAATGTCATTTAAGCGTCAAAAGACTCTTGTACATAAATAGGAGCACTTATTTAATCATTTTCAGAACGAATACTAGTGCCGATTGGTCGTGGACACTAGATAGTTGAAATACAAGACTTTCCCGATTCTAACTATAGTAATATACACATCATAAACATGATTTAAATTGGGGCGCCTCTCTTTTCACGTAATTGAACCAAGAGCACCCAAATTACGTGTAATTTACTTCGATATTGTTTGACGCTCTGTTTCGTTCAAAAGCAGTTAAAACAGAGAATAAGGAAATTTAAAAAGTAGAATTTACGCGCACGTGTAGTTTTCAAACGCAATCTGTGTCTAATTGATCACGTTTTTATATCTAGGTAACTAGGTGTAACTATTGCATGAAACTTGGTGCTGCATGGCTCTTTTGGCGTTTGGATGACATTGACAGGAGGCGTTGTGTGTCTGCGATTTTTTTAGATTGAAGCTTTGCCCTGCAGTTGAAAATAGGCAGAAAACATTCATTCGCACAATAAAAAAATAATCACTTTCAGTATAACTGAAAATCTCCTGATTGAGTTAATTAGGTACCCAATGTTCCCAATCAATATCAATGTATACCTAAATATACCGTTGAACACGGTCTGGTCATTGGAGCTGTCAGTGTCAATATTTGACACTGACAGTTCTTAGACACCATTTGGATGTGTTGATCGCGTTCAAGTTCATTAGTGAATTCCGCTCTTAAGTTCTGGTTGTTAACAGTTGGTTTTGTTTAATAGGTATCTAATTTATCTATCCTTATTTCATTAATATAAATAGTATTGTTTACATTCTGCTTTAACTCCTAACACTATTTCAAGTCAATAGGCGGCCATTAATTAAATTAGACTTACAGCCACTTGTTAACTGTCAACGTAACTGTTTAGTTTTTGGCGAACGATGTGATCTATTTCCATGGCCCACTTGGATTTGATTTAAAATGATTGTAGGGACGTTTACGAAATAAAACAAATGTGTAGTTTGTGTTCTAAAATAGTACAAAATATTTATAGTTATCGTTATTTTAATAGCTCGTTAACTAAAGGCAAATTTCACCAATGAAAAAACGCGATCACCACATCTAAACGGCGTTGAAAAGCTTTCAAAAAAAAGTTTAAAATCAAAATTAAAGCATGCGGTTTTGTAGTCTACGTTACAGTCAATGCTTAGTAGTATACTGGTGATTGATCTGATAAATAATATATAGTGAGAATGAGTTGTATAACCTACTGTAGCTTATGTCCGGGGCTTCAACCGCGTCGACTTTGATAATTGTACCACGGCTCATACTACTGGGATAAAAAGTATCATATGTGTCAACCCAGGTTATAAACTATCTGTGTGCTAAATTTCATCCAAATCCGTTCAGTAGTTTTTGCGTAAAAGAGTAACAAACACACATACAAACTTTCGCATTTATAATGTTAGTGCGATTACATACTTTTTTCAAAATTCTAGTTACTGTTCGTTTCGGTCGTGTTTGTCCACCTTTATACCTTTACATCACCTCGGCTCTCCCACAGTAAAAGACAAGGGTCGTATCCGGCCCGACCAGATGGACAGCTTTTATTACTTTTGTCCGACAAACGCCAAATGTCGCTAATAAGGTTTTAATATTATCTGTGCAACTGGTCGCTGCCTTGTTTTCTTTGTAAAATTGTCTCTTGTGTATATTTTTCCGTCTGTTGGAATATTTAAAAAAATATCAAGTTTTTTTGTTGGTTTGAGATAATGTTGCATCTGCATAAAACAGTCCTTTTATTAAACTATTATCTCTGGGCACAGACATGACTTTAAACGCCAATTTTGTATTGCCGAACAATAATCCTTCACAATTTTTCTCACAATTGTCAACTTATAAAATACCATAATTAAATGAATTATCTCGGCATCAATAAGACCGGTAGCTTGATGACAAATAAGACAATACAAAGTAATTGTTATGAAGATCATTGGTGAGGAACGAAACGCCCACTGGCCTAGCACCCGTCCTGCTTACCTTGGGACAGGATACGCGTGCTTAACCACTGGCAGTCTCTATATGACATTTGCCTACAACAGCTGGCTAAAAAAAAAAACATGTACTCAAATGACAGTTTTTGGTGACAGTGACAGTTTTTTTTTCGGCGCGATTCTTTTTGTTTTTTTTTAAATTGATTTGTTTGAAATGCTACTAATAACATAAAATAGTTCGTTATAATTTAGATAAAATACTGGTTACTAAAACAGTTTGATATTTAAAACAGAACAGCAATCAATAGAAATAAGGTTGATTGGCCAAATTCAAGTAATAAAAACTCTTTCGTGGTATTATTGCACATAACCATAAACAAAAGACAAACTTTTATAGTTTGACTGAAATAAAATACTAAAGGAAATCTAAAAGTCGCCGCAACGTAGTAAAGGATAAAAGTGTATTTATAATAAAATAAAACTTAGTATTAATGGACTTGTAAAATGCATGTAAGTACGTAAGTAAAATTTTAATTGACCATTAGTTTTTGCATATAATATTTTTTTCTCATAGCAATGTCAGGATTTATTTTAATTGTATGTAAAATAAATGTCCTTGTCTACGGTATTTCTTTTTTCTATTTTTAATTTGCGTGTAACTTTGATTAATTTTAACAAATGTTTTCGTATTCAAAACAAATTTATTTACGTAAAAAAAGTTACAAATGTCAAGAATTTTTAGCTGACCTAGAGATTAAAAAAATAATTCAAATTCGGCCTCCATACGGTTCCTTGACCGAGTATTCTATCTGTTGGGTAGTCGGGCACTCAATAACCCGAATGTGTTACTTCTGTGAGTAGTACTCCGGCTATTCAAGAATTTAGCACTAATTTTGAAATTAATTTGTTGTCTTTAAAAATGGTATGTTTTCAGACTCATTCCTGAATGAGATAGGTCCAAAGTACTCCAAACCCAGCCTATACGGATGCTTCTTGTAAACATACCTATACTATGCGTACAGTTACAGTTTGATGTACCTACAGAATATTTGGTAGTCGGCATCGTGAACGGTCCGTCACCTTGCTACGGAAGCCCATAAAGAAAAACACATTCGCGATTTTAAATGCCGAACACCAATATTTTGTTTGACAAGCTGACATTACATAACCAACAGACAACAACTACCTACTGAAAAAAAAAGAAAACACTTTTTTAACTCACTCAGTTCTGAACTGTGCGAGAACTTTCTAATGAGTTTGTTTTTTTTTTGTTAATTCGATGATCGTGTTTATTTATAGTAACACTGCGTTCGTCTGTCCATTTTCTAGTCATTATTTGGAATAACGGTCGAATATATGGCCTTTACAAGCTTTTATTTCACTTGCTTAAGAAAAATATTTTGTAAAATTCTTGAAATCCGGCTTGACTCATGACTGGTATTTGATTGTCTTCAAAATAGCCAGTAGTTCATTAGTTTAAACAGAAAATATGTCAATGCTGGCTATTAATGAACCCCCGTTAATCATTAGTTTCAGTTACAGTTTCAAGAACTACTCGTTGCAGTATGTTTATTTTGGCGCGTAAATGACCTTGCCAAGGTGTTGTTTGTAAACTTTGGCGTTTTTTGTTCATACTATGGCCACGCCCAAAAAAACCATGCAGAAACACTATGGTTTAGGTACCGTGAATACCGATACTAATCACAGCAAGTAAATCAATGAAACCATTTATTTCGTGCAAATAAAAAGATAATTATCCAACGTTACTATTAAAAAGACAAATGAAGCTTATCGATGGATTCCTTGACAATGAAAAAAAAAGTTTCATTTGAAATTAGAACAGTTGTAGGTGTCAACACCAAGGTTAGAATAAAATGAAAAAGTTGGCACATACAACAATTGTAAAGGAACGCTGAATGGGTGAAAAATAAAAATAAGATTGATTTGAAGTATTTGCCGCCAAGCTTTGTATGATGTTGCCGCAATTATTTATGCTTTGACATTAAATAAATGTGAGTGAGTAATAAAACCTCTTACCTATACAATAAGTCTCGCATTATTTGTGTCCTTATAACATTTTCAGACGAAATTGTATTTTTTTCAACACATCTTGAATCATCTCTACTGTATCAAACCGATGCACATTACGAATCTAACAATAATAATAGTCAATTCAATAGTACTTGAAGCTTGACAAGTTTCATTACCAATAAAGCCAAGATTGATGGTCTCATAATGATAAGTAAGACAATAGAAATCAAACAGATGACCCGATAAAACTACAAAAATTCCACTTGCATTGTTATACTTAGACTAATTTCCATATTTACTGGACATTTACAAGATAATCGCAAATCGTATGAAGAATATAGAATCAGTTGTCTTTACAAAGTTCATCAACCTCTCCCGGAATGTTCAGTCATTGCAAAGTCGCGAAAAATTTGAATTAAGAATCTCAAAAGCGGCCATGTCTGAATTTTCTTTTTTTTTTTTTGTGTATTTTAAAGCAACAGCTGTTGTTTTGAATTGAGATGTCAATGCATGAGCGGTTTCATTTTAATTACTTGGTTTTATTACTGACAAGTAAAAGTTATGATGTTTGTTACCGAGAAAAGTAATTTGGAATGTTCTAGATAAAAGATTTCAATATTTTATTATTTTAACTCAAAAGTTAAAAGATTGTAAACGACCGAAAATCTACGGAGATATGGTGAGCCGATTAAAAATACAATACCAGCGTCCAAGTTTAATTAGTCTAACGTAACGAAAAAATATAGGTTACCTAAAAATTACGCCAATATTAAATTTCTCATACGCTCACATTTTCGTCGATAACCAGGCCGTGTCATTCCCGTCAACATGCTAATATAACATTGTAAACTTTTTAATGAACATTTCAAAACATCGCTTGAACTCGCCTCCGTCAGTGTTGCCAGTCGTGAATGACCTAATTTCCCTGATTTATGCACACTACTCCAGGAATAAGCTTTTGAAATCAATGTTTAGCGTTCATGCTGAATTTGTTTTTTGTTTACGCTGTGAAAAACTAGACTACCCATGAAGTATGTTCGGAAAGTTTTTGAAGAAGAAACATTAATTTTTGCAAGAATTTGCATAGTAGGTATTTAGGTTATGTTATGCCAGATGATTTACTGTTTTTTTTTGTAACCATGCAAGTATTTAATCCAAAATAAATACTTTTATCATAAAGAAGTTATTAGGACTTTGAAAGAAGCTCTTAATAACGCTACACAAATCAAGAATTCATCATCATCATCATCATCATCGGCCTATTAATGTTCCCACTGCTGGGACAGGCCTCCTCTCTATGAGAGGGAATGGGCTATAATTATAATCCACCACGCGGGCCCAGTGCGGATTGGTAGATGTCACATGTCTTCGAATTTATGATTCATTCATTCTAGGACATGTCGGTTTCCTCACGATGTTTTCCTTCACCGTTATTTAATCAAGAATTATTGATACTTAATAAATTATACAGAATGATTGTAAGTGGTTGAAATATTTTAAAAATCTTTCATGAAAATAATAATATATTAAGAAAAAAACACATTTAAATGGCGTAGCTATTCCACCAATTAAAAGTCTCATGTTTTTATCGGCTACATTTATTTCGGAGCCATAAATCCTGTTCCGATCTTAAAATAACGTTCCATTTCGAAAATCAGATACCAACAAAACGCTCAGTTTGTCGAACTGTCCTGAAGCGCGCACGACTCCCGCGAAAACCGCGCGAAAACGTACGAAACATTGAACCACAATATTATGAGGTGGAAGAGACATACAGATTTTTTCAACTGATGTACGGTCGAACAAGCTATTTGGTTTACACTTTACAATGTAATTTGTAGGTTAAACTGTAAACCAAATAGCTTGTTCGACCGTACCTACCTACTGAAGACGTCGTAACCTGTTTCGCATTGGTGTCCCTTCCACCCCGTATAGTGCTGCATGGTTCCTTTAGTGCGTGGCCATAGTCGGAGGACGCCGCCATCTTATTTTTTTTCCATACATTTTCACAATTGCTTACCAATAGCGCCCTCGTGACAACGTCATTAAAACGTCAAAAGAACCATGTGCAGTATACATACGATTTTATAGCAAACAAGTGAATGTGTGACTTAAAACTTGATAAGTAACATCATTAAGGTTTTTAAAAAGATGATCGATGTTCTGTACTAGTTGATTGGGAACACTTTTAATTGTTTAGCCATAAAGTTTTTTGTTTGTCGCGAGAGCGTGAGACATCGTATTGTTGATTTCGCTGAATCACTTTCTTAGTTTACTAGTGTTTTCTGTGTTATACTATGTATATTGTTATATCGGAATTACTTTTCTTTTTATAAAACTTCGAGATCATGGATTTATGTTTTGCTAAATTATCATCATCGGCACTTTTTATGCGCTCATTTTCAATTGTCTTTGATTGCTACATCGAACCGTAATTATCTTTTTTAGGGTTCCGTAGCCAAATGGCAAAAAACGGAACCCTTATAGTTTCGCCATGTCTGTCTGTCTGTCTGTCCGCGGATAATCTCAGTGACCGTTAGCACCAGAAAGCTGAAATTTGGTACCAATATGTATATCAATCATGCCGACAAAGTGCAAAAATAAAAATTTAAAAAAACATTTTTATTAGGGTACCTCCCCCAGACGTAAAGTGGGGAGCGATTTTTTTTTTAATTTTGACCCTGACGTGTGATATATTGTTGGATAGGTATTTAAAAATGAATAGGGGTTTTCTAAAATCATTTTTTGATAATATTAATATTTTAGGAAATAATCGCTCCGAAAGTCAAAAACAATGTGTCCCCCCCCCTCTAACTTTTGAACCATAAGTTTAAAAAATATGAAAAAAATCACAGAAGTAGACCTTTATATGAAATTTCTAGGAAAATTATTTTCAACTTGATGAGTTGAATAGTTTTTGAGTTATATAGCACTTTTTCAAAAAAACGCAAATGATAACTTTGTTTTTCATACAAATACTATGAAAAACAAAGTTATTTTTGCTGACGAAAAATGTTGGTATTTTTAATGGTCTGGGAAGCTACGGAACCCTACAGTGAGCGTGGCCCGACACGCTCTTGGCCGGTTTTTTACGGATCGATCTATGGTTGCACAGACTTCAACAATTCTGAATTCGCTTTCTTTAGAAGTTCCTTCAGAAATCACAACACAACTTTTGTTAAAATTCTTTGCCATTACTTTTCTTCACAATCCTACCTTTCTACAAATGACCTCAAATCCCAAAAATCTATTTCCTTCCCCATAATTTCTTCACAAGCAGATTAAAAACCCATTATAGTCTATGGTTGCGCAATTGTCAGCATTGTTACTGCGGAACGGATTGCATCAAGCGGACGCATTGGCAGAGGTGGCTGGCCGGTTATTTATTTCTTATTGGAACATCTGACCGATAGACGTTGCGGTTGAAATTGGAACAGCTTTCGTTCGAGCCCTTTAGCTTTCGTCCGGCAGTATATTCTTTCGGAGAGTTGGAAGAAGTTGTTCGGTAATCGTTATTTTATTTCGGTTCTCCAACAAAAGATCACAGATTCACATCACAGACATTTGAAATCAAAATTATACAGATGATGCTTCATTTTTAACTTTGTATTCACACGTCTATTTCACTGTAGTAGTTTTCCACTTTTCCAGTTTCATAGGTATTGTCTTAAATAATTTCAAGCCTAACTTTAAATCGGTTACTGCGGACTGAAATTTTTATTGAGTCTTTTTTCTTCATCACAGAGTGAAAATCTTTTCCTAAAAATGGTTGCCAGTGCTAGCATGGTATGTTATATGTGTTACGTTTTTATTCATTTGGGGTCAGCGCAGCATGTCTCCTTCCATACTGCTCTATTACTCATAATCTGCACAGATCTCTTTCTCTCAGCATATCTTCCGTGATTATTCATTATTTTGAGCCCGATATTTCGACGCTGTTGCAAGCGCCATGACAGTCCAGTTATACTCAGTCCTTCCATCGTTCCTCTACTCATATACCCATCCACATTCATACTTAAAACTTTCCTCACGATATTTTCCTCATTTTCTTATACGTCCAGAAATAAATACTTCATCAGTAATAAATGAATTGCAAATTTGTAACGTAAAACCATGATGGAAATTACACTAATGTGTCAATGTATCTGGAACAACTGTACGTAAATAATTAGCCATCTTATTTCAGTATCTCGAAACTAATCTAGGTTTACAGTGTAGGATGTGGATGCCACATTCTGTTAGACAGAGCTTTAACGTCCTGGGTTTGTTGCTAACTGACGTCACTCGCTCTGTTGACGTTACATCTTTGGGAATTCATTTAAAATTGTTTGTTTCATTTTGACTACCGTGAATTTATTTATTCGTTGGTGTTTTGCAAAAATACTTTTAAATCTTTAATTGTGATTGTTATATAATTTTCTTATGATTATTATGTCTTCTTACTTTCATCATTTCTTCGCGCCTCGAAAGTTCTTCTCACTTTTACATAAAACAGATTTTGACACAGTTTGTCATTTCCCCACCTGTCGGAGTGTTTGTGTTTACACAACAAATCGCTTCTGCATTCTGCGTGCGCGCATGTTTGGTGAACATCTTGTTTTTGCCAAAAGATGCAAATTTGGGCGCTATGCTATATACATTTACGCTATTTTATCAATTTTCTTGCCAACGTTTAGTTCAGTAGTTGCCAATAGTTACTGTTTCAGTAGGTACATGTACCTGCGTCAAAACGACAGTTATTATGACTATAATGAAGATGTTTTGAAACTTTGAGTGGTATATTGAAATACATGTTCCGGAGTCCTGTTTGGTATCTATTTGCGTAAGCGTTTCTTATGTCCTTGTCGTATTTAATATACATAAGTTTGGTGATATCATGACGTGCGTCAGCGTTTTCACCGTTAGTAGCCAGTCTTTTACATAAAATGCACATTTTCTTCGTCTGTTCATAGTGCACTTGTTCGAAGACAAATCATGGCTTTCAGTGCTTCATTGACCTACTTCTGTTCTTATCTATCATAACTATTTAATATAGCGATACATTTAGCTCCAATTGATTAACGCGTCGCGACCGTTGGATACAGGACGTTCGGACGAACGAATGTTGTCATTGGCTTCGTACTCGAACGTCCACTGAATGTTGAAGGTCCAGCGCGTGTCAGCCGCGCGTGCACTTCGACATCTAAGTAAACTAAAATAGTCGAGCGGCCGCGTCGTCGGCCCGGCGACCGAGATAGCCGGCACAGTGCGTCCGCGGAGCCCTCTCGCGCCGGTTCTATTTCCAACTAATGTCCCGACGCATCCCGTAACGCTCGCGACAATAATACTGCAACGGATCACTGAAATGGCACTGGACTTTCAACGTTCGCGACACTTCCGCTACAGGAAACGCAAGCGAACAGCCTAAACGAAAATGCCGCACGCGCCGGTCGCCGTCGCCACCGTCAACGGCACGGGCTCCAATCCACTGAAGCTGCAAATACCTGAACAAAATGGAAGTGCTACCAACGGTAACGGTGTATTCTCTCCACCGATCAATGGAAATGGATCTCTTCCGCCAAACTTCAATGGACCACTCTCCCCACCAATACTGGATACAACTCCGAAGAAACCGCCTAAAGCTCCGCCGAGCAGACCTATTCTACCGGTGAAGAAGTCCAAGACGCTGCCTATTGACTTCGACGAGAAAGTACCTCCAAAGCTGTCGGCTTCTCTGTTGAATGGCAAGAAACTTTTTGTAACTAAACCGTTGAAGGAGGTCCGGACTATTAATGAGCCCAGTGGTGATAATGGAAGATATTTAGTGAGTCGCTCACCGAGCCCCTCCTACAGAAGAAGCAATTCTACTGCTTCTGTAGAGACAGGCTCGATAGCAGAACTTGCTAGAAGACACGTGCCTGTCAATATATTGACGTCGAGGTCTCCGAGCCCGTCCTCGTACAGCAGCATACGTAGCTCAGCCAGCCAGTATTCGACATGCAGCAGCAACGGGACCTACGTGCCGTTGTCTCGCTCATCGAGCATGAACTCCACACTATACAACAGGACGCCTACTCCTAGAAGAATGTACCCTCAAACCTGTGATATGTCTGAACGCGTAGATTTAAAAGAACTAAGATCTAGAGAACAGGCCCCTGTGGTTTTCGATGCTAACATGTCATTTGTGCTCGGATGCAATAGACAACCCATCCGGCAGAAATTCAAGCCAGTGGCAGCTCATATGGAAGAAGGAACGTCTTCCAATTACTTGAGCAGTAAGATCGATAGTTTCCTTCAGAGGACTGACCATGTAATGGATGAATGGCGAAGACTGGGACACAAAGATGACTCTGACATGATGTTCAATGGAAAGAAGAAAGTTGGAAGATCGAAATCAGCGACGAACATCATGATCAAGGGTTTCACGCTGTTCAGCCGGAGTGGCAGCCGAGCCAGCAGTGTCTGCCGGTCCAGTCGCGGGTTATCAGAAGACCGAACTACTGTCTCCGAAATGGACGAGGTGACTCATACTAATGATTAGTTCTAGATATCATAGTACAAATGTTCCAAAGCGTTCGCGATGCTCGTAAAGATAAGGCTAATACACTGTAATAAATTATCGCCGGCTGCTTGGGATAGTTTCATGGGCTACCAGTGGCGCTTGGAACTGTGGCAGTTGGCTTTCTATTACCGCACGCGCGTCGCTTGCCAAAACATTTTTTTCTCATTGTTGACTTCTCGACGGCGACGTCTCTCGCGAGATTCTGCCTTGTCCGTCAGCGGAGTATTACGACATTGTCACTCAAACTGAAACAGGAAACGTGCTGTTTTTTTCTTTCGTTTGTGGTTTTTTTTTGTAGGAATTGTGTGCGCTTTTGGCAAGAGTTAAAGGTTGCTCGCGTTGCGAATTCGCCAGACAGTTAATACGTTGGTTGGGCCACCTACTCGCGCGTCAGTGCGTTCCAAATTTAACCTGTTGTGTTTGAAATGTTGCCGCTTAGTTAATTTTCATTCAGCCTTATGATTATAGTGTCGATAACTTAAAGTAACGATGGATTACTTAAGTGTAGGATCGACGTTCTAATGATCGTTTGTGGCGCTTAATAAGCTAGGTGTGACCTGTAACTTTATTGTTATGGTATAATCACACAGTGGTTGTCGCGGCAGTGAGGAATTAACTGCTAACGACTAGGAACATTGCAATTACCTACTTTCTAAGTAAAACCATTTCTCGCTATAGAGTTATAGTCTATGGAATATTTTCAACACTCGTACGTGTTGTAGTTTGACAGGAAGCCTTGGCTATGGTCTATCATTAAAGATTTTCATATCTGACATGTATTTGCTATTATTTATGTTCGTACTTAAAATTGGCCAGCATCGCGCGTCGGGTTATTGTAGAAACTAATACTTTCCCTGCGCTGTTGGCGGTTGACCCATAGACTAATCGAAACTTATGGCCTTGAGGAAAACCCATCAATAAGTAGTCATAGTCGTAATAACCATGATTAGTGGTGTTTGGAACTTGAAATAACAATAATGATACCGTTAAAACTATGCGTCACTAGCAGAAACGCGTTAATTAATAACATTTACAGTTTGCTACACTTGTCGTGTAGACAATTTATACGAGTATGTATATTGTAATGACTTGACGTTCTAAGGCTTGTTCGTGTCAGAATTTCTCTCTAAAGACCTAATTATATAGTGTTCATGTCAGTTCCAAAAGTAGGCGGTTGTTCGTAATTAGTTTATGTGGATTTATTACTGGACTTTCTTGACTTTATAGGCATCAATTGACGCGCACCACGTGACGCTCCACATGTTCGGCAGCGTTGCACAAAATAGCGCGACGTTGCCAGCTAGCGCGCAACATGACGCGCGGCTTGGTGCAACATGCAGTTGAGCAACAAATGTTGTCGAATGACAACATTTGTTGTCAATGTATGTCAACATGTGGAAATGTCCGTCGTTTGTTGACGGACATTTCTGCACGTCACGTGAAGCGCAGAAATGTCCGTGTAGTGCTCAAATCGACCCTATACATTGCTTAGTCAGAATTAGGATTTTGTTCCCAAGCTCTTTCCATGTCGTATGTCTTTCTTGATTGTTTCGTCATCAGGCACAAGTTTATCGGCCGCGGGCGAGAGCATAGTTCCTCTGGCGACATGTCGAGAACTGATGCGTCACAACGTTGCTAAACAAAAATTCCGCGCTGACTTTCAACACGTTGAGATCAAGATACCATGGGACAGTTATCAAACTTCACGCGAGCGAAGCCGCTGGCAGAAGCTAACATGTTATGTGTTCAGAACTTCTAGCATGTTATTTTTCGTACAAAATTGACTAATGTATGTACCTTGTCTCCAGCTCTCTGAAGTCGGGGGTGAGCTCACAGAGGAACGGGCGGCGGCGGGTCTGGCCACAGAGCGGGCGGACGCGGAGGCGGCTGAACGACTGCGAGTGGAACGCGACAACCGAGACTTGCTGGCTAACAACCAGCGGCTGCAGCAGGTGGGTTCATTCTTTAGTACTTTTCTCCATGAACCTTGATGATGTACCCACTCTGCCCACTCATCATCATCTGCCTAGCCTTTTCCCAACTATGTTGGGGTCGGCTTCCAGTCTAACCGGATGCAGCTGAATACCAGTATTTTACATGGAACGACTGCCAATCTAACCTCCACAACCCAGTTGGTAAGACTGGTTGTCAGACTTTTTGGGCTACTGACTACCGGGACCAACTGCTTTCGGAGCGTGTACGTACGTGCTTTCTGAGGCACGAAGAAAACTCGGTATGTGATGGGTGGTCACCCATCCGCAGACCAACCTAGGCAAGCACGGCTTAACCTAAAGATCGACCTGATCGGCTGTTACTACTTACCCACGAGCTCCTCAAGGTGTTAATAAAACACTACGTCTTTTATCGTGTCAAATACCTAGTCGTTGCAAACTGCAGTTTCGGAACCAGCAGCCGATAACATGATTGACATCTTTATCTCATCACATCAGATAACTTATCCTTGATCTGTTGTTGATAATAATGTCGTTCCGCTGTTAGTCACACAACAAAGTAAAACCAAAAATTCTTGGTAACTCGATCTTTAGGTTCACGACAACGTTCTAGTTGATCCTCATAATCCGACCACCATGTAAATGGCTTTCTTAGTGTTTTTTAGAATTTATTCTAGGCTGTGCGAAAACACAATAAATCCTTACTCCATACTCCGCTAAATACCACCCTATTACTGTCCCACTGCTGGGCAAAGACATCTTCTCAAACAGAGAAGGCACGAGCATTGATCACCACGATTCACCACGCTTGCTCAAGACGGGTTGGCGATTTCAGACTTCTATTAATTATAAGTCCAGGTTTCGTCACAATGTTTTTCTTCACTGATATCTGTGATGACCAAGATAAACTAAGAAAGTCATTGCCTGCAAGTCATTGCAAGTGGTATTTGCCTGGATTTGAACTAACAATTCAAATCCAGGCAAATACCAATGTGAGTTTTTCAATTCATATATATGGACCTCACAAAACGCTTACAGTATGTTAAACACCATAATCTAGAAAGTCCTGAAGAAGTTATGACCAGCTCTCGTCTTGGTTGACCCGGCCCGGAACCATCCACTGCTGGCTATATGCCTCCCCTTTTTTCTGCCACATCTCGGTTCTGTGAGTCCCTTATCGAGGTATTCCACGCGACTTTGACGACACTTAACTAACCCCAAATATTTCCCCATAGGCCTCCGAACGCCTGGAGCTCGAGCTCCTCCACTGGCGCTCCGCAGACAGCGGCGGCAATGAGCCTTCAGACTCCGAAGGTTCCGAGGCCGACGCTGGAGTCTCCGGTGACAAGTACAAGCGAAGATTCGAACGGGCACATCGGGAACTGCAGCTGCTACGGGCTCAACTGCGCAGGCAGCATGAGGACGACTTGGAACAGCTCGTTACCGTTAAGAAGCAGCTGGAGAAAAAGGTAAGGATTCTGTGGTGTTAGATATCTACATGGTGTTAACGGACCCTTAGCGAAGCCATCAACCAAGCATTCTGTACAACAAACAAAGTAACTACGCAAAAATGATTGCTGGAAAAACGACTTTGTTTGTGGTATTAAATCACGTTTTAAGAGGCCTGCGGAGCATGCGTAGTTCATACAAACGTAATACCAAAATAATTTGTAAATCAAACATATTCCTAAGGTAGTGTGTATTTATTTCGATTAGATTACAGAATATCTAGGTTCCCAAAAAAATATTTTGATTGAATACTGATTTTAACAAGAGTTATGAGAAAAATAAGTTTTGTATAGAAATTTTAAATTCCTCATATCTCGTCTTTTTATCATTTCTGTTTCAATATATATATTTGGAAACATAGATATTCTGTAATCCAATCGAAATAAATACACACCACCTTAAGAATATGTTCCATTTACAAATTATTTTGGTATTACGTTTGTATGAAATACGCATGCTCCGCCGGCCCCTTAAGGGTAAAACTCTATGTAATACACTCAAAACGTTGTACTGATAGATGCATTTAATAATGCAGACGCCATGGAGGTATCTAAAGAAAAGTTTAGTAAAGCGTTAAATCTGGAATTAAAAAAAAATTGTGAAAAGGTTGGATTGTTCCCGGGTATGGTCCGGAACAAAGAAATCGTCGCAACGACGGGGAGAAGAAGTGCCTTCGGGCTTCATTAAGAGTCTTAACACCGTTTAGATAAATTAAAAAATAGCACGGGCACGGGCACAAGATGAGCCAACCACACAAACTGACAGCATTGACGATGATGGCTTTAGAAATCCAGGGAGATGCATCGCCTGGAAAGCGATTTTCAAATTCATTTGTCTATGATCCAGTTGAAGGGCCCGGCAAATTATCTAGTGATCTAGCTCTTCTTTCGATAGTTAGATGATGAAAAACTACAACTGAAGGATCGTATGTGATAGCAAATAAGCGTGCCGGATTCAAAACATTTCGTATTCTATCTTCGAAACAGACAGTTTCGATGTTGTCCTTGTTCGAGGAGTTGTTAATGTTATTTTAATACAAATGGCCGAAAAAGAAACAAAAAGGTCCCCCATTCATGCAGTGGAATCATTGTGTTGGACCCCAAGATCAAGGTTCTAGAAATTTTCTTTCTCAAATAAATAACAGTCTCTAACTAACAGATACTCAGGTATCTGTTAGTTAGAGACTGTTATTTATTTAATCATAAATGCCCGTTGTTGTGTATGTTCTTGCACTGCGTAAAACGTTATAATATTATTGAACGAGTTTTAGTTAGTTCTAGACAATGTTTCTGCTTTCCGCGGAAGTAGTAAACGTTGAATGGTTCATGTTTACATAAATAGGTTAACTGGAAACATGCCATAACATCCTCTACTATTGTTTTAGTGTTCTAGTACTCGTATTGTAGCTGTTGCGCGCATATTCTTCGCAAAAAAGTATAATTCTTTCATATTTTCTCCTGCCGTTATCCCAATTTATTTGTGGTTCATGCAGTATTGTCTTCGTCTTGCATATACTTCTCTATTTGTCGTCATCTCAGATTTAACTCTCTTTTTTGCCATATCATCTTTCACACAGTCTATCCATCGTTTCTGTGGCCTTTACTCTTATAACCATCCACAATCATACTCAAAAAAGGTATTTCCTTGTCTCTGAGCTACTTCCTTATCATTTTCCTGCCGCAATCCCATTTTATTTGGTATCGCTACAGCATTAATCTTCTTCCATCCAAAATATTGCGCTCTCTTTCTATTCATTTTATTTTCCACAATCCATTCATCGTTTATTTTTCCTTTCTTCGCACGTTCCATAGGCAAAACTTCTAGACTGCAATGTCTATGGTTAGTCATTCGGACAATCAGTCGCACAATAGTTTCATATAAATAGATTTATCCTTTAATTTTATTCTCTTTTTGTTATTTGAATGTCAGATTAGACATTTAGACTGATTACATAATATCATCAGCCTATGATTCTCCGTCTGGGACATTGCATACATAGGACTTGACATAGGGAATGAGCTGTCACCGGTTGTAACCCAGTATGTGGACCCAATGCGGATGAATGGCTTTTCCTAACATCATCATCATCTGCCTAGCCTTTTCCCAACTATATTGGGGTCGGCTTCCAGTCTTACCGGATGCAGCTGGTTTTTCCTAACATAGCTTCAAATTTTTTGTTCTTAGAAATGCCAGTCTTCTCTCTACATTATTTCTCACTCACCGTGTTTTCTATAAAATCGCCATATTTTGCCAAATCAGCCGTATTTCTTTTCATGCAACCTAGAAAGTATTTCCGTAGTTTTAAAATAACTATCCTATTTCTACACTCGCCTGCTTTCGTTAGTAACATCAACAGTTGTTGCATTAAGAATGTTTGTTTGTCTGTCTGTCTGTGCTAATCTCGGGAAGCGCTAAACTTATATTGATGAGCCTTGTGATGATAGGTAGACGTGTAGATGTAATTCATTTTTTGTTGATAAGTGCAATTTCTTAGAATCGATGAGTGCTTCGTAGTCTGAAAACTCGTGTGCAAAATTGAAGTACACATTATAGTTTGTGTATTGTAAACAAACTGTTTGTTACCGGTTTTATTTCAACCATTGGTTTCCTTTATTGACCCTAAATACTGTAAAACCGTGCTTTCAGATTTAGTTGTAGGTCATATTAAAAAGTTAATTAATATTTTTTGGCTCAGTGTTAGGCACTATGTTGAAAATGTCTAGATATAATTCAAACTGATATTTAAAATGCAATACATTTTTTTATTATTATGAATGTCTTGTTCAACCAAGGATGAAAAAGAATTTAAATAAGAAACTTAACCTACTTTAAATAGTTTGTTGTAATAAACAGCTGATTAAATCGCTGGTGATGAAATATGTCTAATTAAATATACAAATATTTTGCGCAAAACTGTGAAAAATCTGGTTTCTGCAATGTAATTTATATAACAAATCAAGGAAATTTATTGTTTATCAAATTGACACTCTACGTTTATTGGCCGTGTTATAGACATGTCACACAACTGTCAGAGAATGACAGCTGTCAACGACAAAACTGCGATAAAAATCAGCTGTTTCATATATTTTCTCGGTGGAGTAATGCAAATGTACCAAACAGCTGATATTTGCGGTATATTTTTCTTAAATATCATTTACCTAATCGCAAAACATTTTTTTTATGATCCTCTCCTCTGTTTTATGAAGAGTTTCCGTAAAACAGTATCAACACCCGCCTACGTGCAAACGTTATTTTTACGCAAAGAATTTGTCATTGAAACCGAACATTAATACATTATTTTGGAACTGAAATAACTTTATGAAGTCATTCTCTGGAATCTGAAAGTGCACGGAACAAAGATCCTTTTTATGTAACAGTTAACGCAGTCTTATTTTAAATTAACGAATAAAAGAGATGAACCTTCGAAAACCTAAAAAATTGGCCAGATTTTCCGGTGTGTTGAAACATCCATAAAACAATTTTTCTAGATTATATAAAAGAGAAAAACATAGGAACACGGCCAAAATCTTTGTAAGTATATTTTTTATTGAAAATAGTAGTTAAATCAGTCGAGTTTTGGAGAAGTAATCAGGGGACTACTTGTTCGGGTACTGCGCGAAACATTTTCCAAATGCCTATTTTGACACGACTGCCCAAAAGATGTCAAGTCAAGTTCATAAAAGTCTAGGAACTGTATTTCCAAGGTCAAAATCGTTCCTAGACCTCAGTGAACTTGGAGGGTTAATGTATACCCTGGAGCAGTTGCATGTAGTTCGCGTCAAACAGTAGGCGGAGCGGGGGCGATTTGTTTGTGTGGTCCACTCTCAATGATATGCTAATGCGTGGAAATACACCATTAACCATTCTGTGATAGACGTCATGTTTTGTAGAAAATTCCATTGCCTCTTATTTAATGCTGTAAATAAGCTTAGTAATGGCTTTTACGACCATCATCTGCCTAGCCTTTTCCCAACTATGTTGGGGTCGGCTTCCAGTCTAACCGGATGCAGCTGAATACCAGTATTTTACAAGGAGCGACTGCCTATCAGACGCCCACAACCCAGTTAGTACTGGGTAATACGATACCACTTGATAAGAGTAGTGTCAAACTTTTTGGGCCACTGACTACCTGTAATGACTGTCAAAGATGGACAGCCGGGACCAACAGCTTAACCTTTTGGACGCCATTGTCACATATACGTGACAAGCAAGCGCGTGCCCTGTACGCCAAACGTCACAAATATGTGACAAAATAGTAGATGAAATTGTGGCTTGGCGTGGAGGGCACGCGCGAGCGTTTATGCTGTGGCGGTCAAAAGGTTAACGCGCTTTCCGAGGCGCGGAGGAAACTGTGTTTTGCGACCATTAGACCGTTGAGGCAGTCTTGGATTGGAATTCCCAGGTCTAGTGAAGTCCTATTGGGTTGTTCCACCAGGAATTTCTCGATAATAGCCCGGAGTCTTTCTTTATCGACGGTTTATAGCCTGGTGAAGGTTGGGGGAGTCGCACGGGACCTGTCAATGTGGCGACACTTGGGGGAGGGATATGTCGAGCAGTAGACGTCTTTCGGCTGAAATGATAATGATGATAGGCATAATACACTCGCCGTAGGTAAGACTTTAATATAACTGGCGAAATATGGGGGGACTATTGATAATCCCCTACCTAATCCTCCCGGGATTAATGCCGTGATGATTGAAAATATCGTAACAAACCCTAATAACAGCAAAATGTTACAAATTCGCAATAGATAACATTATTTAACACCGTCAGAGTATTTTTAGTGAGTATCCATGACCTAGACCGCGATGTAGCCACGTGGTCATCTGCCTTAGGGTTGGCAAACGTACGTGACCTACCTGAAATTGTAGTCTAGACTATAAATACGCACTTACATGTGTTTTGTATCGTTTACACCTCATGAGTTATACAGGACACCCTGTATAACTGGCTTGGTAGACGGCTTCATTATGAGTCTGTTTACACAAACAGACTCATAATGAAGCCGTCTACCAAGCATTCTGTACATCAAACTAAGTAACTGCAACGCAAAAAAAACATTTTTAGTGAAAAACACGTTCTACGGTAAAGCTCAATGTACCTAACGCATTCAAAACATTGTGCATCTGGACGCATTTAATAGAATGGGTTATGGAGGTATTTAAGACCTTAAAAACGGGATTTGAAAAAAAAAACTTGTGAAAATGTTGAAACTTCGACCTCCAATATCCCCGTAACTAGAAGGTTCCCAGGTATGGTCCAGAACAAAAAAAAATATCGCAATGACGCCTTTCGGATTCGTTAAGGATTTATTTACACCTTTAGAAATACGGATGTGCGTAAAGTCGTTAATATGAGAAAAGACATTGTTTCCCAGTAGTGGGAATTTTCCCAACATTGCAGACTGATTATGCTTTTATCTGTTGATCGGAATTTAGTAGCAGTCGTAATTGCATATTGATTAATCGTAATCGTACGTAGGTAATCTAAGTGATTAGGTTTTCAATGTCAGATCAGAATTTGTATTTATGATAGGTTCTTCGTCTTACCTACTTGTCCACTTATTAAGAACACTTTCTTGCAATTAAGCATTTCATCTCGAAATGTCATAAATAGTGAATGGAAAAAATTACATTGAAGTTAAAGTTGCATAAAATGCAGCCTAAGTCACTGTGGCATATTCCCATACAAAAATGTGTTTTCAACAGCTGTTTATAAATAATCAAAGCGTCATCTTTTTGGTAAACATGGACCTTAGTATTGGACCACACCAATTCTTGTTTTTCTTTCTCCTATGTTGCGTCAGCTCTCATAATCCAGTTAGTAAATAAAGAGGCCTATACTGTGTAGGTTTACAATATTCGTGTTTATCTCGACATATCTCAGCATCCTTGGCCCGCTCTTCGGAACTGATAGCACACCTTAGATCCCGATATCATCTGCTTTATCGTCATTATTCGGTCACTTATCGGATATGTTACACGAATAAACATTCGTTTTAAAACAAGTTTTTTCACAACTAGGTCTTATTTTTCAAAACAGCGAATTTTTCTAATTTTTTCGAAGTGTTGTTTTCGATAAAAGTTTTCTATTTTCACTTGTGTTTTTCTCGAAAAGTGATTCATAATCGTACATTTAGTAACGAAAATAGTAACCCACAATATCGTGCATGTAAATATTTTTATTGAAAGCCAAGTGACGAAACATATGTGTGATAAATTGTAAAGTGTTACTATAAAAGTTGATATGTCCGTAGTTTATTAACTGTATGCTTTAAAAATGATAATAATAATGTGTGATGTCGAAGTGAATGCTTTCAACCGCTGATAGAGCTGAATTTTAATTACCTTGTATCATCATTTACATTATTGAGGCCAGTAAGGACAAATGGAACTGACAATTTAGTTTAGTGTATAGACGATTTATAAGGAAAGTGGAGTGTATAGCGAGCCCAACATACGTTAACTTTCGAAAGTTAAAACAAAAAGTGTGTTTATTCAGAAATTAAAGTTAAAAGTTGGAATAAATTTATTTAAAGCGTCAATGCATTCGAAAAAAGTTCATGTGATTACTGAGTGCGTGTATTAAAGTGAATCAAAGTATTATTTAATTGATTTAATTTGTACCTTTGCAAGATTATTCATAAAACCCTACGAAACGTTCAATGAAATGTCAAAGGGCATTGACATTCTCAATTCATAATTCAAAACTGCGAAAATTTTCGCAATAATTTTAAAAAAAAACTTCATTAGCAATGGAGGAAGAAACCGAGGTTAGTGCACTTTATTATGAGAATGTTTTGGTAGTACAATAATTTAGTTGTTTTATCGTAATCGGTAACGTTTGGCGTCGGTCCAACGTCGGACGGGCGAGGCTCGGGTTACGTTTCGTAATCCATCGCGGTTTAATGCGCTTTAATAACTAAATGTTATTATTATGTATGAGTGCATGGAAAATCAACAACTATTATGATTCGGCCTTTGATGGAGAACTATATTCGTCATAGCATATATTTTGAGTCCCACCTCCTTTCTTGCTTTCCTGCACAGCCACTTGCACCTTCCAAGGTTTAAACGAAGCCAGCGACTGATCTGTGCAGGTGGCAATTAACATACTGGTCGGGTATTATTTGAGTCTATCGACAAGCAAAGAAGAAAAAGCATAATTTTGAGACTGCCTCCTTGGTCTAATGATCGCAAGCGTATAACTGCTGAGCATGAAGATCTGCATTGGACTCTTAGGTCAAGCAAGCTCATAGAGCAACACAGGCCACCGGCGGACCGGAGGGGAGTAGCCATACGCAGGCGTTCCCCTCTGTCAAAGTACAAGTCCAAATGGTCCTATGCGTACAATAAAACTAGTTGCAACTGCACTGCTCACTAGACTAAATCTAGTTGCGTGAGTGAATCGACGACGTAGTAAAAAATGCCGAATTGTTCTGTTTTTTGCTGCAAAAAGAGATCTGCTACGTCAAATTTACAAAAAGATGGCGTTACCTTTCATATGTAAGTAATTTTTAATCATATTATTGCTATTTACTTCTTTTAAACTTAAAAACTACAATATTATCAATCGTGTTGTTTCGGATTTGTTTACCAACTAAGGCCGTGCGTCCTCATACAAAACGCGGATCGGTCGAGCGACAGATCCGAGTCTTTTTCCTAGAATTCGCTGTCACCGAGCGATAGTGTTGTTGCCGGTTTGTTTGTAAGTAGATAGTTATCGATGAAAATGTGAAAGGTCAAGTCAAATCAGAGAAATTTTTGAGATTAGGTTTTCTGATTTAAATAAAAATTACTGAGTGTGAACGTCAACTATAATTTGTTTTTATTTATTTATTGCAGGTTTCCTAAAGATCCAAATTTAAGAGATATATGGAAGACATTTTCTAATAACAGACCAACCTGGATTCCCACAAGAAATAGTGTCATTTGCTCAAATCATTTTAAGACCTCTGACTTTCAAGTGTTGGCGAACAATAGAAGGAGATTAGTCGATGGCGCCAAACCAACTGTAACGCAGAACTGTACTTGTTCCGTAGGTTTTTTTTTATTCATGGGCAAGGTAAACGAATGTACATTCCACATGATGTACCTCGTTGACTTTAGTCATAGTGGTGAAATGAAGCGTAGATTTTTAAACTTGTAAAATTTAAGATATTTAATCTAATTTTCCAGAATCATCAACAATCATTCAATATACCAAATGAGAGACTATCATCTTATGATTCCATTAATGACACTCGCACTATTCCTAATTCGTTGACATCACCGTGTAGATCGTCAACTCCTCAAAATGTGAGTTGTTTTTAAATCATTTATTGTAGAATCGCATATTGATAAAATAGTCATTTCTTCTATTTTACTGTTGAGATTAAGTAAATTATGTAAAAATATGATAAGATATAATTATTTATTTATTTGTTTTCAGGCTCAGTCAAAGGAAACATCTAAAAAATCTGCGTCGATTCCCACTACTGCACTTACACCAAGAAAAAGAAAAATGCAGCAACAATTAGATTATCAGAAAAAAAAAATTAAAAGGCTACAAGCTAAAAATCTTTTCTTAAAGAAAAAAGTTGCTGGGCTAGAAGAAATTCTTCAGAGTCTAGATGAAAAAGCTTTGATAGATAAAGAGGAAAGGATGGTCCTGGAAAAAATTGGCGTTGAAGAAGCAGAGCTTATTAAGCGTCAACTAAAGAAGTGTAAAAGTGGAAAGCTCTCACGAGCTAAGTATTCACCAGAACTGAGATGTTTTGCTCTAACTCTCAACTTTTATTCCCCCAAAGCTTACAAGTATGTTCGTAAAACGTTTGGGACGTGTTTACCTGCTCCACGTACTTTAACAAAATGGTATAGTAATATTGATGGACGGCCCGGTTTTACCAAAGAAGCCTTGGCGGCTTTAAAATATAAAGCCGATGCCAATCCACATAGTAAAATTTACTGTACTTTGGTTTTCGATGAAATGAAAATAAAGACAGAATCACATGACAATCCAAGTGGTGACAGACGATTCGGGTATATTGATTATGGTTTCGATTTAATAACTGATAATACAGATGAAGCTACAGATGTCCTAGTATTTCTATTAGTAGGCATTAATACTCCATGGAAAGTCCCAATCGGATATTTTTTAGTTAAAGGTACAAGTGCTAAGTTAAAAGCTCAGCTTGTAACTAAAGCTTTTGAATTAGTACATGAAACTGGAATAGAAATAAAAGCGTTAACGTGTGACGGCGCAAAGGCAAATTTAGCGATGGCTACGGAACTGGGTTGCTGCTTAGTTGCAAATAAATTGCAAACTACCATATTAGATCCTACAACGGGGCAACGAGTTTACTTTTTTTTAGATCCAAGTCACATGTTAAAATTAATTCGAAACACTTTTTGTGACTACAAATGTTTTTACGATGATAATGAAAATAAAATTCAATGGTTATTTGTGGAAGCATTACATAAAATACAGGAAGAAGAAATATTTTACATGGCTAACAAGTTAAAAGCAAATCACATTTATTATAAAACAAAGATAATGAATGTTCGCCTTGCAGCACAATTGTTCAGCGCAAGTGTTGCTGATGCACTTTTGTTTTGTGAAAAAGAATTAGATTTGTCGGAATTTAATGGATCAACTGCAACTTCGAAGTTTATTTCACTGATAAACGACGTTTTTGATATATTGGATTCACGGTCACGTCAAATTGGTTATAAAAGAGCATTAAACTATGAAAACTTTGAAAAAGCTTTTCGAAAAATGGATGAAGCTCAAAAGCTTTTGTTGAGCTTATCAGCCTATGTAAAAAAACGCAACGGGGAGTCGCATAAAATTAAATTAGTAGATTCTCCTCGATACACGGGTTTTTTGGGATTTTTGATCTGCATTGAGAGTACCAAATCTATCTTTCAAGATTTAATACAAAACCAACAAAATGGCCTCAAATATATGCCACTACATAGGATAAGCCAAGATCACATCGAACTATTTTTTTCCATAGTAAGGAGTCATGGTGGTTATTGCGATAATCCCTCAAGCTCCCAGTTTGAAGCAATTTATAAAAAAATTCTTGTTAATACAGAATTAACACAAACGGGAAACGGAACGAACTGCATTCCATTGGAAAAAATTACGATACTGAATTGCACATCTGCACTAGAAAAAATTAATGCTTCAACCGTACGACAATACAATAGCAATGACGCTACTGACGAAGTCAATTTTAACAATTTTGCTGACGATTTGATTGATGAGATTGAAGCTCTAACTTTTTTATCCCCTTTTGCGGAAAAAGTTGTGGAGTATATAGCGGGATATGTTATTTTCTCAACAAAAAAAAAAATTAAATGCAATACGTGCATCAAAGGTTTGCTTGGGCCGATTGATGAAAAAAGTTTAATTCACCAGAAAAGCAAAGGAAAGTTACTGTATGCCTCAAAAGAGGTAATACTTTTATGCCGGATTTGTGAAAAAGAAATAAGAAGACATTTAAGTGACGACAATAAACCTACACGATCTTGTACCACACATGAAGTTGTGACACGTTCCTTAAAACAATTTATTGGCAAAGACTTGTTTCCGTCAATCAGTTACCATTCACACGAAAACGATTTTACAAATCATAACTTGGAATTAGCAAGATTAATAATGCAAAAATATGCTGATACAAGAATTTCTTTCTTAATGAAAAAAACAAACCCCCAAAAATGTATTCGTCATATTTATAGAAAATTAATCCATTTTAAAAACCAGTGATAGTTCCGTATCAGTATCTTATCACTGGTTTTTAAAAAGTTTATTTGTTATAATTATGTTATTTGATTATTGTAGTACATAATAAATAAAGTCAATAATAATAATAATAATATCTGCCTTTGAATAAATTTTGCTAATTTCCCTAACCGAGTTCTTGAATTTATCGATAATGCGTATCGACAGTTGTTACAACTATGGGTGTAAGTACTTGTAAGTGTAGTTGCGTCATATTATTATACTATTATGACACGGATTGTTTAAATGTGTGTGTAAAATTGTTAGTGTATTTTTCAATTGTCATAGTGTGAGTTTCGTAGTGACATAGAATGTTTTTGTGTGAGAATTTGAGAATGTGTGATTTCCCCCCGCAAAAAATGACAGACAGTTTTGTATCGGTAAAAAACGTAATGGCTACTCCCCTCCGTGTTGCTCTATGAGCAAGCTATATTATTGAGTCTCCCCGTGAAGATTTTCTCAGAATTAACCCGGAGTTTGGATTTATGTCCCGTTGATATCAATCGCCTTTATAAATAACACTAGCTGACCCACGCAACTTCGTCTGCGTCACATAAGAGAGAAAAACGAAAGGACAAAACCCCGTTTTTGCAACATTTTTCATTCCTGCTCCGCTCTTGACAATTGTAGCGTGATGTTATATAGCCTAAAGCCTTCCTCGATAAATGGACTATCCAACACAAAAAGAATTTTTCAATTCGAGCCAATAGTTCCTGAGATTAGCGCGTTCAACCAAACAAACAAACTCTTCTGCTTCATAATATTAGTATAGACTAGCTTCCGCCCGCGACTCCGTCCGCGCGGATGTCGGTCTTCGCGTGGATGGTTTATTTCTCCATTTTAAGTAACTCTGACAATGACATCTTATAAATATCTATTGGACCCAAATACGGCTAAGCCTATAATAATTAAGGAGATCCCTCTATTGAGCCCGCGTGTGCCGCAAACGGTTCAAGCCAAATCCGACTTTCGGCGCAACAGGTTACGGCGCTGAATCCACTGCGGGTAATGCAACGTGTGTTCGCGGTTCTACAGAATAACGTCTATGAATAAAACTGAAAAATAAGATATTTTTTTCTACGTATTTTTCCAGGATAAAAAGTATCCCATTTTATGCCCAGGATAATAAGGTATAATTATACCAAGTTTCATCGAAATCGAACCGTTAGTTTTCACGTGATGCCTGCATATACAGACAGACAGACAGACAGACAAAAAATTTTTTAATCACATATTTGGGTTTGGTATCGATCCAGCAACACCCCTCGCTATTTATTTTTTCAATATTTTCAATGTACAGAATTTACCCTTCTACAGATTTATTATATGTATAGACCAGCGGCTTCGCCCGCGTGAAGTTTGATTATTGTCCCATGGAATCTTACTGCCGGGATAAAAAGTATCCTATGTTTTAATCCAGGTTATAAACTATCTGTGTGCAAAATTTCATCCAAATCCGTTCAGTAGTTGTCGCGTGAAAGCGCAACAAACAAACTTACATTCACATTTATTCTCCGAACTGCTAAGCTATCGGGAGTTACACGTGTTATTGTGAGTCAACTATAAAAGATAGACATATGCTGTCTTGGGATATTTTTTATATAATTTTATGTGGAATATTTCCGTTATACATGATTTCTATGTAGCTTTAACCATTAAGGCTGCACACGCGACGGAAGCTAAAAAAACCAAGTAACTTCTCCCGTTTTCCCAACATTTCCTTTCACTGCTCTGCTCCTATTAATGGTAGCGTGATGAAAAGTATACTATTACCTGCTCAGGAGTATGTAGAATAATTGTACCAAGTTTCGTTAAAATCCGTCGAGTAGTTTTTTTTCTCTATAAATAACATACAGACAGACAGACAGACAGACAGAAAGACAGACAGACAGACAAAAATTTTACTGATTGCATTTTTGGCATCAGTATCGATCACTAATCACCCCCCGATAGTTATTTTGTAAATATATTTCATGTACAGAATTGACCTCTCTACAGATTTATTATAAGTATATAGATAGATTAGACACACCTCTGCATGTCCGTTCGAAAAATACAGGCGCTATGTTTTGAACGCTAACACTACACTTTGTTGATTGGTCTGATAACTCGTAACTCGATTGCGACATGTCGGATCTACTTTTAACAAATTCGCATTTAATTCGGTCACATAGATTAGCTGACTACATTTTGCCTAGCTGGTAATTTCACTTTACACGGATGACTCATCTGGTTTTCGGGTTCGTACATACAATGCATGTTTGTGTCCGGTCCGGTGTCGCATGTCCGAATGATTCGTTGTGAATGTCGGACGACAGTACGTAGGATATACGTTCGGGAGAAAACCTATCGAATTTTGCCGAGACGACCCAAACATGTACTCGTAGATGACAATAACAACACAGTCTAATCGAATTTGCTGAGCCTAAAGATATTCAAAAATTTACAAGCAATAAACGGGGCAAGAGGAACAAAATTGTAATCTACTACTAAACTTGTTACTGCTTAATAACAAGTAGATCAGGTAGTATTCGTGAGTGAATTCAAAATGTTTTTATGCCATAATTCCCAATGCCGGCTCTATGTATAAGGAGGCCTACCACGAGCTCTTAACGCGATCCACTTTAGGACCTAAACTGAACTGTTCGTCTAATTCGTACCATGACGTCAGTTTAACGATTCAATTTTAGGCGATGCCATCTGACAGCGATTGACCACAAACTGAGTCGCAAGTTTTGGTTTCATTCATTCAATTTGTACTTGTTTGGTACCATGATGTCCTTATAGCAACTTAACTAAAACGCTCAACTGACAAAATAAGCGATTCAATAAAAGTTACTATTTCTCTAACATAAACTGAAACGTTTGGTGAATTATTGACAAAAATAAAGTTTTAAGTGCTATTTTAGTGGAATTTTACAAAAACCAACCTTTGTCTGTCCGTCTGCCTGTCAGTCCATCTGTCTGTCCGTCTGTATGTCTGTCCATCTGTCTGTCCGTTTGTCTGTCTGTCCGTCTATATGTCCGTCTGTATGTCCGTCTGTGTTCCCGTCTGTATGTCCGTCTGTGTGTCCGTCTGTATGTCCGTCTGTGTGTCGGTCTGTTGGTTCGTCTCTCCATCCGTTTGTCTGTCCATCTGTCTGTCCGTATTTCCCTCCGTCTGACCATATGTCTGTCTATCCGTTTGTCTGTCCGTATGTCCGTCTGACCATATGTCTGTCCGTCCGTCTGTCTGTCCGTCTGACCATATGTCTGTCCGTCCGTCTGTCTGTCCGTCTGACCATATGTCTGTTTGTCCGTTTGTCTGTCCATCTGTTGGTCCATCTGTCTGTTCGTCTGTATGTCTGTCCATCTGTCTGTCCGTTTGTTTGTCTGTCCGTTTGTCTGTCCGTTTGTCTGTCTGTCCGTCTATATGTCCGTCTGTATGTCCGTCTGTGTGTCCGTCTGTATGTCCGTCTGTGTGTCCGTCTGTTGGTTCGTCTCTCTATCCGTTTGTCTGTCCATCTGTCTGTCCGTGTTTCCCTCCATCTGACCATATGTCTGTCTATCCGTTTGTCTGTCCGTATGTCCGTCTGACCATATGTCTGTCCGTCCGTCTGTCTGTCCGTCTGACCATATGTCTGTCCGTCCGTCTGTCTGTCCGTCTGACCATATGTCTGTCTGTCCGTTTGTCTGTCCATCTGTCTGTACGTATGTCCGTCTGACTGTCCGTTGACCATATGTCTGTCTGTCCGTCTGTCTGTTCGTCTGTCTGTCCGTCTGTCTGTTCGTCTGTCTGTCCGTTTGCCTCTGTTTGTCCGTCTGTGTCTGTCTGTCTGTCCATCTGTCTGTATGTCCGTCTGTGTGTCCGTCTGTGTGTTCGTCTGTATGTCCGTCTGTATGTCCGTCTGTCTATCCGTTTGTCTGTCCGTATGTCCGTCTGTCTGTCCGTCTGACCATATGTCTGTCCGTCCGTCTGTCTGTCCGTCTGGCCATATATCTGTCTGTCCGTTTGTCTGTATATCTGTCTGTCCGTATGTCCGTCTGTCTGTCCGTTGACCATATGTCTGTCTCTCCGTCTGTCTGTCCATCTGTCTGTACGTATTTCCGTCTGACTGTCCGTTGACCATATGTCTGTCTGTCCGTCTGTCTGTCCGTTTGCCTCTGTTTGTCCGTCTGTCTCTGTCTGTCTGTCCATCTGTCTGTATGTCCGTCTGTGTGTCCGTCTGTTTGTCCGTCTGTATGTCCGTCTGTATGTCCGTCTGTCTATCCGTTTGTCTGTCCGTATGTCCGTCTGTCTGTCCGTCTGACCATGTCTGTCCGTCCGTCTGTCTGTCCGTCTGGCCATATATCTGTCTGTCCGTTTGTCTGTCCATCTGTCTGTCCGTATGTCCGTCTGTCTGTCCGTTGACCATATGTCTATCTGTCCGTCTGTCTGTCAGTTTGTCTGTCTGTCCGTCTGTCCATCTATGTCTGTCTCTCCGTCTGTGTCCGCCTGTCTGTCTGTATGTCTGTATGTCCGTCTGTCTGTCCGTTTGTCTGTCGATGTCGATCTGTCTGTCCATTAATCTGACACTAAAATATGTGCGCGAAACAAAGTTATTTGATACTAATAGCGTTGTCTCTTTTTCACAAATAACGTTTCAAACGCGGTTCAACCACAAATTTACGATCTTTCATTCACTTTTAACGATCCAAATGCCGCTGAGCGTATTGGCCGTCATGGTACGAGTTTGAGCGATGCAGTTTAGGAACCTAAACTGAAATGTCTTGCTTTTGAATCGTTTTTAATTAGATCATGGTAGGCCTCAAGTTCTATTACTATTCAAAATCGTTAATTCTATTTGACCGAGCCAAAAGTGTGTAGCATTTCTTAAATGCATGTGTTGTTTTGTTATTAACTTCAGTATTAGCCACAGATATTATAATACTGTATTAGCTATAGTAAATTAGACTTTACAGATGTTTTCGTAAAGCGACAATAGTCAAGGTAGATCGTTTAATTTCTTTCTTGACTTTCAAATGTTATTAGTACTTGTTATTTTGTTGAATAAAAACGGTAACTAAAATTAAAATGCTGAAATTCGTGCGTGTGAAGACTGTCTATTGTTTTAGTCGCATTAATCTTGCCTCGAAATCGAATTTTTGACAGACTGTGTTCTTTCGGAGTTCTAGTTTCGATACTGATGCTAGACTAGTTCAGAACTTAATTCAGAGAATGTTGATCAGAAATGTGGAAAATGAACAACTCAATGAATGAGATCAACATCATTTTCGGAAAAAGCCTTTTTCTTCGACGCGAATCTGCTTAAGCCGTTCAGTAAAAAAGAGCTAATTTTTTTCCAGTAAAATACTCAATGCTTATTGCATTTCACATGTATTCTTAGGTGGTAAAAACTTATAATTAGATCACATAGGTCCATGTCGGGCACAGCAAAATAAGTGAGTTATTAGCCTAATGACATTAGCCCCTTATAGGGACGACGCAACTCGACACTACATCGGACTAAATGTGAAAATGTGGGATACACTATGATACATTATCGGCTCAAGCCGATCGCGTCTATAAGTATGATCACTCCCTAAAATACATTCGAGAGAATAAAAACCGACTAAAATCTTGCTAAAATTACCTCTCATCTTCTCGCAACAATCTTAACGCTTATATTTTTTTTTATCAAAGTTCATTTTCCCTCGTCCTCAGGTACAAGATGCATACGAAGAAATGGAGGAGCAGAGAGCAGTGGCTGCGCAGTGGAAACGCAAGCTGCAGAAGCTGACCAACGATATGGCTGACCTCAGGTCACTGCTTGATGAACAGGTAAGAGAAGACTCTTGCTTTTTAGAGGAGGGTCATCTGTGACCCTGGCTGACCTTGTTGTCATTTGACAGTTATTTTTCGGATTCATGTGCGTATTGCATAATACGGTAGACGACAAAAAATTCTTATTAGTCCGTCTGTTAGATTATTAAAAAATATATAACCCGTATTTTTTCTTTTGTTACGTAAACCAAAATTGACAAAGATACGACGCTTTTAAAATTCTCAATACGTCACACCTTGGTATCATTTTTAGTGAGTTCTGACGTCACGAGTTTTGATGCGTTTTATCTTTGTCAATATTCATTGATTCACAAAAACAAAAAATACGTGTCCATTATTTTCCAATACTCTAGCTGACGGACTGAATAGATTTGCATATTTTTGATACTTTCGTCATGCATATTATCAATTGCTTCAGTGAAGGAAAATATCGTGAAGAAACCAGCATGTCTGAGAGATATTTCTCGACGGCATGTAAAGACAAGTCCGAGGTCCATGGGTGGCATAAAAACTCTGACGCCAGGTGACACGATAAAGAAGGAGACGGTTATTTTTTTTCTAAATTCAAAATCAAAATCAAAGCATTTATTTCAAGTAGGCCAGTTACAGGCACTTTTATTATAATTATATTCAGTATTCGCAATTCGAACTGAAACCACTAATTTGACACCTTGTCTATTTAGACAAATTAATGTCTGAGCAAAAGGAGCATGAATGTAAGGATCGTAGCAGATGGCGTTTTGGAGTTTGTAACGGAATCAAAATTATATTATTTTTATTTCAGACATGTCGCAACAACTTGTTGGAGAAGCGACAGCGCAAGTTCGACGGTGAGCTCCAAGCGGCTCAGGAGGAATTGAAACGCGAACGTAGCGCTAAGGACCGCCTGTCGCGCGAACGAGATCAGGCACATGCTGAGAAGTACGCCATCGAACAGAGCCTCTCTGTGAGTATGATGAAAATACTGATAATGTCATCGAGACTGCATTCGATATGACTTTTTAGGTTTTAGGGCAGTTTAGAGCTTTGGTGCGCTGCCCTTTCATGCTCTCAAGTAATCAGCGTGATCCAACTTTGGTTGAGAAAGTCCGAGCTCAGAACGGATTTTAAAGAACACCTTTGATGAAGTTACCAGTGGTTACCTACCACATAATATAGACAGGTGCCATCTGGCATTTACAAGGCACCTATTTTTAACCGACTTCCAAAAAGAGGAGGTTATCAATTCGTCTGTATGTTTTTAGGTAGATTTCCTTTTTTTGAAAAAAAAAAAATCTACCTATTGGTCTCTCACCTACGGGGAATATATATGAATACGTATGTATATGGGTGACAAGCAAAATTTAGCCACACTCTACAGGTCGCAATTATGAACCGATTGCTTTCAAACTTGGCCAAAAAATCGAAACGGTCAAAACTTAGGCTAAGTTCGTGAATGGGCGGAATTCGTCGATGGGGGGCGGCGGGGGGGCGGTTTTTATAAAATCAGTTTTTTGGCCATAACTTTTTTCCTATGGAAAATTTTTGAACCGCTTCTCATTTTTATCATTCTGAGTACGAATACGGACATCGTTAAATTAAAACTTTTTTGATGCAACCCCTAAATTGGGGAGGGGGTTGAAAATTCCAAATTTTTTGCGAAAAAAAATCATATCTCCGAAACAGTAAACATTTTGAACGTCGCAAATATTTTTTTTTGAAAGCAAATTGTTTACTTTACAATTGTTACCTTCAAAGTTTAGCGATAAAACTTATAGTTTTCGAAATAAAAAAATATAAATAAACATTTGAGGGCGTTTCCATGCTATACTCTTATGAGAGAATTTAAAAAGGGTAAACTTTCCATTACAGGACAACGATTTTGAAATCATATTTTTTTTTTGTAGATTGTACACAGAAGTACAACTCTTTATCCAAATTTTCAATAGTCGGGACGCTCCAGCACCTTCTTCGAAATCTACCTCCTCCTGCGGCTTGCCGGAGGGATTTTTAAATATTAGACCACCTCTTCAATTATGAGTTTTTGTGATCCATAGTTAAATTGCTGTAAATTTTCTTCAAAATCCGTACAGTAGTTTTTGCGTGAAAGAGTAACTAACATCCTTACAAACTTTAGTGTTTATAACAGTAGTAGGATCCCCGACATAACAAAGATAAACCAATTCTGCCACTCACTTATTATTCATATTTTCTAATACCATTGCTCCACACACAGGAAGCTCGTCTGGAACTGGAGCTGAAAGAAGAGCGACTAGCAGCCGCGTCGCGGGAGCTGGAGGAACGAGGGGGGGGAGGCGACGAGGTCACTGCCCTCAGGCGGAGCAAGACCGACCTCGAGCGAAGAGTACGAGACCAGGAGGAAGAGCTGGATGAACTGGCCGGACAGATACAGGTGAGGGACTTGTTATAGGGTGATAGGAAACGAGGGGGAGGTGATGTGGTCGCTGCCATCAGAAGGAGGAAGAAGGACCTCGAACGAAGAGTACGAGACCAGGAGGAAGAGCTGGATGAACTGACCGGACAGATAGTGCGCTAGCTAAGCTTCTTCCAAGCTGCTGATCCAACGGCTTATTCGACAAAAGTTGCTATGACTGTAGTACTTTTGAATTTACAGCATTCGAACCATTTATCAATCAAACTTACCGAACATGAAATATCTAATATAATTCCATTGTTCTAGCTGCTGGAAAGCTCCAAGCTCCGCCTGGAGATGTTATTAGAGCAGCAACGCAAGGAGGCGCGACTGGAGGCGGCCGCACGAGACGACGAGATGGAGGAGACACGAGCCAACGCAGCCAAGAAACTTAAGAGTAAGCAGTCATTTTGTTTTGCTAGATTGATAGTAAACTTTATCATGTATGGTGAGACTTTATTATTTTCTGAACTCTTGAAGGGATGGTTTATCCGTTTATACGGCGTGTTTTAATTAAGGTGCTGCATGGTTTTGTTAAAGATCATCTTATTGTTTGCAAATATTTACAACACAACTGTTTTTTCGTTGTATACTGATTTTCTAAAAGCATTTGATAAAGTGGATCATTGACTACTGTTCAATAAAATAAGATACAATGATATCGAGGGGGTTCTCTTTTGCTGGTTTGACTCTTACACAAAAAATGGGTTATATTTGTTGTGTTGGAGTTGGAGGAGGTTGTGAATTGGCTCTAGCTGTATTCGACACTCAGGAGTAAATACCACAAGGTTCAATTCTAGGACCTCTATTGTTTAATATAAAATATTTTCTCCAGAATTCTAAGCTAACTAGATGTTTGGCTTCGTTATGCGAACATCTAGAGATTTTCATAGTCCCTCAACTTTCTTACACTTGTTTAAGTCCATGGTCAGACCGCAATTAGGATATCCTATCTAGAATCCTTATTATGCTAAATATTAGTTTAACTTTTAGAACCTTTATAATGTGCAGTAAAGTTTGTCGAACAAAGCATCTTATCTAACCTGCATAATTTCAGTGCTTGAAAGCCAACTGGAGAGCGAGCATTCGGAGCGAAGCTTACTGCTGCGAGAGCGACACGAGCTCGAGCGACGCCTCGCCGCGCTCGAAGAGACCGCGCGGGCGGAGAACCATGAACAGGCACAGTTAGTGCAGAGACTTAAGAGGTAACAATGCAAACGGTTTTTTAAAGGAATTTTGACCTAATTTTTCTTTTGTGTATTGCGGCGTTGAGAACCTTCATGGTTTTCGTGTCAGTCATCCAATCTCAATATCAAACGTGACATGAAATTAGAACTTAAGGGCCTAGATATAATGACGTTCTGTAAGCGGTAATGATAATAGAAAAGTCATAAAATGTACTGGACTGACAGAAGTTACCAAGAAGCTTTATGTCAATATCGTTGAAATTCGTAGAAAAACTAAACGCATTGAACATACTCTCACATTATAAAGTCACGTCGTAATGTGCTGTACGATAATAGCTTTTATTGAACTTGAAAAGAACTAATAAGCAAGATTAACGCGTCTGTCTAACCAGGGTGTCGCAGGCATATTAAAAAAAAGAAGCAATTATAAAAATGCTCTTTATTCGCAGGGACCTAAAGAGATACCGCGCGTTGTTGCGTGATGCTCAGACGATGCTAGAACAGAAGGAGAAAGAAGGCGGCGCCAAGGCACAGATCAGACAACTCAAGAACCAGGTATGAGGCACTTGCTTATTATCGTCATATGCCTGAAGTTTACAGGCTTATTTACGACAACTACTTAGTAGTCATATGGAAAAGACCATCAAGGACTTTTGTTCAACTTAAATTAAATTAGCCAGCCAAAGATACGTGACTTGCTTTCGCACGCGGTTTCGCTCTCGTTATGTACGAAAATTAATTCACGGGGAACGTTTTAAATGTAGGACAATTATGATACTCGGCTTAATGAAACTTCCCGTTAGACAAAAAAAAAATCGGAATAGTTCTGAAGATCCCCCTACATACAAACTTATAAACAAATTCTCGATATGTAAACGAGGTAAAACAAAAAATATACTTCATTTTTTTGGGCGCAGTAACGGCAAGTTTCTTTAAATATCAGTTAAATCATGTTTAGTTACCGATTTTCATGACATATGTGGAGTTTAGCTAGCTAAATTTATCCTGGATTGCCAATTTGAAATCACACATCTATTTTTTTTCTATGTACGAGATTATTAGTTAACATCGCGTTCAGTGCACTTTTGAACTCCATCGAATTATTTTCAAAACACAATCTTACTACCATCTCCACCCACCAACTCTTTGACCTTAGGTTGAAGACCTGGAGCTAGCAGTCCGAGCAGCGACAAAAGCCCGTCAGACGGCGGAAGCGGAAGCTGCAGAAGCGAACGCGGCGCTTGAAGAGGCGAGCAGGGCGCGAGCTGATGCTGCCGAGCGAGCCATGAGCGCCGCCAGGGATGCTGCAGCCGCCAGGGCGCAGCTGGATGATGCAGAGGAGGAAGCCGCTGAGGTAGGCATGCGGTACCTTTTTAGGCTTCCATACCCAAAGGGTTAAAACGGGATCAAGACTCAACTATCCATCTGTCTGCCACCAGGCTATATCTCAATACTCAATAAGAGGTTGTCTTTCAGAGGTAAAAAAAAGTAGTTTCCAAGAACTCTCTAGATGGCGTTGACCTGACTACGTTACTAGGTGCCAAAGCCAAAACGTTTGGAAAAAAAACATTGTGTCACGACTTATACGCTTGTTAATTGATACTTTCGTTTGTATAAGCTTCCGAATATAACCATTACATCCGAGTGAAATGATGTGACGTTCTGTTCCTTGCAGTAACATACTGAGATCAACGCCATCTATCCAGGGATTAGGGAAGAGTTGAAAAAGAAAATTCCTTGTTATGTATTACGTTCCTTAATTATGTATTACAAAGATGTTGTTATAAAATAAAAGATTATTATGGACCCTGTCGGGCACAGCAACATTAGGAGATCTCATGAATCGTGATAGCTAGATAGTTGAAAATTTCACAGATGATGTATTTCTGTTGCCGCTATAATAACAATAACTAAAAACAGAATGAAATAAATATTGAAGTTGGGCTCCCATACAATAAACGTAATTTTTATTTCGAGGCACGGAGGAAACAATATATAGCTACGCGTAACTCCAACAAATTCACCAACAATCTGTTTCCTCCCAGCTCCTGAAGAAGTACCGGTCCAGCACGAGCGCGCTGTGCGCGGCGCAGAGCGAGACGCGCGCGGCGTGTGCTCGCGCACAGCTCGCCGCCGACGAGCTGCAGGCAGCGCGCGCGCAGCTCGCCGAGCTCACCGCGCAGCTCGCGCAGGCCGAGGCCGGGCACACGCACGGACACGCTGAGGCCGAGCGACGCCTGGAGCTTAGGAATAAGGTACGTTCTTATTGTTGCGGAAGAGAAACACGAAAAAACAAAACAAATTTCGTAAAATGCATGTTCCTTTAGCTAATCGGCCATCGCTCAGCATAGTGCTGTGAACGTTGTATAAGCGAGCGTCATAAATAAAATATCGGTTAACAGAAAACAAAAATAATTTCCAATGAAGTTTTGACATTCTACATTTTCAACAACATTTTCTAAAAGTCCGCATTAATAGGAATGATTCCTAACTAAAAAAATATGGTTCTGTCTGGTCCGTCACTTAAATTATCAAAAAATATTGGATACGTGGTTTTTGTTTTATCAAATTAATAAAAAAATACGAAAATAAAACGCGTCATAAATGAGAAGTGGGGGCTCGTCTGTATGGTGCCGGACGTAAAGAATAGCACCATCCCATATCTTCCCGTGGGTGTCGTAAGAGGCGACTAAGGGACTTACCAGAGAATGGGCAGCAGCGTTCTCTGTGCTTTTGTAACAACCGTACTGCGATCGCCAACCCGCCTGCCAAGCGTGGCGATTATGGCAAAACCCCCCAAATGGACACCGCATTAAATAAATGGCCCCTAGTACCCGGCAGCCCGTCTACCCTCGACTACGGCAGCGGTCGAGGTTATGGCGTGGCAAGGGGTGCGAAGAATCCCCGGATGGGATCCGGCTGCCAACACCAACGACTGGACCTGGCAACTTACAACACGCGCACACTCCGGACCGACGAGAAGGTAGCGGAGCTCGAAGAGGAATTGAGCAGGCTGCGATGGAGTATTGTGGGATTGTCTGAAGTCCGAAGAGAGGGGGAGGACACGATAATCCTAAAATCCGGCAACCTGCTTTATTTCCGAGAGGGTGACCGCCAGTCCCTGGGTGGTGTTGGGTTTATCGTCCACAAGTCCCTTGTGAACAACGTGGAACAACGATCGAGAGTGTGTCGACCAGGGTGGCGTACCTTATACTCAGAATATCCTCAAGATATTCGCTGAAGGTCATACAGGTCTACGCCCCGACCTCGGCACACCCCGACGACGAAGTGGAGACCATGTATGAGGATATCTCTAAAGCCATGCATGGTTTCAAAACTCACTTCACCGTTGTCATGGGGGACTTCAACGCGAAACTGGGCAAACGAGACGGGGATGAGCTGCAGGTGGGGCAATTTGGAGTTGGACATCGGAACCACCGGGGCCACCAACTGGCTAGTTTTATGGAGAAGGAGGGCCTCTATATGATGAACTCCTTCTTCAAAAAGCGTGAGCACAGGAAGTGGACCTGGCAGAGCCCAGATGGTGCAACAAAAAACGAGATTGACTTCATCATGTCAACCAAGAAGCAAATGTTCAATGATGTAGTAGTGACCACATCAACAAAATCACCCCTTACAAGAGACCAGCAGGACCAGGACCAAGTCCAAGACAAATTACACCTAAAGATCTAAAAGGGAAATGCTTCCGCTGTGGTGCTGCGAATCACGAATCCAACAAATGTGGCGCTGTAAACGTTACATGCCATAAATGCAATAAAGTCGGTCACCTAGCCCGTGTTTGCCTTCAGCGCCACTCTGATGCGAGTCTTAACAAGAATAAACCGAATACGAACCTATTAGAAGACTCAATGACAAGTGACCATGATGACTGGAATAATATTAATATCATATCTGGAGAATCATCTGAAAAATATATGATAACGGTACATATTGAACACGTTAAGATAAAGATGGAATTTGATACCGGAGCTACACTAACTTCAATGTCATTACGAGACTTTCAAAAACTAAATATTGGAAAAAGAATTTTTAAGACAACATTAAGACTCAGAACTTATACTGGAGAAGTAATCAAACCAACAGGCGTGGCATACGTTCAATACAGATGCCAAGGAAAAGAATTCCACGGAAAACTGTATGTTATCAACAACAACGTTGACCCCATTTTTGGCCGCAGCTGGATGAAAGAACTCGATACACTTAACTTAGCAGACATAAAAACCGTACAACCTACTGAAAACATAGAATTAGACCAGCTCCTAGAGCTCTACAAGACTTCAGTATTCAAAAACGACCTTGGCAAAATACCAAACTACAGAGGACACCTAAACCTGAAAGAGAACACTAAGCCAATTTTTATTAGACCACGTAGAATACCTTATGCTTTAAAAACAAAAGTGGATGAAGAAATAGAGCGACTATGCACACAAGGTGTCATCACGAAAGTTGACCACTCTGAATGGGGTACTCCAGTAGTACCAGTTGTCAAACCAAATGGCAATATCCGATTATGCGCTGATTATAAGGTTACTCTAAACAAATTTATACAAGATGAACAATATCCAATACCTATGATTGAAGATATTTTCACAGAGATGAATGGAGGTAAACTATTTTGTACACTCGACATAACTCAGGCGTACCTAAACATGGTGATGGATGAAGAGAGCGCAATGCTACAAACACTCAGTACACACAAAGGGACTTACAGAGTAAACAGGCTCATGTTCGGAGTTAAGGTCGCTCCGAGCCTATGGCAGAAGTTCATGGATAAACTGTTACAAGGCCTAGAAGGCGTTAAATGTTTCTTCGACGATATAATTATACAAGGAGCTAACCAAGAACAACTACTACAGAGGCTCAAACTCGTACTCGATAAACTAAAAGAAAGTAACCTTCGAGTAAACAAAGACAAGTGTCATTTTTTCCAAACAAGTATAAATTACCTGGGACACACTATCGACAAAGAAGGTCTACATAAAAACAGGGACAAGATAAATGCAATAGTTAAAACGGAACACCCAACCAATACAGCAGAATTAAGAACATTTCTTGGGATAGCAAATTTTTACAACAAATTCATACCAAATCTAGCATCGATCACGAACCCACTAAACAACTTACTAAAGAAAGAATCAAGCTTCATATGGTCTGCGGAGTGTGAACAAGCTTTTATACAAATTAAGAAAGAAATTGTAAGTGAAAGAGTACTGATACACTTTGACTCTAAAAAGCCGTTAGTGCTTTCAACAGACGCATCGCCACTGGGACTCGGGGCAGTTCTGTCACATAGACTTCCAGATGGGTCAGAAAGACCTATAGCATTCGCTTCAAGAACGCTGTCTAATAGTGAGAAGAATTACAGTCAAATCGACAAGGAAGCTACAGCGATACACTGGGGATTGAAAAAGTTTTTCTACTATTGTTATGGTCGAAAATTCATCCTCGTTACAGACCATAAACCTCTTACAGTAATTTTCCACCCACATCAAACGCTACCAGCAATGAGTACGATGAGGCTGTTTCACTACGCTCACTTCTTATCTGGATTTGACTACAACATTGAATACAGAACTTCGGCGAACAACTCAAATGCAGATTATTTATCCAGGTTTCCAGTAGAAAACACCAAAACCAACAGAATTGACCAGAATTACAGTTTTCAATTTCAGCAAATCCATACCATTGATATTAATCCAGATGTCATAGCGACAGAAACAAGAAAGGACGCCGACTGTACATCTTTGCTACAAGCATTGGAAAATGGCCAATCACTAAAAACAATCGGTTACAAGGACAATGAATTTACTTTGCATGATGGTTGCTTATTGAGAGGATCACGAGTGTTAATTCCAAAAGCATTACGCGAACAAGTGCTTGACGAGCTACACCTCGGTCACCCAGGCATTGTAAAGATGAAGCTATTGGCTCGCAGTTTCGTGTACTGGAAAGGAATTGACAACGAGATTGAGACCAAAGTCAAGTCATGTAGAACCTGTAGATTGCAACAAAATGAACCAGAGAAAGCACCATTACACCATTGGGAACAACCAAACGGCCCCTGGCAAAGACTTCATATTGATTTCGCTGGACCTGTGCACGGATATCAACTTTTAATTATTGTAGATGCATTCTCAAAATGGACTGAGATTATACCAACCAAGTCCACTACAAGCTCTTGGTGCATACAAAAATTAAAAGAACTATTTTGCACTTTTGGGACACCTCACGTCTTGGTTTCAGACAATGGTCGACAGTTCGTTTCGGAAGAGTTCGAAAAATACTTGAAATATTGTATGATCATTCATAAGACTTCCGCTCCATACCACCCTGCAACCAATGGGCAAGCTGAGCGTTTTGTGCAGACAGTTAAGAGAATTTTACGAAGCGTAGAGGGGGAAGGAGGTAGCCTAGTAGAGAAGTTAGTGACAGTGAAAACTCGTCTCCGACGGACGCCAAATGCTAATGGTCAAACTCCGTACCAGCTTATGTTTGGCAGAGAAATACGCACGGGCCTACATGCTATGTTTTTCAGAAAAGGCAAGGAGACAGAACCACCGCTTCAAAAGGTCAATGTCAGAGAGTTCAACCTAGGTGATCGGGTACAGGCTCGTGACTACACGAGTGCCACGCAGCGGTGGCAGTTTGGAAGCATCATAAAACGTTTGGGCCGACTGCACTACGAAGTTCGCACCGACAACGGTGATATCTGGCGCCGACATCTCGACCAGCTTTTGGGTGCACCCTTGATCCGCAGCAGCTAGGAGGGGAGAGATGTGGTATATTAGAAACTCTTTAGACAGTGTACGTCTCTATGTTAACTCGCTAGAGGCCATATAATAAAATGTCATACATGCTGTCTGACACAATTAATAAATGATGTTACGAAATAACAGGATTTGTTAATGTCTCTGTGATCAATTCGGTGAAAACCGGGAGCGATCACCGCATGGTAAGAGGCACATTGAACATCAATATCAAGCTGGAAAGGTCTCGACTGATGAAGTCTACGCTCCGTCCAGCACATATCCAAATCCAAAACCCCGAGAGCTTTCAGCTCGAACTCCAGAACCGTTTCGAGTGCCTAGGCGGCTCAGTGGACGAATACAATGATGGGTTCGTGGAAACTGTCCATACGACCGGGTCTAAGTTCTTCAAGACACGTCGTACAGATCAGAAAAAGAGGTTCTCCGATCAAACTCTCGAGCTCATGAAGGAGCGGCGTGAGATGATCCTGCAGTCTTCAGATGAGGCGTCGAAATACCGGCAGCTCAATAGACAGATCTCTAAATCCTTAAAGAGCGACCTCCGCCGCTTTAATACCGAGCGTATTAAAGACGCAATCGAGCGGAACAAAGGCTCCAAAGTATTTTCAAGAGATCTGGCTATTGGGCAGAGCCAGCTCACGAAACTGAGGTCCGACGATGGCAGTATCTTATCCGCCAAACCGGAGCTACTGAGGGAGATCGAGAGCTTCTATGGACAGTTGTGCACGTCAACCAGCAAACCCATTGTGGACCTAGCAAACGACCCAAGAGCTAGACTAACCCGACACTATACCGAAGACATCCCGGACTTCAGCCTGTACGAGATTAGGATGGCTCTGAAACAGCTCAAAAACAACAAGGCACCGGGTGATGACGGAATAACGGCCGAACTCCTGAAGGCGGGTGGAAAACCGGTACTTAAGGCCCTTCAGAAGCTGTTTAATTCCGTCGTACTCGAGGGGAAAACGCCACAGGCATGGTGCAGGGGTGTGGTGGTACTCTTCTTCAAGAAGGGTGACAATGCCCGGTTGAAGAATTACAGGCCCATCTCACTTCTAAGCCATGTCTACAAGTTGTTTTCAAGAGTCATCACGAATCGTCTCGCGCGCAGGTTTGACGATTTCCAGCCACCCGAACAAGCCGGCTTCCGAAAAGGCTTTAGCACCGTGGACCACATACATACGCTTCGGCAGGTTATACAGAAGACCGAAGAGTATAACTTGCCTCTCTGCTTAGCGTTTGTGGACTACGAAAAAGCCTTTGATTCGATCGAAACCTGGGCTGTACTGCAGTCTCTCCAACGGTGCCAAATAGACTATCGGTACATCGAGGTGTTGAAGTGTTTGTACAAAAACGCCACCATGTCAGTCCGACTTCAGGACCAAGCCTCGGAACCTATCCTTCTGCAGCGAGGTGTAAGACAGGGAGACGTCATATCTCCGAAACTGTTCACCGCTGCACTGGAGGATGTCTTCAAGGTTCTGGACTGGAGAGGGCTAGGCATCAACGTCAATGGCGAGTACATCACTCACCTTCGGTTTGCCGACGATATTGTGGTCATGGCTGAGACCATGGAGGACCTCAGTACAATGCTCGATGACCTCAGTAGAGCTTCCGAAAGAGTGGGTCTAAAAATGAACATGGACAAGACGAAGGTCATGTTGAATGCCCATGTCACACCCATTCCTATCAAGATCGGAGACTTTACACTCGAAATTGTAGACGATTATGTATACCTAGGACAAACGGTCCAGTTAGGTAGGTCTAACTTCGAGAAAGAGGTCAATCGTCGAATCCGACTCGGCTGGGCAGCGTTCGGGAAGCTGCGCGGTATCTTCTCGTCCAACTTACCGCAGTGTCTCAAGACGAAAGTCTATGACCAGTGTGTGTTGCCAGTGATTACATACGGGACCGAAACGTGGTCGCTCACAATGGGCCTTATCAAAAGGCTTAAAGTCACCCAAAGGGCAATGGATAGGGCTATGCTCGGAGTTTCCTTGCGTGATCGAATCAGAAATGAAGACATCCGCAAGAGAACCAAGGTCACCGACGTAGCCCGAAGAATTGCTAAACTTAAGTGGCAGTGGGCAGGGCACATTGCTCGCAGAACGGATGGCCGATGGGGCCGAAAAGTTCTGGAGTGGCGACCGCGAACCGGAAGACGATGCGTTGGAAGACCTCCCACTAGGTGGACCGATGACCTGGTGAAGGTTGCGGGAATCCGGTGGATGCGAGTCGCAAGGGACCGGTCAATGTGGCGACACTTGGGGGAGGCCTATGTCCAGCAGTGGACGTCTTTCGGCTGAGATGATGATGATGATGGGGGCTTGTGACGTCACTTTCCGGTTGTCACATTTGAGTACATTTTACAGACGAGTATTTGACGCACTGTATTGTTTTAATTTTTTGTTTACGTACAAAAAGGTAAAAAATTGTGTTCAATATTTTTTGGAAATCTATATGACGGACTTATTAGATTTTTTTTCTTTCTCCAGGAACTAGAATCCAGCCTGGAGCTGGAAGGCACAGCGCGCAGTCGGCTGGAGGGACAGCTGTCGCGCCTGCGGGAGGCGCACGAACAGCTGGCGGCCGAGCTGGGCACTGCGCGCGCCAGGGAACTACACGCTGCTGACGAACTGCGCAAGCTTACCAGGCAACTGCGGTCAGTAGAAGGAAAATAAAAAAAACACAAGCGGCAGTCGTTGGATTGATAGAAGTGAAAACTGAGTAATCTATATCTGCTACGGGTTGTGCCCCGCGCATGCCTTAGTGGTGCTACGTCGTAGCGGATCGGCTACGAGTGCTACGAAGCGTTAGGTGACGGTCACGTGTATATGAACAATACATGTATTCAATTAAAATCTAATACACTGACACCTGTCAGCAAAGATATTATAAAATGACAGATGTTAAAAGTGACGGAAAATTAACTTCAAACAGATACTTGTCAAACGTTTGTCAATAATAAGTTTCCCTAGCGTATTGCTTTAAACTAGTTTAATGTAATCGGTTGAAACCAATTTAAAGTAACGCTTGATACCGGAGGACATGGTCTCACACACGGTCTCGGTCTGCCCTGCGTGGGCGGAGCACCGCCGTGTCCTCGTAGCGGCGATCGGCGGCGGCTCGCTCTCGCGTCCGGCCCTGGTTCAATCCATGGTCCGGAGCGAGACGGAATGGGAAGCCGTCACCTCCGCGCTGCGAAGCAGTCATGCTAGCGAAGGAGGTGGCGGAACGAGAGAGGGAGAGAGCCTCTCTTCCCGGCTGCCGCGGGAGACGCACCGGGCGTACACCGTAGGCGCGGTCTGTGGACGGCTCACTATGGGCTAGCTCGCCGTCCATCTGTCTTATGACGACAGGCCGTGTCGACCAGACCAGAGTGTTCCACAAGCGCCGAGCAAAAGATGTCAGTAAATTGAAGGGCCCGCAAGGGCCGAAGCCTGCCGGGGCTGCGGAACTGTTTGAAAGAGATACCGCGGCTCCGGAACATAAAGGGCGACGAAGGAACATGGATGGGTTTTAGACAGTAAAAGTCTGACACTCCCTCCCGCTCCGCCCAGAGTGGGAGAAGTCATTTGATGATTTCCCATCCGAAAAAAAAAGGAAAGTAACACTCGATGTCGCTTGTGTTATTGTATTTTTGTGGCATGTGCCAAATAAACATGTTACTTATTTCTGTCTTTCTTCATTAGCACGACGATATAGTAAACACATTATCCCCACAGTGAACTGAAGGAAGAGAACAGCGCTGTAACCAGTAAGCTGAGCGAGGCGGCGCGCGCTAAGGTAGCGGCGGAGGCGGCGGTAGCGGCCGCCAGCGCCGAGGTCGCCGCCGCCAGGGACGAGGCGCGGCTAGCTGCGCGCCGGGCGGCCGCCCTGCAGCAGGCCATCGCCGGGGACCTCTCCAGTCCTGGGGACTCCAGGGACTCCGACAGGTACCAGCACTACAGCACATACAGGGACGAGGCGCGGCTAGCTGCGCGCCGGGCGGCCGCCCTGCAGCAGGCCATCGCCGGGGACCTCTCCAGTCCTGGGGACTCCAGGGACTCCGACAGGTACCAGCACTACAGCACATACAGGGACGAGGCGCGGCTAGCTGCGCGCCGGGCGGCCGCCCTGCAGCAGGCCATCGCCGGGGACCTCTCCAGTCCTGGGGACTCCAGGGACTCCGACAGGTACCAGCACTACAGCACATACAGGGACGAGGCGCGGCTAGCTGCGCGCCGGGCGGCCGCCCTGCAGCAGGCCATCGCCGGGGACCTCTCCAGTCCTGGGGACTCCAGGGACTCCGACAGGTACCAGCACTACAGCACATACAGGGACGAGGCGCGGCTAGCTGCGCGCCGGGCGGCCGCCCTGCAGCAGGCCATCGCCGGGGACCTCTCCAGTCCTGGGGACTCCAGGGACTCCGACAGGTACCGGCACTACAGCACATACAGGGTGTAAACAACCTCATCACGAAGCCGTCAACCAAGCATTCTGTACATCAAACTAAGTAATTTGATGCAAAAATTATTGCTGGGAAACGACTTTTTTTTGGGGTGAAAAATCATGTTTTGTGGTAGAAATCAATTTAATGCACTCAAAATATTGTGCTAAAAGATGTCATAAGAGTCTCTCATAAGAGTTTATCATGGAAACGCCCTCAATTGTTTAGTTATAATTTTTATTTCGAAATCCGCGACTTAAAACGAGAACTCAACAACAACTGTCCGACAATAGCCCACCAGACATAACACCCGTCTGGTGGGAGAGTCCTCCCTGTTCTATGGGGGGTAAAGAGCCATTTACCTATTATTTTACTTTGTCAAAAAAAAGTATTCTTTTATAAGCTACGATAGACTTGTCGGCGGAAAAAATCTAGTTAATCCGTCAGTTACATTATCAAAAAATATTTGACCAGTATTTTTTCTTTTGTACAGTAAAATTGACGAAGATTCGACGCTTTTGAAATGTCGTTACGTCACGCCCTGGTATAATTTTTAGTGCGTTCTGACGTCACGAGCCTCCACTCCCGAGTTTTTATCTTCGTCATTATTCTTTGATTTACAAAAACAAAAAATACGTGTCCATTATTTTCCAATACTCTAACTGACGGACTTATTAGTTTTGCAATTTATTGACGGTGGAAACTAACATTTTGTTTGGTTCATGGCCTTTGTGTTACTGCTGGGCAAAAAAAACAACAAAATTTACTATGCAACTAATTTGATAACTAATTTTTGTGATATTTCCTCCAGTGACAACGACAGCTACAGTTCAGACGAATCCATTGGCACGTTCTTGGCCAACCACAAGTTGAGTCCGTCAGCGCCCTCGCGGAACAGCGTGCAACTAGATACACAGAAGTAAGTACTAGTATTAGATTTTGTACAGAATTATAATAATATAATCTGCGAAGTCTGAGTAACTTAGCTAGGGAAACTCTGCAGACACGTTGGTTATCGATATCTAAACGTCATCAAAAACTTTAAGTTGTTTTTCACCATTATGTATGTTAGTTGAATGCATCTATGGACCAAAGTTTCCTGAAATTAAATAAATGTAAATTAAAAAATAAAGGTCTTTTTGAGGTCAACGTATGCGATATTTCGCTAGCTAATTTCATTTTCCGTCTGTAAGTCGAAAGTGTTGTTCCAATAAAGAACCAGAATCATCAAAGTGACCGAACGATCATTTCTGGTATCGAATAAAAAGAAAGAACTTTAAAATAGGTAGTGATGCTCGGAGCTATATCGCTAGTAACTACTACTAGTTTGAACCGATTTCCTCATGTCGATCTTTTCCCAACAGATCTCACTCGTCGGGTGGTCGCGAGAGCCGCTCGAGCGTGGGTTCCAGTAAGCAGATGAGCCCCACGAAGGAGTCGTTCGCATAACAGCAGCCCGTCGGCGCCGGCCTGCTGACGCGCGCACTGCCCGCGCTCTGCGCCGTCTTCTGCACCCGCAACCCGCCCGCGCCGCATGTCGTGCTCGACTGAATAACAAACCTAACGTCAACATTGACACCTGTCTAAATGACAATGACAGCTGTCAGAAATGACGGGGAAAATAATGACAGCTGTCAAGCGTACGTCAATGACAGATGCCAAAAAGTGGCAGAAAATGTGAATGTGTGAGATCAGAGACTCCTCAGTGCGAATGATATTGTTCTCTCATTAATTAAACAAGCACCCCATACCAGCGATGATTATATACAATTATACAGCGTAGCAATAGTACTCGACGCTTGGAATTAAATGTAACGATGGCTCCTAAATTAGACTGCTCAGTAAAACAATAATTATTACACTTTTTGAACGTCATACATTTATCGATTATACATTCGAATCTTTCATGTATTCATAGAAAAGCTTTTGATATGAAATTATTAACGCGTTTGATAAATATATTAGGTAATTCAGTGTATTTAGTAACAGATGGCGCCGGTGTCCTGGGCAGTGTTGCCAGGTTTTAAAAATGAATGCATTCCAGATTTAAAAAATATCTTTAAAGAAGAGCTTCTGAGTACTACATCGGCGCCATTATCTAGGCTTGGACTTTAATTTATTTAGCGTAGAATTTTGTAGGAAATTAATTATTATCGGTTAGAGATCGCGCGGCGAACGGCCAGCCAGTCAGTATTTAGACGGCCTAGTGGCGTGTAACTTACAAAATAATATTAAGTTCTTTGTTATTTAGTTAGCTAACTTTTGTAAATAACTAGATGGCATATACATTTTTATTATTTAATTTGTAATATTCGTGTGATCAGACTGTTAAACTATGATTTATTTGTTACAAATGAGTTGTTGCTTTATAGTTGACTTGAAACATATCTGATAGGTACATAGAACATGTTTTTTGACTCCCTTCATGACTGGTTTGTTTTATAGTAACTTTAATATACACTAGCTGATTATTAAAATGTACTCCTTTTATAGTGTATCTTGTAATTGTGTACTCCATTACTCAATCTATTTAAACGTATTATGTCTATGTGTCTGTAACCATATTATCAAATTGTCTATTAATGTGTATGTACTATAATGTGATGAAACGTTACTGCATTCAATACTGGTTGTAAAATGAAATTATTTAATAAAGTAACTGAAATTAGTGACTGTGTTTAATTTTTTTAAATTTGCTTAGAGTTTTATAGTTTAAGTACAAAACCATGTAACCAACGAGTACTAACACCATCTTGAAATCTATACTTGTAGGGGACGTGAATAGGTGGTACCTATTGGGTATCGCTACGCTACTCAGTTATACACTTAAACGGGTCCCCGTCCCTTGCTCGTGCCACCCCGGGTGCCTGAACCTGTAGTCCAAAACCAGTCCCTTTACGACACCACTCAGATCCAGCCTGTGCCCTTGCTGTCCTTTTCCAACGACGCCCTAAGCCGAGGCCCGTACCCCGCAGGAGGTGCCCTTAGCGTGTAGTCGCTTAGTTTGTAAGTTTATTCCCTGGCTGGAGGCCTTACACAGCCATACCATACCTAAAGGATAGTCCGGAGCAGACAACTTCTCTAGGTTGAACTGCAAGATACCATTCCGAAAAAAAAAATCTTTAACGGGTTTATTCAAATGAGTAGGCTAAGTTGTTGCTAAAATGATGGACATAAATGCACCCGGGGGCTGTCCGCTATGCACTGAGCTCGCGGGGCACTTAGTGCGGCCGCATCGTATCGCTAGTTCAGCGAAACGTGGTCGATTGCAATTATTTTGACGACTCGAATGGAGCTCCCTAAGCAATGGAGGAAAGTGATAGCGCTCATCAAACCAGGAAAATCTGCAACTGAACCAAATAACTACTGCCCAATTTCTCTCCTCTGTCATACATTAAAACTGTTTGAACGGCTAATCCTCAATCGTCTTGAACCTCTGATCGACCCTGAGCTGATCTCAGATCAAGCTGGTGTTCGCCCTAGGAAATCATGCACCGGGCAAATCCTTCGCCTCACCCAATCGGGCAAAAGCCAAACTTACATCCCTAACAGACGATCAAAATTTCATCATTTCATCTGAGTGAAATGTTACGCAACCGACGGTTCATAGTTCACCTGAACTCAGAGAAAAGTAGATGGCACATCCTTAAGAACGGCATACCTCAAGGCAACATTATATACACCAACGATCAGCCCAAAACCACCAACACTGAGCGATTTCTTTATGCAGACGACCTGCTGGCCCTAGCTACAAGGACTACAAACTTCGAGGATGCCGAAACTAACTTTGAAATTGCTCTGAATACTCTCAGTAGTTACTATGAGAACAATGCTCTGAGGCCCAATCCGTCTAACAAACCCCACTGCATTAAGACTAAGCTAAAGGTCGGCGCTTGCAGCAACTTATTACGTCGGCTAACATCCACCGCCTGGGGCGCCTCCGCACATGTTCTCCGGACTTCTGGCTTGGCTCTCTGCTTCTCGGCTGGCGAATTTGCATGTCCAGTGTGGCAACGACCAGCTCATGCCCGAGAAGTAGATGCAGCCCTAAACGAAACATGCCGAATAATTACTGGCTGCCTGCCTCAAATCAACACCATTATCTGCTCTATATCAGCTTGCAGGAAGGCCCCGAGAGATACTCGAAAGAAGAGAGGCGGCCTGCTCCTCTGAAAAGAATAAGCAGCAGACAGCCAAACGCCAGCCTCTGCATAATACGGAGACGCCAAGAGGTAGGTTGAAGAGTCGGAAGAGCTTCCTCAGGTCGACTTATTTATTAGTAGAGGACAACAGACCTAGTGAAACAAAAAAAAATTGTGGCTCCTCAACCATCCCCCTCCGACACACTACGTCGAAGTAGCAGAAAAGCTCTCTCCGTGGCACCTACCATGGCCCACCTGGAAGACCCTAAACCGTTTGCGAAGTCAGATACAACCTGACCCCATAATCACAACGCTTCGATTCGATTTCCATTCGGTAAGTCATATGTCTATCTCGCTCGTTTTCGTTGTGCCAAAAAAAGATAGATATACGACTTGTCGAATCGAAATTCATTCCGAGCGTTTGTGAATACGGGGACTGGTCCGGTGGGGATATTCCGATGAAGCCTTGGCTCACCTCCTGATCTGCACTGTGTGGTTCCACCTACACTCTGAGGGACCTGTCCGAGGCCACCAACGCTGTCGAGGTGGCAGCGTACTGGTCGAAAAAAATGTATAATAAAAAAAGGGGAAATCATCGACACGACGAAGAAGAACTAAAGGCTTGGTTTATGCACACACACATTCGCTGGTACGCTATCGATTCGCCCTTGGGCGGATGGACCACTGGTCCGCCGACACCTCCTCCTCAGGAACCACAGGATCGCTGCGATAGCTGCTGCTAATATAATTCGTAAACTAAACATATTCTTAAGGAAGTGTGTATTTATTTCGATTGGATTACATATAGTCTAGGTTCCCAAATATATTATTATTTGATGGACATTGATTTAAACAAGAGTTATGAGAAAAATAAGTTTTCTATAATATTTTAATTCCTCATATCTCGATCTAAATCAAAATATACATTTCTGAGTTTACGCTTACAGTAATCTAAAGTTTTACGCTCTACGCTATCCTTTTTAAAATTGACGATGAGTTTTCTAATGCTCTCCGCAATCTCTGATTGAATAAAATAAAGGCTCTCCATCTCGCTGCTGTAAGAAAAATTGAACGATCTTACTTGGAAGAATCCTTTGCCGCCGCTAACCTGATGGGATTTGTCTCCCACACCAGTGATCCACTGTGGCCGCTAATGTGAGCTACGAGTATATGAACTAACTGCTGCAGGAAATGCACTCTCAGAGTACCGCTTTTACTGCTTCCGCTGAGAGAATATATTGGGCACTCAATATACTCCCACTAAAAGTCTCTCAGTCCCGAAAAACTAAAGTCCGACCGCGAAGCCCTGTTCAGAGGCTCGAAGGACCAAAATGTAGGGGACGTGACTAGGTGGTACCTATTAGGAATCGCTACGCTACTCAGTTAAACACTCAAACAACTTTAACGGGTTTATTGAGGTAACTAGGCTAAGTTGTTGCTAAAATGATGAGAAATGAATGCAGTTGCTGTCCGCTATGCACTGAGCTCGCGGGGCACTTAGTGCGGCCGCATCATATCGCTAGGTCAGCAAAACTTGGTCGATTGCAATTATTGCATCGAACAATACTAATAGAATAAGAGTTGATTCTAGTCTGGCAGCACGGAATTGCAATTTTCCATAGCTCAGAAATACCTCAGTAGCAGCCCATGGCCCAATCCTTTTTCTTTTCGGATGGCAAATCATCAAATGACTCCTCGGAGCAGGAGGTGTCAGACTTTTACTGACTAAAACCCATCCATGTTCCTTCCTCGCCCTTTATGTTCCGGGGCCACAGTATCTCTTTCGAACAGGCCCGCAACCCCGGCAAGCTTCGGCCTCTTGAAATGGAAAAGATCCTGAGTTGTAATAAAACAAAGTAATGCGTATAACATAAATTTATTATAACATCTTACAATACAGCGTTTGCTTCACAAACGTTGCCAGCTATAATAATAATAATGAACATACGACGCGCACATTTACATCAGAGTCCAGAACATTCTATACATTCATAATTTCATTTCTTTAATCTCTTTGCTCAAAAGTAAATATTAAGATTTCATTTATTGCTTCTAGTTATTAATTTAATTAAGAACCAGAGTAAATTAGAACCAGAGTAAATTAGAACCAGAGTAAATTAGCTGCATACACATATAATGTAGCTGTAATTTATATTTTGATATTTTATTTACCTGGCTCGTAGAAACCCGCGCAACCATAATCATACATCTATAATGGAATTTACATATTACAAGTCTTTATAACTTACATAGGAATACTTTCATAACTTCTTAGACCAACATATACATAATAATATACAACTGTGAGATTATGACTTTATGATAGCTTCATACGCTTGGAATATGCAGGACGCGACTTCGACAGTTCTGGACTTAAGGCTGAGTGTTGCTTCTGGGTTGCCAGGCTGTAGTTTAAGTTCTAGGAGTACCCAGATGTTGTTTGTCAGTTTCAAGGATTGGTAGAGCATGTCTTGTCCTTCGACGTTTCTTTTCGCGATGGTGTAGATGTTGTTTAGGGTCATTTTCTGTGCGATGGTGTCTGCGTTGCCGGTGACGTTGGAGAGCGTGTGTTGGACCTCGTTCGCGGCGGGGATCTCCTTCCAGGTGGTCAGGAATACTCGCTTGTCCAGCTGTCCGTCCTCAGTGAACAAGATGTGTACAGGGATGAGGCACGCGAAGTAGAAAACGTCTACGTTGTTTTTTATCGCCACCTGTCGGGGAAATGAGGAACTTAATAACTTGTAAATATTCTTCTTATGCGTGTCTTTGGCACGATAGCTTTCCATACAGTAAAACGGGGATATTTGGTACCATAAATACCAAAATGTTATTGGGTTTTTCCCAATAAAACATTTTTGTTATTTTTTTACCAAGAACTTCTCAGTAGCGGCCAATCAGTGTTGCTAGAGTTTGTAAAATAACTTCTACCGATAGTTATCGAAATTTTTGTTCGAAATTCTGGGTCGTCCCGCGCCGTTTTACGGTACATATTTTTGAACACAACTTTTATCGCCACCTCCATGATTTAAAGAATAATAATAAAGAATATTATAAATGAGTTGTGACAATTCTGGTGTACACAACTAATATTTAAGAACATGTACACATACGGAGAAGGAAGTAGGGCTGAGGGGGAGTTTTGGGAGGGTTGCGGGCCTGTTGGGTTGCGGGCCTGTCCGAAAGAGATACCGCGGCCCCGGAACATAAAGGGCGAAGAAGGAACATGGATGGGTTTTAGACAGTAAAAGTCTGACACTCCCTCCCGCTCCGCTCAGAGTGGGAGAAGTTATTTGATGATTTTCCATTCTAAAAAAAAAAAGGGAAGTTTTGGGAAAGGTGCGCAACGTGGAGGGGAGTTCACGGGTGTGCAACTCGGAGAGGAGCTAGGGGAGTGACGGAAATTCGAGGATGCGTGTTTGAAGAAAAGCTTAGCGAGACAAGTTGGTAGAAAACAAAAAAAATCTAATTAGTCCGTCAGTTAGATTATCAAAAAATATTTTTGTTACGTAAATCTAAATTGACGAAGATACGACGCTTTTAAAAATCTCAATACGTCACGCCTAGGTATAATTTTTAGAGCGTACTGACGTGACGTCATGAGCCCCCAATCGGAAGTTTAGATGCGTTTTATCTTTGTCAATATTCATTAATTTACAAAAACAAAAAAATACGTGTCCATTTTTTTTCAATACTCTGACGGACTAAATATATTTGCATTTTTTTGATACTGTCGTCATGCCTATTCCCTGCGCTCAATTTAATAATTATTCTTATTCTTTATTGCACACAAAAAAACAACAAATATACATATTAATTGCAATAATATAGTTTATGTACAAAGGCGAGCTTAACTTAGAGTTGGGTTTTCTTACAGCAAACCTAATTTTGAAAGCGAGATGATGTTTACCTGCAGGTTGTTGAGCGGCTCCATGCGCTGCACGGGACCCGACGTGGCGAGTGCGAGCGGGGCCTCGGCCGCGGCGCCGGCCGCTACCGCACCCACACTCAGACCGCCAGACGGGAACACGCCGAAACTACAACATATTTACAACTTCAAACTTCATGTACAGTAGTGGTACATAGGCGGACTAAATCACCTTCAGTCTACCGTATGTTGGGGTCGGCTTCCAGTCTAACCGCAGCTGAATAACCATGGAGCGACTGCCTATCTGGCAGTCCTCCACAACCCAGTTAGAACTAGGTAATACGATACCCCTTCGTAAGAGTGGTTATCCGACTTTCGGGCCACTAACTGTTACAACTGCCAAAGATCTTCAAATGACAGCCTGGACCAACGCCTGAACGTGACAGCATCTCATGACAGACGGCATCTTAGCTAGAACATGACGGTTTCTTCAAAATAGTTTTCTTCGCCGTTTTGAAAGCGGTAGAGAAGAAATAAAGGTTTGATCTATACAAATAAAAAATACTGCTAGACTGATTTGGTTGTTTTTCATGTTGTGTTCGATTTTCCAGGACAAGGTTTGTATGAAAGATATCCGTGCGAGTCCTAACTCTTAAGACAGAATGGTCAGCATACCTGCTTTGGTACATGGCTAATTATGCTCGTACAATAGTATCACAATGTAACTAACCTGTTCTTATTGAGTTGTATGGCGAACCCGCTCATGGCCTGCATCGCTTTGTTAGTGAAGGTCATCTCCATACGCGGCTGCCCGTTCTGACGCGTGAACGTGCCCCAGATCTCGAGACCTGCAAATATTTCGACGACAAATAGAATATAACATCACAATTAACAAAAGGTATTTATGACGAGATTAGAAGCTATAATAACTCATTTCATTTTTGACTAGCTTCTGCCAGCGGCTTTGCCCGCGTGAAGTTTCAAAATTATCCCATGGGATCTTACTACCGGGATAAAGGGAAAGTGAAATGCAAAGTGAAAGGGGAATGCTGATACGGTTTACGGCCCACGTTTGCTGGCTCGTACGGATAGACTTATACAAAGAGTCCAAAATGCGTGTGCTCGATTCTGTTATTCGGTTCCTCCTAGAAGTCATGTCACCCCTATTCTGAACAAACACTGTATGCTCAAAATGAAGTCGAGGCGAAAGTTACACCTAGCGTGTCTTCTTTTTGGTGTTATTAGGACTATGAAGCCGAAGTATTTGTACGACAAGTTAAGTTGGATGGCTAGTAAACGAGAGTGCGCACCTAGGCTTTGTGCCCAGCAATTATCAACACAGTCTCATAGAAAAGCAGCTTTCAGAGGTACTTTCCGATATGCTGCATCTAAAGTGTGGAACAATATTCCTCCACCATTACGGGTACTGAGCACTATTCACACGTTCAGAACACGACTGCGCCAGTATATGATAGCAGCACAGCAAAAATTAGATATGGTCACAATGAATATTTCAATCATTTAAATAAATGCTCCACAACAACAGACTGACTGCACCGTGTAAGTACTTACTTATGCATACACGCGAACTATTGCGACACTGTTCACGGACCATAATCTTTTCGTCGTGTGACGAAGTCAAATGATCAGTGGCGCGCGCGCAGGTGACGCGACGGCGACGCGAAGGTGGGGTGGGAGCGAGATAAAGTCAAAGACACGCCCATAACATTGCACATGTATTTCACACATACTCGTTTATTGTTATTGACTATTGTATTGTTATTTTCTTTGTAGTGGTGATTTTAATTATTTTAATTATTTATTTCATAATTGTGGTAGTTGTTTGATACTAAGAAAACCGTAGGTACTTATATTTTATTTTCATGTAAGTAAAAATATTTATTCTGTCTCGGCTTATCTGTGTATTTATTTATTGTTATCAGTGTATTTTCTAATGCAATACGTATTGCCCACATTCTCTTTAAAGGTAATAAGTAGATTTTACTCATACATAGGTACACATATCATTAATTTACACGCTATCTATTTATTGTTTAACCATTTATTTATTTAATATGTTTGAAACTGTTTTCTGTATGTCACTAAACCCCTCAAGGTTCATTGGAAGACCAGCGTCAGACAGCATCACCTGTCTGGCATGAATGCTGAAATGGACCTTTTTGGCGCAGCCGTGAGGCACACAGTACGTACTATGTATTTTCTCTTTTTTCTTGTAACTTTTTTAATATTGTTGTGTGTGTGCTTTATGTACTGACGTCAAATAAACATTTTTTCTTTCTTTCTTTCTTTCTATGTGTTAATCCAGGTTGTAGACCATCTGTGTGCAAAATTTCATCCAAATCCGTTCAGTAGTTTTTGCGTGAAAGAGTAACAAACATCCATCCATCCATCCATACATACATACTCACAAACTTTCGCATTTATAATATAATTGCAATGCACATTATGTTCCATTGCTAGACGGGCAAACTCGACAGCAGAGTCATGGCGATTAGCTGTAGGACTCGGAGCCTTATTGGCGTATGTTTAACGAACCTTTTCCTTTATCAGCCGGCAGCCAGCACTGCTTGGGAGGCACGTAGGAGGCGGGGGCTGTTGTCACGCCGAAGATATCTCCCAGCAAGCCTGTTGTACCCGACGTTGTTGCGGGCTCGGGACCTCCACCCAGCTGCAGAAAAGTATAACTTTATAGATTAGCCATGACGACATTATCAAAAAATTGCAAACATATTTAGTTCGTCAGTTACAGTATTGGAAAATAATGGACACGTATTTTTTGTTTTTGTAAATCAATGAATATTGACAAATATAAACGTATCAAAACTCGGGAGTGGGAGACTCGTGACGTCAGAACTCGCTAAAAATTATACCTAGGCGTGACGTATTAAGAATTTTAAAAGCGTCGTATCTTCGTCAATTTTGGTTTATGTAACAAAAGAAAAAATACGGGTCAAATGTTTTGTTGATAATCTAACTGACGGACTATTTTTTTTGTCGTCCAACCTTTTATTTGTACATTGACGCGACGATCGAGATTCATAGAGTACCTACATCAACTACACTATGTTACTTCCTCATTATATAATAGTAGTTGACCTACGCATCTTCGTCTTAGCAACATTTTTCATTTATGCTCCACTCCCATTAATCGTAGCGAGATGTTATATACTTGATAGTCCAATTTCTGAGGAAAGTTATAAGCTATTTAACATCACGCTACGACGAGACGGAAACTACGGCTAAAAGATAATACTATGTAACTCACCAAAACGTCTAGTCCGCCGGCCAGTAGGTCCAGGTTGGAGGTAGGCGCGGGCGCAGGAGGGGGGCCCCCGATGTCCATAGACAAGAGATCGCCGATAAGGGACTCCTGCAAAAAAGTCATAGATATTGTTACATCGGACCTACTTTCGGATGCTTTCTCGAATGTTCTAACATTCGAGAAAGCACGTGATTACAGTATGTGTACGTTGGAATTTCGAGTGCTTTCCATTATTATTAGTTTTAAAGTTAGGTAGGTACAAATTCGCGACCTATTTATAACAATACATTATAATTTCGACCGTACGCCAAGGGCATACGGTTCATATTTGTTTGTTTTGTACAAGTAGCTTATTATTACCTACTACTCTTTTTGTATTCTTTTGTTAGTGTTTTTTATGGAGCAGTTCTACAATCCTCTAGAACATTCGTGGTTATTTTTTGTATGTCTGTTGGCAACTATAAATACATCGCTCAGGCCCGCGACAGTCCGTCTGATTTTGGCTACACAACGATGCGAATCGAAGTGAACTAGAAGTGTGATATCTAAGCAAATAGTGAACAGTAGTGTATTGTAGTGTACTTGTGATTAAGTTTATATTGTTTTGTGATTAATAAAGTTATTGTGTTGTTTAATCGGTAGTAATTAATTTATCTCATACCCAGTTCGTAACAATATTTTTCACACAAATTTGATTTTTTATTTTTATGGAAGCTGGCGTAGTCACTCTCTCGCTATTTAGGTATTTTTTCAAAGTTGCGGCGCATATTAAGGAGTTAAATAAACAAAAACACAGGCTCCATAATTGTACCTTAGCTTGGAACCCTATTGTAAGATCTTCACTCATTATGGATGCTTAAAAGTGACGTGAGTCTCGAATAGTTTGGCCTTTTTGTTTTTGTGTCTTTGACCTATTAATGCTAGTATGAATAGTATGATCGTGCGCAGCAACTTAAACAAAAACAGAATAGCAAGAGGTCGGCACTGTTGGCAGTCACTTTGGTTTTAATCCATGTAGAAAGACCTTCAACAAATCCGAAAGCCCACTGTTCTCCCGTCATTGCGGCCATTTTTTTATAGCTGTAAGTCTTCCGTGTAGTAAATAAATAAATAAAGTTCAATCATCTACCTGGCCTTTTTCCCAACTATGTTGAGGTCGGCATCCAGTCTAAACAGATGCAGCTGAATACCAGTATTTTACATGGAGCGACTGCCTATCTGACCTCCACAACCCGGTTAGTACTGGGTAATACGAAACCCTTGGTAAGACTGGTTGTCAGACTATTTGGGCCACAGGACTACCTGTAACGGCTGTCAACCAGCGATCTACAAATGACAGCCGGGACCAACAGCTTAACGTGCTTTCCGAGGCACGGAGGGAACTCTGTATGTAAGGGTGGTCACCCACCCACATACTAACCTAGGCAAGCAAAGCTAAACCTAAAGATCGACTCGAGCGGCTGTTATTGTTTAGCCACGAGGTCCTGAAATAAATAGTCACTGCTGCATCAGTCCGCGTCATGGTGATGACCAAAAATTGCTACCTATTTGCTACCCATTGCTACCTACAGTCAATTAATTGCTACCTAACTTGGAAAAGAATTAAAGAGACTATAGGTAGCAATGGGTAGCAAATAGGTAGCAATTTTTGGTCACCACCATGACGCGGACTGATGCAGACAACCAGCCATCCTGACGGTGACAAATAAATGAAGTAGAATATTTACATTGTTGTGCAGCTGGTTGGGTATGACGGTGGGTTGTGACGTGGCGCTGACGTCATCACTGGCCGCCGACCCGCCGCGCGCCGGCAGAGACTTGCGCACTCCCGCGCCGCGACCTGCCACCAACCAACATTGTACTACGACTGCTGACCATTACTTCCTGGCTTTGATTCCCAGTTCAGGGAAAATGTTACTCAATACTATATTGAATTTATTTATTTATTATTTGGCTCACCAACAATTGAATACACTGCTTCAAAGATACAAGATACATTCTATAGAATCACAGACAAGTGTATCAACCTCTTACAGGTAAGCACATCATGCACTACTTATTTGTCGTTGAGTGTCTACTGAAAATCAGATGAGTACCTAAGTACTCACACTCAGCTATGGTTTTAAATACATAAATAAATCCAAATTAAATTCATTTTCACAATGCAAATTACGAACAGATCTAAATTAAAATTGAAATCTATTAAAATAAAAATCAAAGTTTAATTTAAAGTCAAATTAAAATTACAATCAAAATTAAGATCAAAATCAAATTCAAAATTATATCAAAATTAAAATAAAAAATCAAAATAAAATGAAAAATTCCACATATAGGTATTCTTAGGTAGTAAAACTTATTAGTTAGACTTACTAATTGTTATTGCGTTTCCAATAAGGAATTTCTCAGTCGCGGAGACTGGATTTGTGCCCAGTCGATGGCAGTGATAGCCTAGTAGTATGACTATCGGACTGCCAAAATATTCAGAGGCCTCGAATTCAAATTTCAAATTTTTCCCATTCATGAGCATATTGTTTAAGAAGACGACAAAAAAAATCGAATTAGTTCGTCAGGTAGATTATTAAAACATATTTGACCCGTATTTTTTCTTTTGTTACTAAGTTAAAATTGACAAAGATACGATGCTTTTGAAATTCCCAACACGCCTAGGTATGATTTTTAACTAGTTCTGACGTCACGAGCCCCCACTCCCGAGTTTTCATGCGTTTTATCTTTGACAATATTCATTGATTTACAAAAACAAAAAATACGGGTCCGTTATTTTTCAATAATCTAACTGACGGACTAAATAGATTTGTAATTTTTTGATACTGTCGTCATGCCTATTATCGCTTGCTTTGGTGAAAGAAAAAATCGTGAGGAAACCAGAATGCCTGAGAGCAGTAGCGAAGGGTAAATTTTTGTAACGGGTAAGCCGGTCCGGTGCATAGATATTTTTAATAATATTTGAAAAAACTATACATCGAACCATTTGTAGTTTTAGTCATGTTAGCCCTAACATGACTAAAACTAATTCAGTTAGGACGTGATGATTGCCCAATCACCCCAATCACATCCTAACTGAATTATCTTTTACTTTTGGCAATAGTAGACTCCAGTACAGTGGTTGTTCCGAAGGGAAGCCGGTAGGTTTCGAGTTGTATGAACCCCTCGCCACTGCCTGAGAGATATTTCTCGACGGCATGTAAAGCCAAGTCAGAGGCCCACGCAATAAAGAAGAAGATTATCAAAGACCAAAAATATGTGCCAACCCGCTCTGGGCCCGTGGGCCGCGTCCCAGCAGTGGGCACACTTCGCGTACCTTCAACAAAAGCAGTGGGCGGCTTGTGGTAGACGGAAGCCAGCGAGCTGATGTGACAGATGAGCTCATCCAGCAGTGTGGGCTCCAGCAGGTCTGTCTCCTCGGAGATGAGCGGCTTGTCTGCCAGCACTACCTCCTTGGCGGCCGCCGGGTCCGTCGACAGCAGGCGCCAGTAGATGAAGCCGCGGTCCCTAACCACATCGTGTCAAACGTATTGTTATGGAGTCATTTTAAAAAGATTTCTTTTTTTGGTTTGTTTTCACACTAAAGGTAAGCGTCCACATGTCCGCATCATACGCATCGGACGCATCGCATCAAACGGATCGTAGTATTCTTTGTTTAAATATAAAGTCACACAAGTGCGTCCACTGATCCGCACCGTACGGATCGCTCGAACCTGTTCAATAATACTACGATCCGTTTGATGCGATGCGTCCGATGCGGACAGGTGGACGCTTACCTTAATACTATAGGGTGTAAACGGACCCTTCACGAAGCATTCTGTACATCAAACTAAGTAACTATACGCTTTGCCAGCAATAGTTTTTGCATGGAGTTACCTAGTTTGGTGTACAAAATGCTTGGCTAGTGGCTTCGTGATGTTTACACCCTACATACTCTTATGTCGCGAATAACTCTGCTTGCGCGATGTAGATTTTTGACGTATTTAGTTATTTAGTTCATCATCATTGTCATAGATAGCGCTGTAGTACTTTTATTTGTTCATTTTTTTTATTCATTTTAGTTCTATTTTGTTGTAGAACTCTTTATAGTCTACACAATATCAACCGCGTCTCACCTAAGGTCAGGGTTGTCGGAGTCCTGTGTAGCGAGACTGAGGACATGCTGCACCAGCTCCTGTGTGTCGGCAGGTCGCTTCAGGAACAGCTTCACCACAGCCGTCAGCAGCTGCAGTTGGACCTGGGGAGATGATGGAGATGCTCAGTTACACTTTGTTGTCATATTCCTCGGCTTTTATTATTTATAATAAAACAGCTCCCATGTAAAATACCGGACCGGAAGCCGACCACGACATAATTGTAAAAAGGCTAGCCAGATGATGATGAAACTTAGTTATCATACTGAGCAACTAACATGGCAGAAACAAAAAATGCATAATTGGCTTCCAGTACTGCATGACGAATGGATTCTACGTAATATTAAATAAAGCCCGCATCTCATTTGCATACCACACTTTTCTATGAAGAATCGGAAGTAACCGATTTAGAAGGAAATTTGATACACATTACTTCATTCAGGGTCGAAGGCAAAATTTCTGGTTTTTCCGTCACGGGTGTCGTTTTCGTGGTTTTTCTTTCTAAGCTAAAAATTACTTGGAAAATTTGGAAAATGGCTGAAATAGTGCAAGGGATGGGAGTAGAACCTGCACCCCCTTTTTTTTTAGTATGGGAAATCATCAAATGACTTCTCCCACTCTTGGCGGAGCGGGAGGGAGTGTCAGACTCTTACTGACTAAAACCCATCCATGTTCCTTCCTCGCCCTTTACGTTCCGGGGCCGCGGTATCTCTTTCGAACAGTCCCGCAACCCCGGCAGGCTTCGGCCCTTGCGGGCCCCTCTCTTATGCTGACATCTCTTTGAGGCGCGCGTGGAACACTCTGGCGCCGTCGACACGGCCTGTCGTCATTAGACGGACGGACGGCTAGCTAGCCCATAGCTAACCGTCCACAGGCCCGCATCTACGGTGGCCGGTAGCCACCACGTGGCCCCCGACACCCGGTGCGTCTCCCGCGGCGGCCGGGAAGAGAGGCTCTCTCCCTCTCTCGTTCCGCCACCTCCTTTGCTAGCATGACTGCTTCGCAGCGCGGAGGTGACGGCTTCCCATTCCGTCTCGCTCCGGACCATGGATTGAACCAGGGCCGGACGCGAGAGGTCGCCGCCGCCGATCGCCGCTACGAGGACACGGCGGTGCTCCGCCCACGCAGGGCAGACTTCCACCGTGTGCTCCACCGTGTCCTCCGGTCGATCCTCGCAGTGGAGACACCCGGGCGTTTCCTCCCGCCCGATTCGGTGCAGGTACCTCCCGAAACATCCGTGTCCGGTGAGTACCTGCGTCAGGCGGAAGGTGAGGACGCCGTGGCGCCTCTCTAGCCACTCCTCAAAGAGGGGACTTACCGCCACTATCGTGGCGTGCCCTGCACGGGGTTGCGACAGTCGCTCTCTCCATGTCGCCATGAGATCGCGCCGGAGGTCTGTCCGCTGAGCGGCAATTTGCCGCGGCAGCGGAGTTTCCCCCCGGCGTAGTGCCTCCGCGCGCCATTCGTGCAGGCGCGCGAGGACTATCGCCTCCAGATCCCATGGCGGCAATCCGGCAAGCAGGCCCGCCGCCTCGCGGGCGATTGTGCGGTATCCACGGACCATTTTCACGGCCACCACTTTCTGGGGCGCGTTCAGATAGTGGGCGGCTCGCCGCCTCAAGGAACGCGCCCACACTGTGGCCCCGTAGAGGGCCATGGACCGCACGACCCCGCGTAGAGCCTGCGGCAGGGGGCGTTTGGCCCCCCAAGGTTGGACAGGAGCCGCCTGAAGGCAGCCCCGGTCCGTTCCAGCCTGGGGGCCAAACGTCGGAAGTCCTACACGAAGTTCCACCGGCTGTCGAGGACGAGTCCTAGGTACTTCAACGTCGACTCGACGCCGATGGAAACCCCTCCTACCGTCAGTGTGGATCCCGACGGTGGCGCGTTCTGAGGCCCATGAAAGCGCATGGCCTCGGACTTGTGCAGTGCCACCTCGAGACCCAGTTGCCGGATCCTCTCAACGACTATCGCAACCCCGCGTGTCATAACTTCGGCCGCCGCCTCGTACGACCTCCCCTGTGCCAGCACCAGGGTGTCGTCTGCGTAGCAAACGACGCTGACACCACTAGGGAGGTCGACGCGCAGCACCCAGTCGTAACCGATGTTCCACAGGGGCGGTCCCAGAACCGATCCCTGTGGGACACCGCACGACATCTCTCGCCGGTTCCAATCTCCGCAGCGACTGGGGTAGATGACGGCCCTGTCCGTCAGGTAGTCCCCGACCACACGACGGAGGTAGGTCGGCACCCGGTGATACCGGAGTGCCTCCCTGATGCAGCTCCAGGGCAGGGAGTTGAAGGCGTTGGCGATGTCGAAAGACACCGCCAAGACAACCCCGCCCCGAACCTGCGCCCCCTTGATCACAAAATCAGCGCCAACACCGTTGGGTTATTATGGTTTTAAATGACTTTCACATAATATTTACCCAGTTTAGGTATGAAAATGGCCATATAAAATAGTAAAGTTATTATGAGTAGAATGTAGTTACTGAATAAAATGAATATAACATAGACAATACCTGTGCATTCTCATCATGAAATCCTTCGAGGAAAGAGTCCAGCAGCTCATCAGCATTGTCTATGCGTTCCGCGTACTCACCCACGATCCATACCTAGAATAGAAAACACAAGTGTATCATTAATGTATTAAAAGCATAATAAGCCTGTAATAATCCCACTGCTGGGACACACAGCCTTTTCTCTGTGAGAAGGAATGGGCTATAATCCAATACGCGGGCCCAGTGCGGATTGGTAGATGTCACATTTCTTCTAATTTTTTTGTTCTAGGACATGCCGGTTCCTCACAATGTTTTCCTTCACCGTTTTGAGAGCAGTGGTGATGAAATAAAGTACACAAAGTAATGCGCCTGTCTGGGTTCGAAACCAACACTGTTCGTAAGTCTGCGCAGCCACCACTGGGCCACCGCTGCTCTCTCATCATGATTTCTGGCGAGACAATTTAAAACATTTGTTTTTTTTCGCAATAGCAACACACGTCGTGTCATTTGGCCGTGGCATTATATCTGTAGAAAGGACTTTAGTTTTGCCAATAGGGTAGTTGATACATCAATCAATTAACATACTTTTAAAGAACTGTCAAAACGCAGTTCTCTCATAGAATATTTGTGACGTCACTGTTTAGTCAAATCAATGACACAACTATTTATTGATTTCAAAGCATCTAAAAATCGAACTTGGCAATTAATTGAAAATTAATGAGGTTTAGTTTAGTTAGAGTTACGGTTACTTAGTTTTTTAGATGGCGCTGTGTGTTAATGTCCAGCGATATTTTTTTTTGTGATCACAAGAACAATAATTACAAGACAACAATCTTGTAATTATTGTTTTGTCAACTACCCACATCTACAGCTTGGCATAAAAGAGTGTGACGCGGTGACAGTGGGAACTACAAATTTCCTACCTGGCAATACCGTGTTTTCTGTCAAACTCGGTAATGTCATTGGCTTGTCACTGCTCAGTGTTGCCAGAAAGTCGCTAACAACGCCCTCATTTTTTCCATACTTTATTTTGCCAAACTGTACATCTCTATGGAGAAGAAGTGTCAAGAAACTGTATAAACACTCTTTTACATCAATATATTGTATGACGTCAAAAAACTCCCCTGCATCGCTATTAATGGGGAAAGTGCCCAGAAGGAGCGATGCGTCCATCCGACGCATCCGATGTGGAGCATCGCCACATCGGATGGCAAGGCAATCTTTGGCCAAGAAATAGGCCCTAACGCTGGTCTCGAAAGCAGCAACCACTTCGCGAAATCCCGAAAAACTAAAAGCCATTTTCAATAACTTACTAACAGGTAACGGCAGGTTGCTATGTCAGATAGACAGTTTTACGGCCGGTGTCTACAACTTACTTACGTTTAACTGTTAGTTAATATGCCAACGTCTCGTAGCTATCGGTGTTTCTAAAAACAAAGTTAGCTTGGAATATGTCACACGGAGAACTGTACATCATAGAAAAAAAGAAAAAAGCTTTTCTAAAACGTTTTATTCGAACGGTCCGAAAATTAAATGTCAAACAGATGGCAAACTTCCGTTACCTGTTAGTAAGTAATTGAAAATAGCCGTAGACGGCCGTAGTGTATCAGCCCCAAACGGCTCAAAGGTACCAATAACTGTGTAAAATAACGCAACGTCTACAACTAACCATAGACGCCCTCGCTTCCGGCTCGTCCAGCGTGTCGAGGTTCTCGCACAGCGTGCTGATGATGCTCTCGTACTTGTTGGGGTACTTCCGGAAGATGTCCTTGATCACCACGATGGCTTCCTGTACCACGTAGTTCACTTTAGTCTGGATCAGCTCCAGGAGGGTTGAGACACAGCGCTCTGCTGAAGGCTCCACCTGGGGGGGAAATAAGTGTTACATTAATTTATCACTACATATTATAAAACAAAGTCCTCTGCCACGTCTGCCTGTTCCCGATAAACTCAAAAACTACTGCACCGAATTGCATGCTGTTTCCACCAATGGATAGAGTGGTTCTCAAGGAAGGTTTTAGGGAGAACAAGTGCCTTTCGGCTTCGTTAACTCTTTTTACTTCCTATGGGCATAAAGCTAGCTAGCTAGCTAGTAGTAGGCTAAGTGCTGAGCTAGTCTGTTAGGTTAGGTTAGACAGACTAGCTCACCAGCATTTGCCTGTTCGCGGGAAGAATCCCCAACATCGCCTACCTTGATGGCACACCGGCCGATGGCCCGGACGGCTTTGCGGACAAAGTCCACATCCACTTCCGTGGCGTACTCCTTGAGCTCGCCTAGAACCTGAGCGATGTTAGCCTGCGACGCTAGCCTGATCATGATGTCCAGCTTCTCTAGCTTCACGTAGATAGGGTCGTTGTATTTCACGAAGAACACCTGCGAATAAGGAAGAAGTTATTTTTGTATCCTAGGGTAGACGACGAAAAAAATCTAATTTGTCCGTCAGGTACATTATCAAAAAAAAAAATTGGCCCGTATTTTTTCTTTTGTTACGTAAAACAAAATTGACGAAAATACGACGCTTTTAAAATTTTCAATACGTGACGCCTTGGTATAAATTTTAGTGCGTTCTGACGTCACGAGCCCCCACTTTCGAGTTTTCATGCGTTTTATATTTGTCAATATTCATCGATTTACAAAAACAAAAAATACGTGTCCATTATTTTCCAATACTCTAGCAGCTGACGGGCTAAACAGATTTGCAATTTTTGTATTCTGTGGTCATGCGGTATTTGTAGTTCATTCATACTTTGATAAAGTTCACAGCTTGGTGTATGATCCTGACCGAATTCGCTAAGGTTTACCTATTACCTCCTAGCAGAAATGTGAGAAACTATTTTTAGAAGCAAGGAGATAGTTGGTAAAAAAATCTGCATTCAAGCAAAGCGCAATCATTTTCTCAAATTCTGAAAATAATGTTTTCGTAATCACAACTTGCCATAGCCTAGTAATTTAAACTTTTTTTCTTTTCTTCTTCGGTTTGAATCCTATTTTATTTATAAATTGCCGAATTGGCCGAATACCGATTAATAGCAGAATATTCATGGCTAACAGCCAGCTATATCAAGAGTGGGTATGGCAGCCAGGTCCATCATATGTGGCACATACCTTCATCTCATGCTTCAGAATCTCAGGCCGTTTCTGCACAACCAGGTTGATGTTCCTCAAGGCCACATACTGCACTTCCGGTTCCGCAGAGAGTAGCGTCACTAGAGGGGGGGCAAGCTTCCGGGACAGAGTGCTGACCAGCTCCGTGTCATCTGATACCATCTCCATCAGCTTCATTAAGACCTGTGGAAGGAAATTACATTAACAGTACATAACATCAATGACCAAAATGTTGTTTGGTAATCTGTTATGAGTATCATGGGGATAATGTCATAAGAGTACAGGGCCGAATTTAAAGGTATGGAGGCCCTTGGGCAATCAAAAAGTGGACGCTGATTTTTTTTGGGGAACAGACAAAAAATATGTATATGTCACCGTAAAATTGTCAAACACGTTATATAGTAATCTCTCTAACGATATTGTAAACTCTCGAATTATTGTCAAACGAACATATTGCTTACAATAAAACGCATTATTTTTCGTGAAATGCATGCGATGGTGGTCAACTCACGCGGTGTGGAGTGAAGGAGGGGTCCCCCTTGCCCAGTGGTACCACTCTCATGAAAAGATAATGTACCATTCCTGAGAAATATTGATTAATATAACCTAACCTTAAAACACTTTATATTCCCCTAAAAAGCGTAGTCTATTTCCGAGTGCAGGGTTTAAAGGAACTAACCTAACAGGGGGTGCCCCAAGTCCCGATTATGGGGGCAGAGATACTTCCGTATGTTCAGTTGACAATAATTTGAGAGTTTACAATATCGCTAGAGAGAAACACGTTATATTGTAATACAACGTGTTTGACAATTTTACGGTGACATATACAAGTCACAAGATGTAACATAGACTCCGTACAACCTCTCGTGTGGTGTCTCGGACCATGAACCTAGTCATGGACACAAAGAATGTTTTTTTCTTATGTATAAAAAAATCTAGTTTTTGAGGCCCTTTCCTTGTGGAGGCTCAGGGCAAGTGATGTTGCCCTGCCCTAAATCCGGCACTGAGAGTAGTTGAAGACCAAAGGTTCCAGCTTTGCAATATGCAGGTGTGGGCAAAACTGTTGTGTTTTTCCGGCCGGAAAGCCGCTTAACGAAGCTAAAGGTGTGAACGGGACCATGCCATCTTTTAGTACCAATCTAGGGTATTTTACACCCTTTATTTACCTTAACAGCGGACAGAACCACAGCAGCATTGGCATGAGCCAGCCTAGGCGTGATCCTCTCGCAGATGGAGTGCGCCTCCCGCGCGTCGCGCGGCGAGTAGTTGGATAGCGCGTCCAGTATGAACACCTGACCCCACTCCGTGCACTCATTCAGAGCCGTCAGCAGTTTGTTTATGGTAGGGGCATTCATTTCTGTGGACACCATTATTATTTATTTAGTACAATATAAGCCATTCAGGTGAAAGCGTCAGAAAAGACCGCGAAATTCAAATTTTCTTACGTTTTTTGCAATTTGCAGGCCAGTGCTAGATTGTATGTTGATTAAAATATTGTACGCGGCTGTAAGACGTATGTAGATACAGAATTATAAACATTAAATTAAAATTATTAATAAAATCCTCCAAGTTCACAGAGGTCGAGGAACGATTTTGACTTTGAATAAACAATTCCTAGACCTCTTTGACGACCCGAATGGCGTAGTGGTAGTGACGCTGCCTTACCTTCTTAGGGTCCTGGGTTCGAATCCCAGTAGGAGCAGTGTGATGAGCATGGACATTAATTGTTTCCGAGTCATAGATGTTTATAAAGTATGTATTTACAAACAAAAAAGTATATATGTAGTATTTCAACTATCTAGTGTCCACGAGACAAGCTTTGCTCAGTGTGGCACTAGGTGGCGCTGTGTGTTAATGTACAGCGTTATTTATTTATTTATTTTATGAACTTGGAGGGTTGACTTGATGATTATAATTCTGTAACTACATACGTCTTACAGTCGCGAACGCCATTTTAATCAACATACAATCTAGCACTGGCCTGCAAATTGCAAAAAACGTAAGAAAATCTGAATTTCGCGTACTCGGTCTTCTCACAGAACCACAAACATTCTAACATCGTCTTCCATTCATCAGCAAACCAGTCCAATGCAGGGTTGGTCTCCACGAGCGCGTTAAGCATCGAAAGCATACCATAGGTTAGACATGAATTTAATCTTCCTCCCTGTAATTCAACCAAAGGTTGCCTTAAAAAGATCGTTTTTTTTTTGTGGTAAGACCGCCCTGTGTGTTACCCTAGTAATCAAAAATTTATATTTTGGCAACTTTTGTTGTAATTATCGCATTTTTGGATGCAGACCAAAAATCCTTTTGCATTATTACAAGCTGTCGACTAATAAGCTTACGTTTACACTCTCGGCTTAATTTAGACATCATTAACTTAAAGTGTCTTAACAGGAAAAAGAAGGCGATTTTAACATTTTTACCGAGATTGACCCGCACTAGGCTCGCGATGGCCCATCCACTGTCCTAGGCCGTCTCAGCAGTTAGCAATAAGCATTACGTCTTGGTGGATCACATTAGGATATCCTTTCAAAATATGTATATTGCTAAATTATCTGTTTCCCGCGACGTTTGCGTGGAAAATTTGATTTTTGTGTATGATTTTTTTTGCTATAAAGTAACCTACGTGCTATTCCAGACTATAATCTATCTGTGCCAAATTTTCAATCAAATACGTTCGGCCGTTTTGGCGTGATTGAGTAACAAGCATCCGTCCATCCAAACTTTCGTATTTATAACAGTAGTAAGAAAGACCATACTTCTAATCATGATCAGTTCTCACTGCTGGGACACAGGCCTCCTCTCTATGAGAGGGAACGGGCTATAATCCACCACGCGGGCCCAGTGCGGGTTGGTAGAAGTCACAATAAATGTCTTCGAATTTTTGATTGTAGACAACCGGTTTTTTCGATTTTGAGAGCAGTGGTGAATTTATTCAAATTACACAAAGTAATGCACCTACCTGGATTCGAACCCACGACTTACTGTTCGTAAGTCACGGCCGCTACCGCTGGGCTACCGCTGCTAATTCTAATAAAATTACTTTGTATTGTGATTAAAATAGTCCTCTCCAATTTAACGTCTCCAAGTTCTTAGGACCTGATAACTGAGAGATGTGTTGCTGAGGAGTTTATTACGCCACTTCTCCCCAGCTATCACTTCTTAACATGTGTCAAAGAGCGGCCATTTTGGGGGCTGTCTCATGTAATTTATTTCGTTTGAATAGTGCTGATTAACAAACTAATCACACTAATATTATACATTGACGACCCGAATGACGCAGCGGTAGTGACGTACGTTCTTAGTATCCTGGGTTCGAATTCCAGTAGGAGCAAATGTTTGTGTGATGAGCTGAGCATGGACATTTGTTTCTATTGTATAATCATTATGTATTTACATCCAAAAAGTGTACATATAGTGAAAAAAGAGTCAGGGTAAGCCGAGAAAAAAAAAATAGAATGATTTTTTTTTTACTGGACTTTTTGATGTTTGTTTTGACCTCATTTTCGTTATACCGGGAACCCTGAAAATGATATTCATAACGAAAAAACCAGAAATTTTCGTCAGCGCCATCTTGGATTTCCATTTTGACCTCTTTTTTATTATCAGCGACCCCAAAAACCACAAAAACGACGCCCATGAAGAAAAAACTGAAATTTTTCATCGGCGTCATCTTGGATTTTCATTTTGACCTCATTTTCATTATCAGCGACCCCGAAAACGACACCCATGAAGAGAAAACTGAAATTTTTCATCGGCGCCATCTTGGATTTTCATTTTGACCTCATTTTCATTATCAGCGACCCCAAAAAATACGAAAACGAAACCCATGAAGAGAAAACCGATAGTTTTTCGTCGGCGCCATCTTTGATTTTCATTTTGATGTCTTTTTTATTATCAGTGACCCCAAAAACCACAAAAACGACACCCATGAAGAAAAAACTGAAATTTTTCATCGGCGCCATCTTGGATTTTCATTTTGACCTCATTTTTATTATCAGCGACCTCAAATACAACGAAACAACTAAAAAAATTCATTTTGAATTTTCATTTTCACCTAATTTTCATTATCAGCGACCCCAAAAATAATGAAATTGGCACCCATGACGAAACAAAAAAAATAAACCATAGTAAAAAAATAAAAGTGAACAACAAAATAAACATCCAAATAAAAAACCAAATACGAAATCCACCATTACTAATACGATCTCGTTCTTCCCCTATCATACTTTCTTTTTCTGCCCCTGTCGTAACTCGATAAAATTCGGCTTACTGCACAAAATAATGTCATTCATCAAGCATGAATGATGTCCGATTCTATACGAAATTCAACGAGCGATAACGATTTCTTTCCATCTCGCTCACGCGCACGCATTTGCTATTACTTTCTCTATGAATAACTCGGTTTGCTTCGGCTTACCAGAGCCCTAATATGGCGGGCTGGCTAGTGACGTCATGACGTTTATTTTGCATAGAAATTAAGCTGCCGTTAGCGCCTGCGGGTTATTTTATAGCAAAATGTTATTGAAGGGTAATTTTTTTTAAATTAAGTGCGAGTTGGCGTTTGGTGATGCTTGTAAAAAGTAATGATTGTGCAATTTTTCAATTACGGTAGGTAGAGAGTGGTTGTGTTCTAAACTTCTGAAGGTAAGCCGGTGGGTATTGAGTTGTTAGGAGCCTGCGCCACTGTGATTAGTTTGTTAATCAGCACTATTCAAACGAAATACTACATTACGAATACTACATTGTAGTATAATATCAACTACCTGGTGTCCACGACACAAGCCTCGTTATTTAGTGTGGTACTAGATGGTGCTGTGCTGTGCACACAGATAGTTTATAACCTGGATTAACACATAGGATACTTTTTATCCCAGTAATATGATTGCGTGGGACAATTACCGAACTAGACGCGGACGAAGCCGCGGCCCGCTAGTTTGAATAAATAACTTTTAACTTTTTCTACTCACCCACTAGAGGATGTCCAGAAACACTGGCTTCGTTGATCTCCGAAAGAGCGGCGACTGCGTTAGCAACTACCATCGGATTGGAGTCACTCAGCAGATCCTTCAGTTGGTCTAAGAAACCCTGTCAATCAAAAGTTCAGTAAATAATACAGTGTTTTTATTCTAACTGGGACTGTATGTGGATATTTCAATCTACGAGTTACATTATTTTTCTTAACAGTTCCCAGTAACTCTCAGACTCATGACTCATGTTACATGTGAAAAAAATTGACGTCCTTAATTTTTGGTAATGTGTGAGTTATGTCCAAGATCCAAAAATATGTTTTTTTTTAGTCTCTCAATATGAATAGGTATTTGGAAAATCACAGTTTAATGTTTTAACCCAACTGCGTGGGGTGCTTCCAGTCTAACCGGATGCAGCTGAATACCAGTATTTTACATAGAGCGACTGCTTATCTGACCTCAACAACCCAGTTAGTACTGGGTAATACAATACCCCTTAGTAAGTCTGGTTCTCAGACTTTTTTGGCCACTGACTACATGTTACGACTGTCAAAGATCTACAAATGACACCCGGGACCAACTGCTCAACGTGGTTTCCGAGGCACAGCGGAAACTTGATATATATTGGGTGGTCACTTATTCACAGACCAACCTAGACAAGCATGGCTATATGTAAAGATCGACCCGAGCGGTAAAAGTAAAATGAGAAGTTTAAATAAATAAATAGTCACCTGATCCTCGACCATACTCGAAGAGATATCATAGAGCTTAGCAACACAGACGGCAGCAGTCTTCCTGACATATGGGTCCTCGTCCTTCAAACACTTGCGGAGCGGCTCACACAAGTATTCAGTGATCTTGTCCACTCGTATGCAGCCCATGGTCCTCACCGCTAGGGCTCTGATCAGAGGGTTGGAGTCCTCACAGTCCTGCAGTTTCAACGTGGTTTGTGTCGGTATTGTGTATAAAAAGAAAAGAGAAGCAACACATCAATCATACTGAAGCAATTTTACTAGAAGCGTTGTAAGGGAAACCTTTTTTGTGTGCCTAAGATTTCTTGTTCCATTTTTTTTAATATACAGTTTAAATGTAAGTCTCTAATCATTTTGGAAATGGAATTCAAAGGAAAAAATCATTAATACAGAAACAATTTCAAATGTCTTTTTAACACGATTTTTTTTTCAAACATGAAATAGTATAACAATGAGGAGGTAAGTTTAACAGTAATATAATAGTTTAAAACAATAAATTTACCAATAATTTTTATAGACTTCTATCTAACTCGCTTGGCAGACTAAATGGTTTCCCTTGCATAATAAATATGGGATAATATAGTAAAATAATAGCCGATGTGCTTCTATTCATAATACAGTATGAGGCATGGATTTTATTTTCATACATTTGTTTTTTTTTTGTTACTTGTTGTCGATTATAATGTAGATTTACACATTTCTTGTGCCAGTGTTAGGGTTAGATTAGTATAAAATATTTGGTTAATATTGTGATATAGGTTATCATGCAATTGTATAATTTTCCTATTGCATGCAGGGTGGTTTCATCAGGATGTTAAGTGCTAATTTAATTGATAATGTTGAAAATTTCTGTTAGACATTTTTGCAATTCCAATTCAGAAATATAATTTTCTTAAAAATAAAGATGGTGGGAGGGTATTTAAACAAAGTAATTTGATAAGTTTTGTTTTTAGTTTCTGTTCATTTTATTTTATGTAATTCGCAAAACATTACTCATTTTCCCCCATTTTTAACATGAATATGTAAGAATGAAATTAAAATGAACTGGACTGTGCTCAACAAATAATAATAAAAAAAAAAAAAACATCTTATTACACCTAACTTGCTGTCTGACAGAAATTTCACAAGAATTTCACCATAAATTATTTCACAACAGAGATTTTTACAAAAATTTCAAAATTTTCTCAATATCAATGTGTAAATCTACAATCAGATGAATTGATTTTGGTTTTTCTGGATCATTTTGTTACCTTAACAAGCTGGTATGTTGGTAGATCCTTCCACCCATCATTATAGGTACAGTAGACATTAAAAAACGATAAAAAATACATGTCACACACAAAATAACTACAAAATAGTAGTTATTATATTATGATAAATTTGAATATACTAAGACAAGTCATCATGAATATTCTATTTTTTGTAGAAAGTTTTAATCCCCTTATTTAATCACTTTCATAAAAATTTCAACCCATTCAGATTATTCAGAATTTAGTAACATGAAACTTTATGGAAGGACATTCAGAAAAGGTTTTGTTTGATAAACAAAAGGATTACCGTAAGCTATCGGTAACTTCAAAAATTTGTCTAGAAATGTAAATATATCTGACTCCAATGCCAATGCTTCCAAAACAAATTTCTCCAGGAAGTCAGTGTGAAATTTATTACATAATGGAGTGCTATGCCAAAACTTACAGCTGAAAAATCATATCACACCACAGCAAAATGTTTCAAACACCTATAATCAAAACGTAACATTTCCTGAATAAACACACACACTCACACTCAACACCGAACTATGTATTATACCACTGTACATACCTTGACAAATGTATTAACAGCCATGATAGCCATATCAGGCTGAGACTTAGCGTAGTTCATCAGGTACAGGTAGACAAGCTTCTTCAACTCCAAGTTGTCAGTCTGCATGCAGTTGACCACATCTGGGAAGAGCGCTGACACATCTTTTCCGACGGTCATCGAGGCAATTACCTGATAAAGAAATTAACGGTAAAGTTGTGTTAAATGAGGAAAATGTTGTGAGCACAGTTTTAAATCTGAATGTGGATGGAATACGAGTCGAGACCAAAGAAACGAGGGATGAACTGTGTTAAGAATGATATGGCAAGAAAAGAAGTATCTGATGAGATGACAAGAAGTATGGAAGAAGACATGCTGCAACCTCAAATGAATTAGGATAAGGGCAAGAGAATGATGACTGTGTTGAAGGGGCAAGGAGTATGTAAGATTCCTAGCAGCTGATATGGTGTAGTTTCTGCCGGGGATGTGGGGGCGTACATGGGAAAACAGGATGATTCTATGAATGTATGACTCCACACAGTCCACACCTTCTGCAATATTATAGGTAAGCATTTTAGTTTTCCTTTGTTTTTAATTTGTTTTAACTTGCTTTTAATTTGGGTAATCATAATCATATTGTTTGATTCTGAATACTCTCACTCGTTATCGCTGTAAAAGCTGATTCTGTCCTGGAGGGGGCCTGGTGACCTGTAACACAGGTTTTTTCTAAAAACCTACATCAGGCACCAGTCTCTCACAACGGTTGGATACAGCATATTATATGACATTTTTTTTGTTAACATTAATTCTAAGTCAACTTTGTGAGAGAGAATAAATGATTGAAATTGAAAAATTGATTGAAATTGAATGTATTGTTTTGTATTGTACAACTGGCTGGTGTCCGCAACTTCACGTCAAAGCGCGTATTTTGTGTATGGGCTATTATAATCCACCACCACGGGCCCAGTGCGGGTTGGTAGATGTCACATGTGTTCGAATTTTTGATTCTATTACATGCCGGATTCCTCACGATGTTTACCTTCACTGTTTTTGAAAGCAGTGGTGGCCCAGTGGTGGTGGTAAATGCAAATGCATGCATTTGTGTGCCTAGAAAATGATTGACATGAAACAAAATAGTAAAACTAATTGAAAACTCTAGGGCTGAATTTTTTCCTTAGCCAAAGGCTTAGGGTTGTCATACAGTGTGATATGAACACCGCTAGTCTCTTGGGGATGTTACCAGATGACAGTGTTGAGGAGGATGCCATTTTTAAAATGTTTAGTTTAAGTTAATTAGTTTGGTTTATTTAAATAAAGTTAATAGTAAATAATGTACATACATACTGAATTTAAATAAATTAAATAAATAAATTCAGCCTATCGGAAACTATTGACGATGTTCTTTGGTGGGAACTAACAACACTAGCTATACCAATCTGTGGTACCCTCAAAAATAATGTTACTTCAAAGAAAAATATGTAACATAAACTGTAGGTAGGGACCGGGTAGCTGACTATTCTAATTTTAACCCTTCTTTTTAGTAAATTCAAAAGTTAAATAAAAAAGAGTTCTTAGGCAATACTAAATAGTAATATTTAGGAAGCTGACCATTTGCAAAGTGTATGTATTAATCTTTAACCTCCTGAGTCCCCGTGGTCTTTATAAAGGACAAATTATTATACGTCACTAAGTCCTGATATTTTTTCCTGGTCGCTAGTATAAAAACCGAATGTCCTTTTTAACACACATTTGAGCTTTTCGCTTGTAGTGTTGGCCCAGCTGTATTTGATTTCTTTGACCAATCAAAATTCAGATGCTTGAATGTTCGAGAATCAAATGAGCCAATAACAAAATGAACAATCATTCACTTTACCGGCGTGCGTGGTTGAAAATGGAAGGCCGACGGAGTAGAGGTAAGTTAATCTTTGAATATCTTATTAATCTATTGTTCAATTTTGTATTGAGATACGTTTTTAAATTGCTAATATGTTAATGTTCTTTTAAAAGGTATTTCGGTCTTTGCTATAATAATAGCCAGTCATTTTGTGCTCTTTTGAAAGTACTTTCGGCTTTTGTAGCAATAGTTTAATGCTACCACCTAATTCACATCTTTTTGGTGCCACTCACGTAAGGTTAATACCATTTCGGGGTAAATTAAAATATTAATTTTATTACTGTTTCAAAATTCATAAATAGTAGGAAAATTATAATTTTTTAATTACTATATTAACACCCGTGTATTTTATCATTTCAGATTTAACAGAAAACCAAATTAGCGATACATTTATTTATTTATTTAAACTTCATGTACAAGAGTGGTACATAGGCGGACTTAATACCACAAGACATTCTCTACCAGTCAACCTTTGGGTCAAATAAGACAGCATTGTGATAGAGTGTAAAAATCAATGAGAAAAATACCATTTTGTTAACAAATCGAAATACATAAATAGTATACATACAAATACACATATATTACAGATAAGATGAAATAAACTAATACATATTAACTCTTCATCCGATGAAAGTAGCAATTCTGACACGGAAGTAGTGACTACAGGAGTTCGAACAAGAGGGGGTGTTCGAGTAAGAGGGATTAGAGGTCGTCGTGGTGTACGTACCCGTGGCGACAGCACGTTACAGGAACAGGGGTAACCTTACCGCACCTATACCCCAACTCCAGGAGATGTCATATTTGCCGCAAGATGTAAATCGGACTACATATTTGATTATTTTGAAGAGTATGTTGATGATGACATAATAGAACATATAGTGACAAAATCAAACCAAACAGCTATAGAAAGGCCAGGAAGAAGTCTTAATTTGACCAAGGAGGAATGCAAAATAATTATGCGAATTGCTGAAAAGCTCATTGATGATAATGTTTACAGAGATTTATCATTTGATGATGACGGTATTCCAGAAACTTAAACAAATGTGACCGTTGGGCGACCGCCTATTGTACCACTACCCTCAAAAACAACAAGAAAGCATGGAATCGACCATTTCCCGAAATGTCTAGTGTTCAACATCGCTGCAGGAATCAAGGCTGTACCAAGAAGACCTCAGTTAAATGTATTGGGTGCAAATTAAATTTATGTCTGACAACAAAAAGAAACTGTTTTAAATCTTCCATGAGAGAGATTAGGCTGAGCTATTTTATTATTGTTGATGAGTTGATTGTTTAATATCGTGATCTCTTTTCATAAGGAAACATATTTGTTAATTAGAAGTATCCATAACTTATAACTTGCTGAGCTAGCTGTCTGATTTTTTGTTACCAATTATTGTGATTAGTATATCAAGGTGCTGCTATTGTGTTCATGTTGATGTAAGAAATTGTAATAGTAGCAGTCATGTATCAATAATTTTCTCTTATTTTAAAACATTTTGTTAATAATTTGAGTACATATCTACTTTTTGTTTATTTTTTGTTAAGAAAATCTGATTCTTCTTTATCTAATTTTGATTTTAAGTAACTTTTGCCAAAGTGTACTGCTAAAGTTTTTTTAATGTTATAAGTCAATGTGTAATAATTTGTCACAATTGTTAAAAACTTATAAAAAAAAAACATAATTTGATTTTTGAGCATAAACAGAACCGCGTTTTACTGTATTTATTATGATAGTCTATATCCTATCACATCCGAAAGTCCTTTAAGACGAACAATTTTCAATTCCTACTTTTGTGTACAATGACCGGAAGTACTTTTTAAAGAACAAATGGCTGGTCGAAGTAACACATATTAAAAAAAATAAAAAAATCTTGCAAAAAACTTATGTTCTGGCAAAAATCATGATATGCAGTGGTAACACTGTAATTACAAAATAAAGTCTCAGGACTTAAGGCATTCTTCCATTTTGTTCTTTCTAAAGGACAGTCGGCCTTTCAGACATGGTGAGAAAAAAATATGGCGGACTCAGGAGGTTAAAAAATAACAGCAATGGGCTAGCCAGGAAATTTACTCAATTACATTTTTTATGATTGTTGTGAATGGTCAATGACAGATGATTTGTCCAGTTTGGATGATGACACTGTGGATTTTGAGTGCTGTAGTAAGTATATTATTTTTTAAGTAATCCTTGCTTAAATTAATATAAACCAAAATTGAGATAAAAGTGTGCTTTTACTTAATTAGAACTTACTTTTTTCACTGCCTCCTTCTTTTTTTCCTTTTTGTCACTGTTCAACTCTGATTTTAGTTCGAATATCTCACCCTTCTTCGTGGTCGTAAAATACTTTGAATCGGTCATTTTGACTGCCTTTAAGCTTTTTATTCTAATATAACTGCACTCTGATGGAGGAAAATCTATTTATTTGTGACACCCGACCTAGAAAATCGATAATATCAGATGAATTTGACAGGCAGTTTGCGGCACCGAATACTCATACAAAAGTAAATTTATACTGAAATAAGTTTAGAAGAAACTCAATTATGTTCCTTTGTTGTATTAAAACAATATAAATAGACGAAAAACAGTAAGAAAATTAATTAAAACTTCCAAACGCACTTTTGACACGACGAAAGGGGCGTAACAATACTAGGGATGTACACTGCTATGCGATTTTTGTGAAGTAATCAAATGCTCGAAATCGATTACCTGACAGTTTAACAACTAGAAATATTTCGATTGGAAACTTTTCATCATTAATTTAAATGCCCTTTTTTTTGCTAACTAAGGATCGTTGGTAAGTCTCATTTCATTAAACCAAATATCGTAATTTTTATTCAGCAAGCCCTAAAGACTTGTAGGCTTTAGCTACATAAAATTAAATATTGTCTACGCTACCTGCAGTTTGACCACTCCGAACATTGACGAGCGCCTCAACACGCTACCGGCCACCTCCTTCGAGTGTGGGGATTACTGGGGATGTATGAATTTCAATCGCACCACGCATCAGTGTTAAACTAGTATTTTAAAACTTTACTTAAATAATTACTCGAGTTTAGAGCTGTGTTGTTTTATTTGTGAAGAGTTCTCAAAACCATCAATACACACATAGGCTTTACAGACTAAGGAGTAAGTAGTATATAACGATTAAAAAACTGTGTGTATTTCTATTTAAGATATTTTATTGAAAATTTTACCAAACATAGCGATTAAAATAATTAACATTTTGTTGATCGAAAACAGTTGATTAAAAATCGAGACTGGGTACATGACTATTTTGACTCATATACATTTCGTTTAGAAATCTGCAACAAAATAAAGTAACAAAAAAACTGGTAGGTAAAGGATAATTCATTTTGACATTCAATATTTTATATCACGTTGCGCGTTGCAATAAAATTGGGAACGCAGCTACACATAAAACTTGCTTTTACTTTAGTTACTGGAATATATTCTGAAAATATTTTTAACTAAGTTTCCGAACAAATACCACGTTTTGTTTCTGCACCATTCTACAGTATACCTACAAATGCTGTCCAAAATAGTGTTCCAGAAACTAACAGAGGACAGACAAACTAAAAGCCAGGGGCATAGCTACAGGGCCCCTGATGTGTTGAGGAAATAAAACACACAATCTTTCTCTTGTGGTGGTGTGTGGCTAAATAACAAAAATCGCTCGGTTCGATCGTTAGGTTAAGACGTGCTTGCCTAGGTTGGTCTGTAGATGGGTGACCACCCTTACATACCGAGTTTCTTCCATGACTCGGAAAGCACGTTAAGCTGTTGGTCCCGGGTGTCATTTCTCTATCTTTGACAGTCGTTACAGGTCTGTGTTACAAGTAGTCAGTGGCCCAGTCTGACAACCAGTCTTACTAAGTGGTATCGTATTTCCCAGTATTAACTGGGTTGTGGAAGTCAGATAGGCAGTCGCTCCATGTAAAATACTAGTATTCAGCTGCATCCATTTAGACTGGAAGCCGACCCCAACATAGTTGGGAAAAGGCTAGACAGATGATGTAGTGGCAATGTGGTTAACAGTGGATTGATTAACTATGTACCTACACGATCCACGTGTACAAGCAAGTCTTGTATGTTCTATTATGCAACTATGACCATAATCTATTATCTATTACTATCTGTTACTAATATTATAAAGCAGAAGAGTTTGTTTGTTTGGTTGAACGCGCTAATCTCAGGAACTACCGGCTCGAATTGAAAAATTATTTTTGCGTTGGATAGTCCATTTATCGAGGAAGGCTATATAACATTACGCTATGACCAATAGGAGCGGAGCAGCAATAAGAAATGTTGCAAGCGGGAAAAAAGCTTCCGTTGAGCAGGCGATGCGTTGCGATATCAAAACTTCACGCGAACGAAGTCGCGGGCAGTAGCTATATATAATATAATCTATATACTTATATTACATATTTACATATAATATTATAAAGCAGAAGAGTTTGTTTGGTTGAACGCGCTAATCTCTGGAACTACTGGTTCAAATTGAAAAAATCTTTTTGTGTTGGATAGTCCATTTATAGAGAAAGGCTTTAGGCTATATAACATCACGCTACGACCATTAGGAGCGGAGCAAAAATGAAAAATGTTGCAAAAACGGTTTTTTTTTCGTTTTTCTCTCGTAAATGACGCAGATGAAGTTGCGTCGGTCAGCTAGTGAAGTATAAGAGGTGCAGGTGGGGTACCCACCTGTATCACTGATTCTGGCAAACCAGGATGGATGATGAATGATTTCATAGAAAAATAAGTTTTTGTTATATCACTAGTACTTGCTAATCTTTACGATGCTTAAAAATAAACATCCAGGTAATTAGGCTTTTATTACTTTCTTGTTCAGATTTTCTTTGATCCACTCTAAACCAAGGGGTGATCCACTGAGGACCAGGTGTACATGTCACCGTAAAATTGTCAAATACGTTATATTGTAATATCTCTAGCGATATTGTAAAGTCTCGAATTATTGTCAAACGAAAATACTGCTTACAATAAAACACATTATTTTTCGTGAAATGCATGCGATGGTACTGATGGTAGTCAACTCACGCGGTGTGGAGAGAAGGAGGGGTCCCCCTTGCCCAGAGGTACCACTCTCATGAAAAGATACTGTACCATTAATGAGAAATATCGATTAATATAACCTAACCTTAAAACACTTCATATTCCCCTAAAAAGCGTAGTCGACGGAGCCCGGGCCCTTATTTCCGGGTGCAGGGTTTAAAGGAACCTACCTAACTAACCTAACGGGGGGGGTGCCCCAAGTCCCGATTATGGGGGCAGAGATACTTCCGTATGTTTAGTTGACAATAATTCGAGATATTACAATATCGCTAGAGAAACACGTTATATTGTAATATAACGTGTTTGACAATTTTACGGTGACATACACAGTGGATCAAAGCTCACTATAAAAAAACTTATATCTTTCTTATTGTACTATGCTGGTCAGAAAGGCCAATAAAATTGTAAAACTGAATAACCATATGTGCCTCTGGCAATTTTTCGTACAATTTTGACTATTAGTTTAGATATTATGATGCGTAAAAAAAAAAGTGATCCACTGTTGACAATGTTACCCTACACGTATTTTTTTGCTGTCGTAGTGCGACACTATAGTAATTAATACTTTTTCTATTTTCACCGGTAAACTTGGAAAAAATTTTCAATTCTATCTGGAGGGAAAGTACTCGGAAGACTGGAAATAGGAAAATTTTACCTTTTTCCTGTTTTTAAAAAGAAACAAATCTGCATTCACAGATTTTCGAAAATACGCTTGCCACACTCTGGAATCGAACCGACTAGAGTTCGAAAAAAAGCAATGGTTTGTACGGCCCGTGAGTTTATTTAAAATAAGAACACTTTGTTAATTAAAAAACGTACTTTAATATACTTCTTAAGTTATCTCTTTTTTTAATTTATACACATCTTGGTCCAGACCTTTAAATGTCTATTTACACAAAATCAGAAAATATTTCTAAAAACTTCTCTTACAAGTTAAGTCATGCATGACGCATTATTCTTTAAAAAATTAACAAAATATAGAACTTGAACTTAAAATGCATACTTTTAACAAGATAATGAATATAAAAAACAGAGATTCCAAAATAAAGGAAAATACATTTTAAAGTAAATCGTAATCAGTTTATAAATAATTTTCTTTAATTTAATAGTTCATGCAGACAATAGTCAAAAGTAACAGTTCATAACAAAAAACATGAAGAATTCAGAACATTTTTTTTCAATAAATGGAACCTCATGTATGATAACTACTTTTAAATATTGTCAATACTTTAATAGCTCATACACGTAAAACTGTAAATAGACAAAAATCCGTATACTTAATATTTATTTCTTAACAAACGAACTTTAGGAAGTATATTCTAGTCAGTTTTGACAAGAAACTCTTCGACTTCTAGTTTTTGCCTCATAATACCTGTTAGCACCACTTCCGTACTACAAACTACATTTAAAGTCTTTTCTGACTGCAGTAGATAGTACACTAGATGCAGATCATTCGGTACAGTGAGTACTAAGTAACTGTAATTCTTCTGATTGTGCATCTCTTGTATGGAGACGTAAGATCGTCGGTTTTTCTCGACTTTCCCTCCGCATAACTCAATCATTTCAGTGAGAGCGCCGCGGGACGGTTTGACGCACGGTGTGAGGAAGAACGTGACTCCTTCAAAGAGTTTCTTCCTCATTTCTCCAGATAGTAGCACTTCTGATACGTCGCATTTGAACATTTTGTTGAAAGCGTCGTCGCGGAGACCGTGTTTGGCTTCGTCTGCGAACTTGTTGAGGCGTTGGCTCTCGAGGATCCACTCCGGTGTGAGCAGATGTTTGACGGTGACGAGACTGCTGATGAGCTTGCATGTGCGGATCAGTTTGTCCATCACGAGGTGGGTCGCTTCGGCGGCTGAAGAGACCACGAGGCCGCCAAGTTGCCTGTAAACATAAAAATGATTAAGTTAGCTTTTACTTTTGATTTTGGACAGTGACAATAGGGCACGACAAAAAAAGTCTAATTAGTCCGTCAGTTAAATTATCAAAAAATTATTTGACCCGTATTTTTTCTTTTGTTACGTAAACCAAAATTGACGAAGATACGACGCTTTTAAAATTCTCAATACGTCAATATAATTTTTAGAGCGTACTGACGTCATGAGCCCCCCTTCCGAGTTTTGATGCGTTTTGATCTTTGTCAATATACATTGATTTACAAAAACAAAAAATGTGTCCATTATTTTCCAATACTCTACATGACGGACTAAATAGATTTGTTATTTTTTGATACTGTCGTCACGCCTATTCTAAGTTAAGCCTCGTATCCACTAGGCAACATTTGTCGCACGACATGTTGCACAACATGTTGCTCAATGTGTTGAAAGTCAGCGCGGAACATTTGTTTAGCAACGTTGTCTGTCTACACATGATTTCGCTCGCATCAGTCGTCGACAACATGTCGCCAGAGGAACTAGTGTCGAATTGAGCACTACACGGACATTTCTGCGCGTCACGTCATTCGACAACATTTGTTGCTCAACTGCATGTTGCACCGAAACAAACAACAAGCCGTGCTTCATGTTCGTCGCGCGATGTTGTGCAACGCTGTCGAACACCGAGCGTCACGTGTTGCGCGTCAATAGGCTAGTTTCCAGTTTTCCACCATCAATAAATTGAAAAACTATTTAATCCGTCAGTTAGAGTATTGGAAAATAATGGACACGTATTTTTTGTTATTGTAAATCAATGAATATTGACAAAGATAAAACGCATCAAAACTCGGGGGTGGGCTCGTGACGTCAAAACGCTTTAAAAATTATACCACGGCGTGTGACGTATTGAGAATTTTAAAAGCGTCGTATCTTCGTCAATAATTGTGGTTTACGTAACAAAAGAAAAAATATGGGTCAAATATATTTTTCACTCCTCTTGCTCGAAAAGACCGTCATAATAGCGTACCAGAGGGGGCGTAAAATTACATATTATAGCCCTAGGGAAAATAATTTTTTTTTAAAATTTTTGTCGTCGGTGTTCGAAAACGCACAAGTCTTTGTTCATAATTCATAAAGAATCGACTTATTACTGTTCCATTAAAAAAAAAAAAAAACATTTAATTTAGAAAATGGAACCAAACCCGCCGAACGCCGAACTCTTTGGCAGGATGTGTGCGTTGCATTCCAGCTACAGAAGAAATAAAAAAAGGCATTGGCGCGAAATTGTATGATTTTTTCTGTATTATTTATTTGAATTATAACTCGGTTTCTATTTACTACCTCGCTTAAGCTCGGTAGTAAAACTACCTCGTCTATAATGGGTCTTTTTAGCCCCTTGTATTACAATGTACTATTGATAATCTAACTGACAGACTAATCAGTTTTTTTTGTCATCTACCGTATTGTTATACGAGGCTTTAAGGTTTTCAAAGCAAGACCGTCGTAATATCTCCCAACTTTTATTACCACAGTACAAATGTTTTTCCCTTTATGGTTAGTTTTATATTATCTAGTGTATAGGGTGTAAAAAAACCTCTTAACGAAGCCGCAAAGCACTTGTTCTCCTCGTCATTGTGATCATTTTTGAAGTGATAACTTCTTATGGGAGGGTAAACCATTTGGGAGGTTAGTTATCACTTCTGTCGGACGCACTCGTTTTTTTTTGTTTTAGACCATACCTGGGAGCCTTCTAGTTACGGAGATATTGGGGGTCAAAGTTCCATCTATTTGACACATTTTTTTTTTTAAATAAACGTTTTTAATGTACTATATTCAATCTATCCATCAGCACAATGTTTTGAGTGTGTAGCATTAAGAGGGCTGTCAATTTTTTTTCTTGTATTTTGGTGTTTTAAGAGTCGAACACTCTAATACAAGAAAAATTGTGATATTAATTTTGAGTAGTTGCATATTATTTTTTAATTTTGTGGCCATACCTAAGCCATAATCACACATCAAAACTGAGAATTTAGATGTGTGATTATGGTTTAAAAATGGCCACAAAATTAAAAAATAATATGCTCGAGAAAGTTTGATTAATTCTCTATGGAGTGCTCAAAAATAATATCAAATTTCACTTAAATTTTTCTGGTATTCAAGTGATAAACTCTAAAAACACTGAAATACAATAAAATTGTGATAGCCCTCTTAAGTCTACCACAAAACATGATTTTTCACTCCAAAAAAAAAGTCGTTTCCCAGCAACAATTTTTTCTAAAACAGCTGTTTTTAGATAATCAGACGGTTATCTTTTCGGTGAACATGGACCTTAGTTTGATGTACAGAATGCTTAGTGGACGGCTTCGTGATGAGGTTGTTTACACCCTGTATAATTAATTTCTAAGAACTAAGACGATGGTACGTTCTACACTGTTACGCTTACGCCAAACACAAACGACCCAAAACTACAATAAATGCAACCCTTTACCACTAAACAGTTATAATACATTTAGTTATACTTAGTGTCAGTTTAATGTAATTGTGGACAATAACCTAATATTTCAAAATGGATATTGATTAATTAACTTGATTGTCTTCGTAAATATGGTTCGCGTTTTCATCCGTTTCTGTTTTAATGGCGCTGTAACCAAAATATCTAGCTTATTAAAATACTCCATAGTTTTTTTGTGATACTAGATATGTATTGTACATATTGTCGTTCCATGCCGAGCTAAGACTTATTTGGCTTCATGTTTTGTTCGTGTTTTATTTAAGGTGAAAACGTCAGGGCAGCCCGCGAAATTCAAATTTTCTTACGTTTTCTGCAATTTGCAGGCCAGTGCTTGGTTGTTTGTTGATGAAAATATCGTTCGCGACTGCAAGACGTATGTAGATACAGAATCATAATCATCAAAATCATGAATACCACCCTCCAAGTTTATAAAGGTCTAAAAACGATTTTGACATTGAAAAAGTCGTTGCAAATTGCAAAAAAAAGTAAGAAAATTTGAATTTCGCGGGCTACCTTTCTTCTACCTTAATTTAGATATAGTATCGAGTGCGAATCTTTATGAATAGTTTCCCCACCTGACAATAGCGGCCAGTTTGTGCTGCAGGTGGGGCGTGAGCGCGGAGAAGGCGACGCGCGGCGCCAGGTGTAGCGGGGGCGGCGGGTGGAGCGGGTGGTGCGGGGCGGGCGGGGGCGGGGGCGGGGGCGGCGACAGGCGCGGCCTCTTGCGCCGCCCGCCCGCCGCCACACACGCCGCCGCCGCGCCTCGCTTGGCACGCTCGTGAGATTCCTGGGTTATGTTTATTGGCATTTTCCACGCATCTAGGGATGAAAAAATAATAAGTACATTAACTCGTACAACACGTGAAAAAGGGCATTTCACTGGAGGAACTAAGTTGGATCCCGAGAGCAGCGAAGGATTCTAGTCTTCTACAGTAGAATCCTGAGCGCAGCAAGAGATTCTATAGTAGAATCCTGAGCGCAGCAAGAGATTCTATAGTAGAATCCTGAGCGGGGCGAGGGATACAAGAACCGAGAGGAAATTTTTCTTCACGAGTTGTGTACTATACTTTTTACCATTGATTCCAAGAAAATAAATCGAAGTATAGTATTTATTTATCAATCAGGTTGATCTACAAGGTTAGGCCACGTTTACCAAGGTCGATCTGTGGATGGGGTGACCACTAATTCATTACATATCAAGAAAAGAGGAGATGATTAGAAAATGAGTAACAGAGATGTATTAAAGAAGACACTCTGCGTCGACGGACCCCAAATAAATATGGCTAACGCCAGGAGAATGATAATGATGAATGTTAGTTTAGATGTAACTTACTCATTAAATGTGACACTAAACTGTAGTCCATACGGAACGGGCTCGTTAAGTTGAACTGTTGATACTTTGCGTTCTCGATCTGTAGAACAAAACGAAATAATGTTTCTTTTATTTTTTAAATTCACCGACTTTTGTTTTTTAAGTAATCTTTATACTATTATTGTGATTGATAACTGTTACTACGAAAACACAAAATCTTTACTTTACAGGAGTTCAATCTATAAAATACAATCAGCCGTAAAACCTTTTTGGTGTTCGTGAAAACATTGACTGAAGGATACATTTAATAAAAATGGTTATGGACGTATTTAAAATAAAGTTATAACATTAAAAACTTGTTATTAAAAAAAAATCTTGCGAAATAGTTGAAACTATGCCATCCAATATCTCCATAAGTAGAAGGTCATTAAGTCCGCCTATGTACCACTATTGTACATGAAGTTTAAATAAATAAATAAATATCCACTGCCCTGCCCTGTATAGTATTAGTTAGTGGGTGACCTGTGACAGCGCGCTCATGTTGCCCAGCAGTAGGTCGGTGAGCCAGGCGGCCGTGACCACGGGGATGCCCCACTCTCGCGCACGTCGGTACTTGTTGCCTTCCGCTCGCTTGCAGATCAGGACTGTGTTGTCGCGCGTCATGTATGGTGTTAGCTGCAAATAAGGAAAAAAATTAGTTAGAATTAAGACATTATGAAAACATTAAACTAAATAATTGTAGATGATTGATAATTACAAGGTATTGGCGTACATGCTGGTGACTATAAGTGTGTCGCACGGTACCTTAGCGCCGATGTGCTCGACACAGAAGGTGACGCGGTCCCGCTCGTCGTCCCGCCAGCCGGAGATGGCGGCGCGGTGGTGGCGTGCGGGCCGGTCCCGCGCCGCGTACATGCTGGTGACTATAAGTGTGTCGCACGGTACCTTAGCGCCGATGTGCTCGACACAGAAGGTGACGCGGTCCCGCTCGTCGTCCCGCCAGCCGGAGATGGCGGCGCGGTGGTGGCGTGCGGGCCGGTCCCGCGCCGCGTACATGCTGGTGACTATAAGTGTGTCGCACGGTACCTTAGCGCCGATGTGCTCGACACAGAAGGTGACGCGGTCCCGCTCGTCGTCCCGCCAGCCGGAGATGGCGGCGCGGTGGTGGCGTGCGGGCCGGTCCCGCGCCGCGTACATGCTGGTGACTATAAGTGTGTCGCACGGTACCTTAGCGCCGATGTGCTCGACACAGAAGGTGACGCGGTCCCGCTCGTCGTCCCGCCAGCCGGAGATGGCGGCGCGGTGGTGGCGTGCGGGCCGGTCCCGCGCCGCGTACATGCTGGTGACTATAAGTGTGTCGCACGGTACCTTAGCGCCGATGTGCTCGACACAGAAGGTGACGCGGTCCCGCTCGTCGTCCCGCCAGCCGGAGATGGCGGCGCGGTGGTGGCGTGCGGGCCGGTCCCGCGCCGCGTACATGCTGGTGACTATAAGTGTGTCGCACGGTACCTTAGCGCCGATGTGCTCGACACATAAGGTGACGCGGTCCCGCTCGTCGTCCCGCCAGCCGGAGATGGCGGCGCGGTGGTGGCGTGCGGGCCGGTCCCGCGCCGCGTACATGCTGGTGACTATAAGTGTGTCGCACGGTACCTTAGCGCCGATGTGCTCGACACAGAAGGTGACGCGGTCCCGCTCGTCGTCCCGCCAGCCGGAGATGGCGGCGCGGTGGTGGCGTGCGGGCCGGTCCCGCGCCGCGTACATGCTGGTGACTATAAGTGTGTCGCACGGTACCTTAGCGCCGATGTGCTCGACACAGAAGGTGACGCGGTCCCGCTCGTCGTCCCGCCAGCCGGAGATGGCGGCGCGGTGGTGGCGTGCGGGCCGGTCCCGCGCCGCGTACATGCTGGTGACTATAAGTGTGTCGCACGGTACCTTAGCGCCGATGTGCTCGACACAGAAGGTGACGCGGTCCCGCTCGTCGTCCCGCCAGCCGGAGATGGCGGCGCGGTGGTGGCGTGCGGGCCGGTCCCGCGCCGCGTACATGCTGGTGACTATAAGTGTGTCGCACGGTACCTTAGCGCCGATGTGCTCGACACAGAAGGTGACGCGGTCCCGCTCGTCGTCCCGCCAGCCGGAGATGGCGGCGCGGTGGTGGCGTGCGGGCCGGTCCCGCGCCGCGTACATGCTGGGCAGGTGCAGCGCGTGCCACGGTGGGACCACGCCGCGCCGCAGCATGGCGTCCGACAGCCAATACGCAGTCACGCAGCGTTTCGCGTCCCGTAGTGCCTAAAAATGTAACGTAAATAATATAGATTGTGAACCACAAAATTCATGACGCATATGAAAATAAAGCACACAAAACAAAGAAAACATATGTCTCATTCAAACAAAACGGCCATCGTTTGGCAGACTGCTGGGTCTCGCTGTGAGACAATGATTTATTTTCAATTTTTTAAATCGTTTTTAGCGAAAAATACTAACATCCGTCTTTGTTTTTAGGTAAACTCTGCTTGTCAAGTAGTCTGTACATACCTGCATGACGACGCCATGTTTCTGCGTCTCACACAGCACATGCGTGACCCTGGCGCAGTAGACGGGCTCCAGTTCTCCGCCGCGACGCTGAATGGCTTCGGCCCACCGAGCGACTCGGTCCGCGCCCCACGACTGTTGGTACTCCACCTGTGTTCCAGATGAAGGTAGATAATAATTAGTGTCCGAACGAAAGAAAAATTTCAAATTAAAAATTGTATTTTTAATTTTTTGATGGCATGCTAAAATCTAACGTGTTTTTACACATGACGGAAACTTAACAAAGCCAAAAGGCACTTGTTCTCCCCGTTGTTGCAATTTTTTTTGGTTGTGGACCTACTTGTAGCGGAGATATTGGAGGTGAAAGTTTCAACTTTTTCACAATATTTTTTTCAAATACTTACTGGTTTTTAAGGAAATAACTTTTCATTAATTACCTCCATAACCCGTTTATTATTAAATGCATCCGTAACGACGTTTTGAGTAATTTTAATATTGATTTTTCACCCCAAAAAAAAGTAGTTTCTCATCAATATTTTTTGCGTAGAGCTTACTTAGTTTGATGTAAAGAATGCTTGGTCGACGGCTTCGCGAAGAGGTTACGCCCTGTATACTGACATATGAAGATTCGGACACCATCTAGCTAGTTTATAAAAAGTCACTTACGATATGAAACACGCAGCCTAGTAGGAACAGGTCTGGTGGTAGCTTGAGGTTGGGGTTGTGGCCGTAGAACTGCGCGCGCGCAGGCGGCGGCCGCGCTGGTGGCGCGTACACCTGCACGGGAATGTCGAGGATTTATTGCGTAACATAATAACGGTCCCAATGTATGTCTCTAATGGTTGGTAATTCAAGAATAATCATTCATATTTATGATGAAGAGATTAGCTTTAATTTTTCAGGCAAAATTCATACTTCATGTGAATTTATTGGGTTTGAATATTGTTTGTTTTGGTTTTTATAACTTTTTATTTTTTTTCTCACTTATATTAAAGCTATGAGTTTTGTGTTTTTGTGCTTACACCATAAATAACTATAATACGTCTATACGTGAGGACTTGTAATTGGCTTTCTAGTGACTATGATTTCCTTTTTATTTCCTGTATTTATTAGCTGTAAGTCTTCCATGTATTATATAAATAAATAAATAAATTGAAATATCTTGTACTTCTAATTTTTTTTGTATTACTAGCGTAGTAAGCAAATAAAACCATTGTCTTACCGCTTCGCCTCTTTTTCAATTCTTCCATCATCACAATTAGACCAAAACCAATGTGAGTGTCTGCGGGTGTAGGCTGCGTCCTGCGCTCATGTGCAGTAGCTGTGTGCGACAGTACCTTGTGGTGCGGGTGCTGCAGCAGCAGGCGAGGTGCGTCGGTCGCGTCCTGCGCTCATGTGCAGTAGCTGTGTGCGACAGTACCTTGTGGTGCGGGTGCTGCAGCAGCAGGCGAGGCGCGCCGGTCGCGTCCTGCGCTCATGTGCAGTAGCTGTGTGCGACAGTACCTTGTGGTGCGGGTGCTGCAGCAGCAGGCGAGGTGCGCCGGTCGCGTCCTGCGCTCATGTGCAGTAGCTGTGTGCGACAGTACCTTGTGGTGCGGGTGCTGCAGCAGCAGGCGAGGCGCGCCGGTCGCGTCCTGCGCTCATGTGCAGTAGCTGTGTGCGACAGTACCTTGTGGTGCGGGTGCTGCAGCAGCAGGCGAGGCGCGCCGGTCGCGTCCTGCGCTCATGTGCAGTAGCTGTGTGCGACAGTACCTTGTGGTGCGGGTGCTGCAGCAGCAGGCGAGGTGCGCCGGTCGCGTCCTGCGCTCATGTGCAGTAGCTGTGTGCGACAGTACCTTGTGGTGCGGGTGCTGCAGCAGCAGGCGAGGCGCGCCGGTCGCGTCCTGCGCTCATGTGCAGTAGCTGTGTGCGACAGTACCTTGTGGTGCGGGTGCTGCAGCAGCAGGCGAGGTGCGCCGGTCGCGTCCTGCGCTCATGTGCAGTAGCTGTGTGCGACAGTACCTTGTGGTGCGGGTGCTGCAGCAGCAGGCGAGGCGCGCCGGTCGCGTCCTGCGCTCATGTGCAGTAGCTGTGTGCGACAGTACCTTGTGGTGCGGGTGCTGCAGCAGCAGGCGAGGCGCGCCGGTCGCGTCCTGCGCTCATGTGCAGTAGCTGTGTGCGACAGTACCTTGTGGTGCGGGTGCTGCAGCAGCAGGCGAGGCGCGCCGGTCGCGTCCTGCGCTCATGTGCAGTAGCTGTGTGCGACAGTACCTTGTGGTGCGGGTGCTGCAGCAGCAGGCGAGGCGCGCCGGTCGCGTCCTGCGCTCATGTGCAGTAGCTGTGTGCGACAGTACCTTGTGGTGCGGGTGCTGCAGCAGCAGGCGAGGCGCGCCGGTCGCGTCCTGCGCTCATGTGCAGTAGCTGTGTGCGACAGTACCTTGTGGTGCGGGTGCTGCAGCAGCAGGCGAGGCGCGCCGGTCGCGTCCTGCGCTCATGTGCAGTAGCTGTGTGCGACAGTACCTTGTGGTGCGGGTGCTGCAGCAGCAGGCGAGGCGCGCCGGTCGCGTCCTGCGCTCATGTGCAGTAGCTGTGTGCGACAGTACCTTGTGGTGCGGGTGCTGCAGCAGCAGGCGAGGCGCGCCGGTCGCGTCCTGCGCTCATGTGCAGTAGCTGTGTGCGACAGTACCTTGTGGTGCGGGTGCTGCAGCAGCAGGCGAGGCGCGCCGGTCGCGTCCTGCGCTCATGTGCAGTAGCTGTGTGCGACAGTACCTTGTGGTGCGGGTGCTGCAGCAGCAGGCGAGGTGCGCCGGTCGCGTCCTGCGCTCATGTGCAGTAGCTGTGTGCGACAGTACCTTGTGGTGCGGGTGCTGCAGCAGCAGGCGAGGCGCGCCGGTCGCGTCCTGCGCTCATGTGCAGTAGCTGTGTGCGACAGTACCTTGTGGTGCGGGTGCTGCAGCAGCAGGCGAGGTGCGCCGGTCGCGTCCTGCGCTCATGTGCAGTAGCTGTGTGCGACAGTACCTTGTGGTGCGGGTGCTGCAGCAGCAGGCGAGGCGCGCCGGTCGCGTCCTGCGCTCATGTGCAGTAGCTGTGTGCGACAGTACCTTGTGGTGCGGGTGCTGCAGCAGCAGGCGAGGCGCGCCGGTCGCGTCCTGCGCTCATGTGCAGTAGCTGTGTGCGACAGTACCTTGTGGTGCGGGTGCTGCAGCAGCAGGCGAGGCGCGCCGGTCGCGTCCTGCGCTCATGTGCAGTAGCTGTGTGCGACAGTACCTTGTGGTGCGGGTGCTGCAGCAGCAGGCGAGGCGCGCCGGTCGCGTCCTGCGCTCATGTGCAGTAGCTGTGTGCGACAGTACCTTGTGGTGCGGGTGCTGCAGCAGCAGGCGAGGCGCGCCGGTCGCGTCCTGCGCTCATGTGCAGTAGCTGTGTGCGACAGTACCTTGTGGTGCGGGTGCTGCAGCAGCAGGCGAGGTGCGCCGGTCGCGTCCTGCGCTCATGTGCAGTAGCTGTGTGCGACAGTACCTTGTGGTGCGGGTGCTGCAGCAGCAGGCGAGGTGCGCCGGTCGCGTCCTGCGCTCATGTGCAGTAGCTGTGTGCGACAGTACCTTGTGGTGCGGGTGCTGCAGCAGCAGGCGAGGCGCGCCGGTCGCGTCCTGCGCTCATGTGCAGTAGCTGTGTGCGACAGTACCTTGTGGTGCGGGTGCTGCAGCAGCAGGCGAGGCGCGCCGGTCGCGTCCTGCGCTCATGTGCAGTAGCTGTGTGCGACAGTACCTTGTGGTGCGGGTGCTGCAGCAGCAGGCGAGGCGCGCCGGTCGCGTCCTGCGCTCATGTGCAGTAGCTGTGTGCGACAGTACCTTGTGGTGCGGGTGCTGCAGCAGCAGGCGAGGCGCGCCGGTCGCGTCCTGCGCTCATGTGCAGTAGCTGTGTGCGACAGTACCTTGTGGTGCGGGTGCTGCAGCAGCAGGCGAGGCGCGCCGGTCGCGTCCTGCGCTCATGTGCAGTAGCTGTGTGCGACAGTACCTTGTGGTGCGGGTGCTGCAGCAGCAGGCGAGGTGCGCCGGTCGCGTCCTGCGCTCATGTGCAGTAGCTGTGTGCGACAGTACCTTGTGGTGCGGGTGCTGCAGCAGCAGGCGAGGTGCGCCGGTCGCGTCCTGCGCTCATGTGCAGTAGCTGTGTGCGACAGTACCTTGTGGTGCGGGTGCTGCAGCAGCAGGCGAGGCGCGCCGGTCGCGTCCTGCGCTCATGTGCAGTAGCTGTGTGCGACAGTACCTTGTGGTGCGGGTGCTGCAGCAGCAGGCGAGGTGCGCCGGTCGCGTCCTGCGCTCATGTGCAGTAGCTGTGTGCGACAGTACCTTGTGGTGCGGGTGCTGCAGCAGCAGGCGAGGTGCGCCGGTCGCGTCCTGCGCTCATGTGCAGTAGCTGTGTGCGACAGTACCTTGTGGTGCGGGTGCTGCAGCAGCAGGCGAGGCGCGCCGGTCGCGTCCTGCGTTCATGTGCAGTAGCTGTGTGCGACAGTACCTTGTGGTGCGGGTGCTGCAGCAGCAGGCGAGGCGCGCCGGTCGCGTCCTGCGCTCATGTGCAGTAGCTGTGTGCGACAGTACCTTGTGGTGCGGGTGCTGCAGCAGCAGGCGAGGTGCGCCGGTCGCGTCCTGCGCTCATGTGCAGTAGCTGTGTGCGACAGTACCTTGTGGTGCGGGTGCTGCAGCAGCAGGCGAGGCGCGCCGGTCGCGTCCTGCGCTCATGTGCAGTAGCTGTGTGCGACAGTACCTTGTGGTGCGGGTGCTGCAGCAGCAGGCGAGGCGCGCCGGTCGCGTCCTGCGCTCATGTGCAGTAGCTGTGTGCGACAGTACCTTGTGGTGCGGGTGCTGCAGCAGCAGGCGAGGTGCGCCGGTCGCGTCCTGCGCTCATGTGCAGTAGCTGTGTGCGACAGTACCTTGTGGTGCGGGTGCTGCAGCAGCAGGCGAGGTGCGCCGGTCGCGTCCTGCGCTCATGTGCAGTAGCTGTGTGCGACAGTACCTTGTGGTGCGGGTGCTGCAGCAGCAGGCGAGGTGCGCCGGTCGCGTCCTGCGCTCATGTGCAGTAGCTGTGTGCGACAGTACCTTGTGGTGCGGGTGCTGCAGCAGCAGGCGAGGTGCGCCGGTCGCGTCCTGCGCTCATGTGCAGTAGCTGTGTGCGACAGTACCTTGTGGTGCGGGTGCTGCAGCAGCAGGCGAGGTGCGCCGGTCGCGTCCTGCGCTCATGTGCAGTAGCTGTGTGCGACAGTACCTTGTGGTGCGGGTGCTGCAGCAGCAGGCGAGGCGCGCCGGTCGCGTCCTGCGCTCATGTGCAGTAGCTGTGTGCGACAGTACCTTGTGGTGCGGGTGCTGCAGCAGCAGGCGAGGCGCGCCGGTCGCGTCCTGCGCTCATGTGCAGTAGCTGTGTGCGACAGTACCTTGTGGTGCGGGTGCTGCAGCAGCAGGCGAGGTGCGCCGGTCGCGTCCTGCGCTCATGTGCAGTAGCTGTGTGCGACAGTACCTTGTGGTGCGGGTGCTGCAGCAGCAGGCGAGGTGCGCCGGTCGCGTCCTGCGCTCATGTGCAGTAGCTGTGTGCGACAGTACCTTGTGGTGCGGGTGCTGCAGCAGCAGGCGAGGTGCGCCGGTCGCGTCCTGCGCTCATGTGCAGTAGCTGTGTGCGACAGTACCTTGTGGTGCGGGTGCTGCAGCAGCAGGCGAGGTGCGCCGGTCGCGTCCTGCGCTCATGTGCAGTAGCTGTGTGCGACAGTACCTTGTGGTGCGGGTGCTGCAGCAGCAGGCGAGGCGCGCCGGTCGCGTCCTGCGCTCATGTGCAGTAGCTGTGTGCGACAGTACCTTGTGGTGCGGGTGCTGCAGCAGCAGGCGAGGCGCGCCGGTCGCGTCCTGCGCTCATGTGCAGTAGCTGTGTGCGACAGTACCTTGTGGTGCGGGTGCTGCAGCAGCAGGCGAGGCGCGCCGGTCGCGTCCTGCGCTCATGTGCAGTAGCTGTGTGCGACAGTACCTTGTGGTGCGGGTGCTGCAGCAGCAGGCGAGGCGCGCCGGTCGCGTCCTGCGCTCATGTGCAGTAGCTGTGTGCGACAGTACCTTGTGGTGCGGGTGCTGCAGCAGCAGGCGAGGTGCGCCGGTCGCGTCCTGCGCTCATGTGCAGTAGCTGTGTGCGACAGTACCTTGTGGTGCGGGTGCTGCAGCAGCAGGCGAGGTGCGCCGGTCGCGTCCTGCGCTCATGTGCAGTAGCTGTGTGCGACAGTACCTTGTGGTGCGGGTGCTGCAGCAGCAGGCGAGGTGCGCCGGTCGCGTCCTGCGCTCATGTGCAGTAGCTGTGTGCGACAGTACCTTGTGGTGCGGGTGCTGCAGCAGCAGGCGAGGTGCGCCGGTCGCGTCCTGCGCTCATGTGCAGTAGCTGTGTGCGACAGTACCTTGTGGTGCGGGTGCTGCAGCAGCAGGCGAGGTGCGCCGGTCGCAGGTCGCGCATGTGCCGCCGTCATGAGCCGCAGGGTGCCGGCTGCGGAAGGCTCATGTTCAGTTGCTGTGCCACCTTGCAGACGAATGCTCAGCATGTTAGCGAGAGCAGTCTTCGTCTTCGGGTTTACTAGTAGAGCGTTGCCTGGAAGGTAGATATTGGTGTCTCCTGTTCTTAGGGATATCACTTGGAGTCAATATTTTGGCATGCTCACACTTTATTCAAAAACTTGGTACTATAATGATATAGTCGCTATGTTTGAATTGACTCTTCGTTTTTCAATATCTTTGCAAAGTAAAGACATGCGAATCTTAGCATGCAATTACAAACTTCTTATAGATTAGTAACCATTTCATTTTTCTACTGTTAAGTGTATAAGCATTCAGAACTACAAAGATCACCAAACTACCCACAATAACACATATTATTACAAACTATCGTCAAAATTACGAATAAAGTTTACCTTGTTGCTGGTCTGGTGTAGTAGGAGTGAGCAGGGCTCCGTCCACCGGTTGTTCGGCGAGTGGGGCGCCCCCTACCACGTGTTGTGTCACTCCCGGGGACACCTGTACCGACAATACGAGACAGACCATTGATAGTATGACGTAAGGACGGGTTTATTTGGGAAATAGCTGTAATTGCGATCTTAACTGGCAACAACTATAGCTGTGACACCCTTTAGTATGGAAATGAAAGTAAAAAAAAACCATTGATGCATTTAAAGAACCAGCCCGCGTAGCATGACCACCGGAGAAACGAGCGACATATCTTCTCTGTCGTGTCTACGGTGGTTATGCTACGCGGGCTGGATAGTGACGAAGATTCTCCAACGACTCATGATCTTCCTGCCTTTATCCCCTTCTATTTGGGGTCGACGCAACACGTTTTTTTCTTCCATTATCCCCTGTCAGACGTCACGGCATCATTTACTCCTTTCTCTTTCATATCATTCTTCACACTATCCATCCATCTCTGTCTGTCAGTCTTAGGAGACCTCATCTCCTTCATGTACTACAGTTGTATTAGCTGTAACTTTTCTTAAAAATAATAAAATAAAATAAAAAAATAAATCTTTTCTTTGGCTTCCTCTCCCTCCATCCACCAAGATTCATGTCCATCACTCTTTTACTCACATGCGTTTCAAGATTCTCCAACGACTGCATACCTGTTTAACTGCAGCATGATGCGCTACATGATCCCTCTGCGCTTGCAGCTGCTGTAACCGCTGGTAGTGCTGCTGCCGCTGCATTTGCAGCTGTTGCAGTTGCGTCTCTGCAGCCCCGCCCGCGCCGGGTGTCGACACTGGGCTGGGAACGCCTGTGGAATACGCTATGTGTTACGGATTGGGTTTTGCCACTTGTTAAAGTGGGAAGTTATCCCACAGGAACGATGCTGCTGGTATTAAAAGTATCCTGTTTCTTTATCTATGTCGTGGTCTATCTATGTCGGTCCGTACAGACGTTAAAGGGTTAATAGACAGACAGTTAGACTGTTTCCAATAGAGATGAGCGAGAATCCCTAGCGATAGCTAGCTCTAGTGTAAACAACCTCATCACGAAGCCATCAACCAAACATTCTGTACTTACATCAAATTAAGTAACTTTATGCAAAAATGATTGCTGGGAAACGATTTTTTTTTTGGGGTGAAATTCATGTTTTGTACTCAAAACATTGTGCTGATGGATTGATTGGTGAATAGTACGGGGGTCGTGGAGGTGTTTAAAAAAAACACTTGTCAAAATGTTGGAACTTTGACCCCAAATATTTCCGTAACTAGAAGGTTCCCAAGTATGGTGTAGAATAAAAAAATGATCGCAATGACGGGGAGAACAAGTGCCTTTCGGCTTCTTTATGAGGTTTTTTACACCCTTTATAGTATTGTAGACAAGTCTCCCTGCTAAATTATTTACCTCACAGATAGTATGGCCAAACTTAGATTTATAAGCACTTAAATCATATTTTAAAATTCAGTGAGTCCATGTAAAGTTATGAGTAACCGGCCAAGGCCAGAGTGTAACAACCCGACATTAGTACACGATTTTGATCATTGATAAAGGTGTTACAATCTTTATTTTTTCATAGTACGGTCAAACAAGCTATTTGGTTTACATTTTACAATGTAATTTGTGAGTTAAACTGTAAATCTAATAGCTTGTTCGTTCGTACTAGCGGACGTGATGCGGTTTCACCCGAGTAGGTCCCGATCGATTTAGAGAGCAGCGGTGGCCCAGTGGTGGCGGCCCCGACTTACGTTCAGTAAGTCGTGGGTTCGAACCCAGGCAGGCGCATTACTTTGTATAATTTATTACATCACCGCTGCTCTCAAAACGGTGAAGGAAAACATCGTGAGGAAACCGGCATGTCCTAGAACCATAAATTCGAAGACATGTGACATCTACCAATCCGCACTGGGCCCGCGTGGTGGATTATATAGCCCATTCCCTCTCATAGAGAGGAGGCCTGTCCCAGCAGTGGGAACATTAATAGGCTGATGATGATGATGATGAGGTCCCGATCCCGTGGGAGTACGTGAATAAAATATAGCCTATGTTACTCGCTGATAATGTAGCTATCCATTGCTGATTTTTTTTTCAAATCGGTCCAGTAGTTTTTAAGTTTATTCGTTACATACAAAAATACAAATCTTTACTCCCTTTAATATTAAGAATAGATAAAACAAAGTCGTTCCCGCTGTTTGTGCGCTTAGATCTTTTAAACTACGCACTGGATTTTAGAGCCTTATCACACTAGCGAGTTGCGAGCTCGTGTGCGTGGCGAAGACGCCGCAGGTGGGCAGCGAGTTCGCCGTGTGCGATCCGCGTTTTGTAGAATCATTCATTTTGTTTTTGAAGTGAAACTTCTAATGCGACTTCCAACAAGGTTGCGTTTAACGCTACCATGGAGGGGGTATGAAAGCACTGTTGCTGTTACGAAGTTTCACTTTTTCCGCGCGGAGGGACTCCACGCACCATTTTTTGTTGTTCTTCGCGGCGTATAGTCGGCCACACGTTGCGAACTCGTGGCGAGCTCGCTGCGCACTCGCTCGCAACTCGCTGGTGTGATATGGCCCTTAATGCGGTTTTCAGCAATATACAGAGTGATTCGATTAGGAAAGTTTATAATTATGTACAAATTACGTACATTAGTATCTACATGGTACCCTTGCGATGCCCGGGCGAGTCGCTACTTGGTGATAATTTACAAACAAATTTAACACATAATATTATATTCTTAGCTTTCAAATCAGATACTTGTAAAATTACTTACAACATTAGAAGGTACGAAATCTAAAATATAAAGACCCTTTTCAAAAAAACATTTTAGTTAATGAATTATAACTAAGCCAAATACATTATCATCACAAAAACTGCTACTGTATAATTTATTCAATAATGTTGAAACCACACTAAAATTCCTACAGTCGTTTTCGAGATAACTCCGTACATAAACAACATTCAAAAATATCATTACAGTTATTTTTCCTGTTCGTATTAATGAATCAATCATACCGCTAAGTGGATAACAATTAAAATCGACTGTTGATATAAGAATCACGAAAAAATAAACTTACGATTTCTCTCCGTATTTTCTTCATCCATAACATTGATCGAACACTTCTTTCTCTACAATATACGGTTTTTTTAACTATAAAACCGTCTAGCAAAAGGGTACAAGCAGTTATCACCGCGTCGTTCAAGTAATATACTAAATATATTGAGGTTTAGCGCTACATAGCGCTTTGAAATTATAATGTGTGATATGGCGATACAGCGAGCTTCATCATTATGTATGAAGATTTCATTTAAATACCAAAATTTCTAACGTTTCGCTCCACAGTTGATCAATATGAAAAGGTTGGGATTTTCCATAGGTACACTCAACGCCTATGTCCAGCAGTGGACGTCTTTCGGCTGAAATGATGGTGCAGGCTAAAAATCTTCTAACTTTATCATTGCGAAAGGGTGATAATCAATCTGTTTGCAATTTCATCCAAATCCGTTCAGTAGTTTCTGCGTGAAAAAAAAAACGATATCCTCACAAAATTTTACATATACAACATGTCCCAAAATTCAACGATAAGCCAGCACCGGAGGATAGACCTGCCCATGACTACTCGGGGAAAAAAAGAAAAAAAATATATATCTCTTTTTTTTTTGAAGTTATAAAAAAAAAGAAGAAATTCTTAAAAAAGTGAGACCTTTTATGATATTTTTCACTACCATGACCACACTTTTTTAAATATTTCTGTTATTTTTTTTATAGGCAACCTGAATAGCACTGCTATCTACCACAATTCTTAAAAAATCCAGAATACCTCTAGTTTTTTCACGTAAATTAATGAAACTTAATTTATTCCCTAAATTTTTTGAAGATTTTTACTTTTAATCAACTTTAACTCATCGTGGTGTAAAAAAAAAGTATGAACACTACTATGGCAAGTTTTTTTATAAATTGACGCAACTAATCAAGATTCCAAAATGGTATAATACTCTAGGCAAACAAGTTTAAAAAAAAAATGTTCCTATTATTTCTAAACAGGGGCCAAATGACGGTCAGGTAATAAAAAGTATTAGTTCTTGGAAAATGTTTAATATTTAAATAAATGGTCAAACAATTTCTCATGTAATTTATTAACATTATAACCAATGTTCAAATTGTTTGCCACCAGCAATAATACATGCACGACATCGCCTTAAAAATGACCGTTTTATTTGTCTTGCATATCTTCTGCGATTAATATGATCCGCAGCCTGACTGATATTTCGACGAAGCTCGTCCAATGACGCAATGGGTTTTGAGTAGACCCTGTCTTTAAGACAACCCCAATAGAAGAAGTCCAGGGGGTTCAAATCGGGTGAACGAGGTGGCCATAAGATAGGACCAAGTCGCCCGATCCAACGCCCTGGATACTCTTGATTTAAATATTCTCGCACAGGGCGGGCATAGTGTGCTGGGCAACCATCATTTTGGAGCCACATGTTTTGGAGATCATTTAAGGGCACGTCGTCTAGCAATTCTTGCAAGTCATTTTGTAAAAAGTTTAAATAACTATTGCCATCTAAGTTTCCTTGTAACTCAAAGGGCCCAATTACTTTTCCATTTAATATGCCGCCGGTCCATAAGTTAACCTTGAATTGATATTGGGATCTGTCTTGTCTCATCAAGTGCGGATTTTCATTGCTCCAACTATGTAGGTTGTGTAGATTTAAATATCCATCTTTCTTGCATGTTGTTTCATCCGACCATAGAATTTTGTCCAGGAATTGGGGATCTTCCCTGTGCCTTTGCAGCATCACACGGCAAAATGTGACTCTTAATGGATAGTCCCGCGGTAACAACGTCTGCACACGCCTGTAATGATATGGGTGAAGCTTGTGACGTTGTAAAATTCGATGTGCAGAACTTTTCGGGATTCCTGTAGCTTCTTCTATGGCGCGTACCGAAGTAGTCGAATCATTTTCTATCTCATTGAGAACTTCTTCATCACGATCCGAACTAGGTCTTCCAGCGTTTCTCCTACTGGATGGCATACGACCCTCCGAAAACGCTTGATGCACATTAATAAACACTCGATAATCAGGATATCTTTGAGCATTTGGGTACCTCTCTCGATACAGTCTGCTAGCAGCGTTAGCATTGCATCGGGTTTCTCCATAGATGAGGTGCATATTTGCGTATTCCTGTGGTGTGTATGGTTGCGGCATGTTGATCGTTAAACAGTCCAAAATGCGCCAGAACTCCAAATCACAAAACTCACAATCGTAGTCACAAAACACACAATCGTAGTCCAAGATAATGCCAGGTCAGTTCAGTTTGCAGATCGATTCCAGTCCAAAAAGTCAAGCCAAAAGTCGTTAGTACGTACGAGAGCCACGTCAGTTGAATACGGAACGGTGCGCAGTAAACAAAGGAGCAGAGCGTACTGAACTGACTTGCTCTGAGAATAATAACAGCTTCTCTACCTGCCCTGTTGTTGTCTCTTTTTAACGTAAATATCTCTGTCTATCTATCTCTCTCTAACTTCTAAGGTATGTATGCCCCATTCAAATTCCTAGAAATTGTAACAAGAACCCACTACCTGCCCTGTTGTTGTCTCTTTTTAACGTAAATATCTCTATCTATCTATCTCTCTCTAACTTCTAAGGTATGTATGCCCCACTCAAATTCCTAGAAATTGTAACAAGAACCCATTTTGGGCACGCAGTGAAAGTGATTACTGTCAACTATAATTTAAGGAATTTGGTTCTTGTTTTGAACTAGTATGGATATTATTTTTTTGTGGTTGATTTTCCTAGAGTATTATACCATTTTGGAATCTTGATTAGTTGCGTCAATTTATAAAAAAACTTGCCATAGTAGTGTTCATACTTTTTTTTACACCACGATGAGTTAAAGTTGATTAAAAGTAAAAATCTTCAAAAAATTTAGGGAATAAATTAAGTTTCATTAATTTACGTGAAAAAACTAGAGGTATTCTGGATTTTTTAAGAATTGTGGTAGATAGCAGTGCTATTCAGGTTGCCTATAAAAAAAAATAACAGAAATATTTAAAAAAGTGTGGTCATGGTAGTGAAAAATATCATAAAAGGTCTCACTTTTTTAAGAATTTCTTCTTTTTTTTTATAACTTCAAAAAAAAAGAGATATATATTTTTTTTCTTTTTTTCCCCGAGTAGTCATGGGCAGGTCTATCCTCCGGTGCTGGCTTATCGTTGAATTTTGGGACACGTTGTATAATAGTATAGTAAGAAGATGCTAGCCTACATATCTAACTCTTTTGGTGACTGTACCGACTTGGTTGGGTTTAAGAATGTCTTTGACATCTTGAAAATGGAAAAGCAGCGATAAGCGTCCAGTCTTGCTACAGGAGGAAGTTCATAGATAATTTTGCCTAAAGAACAATGGCAGCCGCCCATACAATAATTTAGCTGAGATTAAATTATTGCGTCTTTAAATGTAAAATATCTTGTTCAACTCGGCGTCAACTTCTGAATTAGTTTGTGCAAGAATTTTTATTCGAGAAGGCCGAGATAAATAGAAATTCAGTCATGAACTTTTGAAGGTTATGTCTATGGTAATACCAATTCGAGGAAGATAAAGTCTAAGAGGTGTTTAAAATAAAAATCCTACAAAAAAAATCTACACTTAAAAAAAACTTGTCAAAAAGTTGGAACTTTGACCCCCAATATCTCCGTAACTAGAAGGTAATGGTGTGGAACAAAAAAAAAGGGAGAACAAGTGCCTTTCGGCTTGGTTAAGAGGTGTTTTACACCCTTTATATGTGGATACTAGTCCATACAAATTTGGTCACATTCGAGTTCACATTAAAGTTGTGCAATGTGGCCAAAGCCTTAAAATGAATGTGTAATAAATATTAGATCAGGGTTGGCGAACTCGAAACACATGTGCCGGCCATTGGGCACGTGGCATAACAGTGTTGTCAGTCACAAATCAATAAAAAGAACATTGTATTTTGCGTAGAGAAGGTGTCCTGCTGGTGTAGCATGGCCACCGTAGAGACGGGTTTCTCCGAAGAAAGAATCGACAAATCTTTTGTTCATTTGTCATTTTGTCGATTTAATGAAACCCGTTTCTACGCGGGCTGGTAGAAACGTAAGTGACTTATGATTCATGGTCGCGGGTTAGAACCCAGACCGACTAGTTTTTGTAAATAAATTCATCACCTTTTAAATCGGCGAAGGAAAACAGCGTGATAAAACAATCATGTACTAGAGTTGATATTTTAAGCATAATTATGTCATTTTTATATGACCACTTGCAGATAAAAATTGTAGAAGGTTGCAACTGCTTAAGGCGCCTATACGAGCTAAATTAGCAACTCTATTTGTGGTGGTTCAAACTTCGTTTGAAATGCTGTTAGAATAAAGTTCTAATCAGCTTGCACTACAAAGTGGTTGTTACGTCAGCCACTGCGGGCCAAATAGCGCGAAATCAGTGGTTTCGATCGATTTACAAAAAAACTATTGATTGGATTAAAAAACTAAAACAGTATCATGCTAATATATTGCTTGTAGAATTATTTGCCAAAAAATCAGAATGATCGCATGCATATTAGTATGTTTTCTATTGTTTGAAAGATATTTTTAGAGGTAAGTTCGTGATTTCTTTTTATCGAGCCAAATTAATTGTATTATGTTTTCAAAACAGTATCATGCTAGCATATATCCTGAAGAATATCATATATTTTTCTGGTCTTGTTTATAGCAGTGAATCATATACTTTTAGTAATTATAAAACTCGCGTTTAGCTCGTGTAGTCGCCTTAATCTGACTATCTTGTGGAGGCCAAAAATTGTTATAAGGCGGGCCTGTAACATCCATCACCTACCCGCAGTGGGCTCGCGTGGTGGATTTTGAATCAAGCCTTTCAGAGGCTGATTATGCCGTGTTAGAGCTACAGAAATAGCAGTCATTCTGAATGGAAAAAGTTATAAACCGACTCTAGTAGCGGGAACCCGATGGATAAATTTCGGCCCCATCGGGACTCCAGTCTAAGTTTGTGTTACGTCGGTAACCTTGGTTCTCTTGCGGATGTCTTCATTTCTGATTCGATCACGCAAGGGAACTCGTGTTTATCGGTAATCGGTAGTATTTAATTTATCTCATACCCAGTGCGTAACAGTACTTACCCGGTGACTGCGGTGGCGGCGCGGGCTGTGCGGCCGGTAAGGTCGCCGCCCTAGCGCCCTGCTGCTGCAGCCATTGTACCTGTGCCACAACATTATTAATTTAAATATCTAGATTATTTTTACATAAGAAGGTAGTGTGACGATCTGATCTCGTTTGCGGGGCGAACATGGCCAGATATCACACAGGGCAGAGATGTTTGGAAAGAGTAGGAGTTCCCGGGACACCCAAACAGGCTAGCAAAAAAAAGAGGATATCTGAAAGTGGCGCCGGTGACTGAAAAGTTGTGTGGTAATCGGTTCTTTCTGTTTCATGAGGTCCTAAGTTTAATTTCAAGTGTTATTGGTTTTTTCCATCAGGTATTTTCTCTGTAGCATCTTGGGTTTTTCATATCTCTATCAATGTATACTTGCCCTTGCATGAGGGACTTACACATAAATGACGGAACAATGACGCAACTATGATTACTGTGCAACTCCTTAATAATGGAAAAACCCAAAGAAGTTTGGGCCACCTGGGAGCTCACAGTATTATTACAGTTTAAATACTACACGTTCTGTCTAGCTGTGTCTAGTCTATAGTCCCTGGGAATTAAACCCAAGATATCTTCCTCAGAAGTGGCAATTGCGAACACCAGACTCAAAAGGCTCACAAAATTTCTGAAACTGTTAAAACTTACGGGCACTTGTTGTTGCTGAGCGAGCCCGGGGGTCAGTTGGCTACGTATGAAGGTGACGCTCTGAGCGCCAGCCGGGGACGGGGCGCCCGGGGAACCTGCTACAACGCCCGGTTGCTGCGGAAATACATTATGGTAAGAAGCAAATTGACAATAGCGTAGATGACAAAAAAAATCGAATTAGCCCGTCACAGAGATTTCCAAAAAATATTGGACACGTATTTTTTCACGTAAACGACGATACAGTGCGTCGAAAACTCGTGTCACGTCATAGTTATGTACACTTTTTAGCGGAAAGCGACGTCAACAGCCCCTCGAAGTTTTTGTTGTGTTTTATCATTCGACATTTTTTATTGATTTGATGAAACAAAAAATACGTTTCCAATATTTTTAGATAATCTAACTGGCGGACTAAACATAATCATTTTACTTCATTTTCATTGCTCCAAGACTGGCTACATACATTTTTCTATGTATGTGATGGCAGCTTGTCGCTGTAGGGACAGCTGGCGCCGCTTCTGCAGCTGTGCCACGAAGACCGCTCGCTCCTGAGGTGTCACCTGTCACAGACACTTGCCAGAGGCGTCGCTATGACGTACCTGTTCCTGAGCTATGGCAGCTTGTCGCTGCAGGGACAGCTGGCGCCGCTTCTGCAGCTGTGCTACGAAGACCGCTCGCTCCTGAGACGTCACCTGTCACAGACACTTGCAAGAGGCATCGCTATGACATACCTGTTGCTGAGCTATGGCAGCTTGTCGCTGCAGGGATAGCTGGCGCCGCTTCTGCAGCTGTGCCACGAAGACCGCTCGCTCCTGAGGCGTCACCTGTCACAGACACTGCAAGAGGCGCCGCTATGACGTACCTGTTGTTGAGCTATGGCAGCTTGTCGTTGCAGGGACAGCTGGCGACGCTTCTGCAGCTGTGCCACGAAGACCGCTCGCTCCACAGGCTTCATCTGTTGGAGCTGTGCGTGCGTCTGCGCATCTAAGTGGATCAGTTGCCGTCCTCCGCCGCCAGCAGTCCATGACACCTGTAGATGGGTTATTCTAAGTTAAAAGGTCCTTGCTTGTTAAGAAAGGCGGTATGACATAAATTTAACCGAATTATAAAAAAATTAAACTTAAACTACTTATTTGTACACATCTGCAAGGTGACCAGTCAAATTATTTTATCTTGTTCTTATAAAATACCAGGGCAGACTCTTTGAAAATAAGAAAAAAAATATATACTGCAAATCTTACGGATATGAACAAATTAAAAAGGAATGGTTCAATTAAACAAACATTCATACCTCTTCTAAATGTTTTGGTAAATTATGTCCCAGGGGAGATATGTCGCCGGGGCTGCGGGACTGTTCGAAAGAGATACCGCGGCCCCGGAACGTAAAGGGCGAGGAAGGAACATGGATGGTTCTTAGTCAGTAAAAGTCTGACACTCCCTCCCGCTCCGCCCAGAGCGGGAGGAGTCATTTGATGACTTGCCATCCGAAAAAAAAAAGGGGGAGATATGCGAGGTGAGAGACTTGACCCACATAGGAAAACATGTATAATAGTAAAAGTATTTATTACAAGTGAATGAAATAAAGTAAGTATGTCTGTAATCTATGCACAAATTAAAGCAAAAATAAAAAATAAGTATTTAAATAAAATTAAAGTGACCTGGGAAGAGACCACATTCAGTATACTGCATCCATAATTACAGATGTCATGATCAAAATTACTGGTAATAAGTGTAAAAAAAATATCTTTGTAACATTGGTTTTTAGTTTAGAATCAAATGGATTGCAATCAGAATTAACATTGCAAGAATTAAGATCATAAACACAATATTTTCAAGATTACAAAATGTCAGGGGAGGGGACACAAAATATGGGGGACAAAATATTTTGTGAAAATTTTCTGTGAAAAAAAAAATGTTAAAGGTAGGTACTTTATTTATAACATTACAATTTTATTATTTTTAAAGTATCTAGAAAATAAACTATCTCATGTCCACAATACAAGTCTTGTTGCTTGGTGTGGCACTAGATGGCGCTGTGTGTTATGTCCAGTGCTATTTATTTATTATTTATATTAATTTATGAAATTTACCAAATTTAAACATTCCAATGGATTTAGACATGTATTACTGATTTACTGTAAAAAGTTGAAAGGGACAGGCCAAGAGAGATATTTTTCTTGTTTTTAGTGTGATTGTGACAAAACTAAGTTAATTAATGAATTCAAATTGACTGTACATACCTAAAATAGATGCAATGTAATAAAAGGTACTAAAGTCATGTAATTCAATTTTTTTAAGAAAAGTAAGATCAAGGACATCATTAGTACCTCTTGACTTAGAATGATCCAGAAGTTGTCATATTAAAAAAAAAATACAAATGAAGTATCAAGGCAGGAGAGATGTCATGTTCAACATATACTTGAAAACATTTCAAAGACTTGGTTAGATTAAATTGAATATGCATTTGTTATATTTAAAAAAAAATGTTTCTTATAGAAATAAATTTAATGACAGGATGGATGTCTTAAAAAAAAGTCTCAACACTCACCCTCGGCCCTAAAGTTCCAGGTTGGCCAATTTGCTGCCTCTGCTGCAAATACTGCTGCTGTTGCCATGACACATTCGGACCACCCTGCACAATCTGTTGACCCCCAGGAGAGACTATCTGTTGTGGCCCACCATGTGTGATGATCTGCTGGATACTGCCCCCTCCGCCTGCCTGAGGAGACTGCGGCATTTGAGTCAGCACTTGCTGTGTCTGACCTACAGCCTGACCCAGAATCTGCTGTCCAGATTGAGTCACTATTTGCTGAGATGATTGCGCTATCACCACATGTTGCTGCTGGCCTTGCTGAGTGATCACATGTTGACCACCTTGCGTTAAAACCTGCTGTGTTCCTTGGGTTATAATCTGCTGTCCACCTTGATTGACTATCTGACCTCCTTGGTGGACAATCTGGCTTTGAGAGACTATTTGCTGACCTCCTTGCAAGGTCACTTGCTGATTCCCATGTACAAGTATTTGCTGTTGTCCTGTATGCTGGTTTATCAGAACTTGTTGTGGAGCTTGCAGTATCTGTTGCTGTCCAGAACTGCTTAAAAGCTGCTGTTTTTGGACGAGAATCTGGTGATGTGTCTGGTTCAGTTGCTGGCCTTGACCTCCAATGGATTGTTGAAGAATCTGTTGAGGACTCTGTTGGATAGTGTGTTGAGGACTCAACTGTGATTGTTGGTTGTTTATCAAAGCCTGTTGCTGCGTCTGCATGATCTGCTGCTGTAGGATAACCTGATTCTGTGGTGCCCGAGACTGAACTAAAGGATTCCTTATTATTTGGTGCTGACCCTGAACCATCTGAATGTTTTGCTGTCTCCAGGCTCCCTGAACAGGCACATTAGCATTCTGCTGAGTCTGTATTGTCTGTTGAACAGATTGTATTTGCTGGCTCAACACAGTTTGCTGGTTGGAGTTGACGAGTTGGTTTAGTTGAACCCCCTGACCAGACTGCCCCTGTGAAGATGTCACAAGACCCTGAACTCCCATATTAATGTTTTGCTGTTGATTGTTTATAGACTGTACATTTTGCTGTTGAAGTAGATTCTGGTTCTGCTGTGGCATCTGCTGCCCTGATGATAATAACTGCTGGTTGATCACTTGTCCTTGTCCCAGGTTTTGACTGAGTTTTGCATTCTGAAGATTTTGGGTGGATTGTGCTAACTGCTGAGCTATGTTTTGCACAGCTTGGGAAGCACTCTGCTGCTGGCTGAGGCTCAAACTCTGCTTCATAGCCATGTTCTGCTGTTGTTGTAAATTGTTAGCACTCTGGCTCAACATCTGACTAATGTTCTCAATATGCTGCTGAGCTGAACTCATGGTGGTTGGGGGCTGATTTATGTTCTGCTGTAGGTGATGCTGGTTGCTCTGTATATGTTGCTGCAGTTGCCCCTGCAAGTTCTGAGACATCTGGGAGACCGACACGTTAGGCTGAAACCCTTGCTGATTCTGCTGGTTGCTAAGCTTATTCTGTTGCAGCATTTGCATTTTTAACTGATGTTGCTGCAACATTTTCTGTTGCTGTATCTGTATTGCTGTTAGTCCATGTGGTTGCTGCTGGCTTTGATTGTATTGCTGTTGTTGCTGTTGCATGCTCATTTGCTGATTCTGGATCATACTTGCCTGCGATACTACTGTATTCTGTTGTCCAAACTTCTGCAGCAGTGGAGAGTTTGCCTGGCTGCTTTGTATCTGTTGTACATTTTGTGTAACAATCCCTTGAGGTATAGACTTGCTCATTATACCAGGAGTGGACATAGAGGTTGATGTATACCCCATTGAACTGATAGGTGTTGTGGGAGCCACTGATACACTTGAACTAGCGGGGGGATGGTTCCACGGCATCCTTTGTTTCAGTTTATCTAACAAAGCCTGTGTACTATCATCCTTGTTCTCAGCCATGTTTTGTGTGGGCACTTCGTTTTTAGCAATACCTTCCTCAAAGTCAAATCCTGTGATTGCACTAATACGATCCATTGCTTTCTGGGGTGGCTGAGGGACAACTAACAGCTTTGGGTGAAATATATCAGTCACTGCTTGTATTCTAGCCCTAATGCTCTCCAACACCCAATCAGGAGTCACAATCTTAAGTCTTGAGGAGGGGAGTGTGAGCGCAGCACTATATTTATTTCCTGCGGCTGATCCACAAATCAGGTGAGTACACTGAGAGTCCAAGTTCAACTTTACTTTTCCACCATGATACGTGATAACAGCGAACAAGGATTTAGCGTCGGCAACACTCACTTTAGATATGCAACATACAATGTTAGTAAATATCTTATTCTTATGAGGGACGTAAGGCTTGGGGTCGGCCAATCTCCTGAGGCGCGCGCACGCAAGCACCCAGTGCTCGGTCACTGCAGGGATCTGGTAGATGTCCTGGGCTTCATCGACGTCATTGTCCGCAGCATTTTGACCACAAATTAGATGTGTGACATAGTCAGAGAAATATTTTGTACTCTCCGCTCCACCGGAGTGAAGTAACTGCATAATCTGTAATTACATCAACTTCGTTTGTTATACTGCTCACGAATTTCACCACATAAATCATTAAAAATAAAGTTTTCAACACAATTAACTTACCCTTTCCGAGACATCGCCAGAAACATAATATTTGACATCCTTGAAAATTGGCTCTTGCAAAGTTAAAGAATCTAAATCGTCAACAATCGTTACCATTTTCTGTTATACGACAACGTTAAAAAACACCTGATTTACAAATTAATTACACATTTTTGCTGTATTTTTCAACAAAACGCCGATAACTCAAGCGACGACGTCCATGATTAATGTTACCAAGCAAAAAAAACATATTTCTTATTTTATTTATTTTGGCAAATCTCTTATGATGTTTCAAGTTATTTTTATATTGTACTGCACTATTTCTATCTCAAATGGTTTTTTTGCAGGCAGTCCAAAAAAATATTTAAATAAAATCGTGTGAAATTAAAAAAAAGGTTTGTTGTGTTTTTTTTTTGAGTAGGTATTGTAATTTTTAGGTTTATTTTTCATTTATCTGTGTAAACCAAAGACTACTATAGTCCCCGGTCCCCGCCACGAGAAGCTATTTTGTTTGTAAATACGTTTGGGTTCGCCACCTTTGGATCAAATTCAAAAATGACAGCGTCAGCGTCATCTTACTTCAAAACGGCGGCCTAAATGTTGACGTTCCATGATGTCAGATGCGTTCCATGATGTCAGATGCGTTCCAGTACCACAAAACATTTGACGATAGCGCTTTATATCGCCAAAATTTAACCTAAACACGCATGATAATTTGAGTTGATTGAATTTGGGAGCATTTCTTTTTAATTGAATTGTTGCTAAGTATGTTGATAGAAATTCTTTGTTTACTAAAATTATAGCTTCTCGTGGCGCGGACTTTAGATAGAGCTTGGCCAACGAAGGCTATCCACGAATTATTTTCAAAAGTTTTAATCTGGCAATAATTTAAGACTGTCAAAATTGACATGTTTCAAGGAACTTATATACTAACTGGAATGAGGACGGACAACCCAAAAGCGTTCTGAGCGAGAAAGCTTCAAGAGTGGATGTTGTCTCTTTCTAATAGGGTGTCCAATAATCATACTCACTCTTGAGACAGTTACAGATTACCATTATTTTATTATTTAATTATGATTATGACTCAATAGCATTCTAGGCGAGATAACGTTAAAACAACACATAATTTTATTTAATACATTTATTAAACATCATTAAAAAGTATCGATATATGTAAACGTCGGCGTAAGGTTGAGCGTTGCCCAACTATTTTTCTCTTTAAATAAAATATTTTAAGATTATTAATTTTGATATCCCGGGCCGTCTTTTCAGGCGCTGTGACAATAATTTAACATTTTATTTTAACTTGTCCTTCTCTACAACGAGGTTTTAATGACATCCGTCCTCCTGTCTAGCTTTCTTCAATGGAGGTGCCATGGATGTGCTCGGAGTTGATTCCAAAATTTCCTTTTATTACAGGAAGAGTCGAAATCGGTTTTATTTGTTTTTATTTGTTTGTATCTGCAACTGAAAAATTATAAAACAGTCAGAAAATACATAATTGAATAGCATTGTGAATGTTACAATAATAGATAATTATATAATCAGTAGGTACATAATAATAGAAGCCATTGAAACTTGAATATTTCCGTTAAAATGTATTTATGACCATGTGTACATAATAACGAAATGCATTAAATTATGTAAGTACATTTTGAATTTAGGTGAATCCCCAATTTTAGACGAATCTTATTTCTAATATTTTTATAAAATGAAAGTATACTTTTGATATTATGTACGACAACGATGTTGAAAACCTCATTTATTTGGATATATCCCGTTTTTCATTCTAAAGTATTGGTAACCCTAGTCGTAATGTACATAAAAACTTACCAAGAAACGAAATTCCACATCCAGCATACCCCTCACTACTACACCCCTTCACATAACACATTTTTATAATATTTGAATCGGATGATTTCACTTAAATACAATAAAAAGGACTTAAGAACGCAAAAATGAGACATCAACGCGAAATTATATCGGCCATATTGTTTGCATCGGTGTCAACTTGACAAGGCAAGACAGAGACACCATCCACCTATGTCGGTTTCTCGCTCGGAACTTTTCTTTTCCATTGAATCCATTATACAAATTGAAACTCTATGTCTTTGAGATAGAGTTTTTTATTTTTTTTTAGCAATTTGGTCGTACTCATTCCAGTTAGTATATAAGTTCCTTGACATGTTTCGTGCGAGCGGCGAGCCATCTTGATCTTGTGTTTACGTGTATCTTACACAGATTTTGTTTAAAACAATGCCGAAAACAATCAAAAGTTCGATGAGGAAGCTTCTACGAGTATTTACTATGATTAACAAATAAAGACATAAAAAGTGATTTGAATCAGAATGAGTGTGAAATTTACGATGTACACAATGTTTACTATTTATTTTGCATTTCCTAAACTACTGGTCCGATTTACATGATTCTTGCTTGGAAAATGCTTTTAAGGCAAGTCCAGCGTTTTGACATTAATTTGTACGTTACATTTCAACAAATAAAAAATCATCATTTCGCGTTACGTAATTATGTAAAAACTTTAATCTACGTTTTTTCCTTCATAATGAACTTTAATACTATGATTATGCCAAGTTAACATAAAACCAACATGATTCGTGAGATTATATTAAAAAAATCACAAGTTTTCAAAAAACTAATACAACTGATCGACTCACGTTATACTCTATGTATGGCCACTACTAAACTTGCTTATGAGATTCAGATCAATGATAGACAATTATTACACTATTACAATAGCAGAGTCGGGGCCCTGGTGTGGAGATAGGGTCTCGTCGCCGACAATAATACACTCGAAAATTATAGCTCATAAAACATAAAAAAATGTTTACTTCCTGAATAATTAATAGTATCAACACCGTTTAAGCAGTGTATAGTATAGCCAGGGTTAACAGCTCTTGATTTTTTTTAAATTCCCGCCTTTTTTCTTGGACAGCTTTCGCTGGCCAAACTCTATACAATTTGGTGTAAACTCTTTGACACCTGACAAATCAATGCACAGACAATCATGTCTGTGTCATAGAGTTTACACAGTGCTGCTTGGTTCGTTTGTCCACGTAAACCATAGACATATAAATCACAGATTACTATATTAGTAGTGATATAAATACACAGACGTATAAAGAGTAGCAGACCAAACATAGATTCCTAGTTATACCTATAATATATCCATCATTCTTTATCCTTGTTCTATCAAGCAAAAACTTAATAATGGCGTCTCGTTCTTTTACGTGTAGCCACACTGCCACACACATAGACAAATTTTGACATGAAGCCTGTTTTTCTGAGCCGCCATATTGATAAGCTTATAACCTATAAGAACACTCTACGGTGTCAATCACGTTATGTGAAAAAATATTAATTGTTTGTACCACTAAAGACTTGAAACACGTAAAATAAAATGGTGAAGTGCAGTGCGTACCGGTGTGACAGTGATAGCTCTAACAAAATACCTGGATTAAGCTGTCATCGGTAAGTTTTTATTTACGTTGTTGTAAACTGAAACAATTTGTCGATTTTTCGAAATTAATCAACCGTTTCGATGAAGTTTAATCGTTTTTATCGTAGCCCAATTACTGCCATGCAATTTGCCCACACGCTTACTTAGAATAAACCGTACAAAAATAATAAACAAACAAAATTGTCTTATATTTACTATTAATGACAGCTCAAGTACTTGTGGAATTAACCGGGGACGGATTTAGTATTGCGAAATGCTAAATCTAATAAATATTATTATGATTGTTTACATATTGGGTTAATGCATTTATTGTAAATCAAATCAAATCAAAAAGGTGCGTAGGCTTATTAATTAGGTACTACAAAGTCGAAAAATCCAACAGGCTTAATTTTTTATAACAATATGTAACGCCTACAATGTATCAGTTTATCACAATTCAATGTTGATATGAAATAGGCATAGGTCACACACATAATTATTATAAGTGTTAATCGGTCTTGGAATTAGAACACAGATATTTTGGTTCTTAAGCTTTATTAAGAACAACTTGCAGATTATTACAATGAGCGTCCGCCATTATACACACACAGAAGTACCAACGACAATATAGATCATAGACACTAAAGTGTTGTCAGAATATTTTATTGCTACGTTCACACCTCCCCTCAATAAAATATTCAAACAAATTAATATTTCTCAAACAAACCTCCCCTTAACATATACTTCCCCTTAACATAAACTTTCCCTTAATTGATAAACAAGAAACAAGTATTAATCTTTAAACAATTTCTCTCTAAATTTTTTAAATAACGTGCCCCCTAACATCTTTGTTAAAATGTCTGCAACTTGCTCACTGGTATTCACATATTTTAATTCAATAATTTTATTTTCTAATTTTTCTTTTACAAAAGCTTGCTTGATTTCCAAATGTTTAACTCTTGAATTACCAGTGGCCATATTAGCCATTTTGATAGTTGACTGGTTGTCCTCATATATAATTATATTAATTTCAAACCCAAACGTATTCAAAACGTCTTTCAACCAACAAGCTTCACTAGTGGCTGAGCATAAGGCAATGTACTCCGCCTCTGTTGACGACAAAGCCACTGTCTGCTGTTTTCTCGAAAACCAAATTACAGAACTTCCAAACACTTTGAAAATACACCCCGACGTTGATTTTCTATCATTACATCCACCCCAGTCACTATCAACATAGCCTATTACATCATTATTGCAATCCCTATAGTACAATAAACATAAATTAAGTGTCCCTTTTATATATCTTAAAACATTCAACAATAGTTTGTATAAAAGTTCAGAAGCACAGCTCTGATACCTACTTAATATGTTAACCACTGCACAAATATCTGGCCTTGTCCCCATAGCAGCATACATCAAACTCCCAACTAACTTTCTACATTTATTTTCTATTGATGTACTCTCGGACATTTCTCTCTTAAGAATATGAAAGTTATAGTTTTTATCAATTGGTAATGTTAAAGTTTTACAATTAGACATATTGTACTGTAGTAACAAATTCTCTAAGTATGTTTTCTGAGAAATAATAGTAACTCCCTTATCTATGTTTTGATTAACCTCTATCCCCAAATATTTACTTATAACACCCATTTCTTTCATTTTAAATGAATTACATAATACATCCCTCAACTTACACAATTCCTCTTTATCACTTCCAAAATATAAAATATCATCTACATACAATAGCAAATATGTATTTTTATTTTTTGAATACAAACAACAATCCTTATCTGATTGTTCATAAGCCAAAGACAGCATAACAGATCTGAAATGATCATTCCAATATTTTGGAGACGCTTTTAAACCATAAATGGATTTATTAAGCTTAACATACTTATACTCTACAGACTCAGTTCCTTCAGGTAAACTTAAATACAACTCTTCATCAAGTTTTGCATTCAGAAAAGCTCCACATACGTCCATTTGTTTTATCTCTAACCCAAGTTTAGTAGCTACTGATACAAAAATACGAAATGTATTAAGTTTTGCAACTGGTGCATATACATTATCAACATAATTTTGTTCAAAACCCCTTGCCACTAATCTAGCTTTGTAACCACCCTCTTTTCTTTTCAGGACCCATTTTGAACTTATCAATTCTTTGCCTTCTGGTATTTTATCTACTTTTGTCCATGTATTTTGATCTTTTAGTTGATCAAGTTCCTTTTTGATGGCTTCCTTCCAACTTTCAGCATCAGATGACATCATTGCCTCCTTGTAATTCTTTGGTTCTACTGCATATAAAGTATAATCTCTCAGGTATTCTGGTTTTTTTATTATTCTCCCACTCTTACTTCTTACTTGTCCTGTCTCTAAATTTTCGTTAACATTCTCACCTTCCTGTTCTCTTTCTTCATCTTGATCTTCTCCAGTCTCTTCATTTTCAGTATTTATTTCATAAAACTCTTCTTCACTCTTACTACCCTGCTCATCATTCTCCTTTGGCATATCCAGTAGAATCACATTCTCCATTTCCTGTACATCAGTTGACTCCTGTTGTTTATTACTCATCTGTTCTAAGAATATAATATCTCTTTTGACATGTACCTCCTTTTTGTCTTCATAGTAAAGTCTGTATCCTTTAGAATCATCATAACCAACAAATATTGCCTTCTCTCCCTTGACATCCCACTTCAACCTCTTTTCCTTTGGGATGTGGGCATACACCTCCTGTCCAAATATTCCACACAGAGTTTGCACATCAAATTTCCGATTATTAAAAATTTCATACGGTGACTGACCTTCTTTATTACTTTTGTTTGTCCTATTCAAAACATAAATTGCAGTGTTCACTGCCTCAGCCCATAACTCCTTTGACAAGTTGGTACCTATCATGGACCGTGCTGCCTCTACTATTGTGCGCATATCCCTTTCTGCCTTGCCGTTCTGCTGGGGCGTATAAGGTATGGTAGTTTGGTGTTGTATGCCCTTTTCTTTGAAAAACTCTTGCATATATTTATTGACAAACTCCCCTCCATTGTCAGTACGAATCACTTTCAGTTTATTTTCGGTTTGCGTTTCTGCCCAAGCAACAAACTGCTTTATTTGAGAAACAGTATCTCCTTTCTTCTTTAGAAAATATACTACGCGATAATTTGAGTAATCATCCCTCAATAATAAGAAATATCTCGAACCACCAACACTCTCAACCTCCATGGGGCCGCATACATCAGCGTGCACCATTTCTAACGTTTTTGTGGTGTGCTGCACTTTATTTGAAAAAGGTAACCTATGTGATTTACCTTGTAAACATGATTCACATTGGAAATCAACGCTTTTATATTGAATATTATTGCTGTTTAGACACCTTTTAACATATTCAACATTTTGGTGACACAGTCTTTCGTGCCATGTTGACAACGTTGAAACAGCTGCGGCATGCCTTTCAAACAACACATCTAGTACATATGACTTCCCTTGTAGATTCCCAATAGCACACAACTCATTATCTTTGTAGATGAGACATTGTTCAGTTATCATCTTGACTTCATAACCTCGTCTCGTAATACAAGGTACCGAAAATAAATTAATATGCATATCTGGCACATATAGCACGTTATATAACGTCGATTTAGCGTAACAATCCCCATCGTGTATTTGTAATTCGACTTCACCAACCCCAAGAACGCTTAAACGCCGACCGTCGCCCACAATAACAAATCTGTTTGACACTGATTGATAGTTCGTAAACAAATATAGTTCACTACTCATATGTTCACTCGCACCACTGTCTATCAACCATCTTTGACCGACTGAATGTTTATTTTCACTCAATAGGCCACTGTCACAGTTTGATGTCATAGCTGTCATCGTAAATGCATGGCCCTTTTTTGTCGACTTTTCAGGTTCTCTCATGCTATTTTTATTGTTATTTTGATAACCTCTAGGACATTCATGTTTTAGGTGTCCTGTCATATTGCACTCGAAACATTTACGTTTTTCAGACTCACTTTTACATTGTTGTGCAAAATGTCCACCCTTTCCACACTTATAACATCTCTTAAACTGTTTCTTATTTTGGTGTGCATATAAAGCTGTATTTTCTCCCTTTTGTATTGTATCTCTTGCCTTTATTCTCTCTTCCTCTACTATAAGTCTAGCAACCAACGCATCATAGTTTTGTTTACTACTCTCCACCGATTCCCATGCAGAGATAAAATGACTGTAACTGTCTGGTAACGACATCAACACTTTAGTGATAAGGAACTTCTCCGAAACCTCCTCACCAGCTTGTTTCAGTTGACAAGCCATTTCTTGAAGCTTTGATAAGTGCGTTGACAAGTCCCCACCTTCATATTTGAATTGAAAGAACCGTTGTTGCAACATCAATGTACTCGTTGCAGAACACGCTTCATATACACTATTGAGCTTTTTCCACATATCCTCCGCCGTCTCACATGTCAGCACATGGACCATAGCTGCTTCACTTAGCCTGGACACAATGATAGTTTGTGCCTTTGCATCTTTTGACATCCATGTCTTTTCATTGCCGGCTTGCTTTTCCTTCCCATTCACTACTGTGAACAAATCAGCCCCTCTCAGTATGACTGAAACTTGGAATTTCCAGACGCTCCAATTTTTCTGCCCTTCCAGCTTGATAGCTGGTGATGCTGTGGAATCCATCTTCAACGCGTGTCAATTTTCACCCCGCTTGAGCCTGATACCGTACCAATCTCCGTACGACCACCTCCAGACTCCGCTAGCGACAATCGCACAACTCCCATGCGTTGTCTGACCACGACGCCGATCTGCCGTTTTTACACCGGCTCCACAGGAAAACTCAATCCCTCTCAATCTGCAGTTTTCACCTCTCTTTCTGTGTCTAACTATCTGGGCCCATAACCTGTTAATCGGTCTTGGAATTAGAACACAGATATTTTGGTTCTTAAGCTTTATTAAGAACAACTTGCAGATTATTACAATGAGCGTCCGCCATTATACACACACAGAAGTACCAACGACAATATAGATCATAGACACTAAAGTGTTGTCAGAATATTTTATTGCTACGTTCACAATAAGCTACTCATATTTCTTTGATATTTTGGTGCTGTAAATAAAAGTAATAGTAAAATTTTTTGTTCCAGGTTTCCAAAACATGAAAATTTAAAGAAAGCCTGGATTGATAACATGCAGCTCCAACCTAATCCTACTGGTGAACTCTGTTCGAAGCATTTTGAAGCACACTGATAGATGCCAGCGTCTTTCAAACAAGACTACGTCTATCATAATTCCTACACTGTTTACCGAATTACCTCTGGCTATGCATGTATGTAATAGTATGCTACTATAGTAACAAATTGTTTTATATTAAACTGGTCTTCATAATAATTTTGTTTGTCTTTTGTTTACAGGATAAGGAAAATGTTATTAACCTCCAAAAAACCTTGCCAATGAAACGAACTACTGCTGGGACAATTGTTTCTGGTTCTCAAAGAAGTACCACAATTTAGCGGTGGGGGTATTTTGGACATGCATGCATGTTAAGCGATGTTTACAAGTTTTCTGTTACATAAATTTGAAAATTGTCTAAAAATATTAATATCCAAGCAAGCAATGTCGAAAAAATGTAACAAAAGGTGCGAATATTTTTGTGAATGAATTAATGCATGTAACTTGACTACTTTTGGGCATCAGGCGACGATGACGGATGAGAGCGTTCTGGAAAAATGTTATTGCGCGATTAGAGGAAATACATTCCGCACATTGCCAAATAAAAAATAATATAAACAACGTCTTTTTTTTTAACCTTAGAAGAAATGCAGTCAATAAAACTTGTTTCCTTTTTGGGTCCTTATCTGGGGTTAAAGTATTAATGAATGCATTGAAACTTTGTATTCCCGTAGGCGTATCTATCATCATCATCATCTCAGCCGAAAGACGCCCACTGCTGGATATAGGCCTCCCCCAAGTATCTATACTAATAATATAATATTTCAGGTCGTTAACAGCAAATGGCACTGGGTATTCCGAACACTGCTAATTACTGTTATGGTGCTACTGCGTCTGTCAGTCTCCTGTATTAGTGTGGCGTCGCAACATTATTGATTTAATTGCGACCGTTACACAAGGTCACAGAGAATGCTTACCAACGTATATTACAAATGATAAAAGTTTGAAAATATGTAGGTACCTATAACGTCCTACAATACTTACTAATACCGGCCTTAGTCCGGCCCTGTTTAGACAATTTTTTCATATGTGTGTGTAATGACTTCACAAATTTTAGCTTATGTTTGGTCTGCTACTCTTTATACGTCTGTGTATAAATAGTAATATTTTCTATCTCAATGACGTAAACACAGAGTATATAATCACTATAAACTCGTAGTTTCGATTGAGTGATTATATACTCTGTGGTTTCGATGTTGACCACGCGTTAAAAGATTCATATTCCGCGTGAGCCCTTTACTGTTGCCACGACTCGTGGTTAGCAATATAACCGATTGCCGGCTCAAACAATTCCCCTCTCTAAATACCACTGCAACCGTTTGCGTGCAAAGTGGATTAACTTCGTTGCAACGAATACCTCAAAATGAGGGTTGAAAGGATGATGTAAAAACCCTTTCCAAAAACCCGACCACAGTACATCTATGCCAGCAGCTACTTAAAACTCTGCCGGGGCTGTGAGACTGTTCGAAAGAGATACCGTGGCCCCGGAACATAGGAAGGAACATGGATGGGTTTTAGTCAGTAAAAGTCTGACTGAATCTGATGAATTCCAATACGAAAAAAAAAGCTACCAATAACTATCAAATTTTCCCTATCAAGCTTAAACCTAAAGCTTTAGCGATAAATAAAAATAAATTAAAAGTTGAAAATCTAGTAATGTTTGATAGATGGACTGGCCTCTGTACTGTGGTCGGGTAGGTAGTCGCAGCGCCTGCGCAAGGGTCTAGCGGTCACGGGCATCGCCTCCAGGCCGCGGTGGCTATACTTTAGTCCGTAACTACGGGCCTGTCACTGGGTAAGCTAAAGCCTAGTGAGCGTGTGTAAGCAACATGCGTCCAACTTGTGGTTGCTATGATGAAAATGTAGGCGCGCCATAGCGCTGTTTCTTTCAATACACCAAGGCGGAAGGAATGGGACATTCCTACAAATGAGAAGTTCACAACATGGTATCCCTCTGCATAATAAAAAAAAACGCAAAATTCTTCACTACCAAGGGAGGGGTTGTAGTTTAATGATGATCAAAAAGAAAATAATATTATGTAAATGAAAATACTCAAGTACGAGTGCAACGAGTTCGAAAATCTAACTTAATTAATTAACCATTTTTGTTCAAAAGAGCAGGGTGCTTTCTTTGATTTAAAAATGCTTGTAGACGGGTAATATTTCAGCTGGAATTCGTGGCTAAAATAAAACCCAATACCTATGAAGAAGAGTGTAAATACACGTTACTTCTGTTCCTGTATCTAATGTTTCTAATCTTTGACGTGAACCAACTATCTACGGTCCAGTTTTATCAATCAAAACGAATATCGAGGTTACCAACTTTCTGGATTCGCGCTTTTAGAAACCTATAATGCGCTTTTCTAAGGCGTGGAATAAACTTACTGACAAAACCACACGGTGTTTACTCATTGCCTGCCAAGTTCGCGCATTTATTTCTTTTCTCCTCTGGCGTTTTTTAAAAAAAAACGAAACTTAAGTTCATCAATCAATAACTTTTTTATATTAAAACATACCTAACGATCAATCATTCACTTAAAGTAATTCTAGATAAATTCTTAACTGGTTACATAAGTCGTATAATATTGTTCACGGTCGATTACGAAGCATTTTTTAATCGATTTGGTTTCTCAGAATGATTATTAGATTATTTTCCTTCCTCAAAATATTTACATCGATTGATTGGCGGTTCCCTATAAAATCATATAGGGAACTGCCAATCAATCGATTTAAAACGACGTTATTCAGATGGCTTATAGATGTCACCGTAAAATTGTCAAACACGTTAGATTGTAATCTCTCTAGCGATATTGAAAACTCTCGAATTATTGTCAACTGGACATACGGAAGTATCTCTGCCCCCATAATCGGGACTTGGGGCACCCCCCCGTTAGGTTAGTTAGGTTCTTTTAAACCCTGCACTCGGAAATAGGGGCTCCGTCGACTACGCTTTTTACGGGAATATTTATAGTGTTTTAAGGTTAGGTTATATTAATCGATATTTCTCAGGAGTGGTACAGTATCTTTTCATAAGAGTGGTACCACTGGGCAAGGGGGACCCCTCCTTCTCTCCACACCGCGTGAGTTGACTACCATCGCATGCATTTCACGAAAAATAATGCGTTTTATTGTAAGCAGTAAGTACTGCAGTATGTTCATTTGACAACAATTCGAGAGTTTACAATATCGCTAGAGATATTACAATATTACGTGTTTGACAATTTTACGGTGACATAGACATTTTATACTTAGGCTTTTTTTTCTGTGAAACGAGTATCTCTACGACCCTACTACTATTCAATCCACCCATCAACACACAATGTATAAAGTGCGTTACATTGAGTACTACCACAAAACATGATTTTTCACCTCAAAAAAAGTCGTTTCCCAGCTTCGATCAACAATTAGCACAAATATGATGATAGCAGACGTTTTGAACATGCATTGGCGTATACCTAGAAGATACATTGATACCTTCAAGGAGTATTGAGGAAATGTTTCCGAGGTTGGAGGATATCCTGAATCTTTTTCGTCAAAATTGTCCGACTCTAAAACTCTCCAAATGTCTTTTTTTTATACCACCGTCAGTTACCTAAGGTATGACATCTCCTCGCAAGGTATTTGGCCTGGTGAGGCCAGTGTTGGCGGTTTGGGAGTTCCCCACGCCCCGTAATAACCATGAGATTCGTCAGTTCTTGGGTTTAACTGGATTCTTCCGTAAATTTATTAAGGGATAAGAAGAGGTTGCGCGTCCTTGAACATCCTTATTAAAGAAGGAGTCTGAGTGGCGATGGTCTCATGTTGAGGAGCACGCTTTTAATTTTCTTAAGGGAAAGCTTGTTGATCGACCTGTTTTAGCAGTTCACGACCCTGACTCGAAACCGAGTTACACACAAACGCCAGCTCTCTAGGTATAGGAGGCATTCTCATGCAGTGGCAGAGGTATTCGAGGGTTTTAAAGCCTGTCGCTTTTTTTAGTAGGCAAACAACCCCCGAGGAAAGGCACCTGCATTCCTATGAGCTGGAGACGTTGGCCGTAGTGTGCTCGTTAAAGAAACGGGTATATCTTTTAGGGATACATTTCAAGGTTTTTACGGATTGCGCAGCTTTCAGAACCACAATGACTAAAAGAGATTTGATTCCACGGATAGCAAGGTGGTGGCTCCAAATAAGCGAATACATATTCGACATTGAATATCGTCCGGGTATTCAAATGTCGCATGTGGATGCATTGAGCAGAAACACCAAACTACCCGTGGACCCAGATAATAACGAGTTCGTCTCTGTGTTTACTTTACAAATATCAGACCCGGACATTTCTCGAATCCATAATATTCTAAAACCTGAAGACGATATTGAATGCAAGGATATTAGGAAAAAATATGTTGTTAACAATAGCACGCAGTGTATAGAAAGGTTGATAATCGTCAATGTCTTGTTGTACCGCGAAGTGCAAGGTGGCAGATATGTCGTGCTAACCACGACGATATTGGTCACCTGGGTTACGCCAACACTCTTGAGAGTATTTTCGCCATGATTATTGGTTTCCCAAACTAAGAAAGTTTGTCAAGAAATATGTCGCAGCGTGTTTGGAGTGCGCCTACCATAAGGATACATCTTTAAGACAAAAGTCAGGTCAGGTCATTGGTACCCTTTAGAAAAGATAAACGTACCGTTTCATACGATCCATATAGATCACCTCGGTCCTTTTGTTAAGAGTAAAGATGGCAATACATTGCTTCATTCTTACAGTAGTAGATGGTTTTACGAAACATGTACATATGTCATAACCACAGATATACACACATCAAAAGTGTCTAGGGATCAAGCATTTTATGCGGATTTCTTGAGATTGAGATGTGGCTTTGTAATAAATTTATGATTTTATAAATTTATATGGATCCTTTTTGGTGCATTTCATAATTTGAAACAGGAACTGTCAATCAAATTCGAGTAAAAGATGAAAATCAGCTGTCAATATTTTCCCTATAAAAACATACAACGCATTGAAGACATTATTAGTGCTACTGTTTCCCTACTACTGATTAAAACCAACGTTATTATGGAGCGGCGACGTCATTTAAGCAGGGAAGAAATGCTCAGAGCCGTGGGAATGATAGAAGCTGGTTCCCGGCAACGTACTGTGGCTTTAGCTCTGAATACAAGTGAGAGTGTTATCAGTCTACTTTGGACACGTTACCGAAGCACTGGTACCGTGGTTGAGCGCCATGGAGGACGGTATCGCTGCACCACACGGAGACAAGACCGATACATTCAAATATTAACTCGAAGAGCTCCAACAATAACCGCCATGATGTTAGCCGTGAGGCTTCATCACTCTTCAGGGAACTTAATTAGCGACCAAACAGTCAGAAACCGCTTGCATGAAGTGAACCTTCATTCCCGAAGACCGCTACGGGTACCACCTATAGCAATGCACAATCGTAGGATTCGATATCAATGGGCTCTTGAACACAGAAATTGGGCAGAAGAACAATGGCGTTTCGTGTGCTTTTCTGATGAGTCTCGTTTTGGTATGAGACCGGATACAAGACGTATACGACACTGGAGAACCCCTGGACGCCAACAGCGATTAAAATCCTGCCAGGAAGTCCATCCTTATAGTGGTGGAACCATCATGGTATGGGCGGGTATTTGGATCGGCGCCGGAAGAACTGAGTTGATTTGGATCAGAGGCAACCTCAACGCTCAAATTTATGCTGAGACGATTGTATCAGACGTCATCGTTCCTCTACAAGTGCAAATCGGTCCCTTATTTCAGTTAATGCATGAAAATGCACGACCGCACACCGCAAGAGTTGTAAGACAGACTCTCGCCGCAGCTAACATCAATGTCCTGCCCTGGCCTGCTCAGTCGCCAGACTTGAACCCGATTGAGCATGCATGGGATATGCTACAGAGAAGAGCTCTGCCGAATATGGAGGGTATCCAGTCGCAAGAAGACCTTTTTTTCAACCGACTTCCAAAAAGAGGAGGTTATCAATTCGTCTGTATGTTTTTTTTTTTTTTTTTTTTTTTTTGTGTTTGTTACCTCATAACTTTCGACTGCGTGAACCGATTTTGATGATTCTTTTTTTATTTGAAAGCTGGTGCTTCCCATGTGGTCCCATTTTAATTTGCTGAAGATCTGATGCTGGTCTTCGGAGATATACAATGGAACTCTTCAAAAATGTACGGCAAATCTGCAGTGATTGCTATTATCGCATGTAGGTTTATTGTATAGACAACATCATGACGTAATATCACGCCTGTATGCTCTGAGGGGGTACGCAGATGTGTACAATACACCCAGATTTCGACAGTGTTTGTTACCTCAGTACTTTCGACTGGGTGAACCGATTTTGATGATTCTTTTTTAATTTGAAAGCTGGTGCTTTCCGTGTGGTTATATTTTAATTTGCTGAAGATCTGATCCGGATCTTCGGAGATATACAATGGAACTCTTCAAATATACACGGCAAATCTGCAGTAACTGCTGCAATCGCTTGAATGTTTATTGTTTATACAACATCATGACGTAACATCACGCCTGTATGCTCTGAGGGGGTACGCAGATGTGTACAATATTCCCAGATTTCGACAGTTAGGTGTATTGAGTTCCATTTATTGGGGATAAGTATTTTTTTATTTTATTGGCAAGGGCACTTCAAGGGTAGTTTGATGAGAATTTGGTTAGGTTCTGATTATGGGATCCATGACAAAGGAACGGAACTCTTCAATTCTTAGAAGCAAATTACCGATTATCGGGCAAATCTTTTAAAGGCTATCCGGATATTTGAGTCACGTACCATAACGTCGTTATTAACCGACTTCAAAAAGGAGGAGGTTCTCAATTCAATGTTCCCCGATTACTCGAAGATGACTGGACCGAATTTGTTTTTTAATTGTTTGAAAGGGTATACTTCCCAGAAGGTTCCATAATCATCAAGTCAGGATCCTGATAATGGGATCCTGGAGAAATAGAGAGAACTCTTCAAATTTTATAGGCACACCAGAAGCGATTTGGGTAGTTTTTGAAAGAGTAGTTTCTCGGAGTGATCCCATTTAAATTTGGTAAAGATCTGATGAAGAACTTCGGAGAAAGGCAACGGAACTCCTCATTAAATGTAGCAAATGTGTGTCTCTTACTGGGATTGCTGAAATCTCATGTCTGTCTATTGTTTACACCAGTTCATAACAAAAAATGACGCTGGTACGCTGTGAAAGGGTATGCACATATTGTGAACCACTAAAAAGTTAAAAATAAAAACTTTTTTGCAAAAAATAAAACCGACTTCACACAAAAAAGTGAAAAATAACTTTAGCTTCTGAAGTCGGTGACAAAAAAATTAAATCAATCAAACAAAGGTCACCGACTTCAGAAGCTAAAGTTATTTTTCACTTTTTTGTGTGAAGTCGGTTTTATTTTTTGCAAAAAAGTTTTTGTTGTTGCAACGAACATGGGCGGCCATTCCACAGCGTGATTTGGATGAACTCATTTTGAGTATGCCAAACCGATGTTCTTGTGTTGTTAGTGTTCGCGGTAGAAACACGGATTATAATTGTTTAAGTTACTCAATAAAATTTTAAAGAAAACTGTTATTTCAGTCTTTTTTTCGAACTTTAATGTTAGTGGTTCAAATGTCAAAAATCCCTTTATTAGGAAAATGGCAAATTTCTTTATTAATGCAAAGGCGACTTGGTTTATCGTTACTGTGACAAACGAAAACACTTTATTTGATGAATCCTTAAAGAAAATTTTAATTAATATCAATCAGGAGAAAAGTTATTGCAAAAATATATGTTGATCCCTAGACACTTTTGATGTGTGTCTGTGTAGATAGACCTAGATAACGCAAGTATCACGATCTGCTGAAAACCAAGCGTGCCATTTTTTGACTACCTATTGTGACTTAGGTACAAGCACTATTTAGTGATGGAAAAATCAGACCTTTTGTGACACGGCATCAAACATGTACTTAATGCGGTTGCTTGTCCCAGAGCTTATGGCTAGGCAGAAAGGTTTAATTAACCAAACAATATTAAATTCATTAGTTGCCCAAAACACGTGAATGGCACAAGTGTCTGGGCAAGCTCCAATTTGGTATCAATGATACTGTCAATGCCATAAATCGCAAAACTGCGACGGAAGCTTTGTTCGGATTTTAGTTGCGCAATGGTTTATTGGGGTGGATGGTATAACTGCGCATTATTAACAAATTCGGTTAATTCTGTTGGCGTCAAATAAACTTCCTCGTCGCTAGATAATGAGTGGTCATTTTAGGTTTTTCACTTGTTTTCAAGTTGGATTCCTTGTTAACAATATGACCGATGCACGATGACGTGAAAAGAAAATGGCGCGCGCAAAACATTTAAAAAAAGTACACCAAGAAGGTTCTGAGTCTGAGTTCTTAACAAATTAAAAAAAATATGATAAATTCGGCACCATAGAGGTAGAAGTAAATAGGTTTAATGATGTTTTGAATTCACATGCTTAGTGCACACGATGTTCTAAATTCAAATTTACTTTACCCTCATGACGATAAAAACGGCTTTTGCACTCGGATATCGCATCGGCCATAGCATCATCGCAACCCTCGAGACACCGGGTGGACCCAGCCCTGCGAGGCTGGATCACAAATATGCTCCGACTGAGAGCGGTTCAAGTTACAGTAAACGACACCACTAGAGCCACAGTGGCGAAGGGCTGCCCCCAAGGTGGAGTCCTCTCACCACTACTGTGGAACCTCGTAGTAGATAGCCTCATAAACCGCCTCAATAGCAGAGGCTACTACACGGTGGGCTATGCCGACGACCTGACTATTATAATAAACGGCACACATGAAAACACACTATGCAACCTTATGCGCCAGGCCCTAAAGATAGTAGAAGACTGGTGCAAGGAACACAAACTAGCAGTGAACCGCACCAAAACCGAACTCGTCCTCTTCACAAAGAAAAGGAAGCTGGCAACATTGCAACTACCAAGCTTCTTTGGGACAACCCTAAGCCTATCGACTGAAACCAAATACCTGGGTATCTATTTGGACAAACAGCTTAACTGGGCAAAACACACGGATTAAATCATCACAAAAGCCAGTATATCCCTCTGGCAATGCAAGAGACTCCTCGGAAGAAACTGGGGCCTAAGCCCCAAAATCACCTACTGGCTATACACCACAGTTATCCGACCAATTATCACATACGTGTCTTTAGTATGGTGGCCCAGGACCAACCTAAGTACGACCCAAAAGGACCTTGAGAAACAACAAAGATTTGTAATGCTGGGGCTACCACCCCTACACCTCGTCATAAGAGAGGAGGCGGCCGTAGCGATTTTCAGACTCGAGTTAGCCGGAACCCTAAGTAACGACTCTAGAATAAAACATACACGCATCAAAGAAGATGCAATCAAAGAACAACCGATGATGGCATCACCTATCGACAGAACTCTGAAAACTCACTGCTTCAAAAAACACTACAATATAGAGCTCATAGAGGAGTTGTGTGACTACTCAGGCATAAAAGAGCTAAGAATCTACACTGATGGATCAAAAACCAACGATGGGACAGGCGTCGGGGTGTTCTCCGACGACCTCAACATTAAAATATCAAAATCTCTTGGAAGGTTCAACTCTGTCTACCAAGCAGAGTGTGTAGGCATTATCCAAGCAGCACATGCTATAGAGGCCAGGGAGGTTACGGATACCAACATTCGTATACTCTCCGACAGTGCCTCAGTCCTTCAATCCCTAAAGTGTAACCAGATCACGTCGAGACTAATGCTAGAATGCCACAAGGCCCTAGAACGAATCACGGTGTTGAATCACAACACGGTAACGCTGCAATGGATTAGAGGACACAGTGGATCACTCGGCAATGATGCGGCTGACGAACTTGCCAGAAGAGGATCCAGCACAAAACCCTACGGACCCGAACCCATTGTGCCCATTCCCTTCAAGCAGCTGAGGAACTGGTTAAAGGATCACACCCGATTACAAGCAGAGAAATGGTGGGCCTCGGCACCAGGTTGTAGACAATCCAAGGAAGCTATGCCATCCTTGGATGCAAAGCTGACCAGGCGCCTTCTGCGCCTGAACAGAGATAGCCTGCGTCTGGTGGCGGGGACCATCACTGGACACTGCTCGCTGAACAAACACTTCCACACCCTAGGTATCACTGACAGTCCCCTGTGCAGAGCGTGCATGGAGGCGGAGGAGACGGTAGCGCATGTGCTCCTGGAGTGCACAGGCGTTACCAAGATTCGCGAGGAGACCCTGGGAACACCAGGATCACTTGCAGATGTCCTGAGGAGACCGGGAAGTTTAATCTGCTTCTGGAGGGAGGTGGGCTGGTTGGAGTAATCGGCCACCATGGCTCACGCACAATGGTCCATTTCAAGGACTAGGTGCGGAAACCTAAACCCCCATGATAGATAGATAGATAGACCTAGAGGGTAGGAGTTTCGAATAAGAAAAGAAAGGAGGGAAAGTAGAGGAAGGAAAGAAGAAAGGACAGAGGAAGGAATTGTTGCACAAATTATGAAGGTGAGTGGGGAGGTGAAGGTAAAATCCTGTAGCGACTAGAATGACGAGATAGTAGTGCGTGACCCCAGATATGATTAACAACTCTTGTGGAAATAAGAAATGTTAGAATAGTGTAAGGCAAGGTTAAGTTAGAGCACATGAAAGGGACGAATATTGAAGAGAACATGCTTTTTAAGAGTACATGACTGTGGAATATGTGGTGTGTGTATGTGTAAGAGTAAGAGCCACAGAACATAAACAGGTAAGAGCATATGTGGAAATGTATGATAGGACCACTAATTTGGCGAAAAGTGTACGTAATAATTGTATGTAAAACTGGCGGCCGAAAACTAACTCTAGGGTGGCCGCGAACTGAAAAAAGTGGCCGTCAACCGGTATTTTGAGTAAATTTTAGGTAATTATTTATTAAAAAAAACTGTTAGAATAGTCCTCCAATACTTATGTCCAAAAATAACTTGACGATATCTGCTACACCTGCAGAAACAATAAGAACCTGAATTATGGACATATCATACTAATTTCATAGAGCAAAGTTGGGAAGGCGACTAAAAGGCCGCCGACCGGTGCAACGACCCTACCATCATATTGACGTTCATCAATATTGTAGTTGGCTGCCTATACATAGGAATTCAGTCACTAAAACTGTATCAGTTTAAAATAACAATTATTTTATATTTGATTTAATCGTAATAGTTCTTTGATAAAATACTTCTAATCCACGGCAAGTACTGCGCTGTATCAGTATACACGACATATTCGTTGAGATTGCAGGGGGTTGAGATGTCATCCCCATCAGGCTTGGTGGATATGGAGACTACACCGCGGAGCCTCCACCTGCCGCCGTCTTTTAGGTAGAGGCCGCCACCGGAGTCTCCTTGACAAGGGCCATCGCCCATTCGACTACCTGTGGAAGTGAAATGTGTGAGTGGCTCAAGAAGTAAATGTTAATGAGGTGTAATCTGAGTAAAACGCAAGTGGAGTGTAAAACGCATGATCGCATTGTCTGAGGCTGTGCACACGCCGTTAAGTTTAGTGACATTGATTTTAGGGATGCTTATTTTTTAGATTTTAGTTTTTACATAGATATTTCGTAGTTTTGTGTTTTTGTTTTGTTTTAAATTAACTTCAATCAGTTATTATCTATCTGATTTTCTGTGCTCCATTTATTTATTTATTAACCGACAAGAACAGGAGGAGTTTCTCAAGGTAGGAAGTAAAAGGGAAAATTAAAACCCCCGACACATAGTCATAATTTACAAGGTTTTTTGGAAGTACCTAAGTATAATACAGGGTGTAAACCACCTTATCACAAAGCCGTTAACCAAGCATTCTGTACATCAAACTAAGTAAGTTTACGCAAAAAATATTACTGGGAAACAACTTTTTTTTTGAGGTTATAAATTATGTTTTGTGGTAGATGCTGATGGATAGATTGAATAGTAAGGGGGTCGTGGAGGTGTTAAACATCAAAAACTTATAAAAAAAACTTGTATTTAAAAAAAACTTGTCAAAAAGTTGTAAGTTTGACCCCCCATATCTCCGTAACTAGTATGGTCCGGTTCCCAGATATGGTGTAGAACAAAAAAATGATCGCAATGATGGGAAGAACAAGTACCTTTCGGCTTCGTGAAGAGGTGTTTTACACCCTTTATAATATTCCTCATTCCCTTTCAATATAGTGTATATTATTATTCTACCAGTCAAGCCCTTTCATTTGATACCCATATTGAGGGAGTTGTGAAAAAAAATGTAATTCACAATTTTGTGGTGGAGGCCATCTTGGATTTGATATTGACGGAGTTGTTGAATAAATATATAATCCGCCATTTCGTGGCGGTGGCCATCTTGGACTGATTTTATCAGACCTAGGTAATCACTCCCGACTAATTCACCTTTCAAAACAAAATCGGTTCATTCGTTCGGGAGCTACGATGCCACAGACGGACACACACACACAGACACGTCAAACTTATAACACCCCGTCGTTTTTGCATCGAAGGTTAAAAAAGGGTCTCGTGTGCTTCCCTGGCGCTGACAATATGCTCAAACATACTTTTTTTGCTCTAACCATTGATGCCCCCGAATAACATCTTCTAATGTTATTTGAATGCATACCTGCACACAAGGTTTTGTCGGAAGTAAGCTGGTGGAAGACAGATTTGCTTGCCCTGCACTCTTTGGTGCTGACAATGGGGACATGCACCTGTTGGGGTTCTTCCAGTGGAGGTGCATTATATCTGTTTATGCCACCCCAGCCGGCTACCTGAAAAGATAAGACACATTAAAGTGAAAAAGTCAGGGTAGCCCGCGAAATTCAAAATTTCTTACGTTTTTTTCAATTTGCAGGCCAGTGCTAGGTTGTATGTTGATTAAAATATTGTTCGCGACTGTAAGACGTATGTAGTTACAGAATTATAATCATCAAAATCATCAATACAATCCTCCAAGTTTATAAAGGTCGAGGAACTGCTTTTTCAAGGTCAAAATCGTTCCTAGACCTTTATTAACTTGGAAGGTTGTATTGGTGATTTTTACAGTCTCATTCTTACAGTAGCGAACAATATTTTAATCGACATACAACATAAATTGCAAAAAAACTTAAGACATTTTGAATTTCGCGGGCTACCCTGGAGTATCAGCCTTAAGTTACAGTCAGCTTCACACTTTGTATAGGAGTCCCGTGGCCTCCAACTACAAACTGGACTTATCAGCTGCACCGGCTATTCGTTCTTCCAGAAAATTGGACCCGCGAGGGTTGACTACAATTATTGTCTTAAATAATGTACTTACAACTCCAATACTCCCAACGATTTGAGAAAGATCAGTGTTACCGGTCCACAGACAAGCTGGACGGATGAAATTGGTAAAGTTGAGACGTTTGTTCAGAGTTAGTACCATTATGTCATCTGAAACCAGTAAATTATATTGAAATTAACATTTAGAATGTTTACAGGTTTTTACCCGAAGCCAGAAGGAAGGATTATCTGATAGCAGTCGATGTATTTACAGTATGCATATGTGTTGCGAAGATCGACCGGAGGACACGGTGGAGGTTTGCCCCGCGTGGGTGGAGCAACGCCGTGTCCTCGTAGCGGCGATCGGCGGCGGCGGCGACCTCTCGCATCCAGCCCTGGTTCAATCCATGGTCCGGAGCGAGACGGAATGGGAAGACAATACCTCCTTGTGCGAAGCACTCATGCTAGCGAAGGAGGTGGCGGAACGCGAGAGGGAGAGAACCTCACGCTCCTGCCGCCGCGGGAGACGTACCGGGCGTTGGAGGTCACGTGGTGGCCCCCAAAAGGAACATGGATGGGTTTTAGTCAGTTAAAGTCTGACACTCCCTCCCGCTCCGCCCAGAGTGGGAGAAGTTATTTGATGATTTCCCATCCGTAAAAGTATGTGTACCATATTCTGAATACGAGAACAATGACGATATGAGCTGTACCAAGTGCGTATAGAAAAGACAACGACATTAAGGACCTGTTAATGCACTATTGAAGTCTGGAAAAGTGACAAAATAGAGAAAAATGGCATGTGATTTAAGAGGTCCATGTCTATATGTCACCGCAAAATTGTCAAACACGTTATATTACAATATAACGTGTTTCTCTCTAGCGATATTGTAAACTCTCGAAATATTGTCAACTGAACATACGGAAGTATCTCTGCCCCCATAATCGGGACTTGGGGCACCCCCCGTTAGGTTAGTTAGGTTCCTCTAAACCCTGCACTCGGAAATACTCCCGCGAAGCCGGGCTCCGTCGACTACGCTTTTTAGGGGAATATAAAGTGTTTTAAGGTTAGGTTATATTAATCGGTATTTCTCAGGAATGGTACATTATCTTTTCATGAGAGTGGTACCACTGGGCTAGGAGGACCCCTCCTTCCCTCCACACCGCGTGAGTTGACTACCATCGCATGCATTTCACGAAAAATAATGCGTTTTATTGTAAGCAGTATGTTCGTTTGACAATATTTCAAGAGTTTACAATATCGCTAGAGAGATTACAATATAACGTGATTGACAATTTTACTGTGACATATACAACGTGTTTTTTTTGATATGCCATAACTCTAGGGTATGATTGAGACCATATCAAAGAATCAACTGGCATATGTGTTATGTTTCAATCATCCATTTTTTTATTTTTTTATTTTTCATACAAAGTAATTCGACAAAGTCACGATTATCAATGTAAAACACCGTAGATTTTTGTTAATTTTAATTAGTGGTTAAGGAAACATCAACAACTGTAAAGGTTTAAAAAAAAAAAAAAAAAAAAATTGGGTGGACTCACGTAGATCATAAGTTACTAATAATAAGCTTAGTTTAATGTAACGTGTCCAATGATGGAGCACGATCGTAGTTTTAATGTTTTCTTTTAAATTCATCAAACAATTAATAAAATGTAAACAAGAGCGCGGACCCCCACGTCTGCGGTAGAAAACACATTATAAAAAAAAAAAAAAAAAAAAATGTAAAACACCCTTACGTGAAATATGACAACGTCGCATTTTCTTAGCTTTAAATATGAATGAATTACTCGTATTTATCAATGAAACTTAGATACCTAGACACATCGAGGGTCTATTTTGTACGGTAAGCAAATAAAATTAGGTAGGTGAACTTTATAAAATTTTAGTTAAGTGATCAAAAGTAAAAGTAATGATTCGTCATACTGGTGACTATTTTTGCCCTTATTTAATTATGATTGATGATATCTCCGAAACTAGGCATTTTTGGACCACCTATTCTTGGAGTTTTAGTTTTATTTTTACCTACAGAATATAACCTTAGAGTTATGGCATATAAAAAAAAACACGTTGTATAGGGTGACTGGTAATTAGTGAAGGAAAACATCGTGAGGAAACCGGCATGTTCTAGAACTAAAAATTCGAAGACATGTGACATCTACCAACCCGCACTGGGCCCGCGTGGTGGATTAATATAGCATATACGCAAAATACGCGCTTTGACGTGGAGTTGCGGACATCAGCCCGTTGTACAATACAATACAATACAATAGTGTACGATACTTAAACACGTGATTGTGCTCATGATAACAAACAACTTTTACTATGGAACCAAACCCGAAATCGTGAAAAAAAAATCAGTTGTTCAGAACATTTTGACCAGTTCAATGTACTGAACAGCTGATTTTTTTTTCGCGATTTCAGGTTTGGTCCCGTAGTAAAAGTTGTTCGTTACAATGAGCACAATCACGTGTTTAAACTTAAACACGTGATTGTGCCCGCTTGTATCGTACACTAATTACCAGTCACCCTATATAAGGTGTTAGAAAACCGACTGCAAGAATTTCGTATACGTACTCGGTATCAAAAAACAAAATTATGGCAAAATATTTTTTTTTTTCAATCATTTTAGTTTTTACATGAAAAAAAACATTGCCAGTCCAAAGTCATTCAGTCATTGCCATCTGCAAAATGTGATGGGAAAGTTAGAATCAGCTGTCTACGTTTGCGCTGTCGCAGGGGTGAACACCACGCGCGCGGGCGCCGGCGCGGCGCCCTGCACGGTGTACAGTCAAGGGCGCATATTCAATAATTTTGTGCGCAGTGAAAATATTGCATATATATCTTTGAAACGGATCGTTACTTGTATAAAATTTTTTTGTGATTATTTTTTATTTGTGATTCCATAGCCAAACAACTCAAGTTTCTTGCAGTTAATTTTTTAACACCTTATAATATAGTCCGGGAGGTACCGTAGCAAATAAAAAAGTCATAGTAAGCTGTTTGATATTGCCATCGAAGGTTGACCTTATATTGCCAATAAGTAAACCAACCGTTAGCTGCTCAAGTAGCGGTGGGTGTAGGATTAAGAGGTTACGAAAGTTGTAAAAAAAAATAATTAAGTCATAGTACGCCACCGCGCCGCTTGAAACTCTTATCACAAATAGTTTACATCATAATTAGCTTAAAAAAATCGTCAGCAGTTTGGTGGAGGGGGGAAAATGTGTTAGAATGATACAGGTCTGATGAAGAACTAAAAGCAATCTACAACCAAGTAGAGTGTGTAATAGATTGCTTTTGTTTTTTCATCAGCCGTGCATCATTTACAGGTTTATGCGAGCGGCTGACGCATAATCCCCCCACCACTATGCAGCTCACGATTTTTTTAAGCTCAGCATGATGTTAACTATTTATGAACGAAGTTTCAGCCTTACGTTAGGCGTCTACTATGACTTAATCTTATTTTTTTTCTAACCTAACCTCCCAATCCTACACCCACTGCGGGTGCGTCAGCTGACGCTGGGTTTACTTATCAGTCATTCGAGATCTATGGAAACAAGATGACAACCGATCGGCGTAAAAACACAACCTAAAATGCAACGGTACCTCCCGGACTAATAAGCTGATGACGACGATGGACGGGCATATACTAATGATCTCACTTTGAGCCCCAGCAGCCGTTTTTAGGGACCCGCTCGCCTCTTGAAGAGTAGAAAACGATCAAGATAAAGGCAAATTGCTTTAGGCTGGTGATTATTCGCTATGCTATGAAGACCAGTCTCAAAAACTCACTTTCAAGCGTAGAAGGATTATATGATTCGTGTTTTTCCGCAGCAATAAGTTGCGCGATGATTGTGGAGTCGTCGCTCCAATTGTCCAGTTCGTGTACCCCAACTTTTACAACGATGTCATTGATGGCAGTCTCCTTTGAACGATACATGCAGTGGGCAGCTGTAAATAAAACGAACAAATAAACAGAGTGGTCAATTTAGAATACAATGTGGCAGTTTGGGGTGAGTTTAGGTTAATAAGTTACGTAGAAATACTGCAGAAAAAAGATAGATAGCTTTTGTAAAAGACAACATAGCAAGGAAGGCCATGACCACTATGTATGCCAGTCAAGAAACGGGGGATAAGGGCGAAAAAAATATGATGGAGTCGGAATTACAATAAGTGGGGAATTGAACTCACCGGTAATAACATGACGATCTGACACCAGCGTTCCTCCGCATATAGCACTAAGAGATCTTTTAGTGCTCTTGTATATAGCCACGAGCCAAGGTACTTCTCCCCTCTCGTAAGAGAGGCCATTGTGGATCAGGGGGCTTATGTTGCTACTTTCGACTTGACCGCAATCTGCAGTTGTTGTCTGAGTATTTGAAACGCGCTGAACTGGGCTGTAAAAGTCAGAGACATTATTTTTACAGGTTTATATGATCTAGTTAGTTTTCTAAAATCTCGCTTAGACCCCACTGAAAAGATGTATATTCAACTACAGTTACCCAAATGTCCTTTCTTTGGTATTGTTCGTCGTTTCGTTGAGCTCCTTGAGTTATAAGTCGAGCTGCACGATAACTGACAAATTATGCTTGCACTGACTGGACAGGTCCACTCAAATCTGTGTGGTTCTTTCTTCAAAAGACCACCTCAGTCACTAATATCTGCATGATCCTCTTGTGAATTGAGCAAGATTATGTCTGGTCTTCTAAAAAGACCTCTGACCTATGACCTGTGAGTTTGTTTCGCCTGTTTTTTCTCAGAGTAGTCAGGTACGAAACACCGGACCCATGTATATAGTTTAAAAAAAATGACGTGTAAAAGTGTTTGTGAAAACCTACTTACAAAATAAACATCATTTATCATTTATCAATCCTTTCTGAACCGAGATTTCAGAAACGCGACCTTCTACAGCACTAACGAAGAGGTATGCCATGTATTATTATTTTATTGGAAAGGATGTACTTCAAGGGTACTTTGATGAGAATTTGGTTAGGCTCTGATTACTTCTGATAATGGGATCCATGAAAAAGGAACGGAACTCTTAAAAATCTTACGAGCAAATTAACGATACTCGGCCGAATTTTATATAGGGTGTCCGGATATTTCAGTCACCTACCATAACCTCGTTATTAACCGACTTCAAAAAGGGGGAGGTTCTCAATTCAATGTTCCTCGATTACTGGATGATGGTTGGACACATAATGTTTTTTTTTAGTGTTTGAAAGGGTGTACTTCCCAGGTGGTCCAAAATCATCAAGTTTGGGATGCTGGAGAAATAAAGAACTCATCAAATTTTATAAGTACACTAGAAGCGATTTGGGTAGTTTTAGGAAGTGTACTTTCTCGAAGTGATCCTATTTCAATTTGGTGAAGATCTGATGAAGAACTTCGGAGATAGGCAACGGGACTCCTCAATAAAATTAAATGATAGCAAATGTACTGGGATTGCTGAAATGTCATGTCTGTCTATTGTTTACACCAGTTCATAACAGAAAATCACGCCGGTACGCTGTGAAGGGGTAAGCACATGTGAACTACTAAAAAGTGAAAAATTAAAACTTTTTTTTACAAAAAATAATACCGACTTCAGAAAACCCAAAAAACGAAAAACAGCTTCAGAAGTCGGTTTTATTTTTTGTAAAAAAAGTTTTAATTGCATATGCATACTTAATGTTCTTTTTCTTTTTATAATTTGGTTTATTATAGTTTGGTTTTTGGTTTTTTATTTTGGTACTTATAAATTGTTATGCGTAAATATAATTAGGAGTAACGATACTTTAACACGTGATTGTACTCATGATAAGAAACCAGTTTTACTATGGGACCAAACCTAAAATCGCGAAAAAAAATCCGCTGTTCAGTACATTAATTATGTTCGCTAAAACTGGTTAAAATGTACAGAACAGCAGATAATTTTAGTTGTATAATTTTAGTTGAAAAATAATAGAGAGTTTTACATAAAATAAAACTTACCTATTATTTTTTCATCAATATCCGGAATCCATCTTGAGTCAAGCACCTGTCTTTCAGCCTGTTGACAGCGATTACCTTTGCCTCTCCGCTGGTAGCGCCCTCTATGCTTACCGTTGGTACTAAGTATTTCAAGCGCGCATCGGATGATCGCCCGATTTATCGTCATTATGGAACTCATGATGCACCAGGTAGACCTTACCTGGATTCCGGATATTGATGAAAAAATAATAGGTAAGTTTTATTTTATGTAAAACTCTCTATTATTTGTTTTGTATCAATATCCGGAATCCATCTTGAGTGATGTGTTTGTTATCACCTGGTGCGCTAAACCCAAAGACGCTATAATGTGTTTTAGAATGTAAAATATTGGGTTAATGAAAAACATCGCCAAAATTATGTAAATGTATTACAATAATTAATCTGGTATGACATTAATAATATAACAACATAAATGGATGTAAATATTGATGCTCTTATTTAACAGGATCAAAATAATTAGACAAAGATGTAGAATGATTGGTAACATTTGAATCATTGTGATGTAACAGTTCTCTCTGATAATAATTCTGAAAGGTATGAATTGTTTTCCAGTTACCGGTGGCAAGAATCTGATCAATAGGAAAATTCTCTACGAAATTAAGGCGCTACCCCAGGCAAAATTAGCAACTCTATTTGTGGTGATTCAAACTTCGTTTGAAATACTATTAGAATAAAGTTCTAATCAGCTTGCACTACAAAGTGGTTTTTACGTCAGTCACTGCGGGTCGAATAGTGCGAAATTAGTGATTTTTATTCTTTATAAAATCAAATTTCCGTCTTTTGAAAAAAAAAAAACTAGCATTATGTTCATTATTAAATTGTCTATCCATTAGTATAAGAAGCAAATCAAAATAATGTTAACTTTACGAGAAGAAGCATGTTATAAATATTTTTTTCTCATTTTTGTGGTTTCATTGTGAGGGGATTTATTACACATTATGAGACTTAAAATAAAAAATAAAACTACCACTTTGCAGTCTAAGAATATGTAGAAATTTAATGTATTTTTATTACTTGGTATTTCTTTTGGATAAAGAGGAGTTGGCTCCAAAAAACTGCACAAAAAACGGCTTTTGCCTGGGGTAGCGCCTTAAGAGAAGCAACTGCGGATCTTACTGATCCTGGAGTTGCATCAATACCAGCAGCTTTTAAAAGAGATCTCACCCATCCACCAATAACAGTTCTAGACGCAGGTTTAATATCCCCTCTAACTGTAATAAATAAATGTTTTATATTTCCTCGGCAATTTGACGTAATACATATTAATTGTCTCAACCAAAAAATCAGATTTAATTTTTTATCAGGGTGCTCTTTAAGCCTCCATCCAGACTGTCTGTGGTTATGGTTGTCTGTTTTAGAACCGAATGCTGGCCACAATACAATAGACGAGTCTTCATCGACTAAGCTACTGCTATCAATTCGCAACAGAGTAAGGTCGTGAACCCTTCGGCCTGATGCTAACAATAAAAGAGTGGCCACGTGTCTTGACACTTGAAATATATTATTTTCATCAAAATCATAAGCACTCATATGTTGCAATAAAACTTTAGGGTTCCAAATAGGTGGTTTAGCAGATTTCTCTCTTGCTACAGAAATAGCTTTTAATATGTGTTTTATAAAGAAATTTGACGACAAATCTATGTTAGATGTTATGTGTGTGAAAGTTGAGATAACAGATTTGTGTACCAAAATAGTTCTGTATGCAAGACCAATATCACAGTGTAAATGTGCTAAATATCGAGCTACCTGATCGGCATTAGGGTATTTAAAATTAATCGAATGGGACTCACACCATCGCTTCCATCGGCGCCACACTGGTCTGTAGGTATTGATTGTGGAGCCTCTCCAGCTTGACATAAAGAATTTTTGTTCTGGATCTGTCCAGTCCGTCAAAATATCTTGCCACCCGAAATCAGCCATGCTTCCAAGTGTAGGTCTTGCACTTGCGGCGGATGCGTCCCCGTTCTGGTGTCTACTAGAGTGCAGGCTAGATCTGGAATTAGGTAAGGGGGATGTCGCGCTCGGCGTTGAACATCTGCCTGCCAAAACACCTTGCTCCACTTCGGGGCAATCAATATATAGTCTCCGCTGGCTTGGTTCAGGTGTTGGAGAACTCGTGGAATCAAATTTGGTGGTGGAAACAACCAAGCTAGGTCGTAGTGCCACTGATGACAGAACGCGTTGTGATGTTGGGCTTCCTGATCGTTGACGTCCAGCGATACGTACTTTGGTACTATGTGGGCTGTTCTCGACGCGAAGAGGTCTATCTCCGGCGTACCCCACATTTGAAAAATTTTTGTCGTTGCTGTCCTCGTGAGTTGCCATTCTGGACAAGCCTTCCGCCGAGAAAGAGCATCTACCTCGGCATTGAACCTGCCCGGAAAATAATGTGCTGTCAGGTGAATGTTCTGCTTGTCTAGAACAGCAAGAAGTTGTCGAGTTTGATGAAGTAGCTTCTTGGATTTTGTGCCGCCCTCCTTGTTTATGTACGAGACTACTGTTCGATTGTCGGTTTGCAGCAGTATCTGTGCATCTTGGAGTTGCTGCTGGTTCTGACGTATAGCTGCGTAAACGGCAAACATCTCTTTTTTGTTGGCATGCCATGTCTTCTGAGATTCTGTCCAGGTGCCCACAATATTTGTGTCGCCGAGTTGAGCCCCCCATCCGATGTCTGATGCGTCTGTGGTCAATAGTTGTGACGTCACTGAGCTCAAGTGTATCGGCATTGACTTTCCTATGGCTTGACACCACCACTCCAGCTCTGATCGAGCTGGTTGTGGCACCGTGATCGACCGATACGGGTGTTTCGCCGACAGCTGTCGACTGTAGTATTGCAGAGTTCGACAGTGAAGGCGACCTCTCGGAGTCACGAACGTTGCAAAGTTGAGTCTCCCCATTAGAGTTTGGTACTGTTTGAGAGACCACTTGCTTAACTGAAGCTGTTGGTGAAGTGCATTGCGTAGCGTTAGGCACTTTGGTTCCGACAGGGACTTTGCGTTGCGTTTTGTGTCCCATGTAATGCCGAGAAACTCGAGGCATTGTGTCGGAACCAGTACAGACTTCTTGTTGTTGATTGTCCAACCTAGTAAACGGAGTATCTTGATCGTGAATGCGATGTCGTCTTCCAACTGCGATTTTGACTGGTTGGCCAAAAGAAAATCGTCTAAATAGACTACGCACCTGATCTTGTGACTTCTCAGGAATTCTGCTACCCAATTGGTTATCGAGGCAAACGTTCTGGGTGCCGATGAGAGGCCAAACGGCAAACACGTCATCTGGAGTAGCTGATGTTGATGTGAATTTTGATGATAGTTTAGCCTCAGGAATCTGCGATGCTGCTGTGCAATGGGCACGTGGAAATATGCTTGGCTCAGATCTAGTTTGGCCATCCAATCTTGTTGTTGCACAAAACTTGGTACACGGAAGTGACTGAATAGTTGAAACGGGATGGCTACTACGAACTGGTTTAGTTTTTTCAAATTTAAAATAGGACGGGAGGTTTGATCTGACTTGGGTACCAGAAAGAACGTGGAAAGGTAACTGGCCGTCAGTTCTGCAGGTTCTAGTACCCCTGACTCGAGCATAGTTTGGATTTGCATGGTCATATTGGGAGAGGTTTTGGTTCTGTAACATTTCAGAACTGTAGGACTCGGAAATATTAGCGGCGGTCTGAGTATGAAGGGTATGCGTGCCCCGTTTAATAGACGGCATATTTTGTCTGACGCACCCAGATTGCTCCAAGCATATTGAAATTGCTTTAGACAGCCGCCTTGAAATGTCCGACAGTCATTCGCGACGCTTGCTTTTATGGATAGCCTGCGATTGCGATTTCTTACCCTTCGGTTTGTATCGCTGATTACTTGTACGGTTTTTGTTTTGGTGTGAAGCGTTTGAGGCCTGTCTTTGTCTTTTATTAAAGGTGTCTCGACGAAAAAACCTGTCGTCAGCTTGTTTACTAGTCGACGGTTTTTGATTTTGATAAAAGTTTTCTTTAGGATAAGTTTGTGGTATTGATTTAGTTGATACCGTAAGTTTATCCACTCCCCCAATTTTTTGGAGGTAGGTTTGAACTGCCTCATCATTAAAAAGATATTCTGTACTAGGAGGAATTTTATGTAGGACATCACGATGAAAACCTTCGGAAATTTGGCGCAACATAGCCTCTCGACGTGTATTTATCAAGTCCGCTCTTCGGCCGCACACTATTTGTAATAAGTCATCAGTAACCGTACTATACGCAGATTCTTTCGAAAACAATGATTCCACTTTTTCGAATAACGAGTTGGGCGTTAACGATTCTCTAGACTCATTTGCCCAATCCACCAATGACTGTAAAGATTTTTGCAATTCGTCTTTTTGACAAAGTAAAGCATTCGTTAATCCAGCAAAAGATCTTTCCAATAAATGTGAGCGCGAATCTTCTTTCAACATATCCGATTCAAAACGCTTTAATTCGTCGTTAATATTTAACTCAACGAAACCGGGGGTAGCTAAATATTTCTTTTGTGCATCCGAAAACCGAACCGCATTCCAATCATCACATTTAAAACGTTGTAGGTCCGTTATTTTTTTAAGGTATGTTTCGTTTGCCCTAGGGTAAATCGGATCTTTTACTGTCGTACCGACTTCCGATAAAATCTGAAGTTTGTTATTGTTGGACAAGTTTTCAGGTCGTCGTAGATTTAACTCGTTTGTGGTTACGGAAACGGTATTAATGTTAGCCCTTGGAGTGGTATTATTTTCAATAACGGAATTTTGCGTTATGAGGTTTGTTAAATAAGCCACTTGTTGTGATAAAAACTCGAAGTGTGCATAACTCACGGTTTGGGAGTCCCTCCTTACTTTACGTTTCTCAGGGCTGGGTCCACCGCTTGTAGAAGAACTGCTATCACTATCTATTGCACTCGGCGTCGGAGAACGAACACGTTTACGCGATAGTGAACCGTTAGAATCACCTGGCTCTAAATTATTACTAGGATTTTCCATAATAAGAACGGAGAGGTACAATTTCATGAATTGAAACTATAATAGTTTTACCAAACTTAATTAAAATAAGCGGGTTGTTACTTTTTCGCGAAGTTTAAATAACGCTATCAACTGAACGGCGCGAAAAACGACGCTATAATGACGATAAATCGGGCGATCACCCGATGCGCGCTTGAAATACTTAGTACCAACGGTAAGCATAGAGGGCGCTACCAGCGGAGAGGCAAAGGTAATCGCTGTCAACAGGCTGAAAGACAGGTGCTTGACTCAAGATGGATTCCGGATATTGATACAAAACAAATAATAATAAAGCAATTGAACATTTTGAATAGAGTCATTTGTTTTGTGCTTTTTCATTGCAGAATAGTTCATACCGTGTTTTCTTCGTCACAGGTTCTACATACACTGGCGTAGTAGTCCTAGGTCTCTCTGTTGTTGTTGTTGTAGTTGTTGTTGTCTGTTGCTTGACTGCAAAGAGATCGGCTAAAAAACAAAACGGAACATCGCATGAGTAAGCTCGCATTTTATTTGTCCTGCTTGACAATTTGTGATCTTTGATCAGATCAGCAGGAATTTCTTCAAAGGCAAGGAATTAAACAAAGCTGTGGCAACACCAAGGCAAGCTCATGGAAAGGTATGCTCTTGTATCTACTTGTTCACACCGGCGTGTCTTATCGTATGACACTGACAGCAAGACAACGAAACCGCTCAATGAGGGATTTTCTTTTTCAACTCTTCTCTAGTCGCTGGATAGATGGCGCTGATCTTAGTATGTTACTGCAAGGAACAGAACGTCACATAATTTCACTTGGACCTAATGATTATATTCGCAAGCTTATGCAAACGAAAGTGTCGGTCAACGAGCATATGTGACGTGTGTTTTTTCAAGCGTTTTGGCTTTGGCACCTAGTAACATAGTCAGTTCAACGCCATCTACCGAATTCTTGGAAACTATTCTTTTTAAATTTTCAAAAAGAAATCTTCTCATTTCGCACCATATTATCGCAGACGAAAGTTGAACGCATTAGTTTGACGTATCTTTAAAAAATAAAAATCTTACCAGCATCGTAACGAGTTCCAAAGCGTTGCAAATATTTTTTGAAATCGTCATCTTCTTCAAATATGGAATGAAACACTGGTCTCTCTGGTACTCGCTGTACCGGTGTCTGTAATATTGGCCGTGGCGCTGCCTGCACTATTGGCTGCGGTTCATGATGGAACCTTCTATATGCTGGTGCCCCGCCCCCGGGACCGTAATAAGATGTTTGCGAAATACTTGGAAATGAGAGAATTTGGTTTGGTCTGGGTCTGTCTGGAAGAAGAAGTAATTGTACTTGACGCTGAATCCACTGACTCAACTCTCTGTTGTATTGAAATAAAAGCTTTATATCGCATTTCTTACGGTACAGTCGAGGACTAATTGATGAGCCACTTGCCACTATTCATATTTTAGCTGTGTAATGCAAATCGGGTTTAGTCGGTAATGTTCGTACTCGTGAATGTATAAAAGTGTAAAATTCGAAAGTAGTGAAAGTGGCTTATTATTTGAAGTCCTTGACTTTACAATTCCGTGATAGAAGAAATTCAGCCTATATTTTTTTTTAACTCCAACATCGTTATCTTACTTCTTTCGAGTAAAAATATTCAAGATTTTAACGATGCTGCTGAAGCTCATTTTAAAGTAACTTACTGTTTTTTAACTCGACGTTGAGTCTGTGTAATGTACAGGGACCTTTGAGGTTATGAATCATCATCAGCCTATTAATGTTCTCACTGCTGGGACAGGCCTCCTCTCTATTGGAATGGGCTATAATCCACCACGCGTCTCCAGTGCGGGTTGGTTGGTGGAAGGTTATAAATAAGTAATCCTTATAAAATAAATCCCTCAATCTTGCATATAGCAATATTAAGGGGCAGCGCAGACGTCTTTTTGTGTGCACACAGTCTTTAACAGACAAAAATTCTGCGACAAACTTTGCATGATTGATGTGTTTAACTATTTTTTTGTCCACTTTACGGCGATCAGTAGGACCCTTTCCATTAGTAGATCCTTCCTTATAGTGGATAAAAAGTAGTAAAACAGCAATCACGCAAAATTTGTCACATATTTTTATCCACACAAAACGTTTAAAATACAGACAAGATTAAAATCTTGCATATTGCTTATGGTCGTTCGGCTAATATGTTGATGGGTGAATATTTCATTTCGTGCATATATGAAGTTTTGGAGAAAAATAAAAAAAATAACCTAATCATGTTCTTTATATACTTTTTTAAAAGTATATAATGATACCAACTGGGACATATCAAAGGGACAGTAATTACTCTTTAGTTCTAGGCGATTATGACGTTTGTTTTTTTTTAAAGAACGGTAATGAGATTTCACAAAACGGTAATTAGATCTCAAGATACGGTAGTGAGCCGTGGGCAACAGCTAGTAACCAATAAAACATTTAAAAAAAAACATAGTATTTTACACGTGTAAACCTTTTAAAAATGAAATAAAATATTATAATATTAACATTAAAAACCATTACCATTCGTTTCTTCTAATTACCATTCGAATTGTAGTCAATGGTATTTAATGGTAATTAGAAGAATGGTAATTAGATTCACAAGTATTTCTAATAAATATTTGTTATTTTGAACAGGTAAAGGCTTGTAAGGCATATACAACAAAGAAAGACTTGTATTGGATATACTTAGTCAATAATTATATAAAAAACACAATATTAATTACCTTTCAAAACGCGAATGGTATGTAGAAATATTTTGAACCACTTCACTTTTTGCACAGGAGAATTCAAAATTACGTCGCCATAATCGCTCTCTCACGCGTCCGTCCAGCTTGGTAGTAGAGCAGACACTGCCATGCTGTGCTCTCTTAGAACATTGGAGCCTGCTCGAAAATTTTGTACGGAATCTAGCGCCAGCTATCCTTGAGGAAGAAATTATTTACTGGTTGGGTTGCCACTTTATAACAGTGATAAGATTTTAATTGAAAATAACAATTTTGAATATTTATTTAATCTACACCAATCTAAGTAAATATAAAAAAATAAAAGAATTAAATCAATCAATGATAGAGACGTGTTTTAATCATGGTTACACCTTCAACCATCTGTCACTAACTGACAACTGTCATAGCATGCAATAGAACAGCTATTTTAGACAGATTCTCAATAGAACGTGTAGCCCGTTGAGGACTACCATTGACTAAGGAGCTGCAGATCGTAAGATCAAACCTCGGTCACGACATACTTTTTGTATTTATTTTGTTAGATTTTGATTTAACCACCACGGATAGAGAGCGCTGCTTGTATGATGACGGAAATACGGTTGAGAATACCGTCTGTCTCATTATATAATATTGTAGTCTTTGGACACTGACGCCGATTATTTCTTGTTTAGTCTACATCGCTGTGGTGCGTAAGTACCAAAATATCGGATTGAGAATATCGTCGAATGGTAATTATGAATGAGGGCAGGGACATTTTTCAAAGTTATATGAAACCACTTAAATATGGTCTTTCGTAAAGAATATATATTATATTATATGGATTTTAATTAATATATTAACCGAAAACGTATTACATAAATCGTTCTTCCTACAGATTTTTTACTAAAATGCACCGATTTATTAAAATCTGGAAGAAGGGACATGGATGGTAATTAGATTTTTGGCTTGTTTTTTTTTTAAATTTGGTGCACTTATAATAAAAAACTAGATTTTTGAAGCGTTGCGCCTAGTACTGTTCTAAGTTAATTAGAAAAAAAAAAGCAGGTAAAGATTTTTTCAACATTTAATGTATTCTTTATCGCCTGCCGCGTAATTTGCACGAAATGAAATATTCACCCTGATGGGTCGGAGTTCTTGCGCACAATACCGAAAGCTGGGTGCGCAGAGTACGCAAAGGGTGCATAACCTACTCGTTAACACCTTGAACTACCTCCCAAACACCCTAAAAAACAAAACCCATATTACCTCCAGGTCCGGTGCAGATTGCTTTACCATTAATAGCTATCTCAGTCACTTTTGGCCACGGTGTGAGCAAAGGTAGGTGAACCCGGTACTGGACGGTTTCCCCCCTGTTATACTTGTACAGAACGTCATCGGGAGCCATTAAATCTCCTAGGTAAGCCTGGATCAAAAGAAAAAATACATCTAAATAAACTGAAGATATTATATTATAGGCGAGGTTTGTTGAGACTCATGTGTGGAGTCAAGTAAGTGAGTAGACGATACGGAGGAAACTCGGTATGTAAATAGACAGACACCCATCGACGGAGTGACCTAGGAAGTCACAGCTTAACCTTGATGGATCTGGCTCTCCAGTTCTAAAACGGGCGATCACAGGCCAATTGTCCTTTATCCAAGTTTTAAATAAATAATAATGATCACTAAAATATAAATGCTACTGGTCTCGTGGTACTCCCACGAGAACGGGAACTGCGCGGGTGAAACCGCGTGACGCCCGCTAGTCTTAAATATGTAAGAAAAACTAATCTGACGAAATTGACTAACACAATCGACGACCCGATTGGCGTAGTGGTAGTGTCGCTGCCTTACGTTCTAGGGGTCCTGGGTTCGAATCCCGGTAGGAGCAAATGTTTGTATGATGAGCATGGACATTTGTTTCCGAGTCATGGATGTTTATATGTATAATAAGTATGTATTTACAAACAAAAAGTATATATGTAGTATATCAACTATCTAGTGTCCACGACACAAGCTTTGCTTAGTGTGGCACTAGGTGGCGCTGTGTGTTAATGTCCAGCGATATTTATTTATTTATTATTTATTTATTTATTTACAATCAAAAACTTAAATCAAAGTGGGCAGGTAATGTTATCACAAGTAGAGACGGTAGGAAGCCATAGTTGTGTTGTAACAGACCGGTGTCTGGTAGTTTGGTATCCAAGAGATGGAGAGAGGAAAATATTTGGAAAATTTAAGACGACTTACAAGAGTTACAAGCTACTGCAGGAAGGACATGGAGGAGGAAAAATAATGAAAGCCCTGGGGGTAATCTGGAAGTTTTTGATGCCTAAACATTACAAAAAAAAAAACAGCCAAAGGTTTTCTTAAGATTGTTAAGAATGGTTATTTGAAATTGAAGGAGAAGGCTGCCTTTGCGAGTCTATTCGATCGATTACAATGTAACTTGTTTTGGTTCGTTGCTTAACCTTTTCGACACATATACGTGACAAGCAAGCGCCTGCCCTGTACGCCAAACGACACAAATATGTGACAAAATAGTAGATGAAATTGTGGCTTGGTGTGGAGGGCACGCGCGAGCGTTTATGCTGTGGCGGTCAAAAGGTTAATCCGTAGCATTCGTAGCCAACGACTTTCGTAGCCACGGTCTACGCGTATGTAAGACGTAGCGTAGGCATCTAACACCAGAGAGCTAAAATAGCCGCGGTGCCTACACTTTTCACTGAAATTGTTAAAACACATATAATAGAAAGAATGTGTACTCACACCTAGGTCAGCTAGAATAGTATAATTAAGTCTTATTTCTAACGAAGACACCACCTCCTCTGGTTGCACTGTGATTCTTCCGTACACAGTTTTACCTTCACGATAAAATTCTAAAACATCGGGGCATGGAGAATAATTCGAGTGGCCACTATCAAAAAGTAAAACTATCACTAAAACACACAAACTCACTGAATTCATTTCCATATTTTTAGAATTGGAACGAGCCTTCACATAAAAAAAACACAAAATACTCTAAGCGACGTGTTTCGTTACCTCCGATTGGCATAGAACTGGCTTTTGAAATATGAATAAGCAGTGTAGTAAACGGAAAATCAGAACAGTGATGGATGGTTCAAAAAACGAAACGGCCGCGTCATTAGAATTACGGATAGTGGGTTCTATCTATTCTAGATTGAAGTAGGCTATGCTAGGATTCGTACCAATATAAATTACAATCCCTTTCGGTGCCACTTTGTCTGTCCGGGTTTTTAGCCACAGTTGTTTATTTCGGAAGAATTGAAAAACAGGCAATGGAGAGGGCTATGCTCGGAGTTTCCTTGCGTGATCGAATCAGAAATGAAGACAACCGCAAGAAAACCAAGGTTACCCACGAAGCCCGAAAAATGCCAAACTTAAGTGGCAGTGGGCAGGGCACATTGCTCGCAGAACGGATGGCCGATGGGGCCGAAAAGTTCTAGACTGGCGACCGCGAACCGGAAGACGATGCGTTGGAAGACCTCCCACTAGGTGGACCGATGAACGATGGTGAAGGTTGCAATAATCCGCTGGATGCAAATTTGGCACAATTTTAATTCATAGGCTTATGTTTATGTAAAGAAAGAAAAAGAAAGAAAAAAAAATGTTTAAGTGATGTAAGAAAGAAAATAGTTTTATCATCAATAGTACCTATTTCATTTGCACTGTTTTTAAGTACTGACCCTATTGTCAGTTTCCACTGGACGAAGAGGACACAAACTGTGTTTGCACACTCTGACCATTTCCTGGATAAGATATCATAATTATTTTAAACTTTAAATCAATTCTGCTAGTTTTGAATTGACCACCCTTACATGCCGAGTTTCCTCCGTGCCTCGGAAAGCACGTTAAGCTGTTGGTCCCGGCTCTCATTTGTCCATCTTTGGCAGTCGTTACTACAGGTAGTCAGTGGCCCAAAAAGTCTGACAACCAGTCTTACCAAGTGGTATTGTATTCGTATTACCCAGTACTAATTGGGTTATGGAGGTCAGATAGGCAGTCACTCCATGTTAAATACTGGTATTCATCTGCATCCGGTTAGACTGGAAGACAACCCCAACGTAGTTGGGAAAAGGCTAGGTAGATGAGCTTATCTCAAGTATGACTTCTATTAAAGTAAGGTCGTATCCTAAATATAGATTTTTGTCGTCAGCGTAAATTCCGCGACTCATTTTAAGTGAAACTCACAGCTCATAAAATTATGCTAGTTTGGAATGAACAGATTTTGATTCTAAGTTTTATCATTCCGACACACAGTGTTACTTATAAAAATATGCTTATATCCAATAGCGCTGGGCTATTTTGATGCCATAAGTTTTAAAAAATCTAAAAGAAATAAAGTTTCTTATTTCTGACATGTGGTAGTCGTACCTACCTATGAAGCTTATTATTGCGTTTTGTGTCACATTTTGTCACTTGCATTTTTTCAAAAGTCGTTTCAACACTTTTCATAAAGCTTGCCGGGCAATTTTGCAGTATTTTCGGTTCCCATGCGATTATTCTGCAAACTGCAAAACCATACATCGGTCATACCAAAAAGATATGTGGTTATTTTATTTAGCTACTAGCTGTTGCCCGCGACTTCGTCCGCGTAAACCACCCTTGTCACATAGGGGTATAAAAGAAGCCTTCGACTTGTTCTTTGACATAGCAAGTATACACAAAAAAATATATTAAATCGGTGAAGTCGTTTCGGAGGACTTCGATAACAAACAATGTGACACGAGATTTTGATGTATTAGATAGCTTTGTCTGCGGCTTTGCTCGCGTTGAATTCGGGGTAATTTTAATAAAAAAATGAAAGAATTTCATTGCGCAAAACAAAGAGTAGGTAAAATTCAAGATCCAGCAGACTTTTAAAGATATACATATCTGGGTTGCTCATAAATTAGTTGGTTTCAAAGCAGAACAGAGGAACTTTGCAGAAGTATTGTGTAAAATCTTAAAAAAGTCTAGGATGGAATTACTATGGTCGGTAAATTACATAACGATACGTAGCTACGAGGACAAACAAAAAGTGTTCAGTGAAAACCATGAAAACGACACCCATGAAGGAAAAACGAAAAAAATCCTAGGTGCCTTCTTGGATTTTCATTTTGACCTCATTTTTGTTATCAACGACTCCGAAAACCACGCAAACGACACCCATGACGGAAATATTTAAAAAAAAACCCTAGAGCCGCATCTTGGATTTTCATTTTGACCGCAATTTCGATATCAGCGACCGCAAAAAACATGAAAACGACACACATGACGAAAAATTTACTTCAATGCCATTTCGATTTTCATTTCGATCTCATTTTTGTAATCAGCGACCTCGAAAACCATGTAAACGACACCCGAGATGGAAAAACAAATACTTTTCCTCGGCACTATCTTGTATTTATCAATAGGAGTACTCTTGTGAAGTTTCGAATAAAATAGTCGTACCAATCTTGTTTCCCGTTACAAACTTTTGAGGCCCGTTTCACCCCTTGGAGGGTGAATTTTGAAAAATTCTTTCTTAGTGCACCCCTAGACTACATAAGGAACCTACTTGCCAAATTTGGAATCCGTAGACCCAGCGGTTTGGGCTGTGCGTTGATTTTTAGACGTTGTCACCTCATTTACCCCTCTTAGGGGTTGAATTTTGAAAAAACCTGAAACCCGTTTCCACTCATTTATCAATAGGAGTACTCATGTGAAGTTTCGAATGAAATAGTCTAACTTATCTTGTTTCCCCATACAAACTTTGGAGGCCCGTTTCACCCCTCTTAGGGGTTGAATTTTGAAAAAACCTGAAACCTGTTTCTACTCATTTATCAATAGGAGTACTCTTGTGAAGTTTCGAATGAAATAGTCTAACTAATCTTGTTTCCCCATACAAACTTTGGGGGCCCGTTTCACCCCCTTAGAGGGTGAATTTTGAGAAATCCTTTCTTAGTGCACCCTTAAATCACATAAGGAACCTTCGTGCCAAATTTGGAATCTGTAGACCCAGCGGTTTGGGCTGTGCGTTGATATATCACCCAGTCAGTCAGTCAGTCAATCAGTCAGTCAGTCAGTTTACCATTTTATATATATAGATAGATAATATATAAGTATATAGATTATTACTAATTAAAACAAGTTGATGGACACAAAGCGACTCATCTTCTTTTCTCTATTGACGCAAGTGTTTAGAAAAAGAAACAAGTTTACATATTAGTATACACTAAACTGGTTAACGATCGACTTTGACGATGACATTTTTTAATGGCTGATATTTTTTTATTTTTTTAGAAGAGTCGCTTTTCGTGTTTTGAAAAATTCCAAATTGTATTTATTTTATTTCCTTATATGTTTACCTAAACTAATCGTATTTCACGAACGTTCCAAAAAACAAAAATAAAATATGTCAATAATTACTAATTTACATACTACTTGATTCGACTGATAATAAAAACCGGCAAACGGAGAATCAAAATCGCGCTTTGAGATTTCTTTAGCTTGTAATGATTTTTATTTGTTTTTTTGTTGCTGATTTTTATAAAACTGCAAGTTAGAGACATCGCTTTTATTAGGTACTAGCTGACCCGCGCAACTTTGTCTGCGTCACATAAGAGAGAGAGAGGGATAGAGATAGTGTGCGACAACTTTAGGGCGCTTTCAATTTAGACGTTTGATTTGTGTCTAAATTGAAAGCGCCCTAAAATATAGACATAATGCTATGGCGGACTATTTAACATGTTTACTGGGCCTCAAGTCTGCTGTTACAATAGTCTTCATATTAATGTTATTTTCACAAGTTTGGTAATCTACTAACATAATGGCGTCATTATGACTTTCCAATGATCAACCACTAACACTCTATTGAAAGAAATGGCATAGAATGGTAATCAATCTCGTACATAATGATTAATGACAAATGAACGACTGGTGAGTGGTGCTATTTACGAACTTCTTACTACTTCAGACTGCTTGTAACACTAATAAATAATATGTAAAAATACGATTATATCATTATAACACAATTCTATTCTATATTATCTATTAAGTACGACACCATTGACCGACCAATGATCGACCATTATGAATTTAGCAGATTACGAACTTTTAGAAAAATGACAATGGGATGAGAATGGGATCGTGTCGGAATGACGAATTTATAAAACAGCAGATAAATGTACCTGTTTGTATTGAGTTACGATATTTCGGCGCTGTCGCAAGTCATCACAGTAAACATAATAAATATACCGAATTCATTTTTGAAAAAAAAAATGTCATTGCATATTTTACTGTTGCCGACAACATTACTAGCAATGTTATTGCTTGGCAGGCGATACTTTAAATGTGTTCCATCCATAATAATCTATAATCTATATATATATCTATATATATAAAATGGTAAACTGACTGACTGACTGATTGACTGACTGACTGACTGGGTGATATATCAACGCACAGCCCAAACCGCTGGGTCTACAGATTCCAAATTTGGCACGAAGGTTCCTTATGTGGTTTAGGGGTGCACCAAGAAAGGATTTCTCAAAATTCACCCTCTAAGGGGGTGAAACGGGCCCCTAAATTTTGTATGGGGAAACAAGATTAGTTAGACTATTTTATTCGAAACTTCACAAGAGTACTCCTATTGATAAAACAAAAGAAACGGGTTTTAGTTTTTTTCAAAATTCAACCCCTAAGAGGGGTAAATGGGGTGACAAAGTCTAAAAATCAACGCACAGCCCAAACCGCTGGGTCTACACTCTACAGATTCCAATTTGGCATGAAGGTTTTATGTGGTCTAGGGGTGCAGTAAGAAAGGATTTTTCAAAATTCACCCTCTAAGGGGGTGAAACGGGCCTCAAAAGTTTGTATGGGGAAACAAGATTAGTTAGACTATTTCATTCGAAACTTCACAAGAGTACTCCTATTGATAAATGAGTAGAAACGGGTTTCAGGTTTTTTCAAAATTCAACCCCTAAGAGGGGTGAAACGGGCCTCCAAAGTTTGTATGGGGAAACAAGATAAGTTAGACTATTTCATTCGAAACTTCACATGAGTACTCCTATTGATAAATGAGTGGAAACGGGTTTCAGGTTTTTTCAAAATTCAACCCCTAAGAGGGGTAAATGAGGTGACAAAGTCTAAAAATCAACGCACAGCCCAAACCGCTGGGTCTACGGATTCCAAATTTGGCAAGTAGGTTTCTTATGTAGTCTAGGGGTGCACTAAGAAAGAATTTTTCAAAATTCACCCTCCAAGGGGTGAAACGGGCCTCAAAAGTTTGTAAGGGGAAACAACTATATAAAATGGTAAACTGACTGACTGACTGATTGACTGATTGACTGACTGACTGGGTGATATATCAACGCACAGCCCAAACCGCTGGGATTCCAAATTTGGCACGAAGGTTCCTTATATGGTTTAGGGGTGCACTAAGAAAGGATTTCTCAAAATACACCCTCCAAGGGGTGAAACGGGCCTCAAAAGTTTGTAAGGGGAAACTAGATTGGTGAGACTATTTTATTCGAAACTTCACAAGAGTACTCCTATTGATAAATGAAAAGAAACGGGTTTCAGTTTTTTTCAAAATTCAACCTCTAAGAGGGGTAAATGGGGTGACAAAGTCTAAAAATCAACGCACAGCCCAAACCGCTGGATCTATGGATTCCCAAGTAGGTTCCTTATGTAGTCTAGGGGTGCACTAAGAAAGGATTTCTCTAAATTCACCCTCCAAGGGGTGAAACGGGCCTCAAAAGTTTGTAAGGGGAAACTAGATTGGTGAGACTATTTTATTCGAAACTTCACAAGAGTACTCCTATTGATAAATACAAGATAGCGCCGAGGAAAAGTATTTGTTTTTCCATCTCGGGTGTCGTTTACATGGTTTTCGAGGTCGCTGATTACAAAAATGAGATCGAAATGAAAATCGAAATGGCATTGAAGTAAATTTTTCGTCATGTGTGTCGTTTTCATGTTTTTTTATTTATTTATTTATTTATTTATTCATTTGCTTACATGTAAAACACTGGTTATTAGGCATGCATTAAAATTTCATGACACAGTAGTAAGACATGCACCCTGTAAGGGCACTGCAAAAGTGTTATATAAGAAATTGTTAAGTTCCATAATATTATAACATTGATTCTAAATATTAACATTATACCTATTTCATTAAAATTGCTTACATTTCAAAATATTGCATTAATTACACAAAAAAACATTAATCGATCATTTATTACATATTATTTTAAAATTAATCATTATTATCAGTTCATTAAATCATTTTTGTCATAGGTATAGGGTCGCATCTATTATTCATTTACATTTATGTCAAGTTAATATAATATTATTACAGGATCGATCGATTCACAATTTATCAGCTTTAAATTCTTCAACGGTATAGTAGCCTTTCCTTATCAACAAAGATTTTAATTGTTTGCAGAAAATTGAGTCATTTGGTAGGGATTTTAATTTTTCAGGTAGCTTATTAAATATATTAGCTAGTCTTGAGTATGGGCTTTTCCCGATAACTTTTAAGTTTGTGATGGGTAGTATTAATCTATTCCTGTTCCGCCGGTTATAGTTTTCATTTAGCTCGATATTAGATTTGAATAGGTGCCTATTTTTTCTAACGAATATACAGCTTTGCAATATGTATATTGCTGGTAGTGTTAAAATTTGTTGCTTAATAAAGTGTGGCCTACAGCTCTCTCGTTGATCTATGTTCATTAATATTCTGATACATTTCTTTTGCTGAATGAAGAGGTCCAGAAAGTCAGTACTTTCTCCCCACAGAATGATACCATAGTTTAGCCAGGAGTAGGCGTACGCGTAATAGGCAGATAGGGCGGTGTTGTAGTCTGTGTTACGTTTCAATATACTAAGCGCATAGATAAATTGCGACAATTTTGCTCTTGTAGTTTCTATATGTTTCTTCCAATTTAGGTTTGAATCTAATGTTAGGCCTAAAAGTTTAAATTCATTTACTTCTTCTAATTTGATTTGTTGTGCTAATATATTTAGATTTACTGGGGTTCTTTGGTAAGTTCTGAATTGGCATATTTTAGTTTTAGATAGGTTTATTTCTAAATTATGTTCGTTTAACCATTGCTCAGTGTCTGTGAAAGTTTTTAAAATAGCTTGATGGTCAACATTCGCTGGCGTTTTAAATAATAAGGAAACATCATCAGCGAACAAAATACACGTCGAACTTATCTTTTTTGGCAAGTCATTGACGTATACTATAAATAGGGTACATCCTAAGACGCTTCCTTGGGGAATTGAATTATTAATGGTAACCATGTCTGATCTTATGCTGTACATTTCTTGGTTAATGCTATCGAAGTATTCTACTTCTACAAATTGTACTCTATCCTGTAAATATGATTTAAACCAATTAAAAGCTTGCCCCCTAATACCCGATTCGTAAAGTTTTTGTAATAAAATGTTATGTGACACCCTGTCATACGCCTTCGTCATATCTAGGAATACTCCAACAGCGTACTTTCGTTCGTTAATGCAGCTGTAGATTTCCTGTACGTAGTTGTATACCGCTAAAGTAGTTGAACATTTTTTCCTAAAACCAAATTGGTTTTTATCCAAAATATTAAATTTCTCTAAAAACGTGTTAACACGGTTCGCCATTGCTTTTTCGAAGACTTTTGAGAAAGTAGGTAACACAGCAATAGGTCTATAATTGCTAGGATTTTCTGAATCTCCACCTTTTTTGGCAATAGGACGTACCTTCGCAATTTTAAGTTTTCCTGGGAATCGTCCCTCGTCGAAAGAAATATTTATTAGCTTAGTGAGAGGCGATGTTAGCTCCTTTGCGCATTTTTTTACTAATATCGGCGGGATATCATCCGCTCCAAAGCTACGTTTGTTTTGCATTCCTCGTATTATATTAAAGACTTCTCGCTCGGTTACCGGTTCGATGTATATGGAGTTTATTGCGGGCGTATGCACCGAATGTACCGATGGCCCACATGACGATGGCGTCGCAGCTGTCGTACTTTTGTTGTTGTTACCTACCGATACGAAATAATCATTAAACTCAGTGCAAACTTGTTTCGGTGATTTTGTTATTCCGTTGTTTGTCTTTAAGTTAATGTTCTTTAGATTTAGTTTAGTTTTATTTGGTTTAGTAATGTTATTGATTACTGACCACATCGTTTTCGTTTTATTTTTTGAGGCATTCATCTCTTTTATGTAAGTAATTAAGTTTCTTTGAAGTTTTAATGCATTTTCTTAAAATTTTCGAGTACTTTTTGTAATGTGTTTTAAATACGGCGCTATTGAGCTGATTCGAGATAATTCTAGTCAATCTTTTATTTTGGCATGATTTTTTTAATTCCTTTGTAAGATAATTATTTGTTTTGTTTTTCATTATTTTTATTCGTTTTTTTGGCATGTATTTATTTAAATTATATTGTAAAATGTCATGAAATTTATTATAAGTTTGGTCTATGTCCAAGTTTTGATTAAAAATGTCATTCCAGTTTATTTGATTTAATGCCGATTGAAAGTTTGTCAAATTGATTTTGTTAAAAATCCTTTTAGTAACGTATGGTGACCTTTTAAGACATTGCGTTTCCTCAATCCTAATGCTGTATATTAAGCTATTGTGATCAGAGATACCATTGTTATTAACAGTTATTTGAAATTCTGTGCTACTATTATTCGTAAACAATAGATCTATACAAGTTGAAGTTGATTTTGTGGTTCTTGTAGGAGTTTTGATGATTTGGTGTAGGTTTAGTTCTTTCATGATATTGTTGAGTTTTTGGTATTCTTTTGCTTTTTTAAAATAATCTAAGTTAAAATCTCCAGTAATTATGAGGCGTTTGTTTTTATATTTTAGTGTAATGAGCTTCAGAAGTTGATTTAAAAAGGTAAAAAATTGTTCTATATTTCGATCGGGCCTGTATACAAGGACAATAATTAGTTTTGGCGACTTAATTTCTACGGCACAACATTCCACAACATATTCAACGGATAGATTGGTTATATCGGGTAGTTCTTTGCAGTTCAATCCCGTTCGTGTCAGAATGGCAGTTCCACCTCCTCGGTGGTTTTGTCGACAGAAAGCCGAACTGAACTCGTATCCACTGACTGTAATTATTTCTTTTTGGTGGGTGTTTAACCACGTCTCGGTGAGACAAACTACATTATAGGGTTCATTATCTAGTAGGCTCTCAAGAATATGGTTTTTGTTTTTGAGACTTTGCACATTTTGTATAAATATTTTAAAGTCGAAAAGTATGGTCTTCGGGTTGTTTATGACTTACATCACGGTGGTTGTTACTCCGCTGTGGAGTAGCGGATGTGGCTGTATCGGGTGTGATTTGTGATGTAGTCTGGCTGTGGCTCATGATTGGATTTACGTTACTTCTTCGCGACAGATTTCGTTCTTCTCTGTATTTTCTTCTTTCATTAAGTGCGTCTGAATCGAGATATTCTGAGATCTGGAGTCCCTGCCCTTTCAAAAATCTTGCCCGTGTTATGATATACTTTGTCATTCTTTTGCTGATGAGCTCTATAAGTATTGGTCGTTTTAGCCCATTTCTACCTATGCGGTGTAATTCCTCAATATAACCTGTTAAATCAATGTTCAGCGTGTCTTGGAATGCGTATATTATCCTATCCTCGAGATCCTGTTCAGTTTCCCGATAGTACTCATTTAAACCGTAAATAACAAATCTTTTCGTGTTGTCGTCTTTTCGAGTACCTTGGTTTTGCAGTTTATTTATTTCGTTCTTGAGCTTATCGTTTTCAATTTCTAGTTTCCGTATCTTTTCGTTTACAATGTGAGTATTTATTGAAGTCTGTTCCAAGAGTAAGGCATCTGTAGTTTGAGTAACTTTTGACTGTAGTTTGTGTGTTTTGTTTTTGTGGTCGCTGATATCGAAAATGAGGTCAAAATGAAAATCCAGAAGCCGTCTAGGGTTTTTTTTAAATATTTCCGTCATGGGTGTCGTTTGCGTGGTTTTCGGAGTCGTTGATAACAAAAATGAGGTCAAAATGAAAATCCAAGAAGGCACCTAGGATTTTTTTTCGTTTTTCCTTCATGGGTGTTGTTTTCATGGTTTTCACTGAACACAAATCTAATTTTTCTTTAATTTTTGTTTGTCCTCGTAGCTACGTATCGTTATGTAATTTACCGACCATAGTAATTCCATCCTTGACTATTTTAAGATTTTACACAATACTTCTGCAAAGTTCCTCTGTTCTGCTTTGAAACCAACTAATTTATGAGCAACCCAGATATGTATATCTTTAAAAGTCTGCTGGATCTTGAATTTTACTTACTCTTTGTTTTGCGCAATGAAATTCTTTCATTTTTTTTATTAAAATTACCCCGAATTCAACACGAGCAAAGCCGCGGACAAAGCTATCTAATACATCAAAATCTCGAGTCACATTGTTTGTTATCGAAGTCCTCCGAAACGACTTCACCGATTTAATATATTTTTTTGTGTATACTTGCTATGTCAAAGAACAAGTCGAAAGCTTCTTTTATACCCCTATGTGACAAGGGTGGTTTACGCGGATGAAGTCGCGGGCAACAGCTAGTCTTTTCTTTTCTATATATAAAATGGTAAACTGACTGACTGACTGATTGACTGATTGACTGACTGGGTGATATATCAACGCACAGCCCAAACCGCTGGGTCTTCAGATTCCAAATTTGGCACGAAGGTTCCTTATGTGGTTTAGGGGTGCACTAAGAGAGGATTTCTCAAAATTCACCCTCTAAGGGGGTGAAACGGGCCCCCAAAGTTTGTATGGGGAAACAAGATTGATTAGACTATTTCATTCGAAACTTCACAAGAGTACTCATATTGATAAATGAGTGGAAACGGGTTTCAGGTTTTTTCAAAATTCTACCCCTAAGTGGGGTAAATGGGGTGACAAAGTCTAAAAATCAACGCACAGTCCAAACCGCTGGATCTACAGATTCCAATTTGGCATGAAGGTTCCTTATGTGGTCTAGGGGTGCAGTAAGAAACGATTTTTCAAAATTCACCCTCTAATGGGGTGAAACGGGCCTCCAAAGTTTGTATGGGGAAACAAGATTAGTTAGACTATTTCATTCGAAACTTCACAAGAGTACTCCTATTGATAAATACAAGATAGCGCCGAGGAAAAGTATTTGTTTTTCCATCTCGGGTGTCGTTTACATGGTTTTCGAGGTCGCTGATTACAAAAATGAGATCGAAATGAAAATCGAAATGGCATTGAAGTAAATTTTTCGTCATGTGTGTCGTTTTCATGTTTTTTGCGGTCGCTGATATCGAAATTGCGGTCAAAATGAAAATCCAAGATACGGCTCTAGGGTTTTTTTTTAAATATTTCCGTCATGGGTGTCGTTTGCGTGGTTTTCGGAGTCGTTGATAACAAAAATGAGGTCAAAATGAAAATCCAAGAAGGCACCTAGGATTTTTTTCGTTTTTCCTTCATGGGTGTCGTTTTCATGGTTTTCACTGAACACTTTTTGTTTGTCCTCGTAGCTACGTATCGTTATGTAATTTACCGACCATAGTAATTCCATCCTAGACTTTTTTAAGATTTTACACAATACTTCTGCAAAGTTCCTCTGTTCTGCTTTGAAACCAACTAATTTATGAGCAACCCAGATATGTATATCTTTAAAAGTCTGCTGGATCTTGAATTTTACTTACTCTTTGTTTTGCGCAATGAAATTCTTTCATTTTTTTATTAAAATTACCCCGAATTCAACGCGAGCAAAGCCGCAGACAAAGCTATCTAATACATCAAAATCTCGTGTCACATTGTTTGCTATCGAAGTCCTCCGAAACGACTTCACCGATTTAATATTTTTTTTTGTGTATACTTGCTATGTCAAAGAACAAGTCGAAAGCTTCTTTTATACCCCTATGTGACAAGGGTGGTTTACGCGGACGAAGTCGCGGGCAACAGCTAGTTGGGTATAAAAACAAAGTTTTGGTAGCTCTTAACTTTTTAATGGATTTTTATTTTACTATTCTGTTTCCGCACAGACAAAATTAATAATGAGATAAAACGGTATCATATTTAACTTTACATGTACAGTTTCAAACAGTGGAATAAGTGTCGAGTAGTGTCGAGTAGTGTCACCTTAAGGGGCCGGCGGAGCGTGCGTCGTTCATACAAACATAATACCAAAATCCTTGGGCCGCAAGTACGTCGTCCGCGGGCCGCAGGTTGCCGACCGCTGGTCTAGAGGATAAAGTAAATTTGAATTTAGAACATCGTGTGCACTAAGGTCCATGTTCACCAAAAAGATGACAGTCTGATTATCTAAAACAGCTGTTTAGCACGCATTTTTGTATGGGAACATGTCACACTGACAGCTGTTTTTAGATAAACAGACGGTTATCTTTTCGGTGAACATGGACCTAAGTATGTGAATTCAAAACATCATTAAACCTATTTACTTTTACCTCCATGGTGCCGAATTTATCATACAATTTTTTTTTAATTTGTTCAGAACTCAGACTCGGAACCTTCTTGGTGTACTTTTTTTAATATGTCTTGCGCGCGCCATTTTCTTTTCACGTCATATTGTTAACACCTTAATTTAAAAACAAGGAACTTGAAAACAAGTCAAAAATCTAAAATGACCACTCATTATCTAGCGACGAGGAAGTTTATTTGACGCCATCAGAATTAACAGAATTTGTTATGTTATGTTGTGGGCAATTTTTGCGTTTATTCATTTCCTCGCTGAGGTGGAATGAAAAGTTACGTGTTGCACTCTAGAGCAAAGATTTTTCACCTCGTGCTCTTTTGATTCCCTCGCTAACGCTCAAGATTCTAAGTTTTGAATCTTTCGCCTGCTCGGTCATCAAAATTCAGAACGCGGTTAAAAAGCAACTAACTCTATTTCATCCCTTCATCTCGGAAAGAGTATTTTTGCTCTTCGATATCTGAGTGCAAAAGCCGTTTTTATCGTCTAGAGGGTAAAGTAAATTTGAATTTAGAACATCGTGTGCACTAAGCATGTGAATTCAAAACATCATTAAACCTATTTACTTCTACCTCTATGGTGCCGGCCGAATTTATCATACAATTTTATTTTTTGCTAAGAACTCAGACTCGGAACCTTCTTGGTGTACTTTTTTTAATATGTTTTGCGCGCGCCATTTTCTTTTCACGTCATATTGTTAACACCTTAAGTTAAAAACAAGGAATCCAACTTGAAAACAAGTGAAAAACCTAAAATGACCACTCATTATCTGGCGACAAGGAAGTTTATTTGACGCCAACAGAATTAACTGAATTTGTTAATAATGCGCATTTTTTTTTTTGAGTTTTGTCATTTCCTCGCTGAGGTGGGATGAAAAGTTACGTGTTGCACTCGAGTGCAAAGATTTTTCACCTCGTGCTCTTTTGATTCCCTCGCTAACGCTCAAGATTCAAAGCTTTGAATCACTCGTTGCGCTCGTGACTCAATTTTAGAATCTTTCGCTTGCTTGGTCATCAAAATTGAGCACGCGGTTAAAAAACAACTTTGCACTCTTGTACGAAAATAACAAATAACTATTGTCTGCAAAACGAGTGCTAATCAATAATGTATGAGAAGATTGAACTCGTTTACATTGTTTTTAAATAAAACAATCAAAAAAGGGTTAAGTATTTTTAAATATTTTATATAAATAGAATAACAGTTCTATGAATCAATTATTATCAGTTTATTATTTTTTTCCTGGCAACTCCTACTGTATTGCTTATAGTGATGATCGATCAGATTGCTTTGTATCAATATTCTGTTTTGCAATAGATCGTTTCGATCCGAGTATCGATATAAAATCGATAATAAGTTAATAATTTTTGACATGTTGCCTCTTACTAAGGCAAACAGAGTTCCGGTTTTCTCGACCAATTCTGCCAAAGTCAGTAGTGATTGAGAAGAATGTTTATGGAAAATAACGGCCCGCCTTATTAGTATTTTTCCTAAGATTTTATTTTTTTCTCATATACAGGGTGTAAACCACCTCATCACAAAGCCGTTAACCAAGCATTCTGTACATCAAACTAAGTAACTTTACGCAAAAATTATTGCTGGGAAACAACTTTTTTTTTTTGAGGTAATAAATCATGTTTTGTGGTAGAACTCTATGTAACGCACTTAAAACATTGTGCTGATGGATGGATTGAATAGTACGGGGGTCGTGGAGGTATTAAAAGTCAAAATCTTACAAAAAAAACTTGTCAAAAAATTGTAACTTTGACCCCCCATATCTCCGTAACTAAAAGGAAGGTATGGTGTAGAGCAAAAAAAATTATCGCAATGATGGGAAGAACAAGTGCCTTTCGGCTTCGTGAAGAGGTGTTTTACACCCTTTATGTAACTAAACACATGTCATAGATCTGACCACTACAATTTTACAATACGATTTTATGATCTGATTCTCACTACTTTTATCAATAATGTGTACGTAAATAATCAGGTTATATTAAAATACTACAGGCAAATAATATATGTACATATTATAGAAAAGGATACGCTTATTACGAAGATTTTAGCGGCAAGGTCAATATTGTTTACATGCTATTTAGTTGTAGCATATTCTTGCATCTGTAATATTTGCTTTCCTATAAGTAAGTAGTTTTTAAAATGCAAGTGTTTTAATAATCAAGATCTTGTCCACGTTTAGCCAGATCACCCTAGCAAACTGAGCAATTCCCTTTATTTATTTTTTTGTCGATATTTATCCTTAACCCTCACCTGAGTTACGGGACTTAATTTAAGTAACACGCTGTATAGTGTAAAAAAAGACTAAATTATGCTTTACTAGCAACCCTAATGTCTTTGTACGGGTGCAATGTAGCATATATATGTACATTTATTTATACCTTCCTCTTAAGGGAGCTTCAGGAGCCAAATTAGCAACTCTATTTGTGGCGGTTCAAACTTTGTTTGAATTACTGTTAGGATAAAGTTAAATTATTCTCACTCCTTGACTTACCACATGAAAATAAAGGGTTCACGCACGGAATAATAATTAAGAGATATTGATCATCCATTTTGTTTTGATAATAAAGCCAGTTCTTCGCCAATCAAAGGCATGGAAACACGTCAGTAACACAAAATCTTTAAATCGCTTTAAAAATGCACGTGACGTCAGTGTGTCTGTGTGTTTTAGTTTTAAGTTTACAAGTTGTGCGTGGTCAGAACTTAAAATCTCCTTGCCCTGGTATTTTTGACTTTGATAAGAATGGCAATGATGGTAGAGTGCTAGGCGAAATTAATTTATCGAAGCCTAATGACGGAAGGGCAGTGTCTGTGTTAGAAGTGAAAATTAGTTTTATGGTTGCAGGTCCAATACTTGTGAGTATTCAATTGTTGTTTTCGATATGGATATTATACAAGGTCTGTAAATGAAGCCTTTACAAAGCATTTTGTAAATCAAACTAGACTTAGTTTGATTTACTTGATTTACCTTTTGCAAAAAATATTGCTGGCAAACGACTTTTTTTTGGTGTGATAAATCACGTCTTACTGTAAAACTCAATGTAACGCACTCAGAACATTGTGCTGATGGATGCACTGGATAGTAAACGGGTCATGGAGGAACTAGTATTTTGTTTAAACTTGTGAAAATGCTGGAACTTTCTCCTCTAATATCTCCGTAACTAGGAGGTTCCCAGGCATGGTGCAGTAAAAAAAAAATACCGCAATATTATGACGGGGAGAACCAACTGTTAATATACCTTCTTCCGTAGCGTTCGGTGTTTCTATAAACAAAGAGTATCCTATCCGCGTCCCGTACCTGAGGCCCTACTCCCTAACGTTTCGTCCATACGGGCGGATCTATCCGCGTCTCTCACACGCACTCGTCTGCAGACGTGCGCGAGAGACGCGGATAGATCCGTCCGTATGGACGAAACGTTAGGGAGTAGGGCCTCTGTTACTTGATTTATAGAAAAATCAAAGACTTCTTTTCTGTGATGTTTTGTTTCTAACCGGTCAGTTAGCGAAATGTCAAATAGACAGCGATAGCAACCTACCGAAACCGGCTAGTAAGTTATTGATAATGGCCGTAAGTGAGCTTAGAAAGGTGTTTCGTGAAAAGGGACATTAAGTATTGTGAAACATCAAGCCCATTTGATTTTATAGAATACTGTTTTTTTTTTATGGGAAATCATCAAATAACTTCTCCCACTCTGGGCGGAACGGGAAGGAGTGTCTTTTACTGAGTAAAACCCATCCATGTTCCTTCCTCGCCCTTTATGTTCCGGGGCCACGGTATCTCTTTCGAACAGCACCGGCAGGAGTACAGTTTCTTTAGAATAGTAAACAGCGCAACTCCTTATGGTGCACGAGGGCGCCGCGGCGCACACTGAGGGAACCCCTGCCTGCACAATACTAAGTAAATCTTCTAGTAGAGCAGTGTTAAAACCTTTGAAAAGATGGCCAAGTTTAAAGCCTGAAGAAAGAAGTGAAAGAAAGAAAGAATAAACATGTTGATGATTTTGATATTGTTATTTGTTGTTATTGTTTTTGTTGTTGTTTTTGTCCTTGAAAATCGAGGTACCTAATGGTTCCTTTGCGCAATTCGCATTGTCTGGCTAACGTCATTTTCTCTTCAATTACCAGAACAGTTATAAAGGCAATATTACACCCGGCACTTCAAACCAGGTGCGAAAATACAATCAGGGGCAAGCTATCAAGTACAAGGTTCTCTTCCCCCCGACCGAACAGCTACCGAAGGTGACTGCATTGATGATAAATGGAGAAACCATCTGTCAAGGGCCTGAAGGTAAATTATTATGGACTTTTGAGGGTTCCGTAGTCGGGACCAGGAACCCTTATTCGTCATGTCCGTCTATCCGTCCGTCCGTCCGAGGTTATGCTCACAGACTGTTAGTACTAGAAAGCTGTCATTTTGCAGAAGTGTGTACTTATATCAATTACGCCGACAAAATGGTAAAATATATATATATATTTTTTTTTTTGTTTAGGATAGCTCCCCTACCTGTGAAGTGGGGATGAACTCTTTTTTTGACATTAATCCCATTGTGTGGGGTATCGTTATATTCAACGAACGGTCTTTTAAAATGACTTTACTTATTAAACTTAAAATTGCAATTTTTTTGTTCCGTTTCCTCCTCTAAAAAATGCTTACTTTTGAAGGAGCACAGCTTTTTAATAGATTACCCTCTAGTATAAGAAATCTGCACTCATTCGGTGCATTCAAAAATCAACTTAGTGAGTACATAATGGCGGATCGAGCACTTCTAGAGAAATGAAGGCATTGAATGGGTGTAGTCTAGTTTGTAAGTTGTAATTAATGACGACGAACTATGTGTAATTTATATGTATGCTTTGGTATTGTTCTCAAGTGAGCGACTCTTGTCTTTATTGAGAATAAAGTTTCTTTAAACCTATAAGCTAAACTGCTGGATTAAAAAATCTGGAAAAAAAATATGATAATAGTACATTTCATGAACTATAAAGAAAACTAATAGCGGTTAAAATAACTTTATTAATTTTGCTGGATAATAGACATGATGACTGTATAAAAAATTGCAAATTTAGTCAGCCAGAGTACTTATTGGAAAATAATGGACACGATTTTTTTTTATTTTTGTAAATCAATGAATATCTACTGACAGAGATATAACGCATCAAAACTCGGGAGTGGGGGCTCGTGACGTCAGAACTCGATAAAAATTATACCAAGACTAGTTATTGCGTGGTGCGCGAGCTGCGCGCAGCTCGCGTTTTAGGTTTCGTGTTTTTGAGAAGTATTCACCCTCATAAAAATTTGAAAATTCAGTGGAATCGTTAAAAGATTTTTAAAATCCATTAGGGCACTTTAAAGATTTGGAAACCCCTCAAAAACTCCTAAAACATTTTAAAAACTAATTCAATAAAAAATGGAAATTAAAATTAATAAACAAAAATCTCAGAACGTTTCCTTTAAAAAAATATTACCCTAAAGTTTGCTCGTCGTCGCCCCTGAGTTACGCCTCACCCTCATAAAATTTGAGAAATCATTAAAATCGTTAAAAGATTTTTTAAATCCATGAGAGCATTTTAAAGATTTGGAAACCCCTCAAAAACCCATAAAACATTTTAAAACTATTTCAATAAAAATCGGAAATTAAAATAAAAAAACAACATTCTCAGACATTTTCCTATTAAAAAAAAAAATTAGGTACCCTAAAGTTTGCTCGTCGTCACCCCTGAGTTACGCCTCACCCACTCAACCTTCGTTGCGCTACGAAGGTCGCCGGCTCGCTCCGCTCGCCACCTCCCCCCTTCGCTCCACTCAGGACCTACCTACCACCGGAAACCTATCTTGACCCTATCCCTACGCTACGGGGGTCGCCGGCTCGCTTCACTTGCCACCTCCCCCCTTACCACCACAGTTCGACGCCTACTATAACATTTGTTCAAACACCTAATGGTTATCTCTAACCGTTATGAAGTTACAGCCCTTTCAATTTTAGGGGAGGTTGGGGAGGGAAGGGTATACAAATTTCAACGCCCCTCAATAATAAAGAAAAGACAAATCAAAAAGCCTCTACGTGTTCTAGTTTCCGAGATACGATGGGGAGAGGAGTGAAGGGGAGAAGAGGGGGAAGTTTTGAAAAATAATTTTGTCTGCCTCGAGGCCCCTTAGTATGAATCTGAAAAAACATGTTCCAATTCCCTTAACTTCCGAGATCGGCCTAAAGGGGGGGAGAGGGGGGGCAAGGGGGGCGACTTTGAAAATGGTTTTTTCTTTTCCGAGTTCCGCTTCACCCACTCAACCTTCGTTGCGCTACGGAGGTCGCCGCCGGCTCGCTCCGCTCGCCACCTCCCCCCTTAGCTCCACTCGGTCTCGCAGGTTCGCTCCACTCAGGACCTACCTACCACCGGAAAGCTATCTTGACCCAATCCCTACGCTACGGGGGTCGCCGGCTCGCTTCGCTCGCCACCTCCCCCTTACCACCACCGGACAGGTTTCGACGAATACTATAATATTTCTTCGAACACCCAATGGCTATCCCTAACCGTGTAGAAGTTACACCCCTTTCAATTTTAGGGGAGGTTGGGGAGGGGAGGGTATAAAAATTTCAACACCCCTCAATAATAAAGTATAGACAAATCAAAAAGCCTCTACGTGTCCTAGTTTCCGAGATACGATGGGGAGAGGAGTGAAGGGGAGGAGAGGGGGGAGTTTTGGAAAATTATTTTGGCTAATTCATGGCCCCTCTATACGAATCTTAAAAAAAAATGTTCCAATTCCCTTAACTCCCGAGATCGGCCTAAAGGGGGGAGAAGGGAGGCAAGGGGGGCGACTTTGAAAATAGCTTATTTCTTTTCCGAGTTACGCTTCACCCACTCAACCTTCGTTGTGCTGCGGAGGTCGCCGGCTCGCTCCGCTCGCCACCTCCCCCTTCACTCCACTCAGGACCTACCTACCACCGGAAAGCTATATGACCCTATCCCTACGCTACTTACCATTACCGGACAGGTTTCGACGCCTACTATAATATTTATTCAAACACCCAATGGCTATCCCTAACCGTTATGAAGTTACACCCCTTTCAATTTTAGGGGAGGTTGGGGAGGGGAGGGGAGGGTATAGAAATTTCAACGCCCCTCAATAATAAAGTGTATAGTCAAATCAAAAAGCCTCTACGTGTCCTAATTTCCGAGATACGATGGGGGAGGAGTGAAGGGGGGGAGAGGGGGGAATTTTGAAAAATGATTTTGACCAACTGATTGCCCATTGAAACGAATCTGAAAAAAAAATGTTTCAAGTCTCTTAACTTCCGAGATCTGCCTAAAGGGGGCGAAAAGGGGGGCAAGGGGACTAACTTTGAAAAATGATTTTTACTTCCCCGAGCCTCCTCTATACGAATCCGTAAAAAAATAAAAATACGGTTCTCTCAGTTTCCGAGATACGATGGGGAGGGGGAGGAAGGGGGGTGAAAAGGGGAGGTTTGGCACTTTTCCCATACTCGCGAGAGTTACTTGTTTACGAATCTGTCAAAACATACCCACCTTCCCCTTCACCATCTGGGAGAACAATTATGTCAATCAGTCAGTCAGTCAGTGGTAATCGAGCTTTTTATAGTATAACGTGACATATTGAGAATTTTAAAAGCGTCGTATCTTCGTCAATTTCGGTTTATGTAACAAAAAAAAAATACGGATCAAATATTTGTTGACAATGTAATTGACGGACTATTTGTTGTTTTTTTTTGTCGTCTACCCTATTTGATACCTAATACAAAATTCTAAAAATAAATGGTTCCATATTGTGATATCAGGCGAACTACGGAACAATATGATGTATGGCCCGACACGCACTTGGCCGGTTTTTTTTATTTATATAAAATATTGGGTTGTGGGTTTTTTGAGGAGCTCATGGCTAAATAATAACAGCCACTCGGGCCGATCTTAAGGTTAAGCCGTGCTTGCCTAGGTTAGTCTGAGGATGGGTAACCAGTGGTCACCCATTACTGACCACCCTTACATACCGAGTTTCCTCCGTGCCTCGCACGTTAAGCTGTTGGTCCCGGCTGTCATTTGTCCATCTTTGGCAGTCGTTACAGGTAGTCACTGGCCCAAAAAGTCTGACAACCAGTCTTACCAAGTGGTATCGTATAACCCAGTGTTAACAGGGTTGTGGAGGTCAGATAGGCAGTCGTTCCATGCAAAATACTAATATTCAGCTGCATCCGGTTTTACTGGAAGCCGACCCCAACAAGGTTGGAAAAAGGCTAAGTAGTTATTGGGTTGTGGGTGGCCAGCAAGCATCTTCAAGAATTTTCAAATGAAAGACCTACTTTTTTGAAGCTCTCGCGCTTTTTGATAAGATAAAACAAAAACCGGCCAAGTGGGAGTCGGACGAAGGGTTCCGTACCATTATCAAAAAATCAGGTTTGTTGGATAGTATTTGTTGATAGCGGCAACAGAAATACATCGTCTGTGAAAATTTCAACTGTCTAGCTATCATGATTCATGAGATTCAGCCTGGTGACAGACAGACGGACAGTGGAGTCTCAGTAATAGGGTCCTATTTTACCCTTTGGGTACAAAACCCTAAAAAACGGATGCCGTTAAATTTACTAGTACCTTTTCTAACATTATCAAATACTGTGTAACTACATTGTCGTACATACCTACTTGATAATATTTCAGATGAACTCGGAGAAAACATCTCAAGCTTAAGTTTGCGGCACAAGTCTAAAAGCGGGAGTCCAGTAGACAAACCTGCGACGTCGCCGGGTGGTCAATCGGGGTCGATGGGACAAATTGACTATTCTTCGACGTCCAGGCCACTTCCATTAAGGTTTTATTTATTTTTTATTTTTTTTTAAGGAAAAACAAACACCCTCCAAGTTCGTAAGAGTTGATGAACGAATTTTTCATGGTCAAAGTCCTTCTTCGACTCTTATGAACTTGGAGGGTTGTATTGATGATTTTAATGATTATAATTCTGTAACTTAACAGTCTTAAAGTCGCGACCGATATGTTTATCAACATAAAACTTAGCACTGCCCTGCAAATTGCAAAAAAACTAAGAAAATTTGAATTTCGCGGGCCACCCTGACGCTTTCACCTTAAGTGCGTCCATCAGCACAATGTTTTGATTGCGTTAGATTGAGTTTTACTGTAAAACGTGATTTCCACCCAAAAATAAAATTAAAAGTAAAAAAGTTTATCGCGAGATTTACGTTCTCGTATTTATTTAGTTTCAAAAAAAGAAATTAAAGTCAATTAGATCAAGTTATTTTAATTAACTTGTTTATCTTCACAGGTAATAAATTATAAGTTGATAGTAAAAGTTTTGTGAAAAGGTTAGCGTATTTAAAAAAAAGCTTGTTTTAGAAAAAAAAAACTTTTTTTTTACTTTTTAGTATTTATGATTAGGAATATACTACGGCATAGTTCGTAGCGCGTAGCAGCAATTTTTCGTAGCTCGTAGTAATTCGTAGTACGCACAATATTATATTTTGAGACGCATTATCTAAAGAAAGTAAGAAAAGGTATTTATCAGACTCATATAGGACCGAAGTACTTTTCAAGACGAATCAATCGAGCCCAAACTGGATGTGGCAACGTCTTTTTATCACGGAGATCCTATGTCCACCTTAAAGTTTCATCATCAAACTCTGGTTACCATTTAGGACCGATTAAGTACTCGTCAAGACGAATCAAACGAGCCCAAACTCGATAAGATTATGTCGAACTATTATAATATTACTATGTCCATCTTCCAGCTTCATCATCAAACCCTGGATTTCATCTAGAGACAAAGTACTCGTCAAGACGAATCATACGGGCCCAAACTCGATGGGGTTACCTATGTGGTTTTTATCGGTGTTCCTATGGTCACCTTCCAGCTCCATCATCAGACCCTAGATACCATCTAAAGACGAAGTTCTCATTAAGACGAACCAAACAAGTCCAATTTCAATTTAGTTGCGTCGTTTTATTACAGAGTTCCTATGGCCACCTTCTAGCTCCATCATCAGATGTTTTCATAATATGCAATTGTCATGCGTTATAAAAAATTAAATATCTTAATACTAAGTTAGTAGCAAATAGCAGCTTAGTTATAGACACGAGTGCAAAATTTCAGCTCAATCGATAACGGGGAAGTGCACAGTGGTTCCCTTCATAATGTACACAAGGAACAAGGAAGGATTTTTCGAAATCCAACCACTAAGGGAGTTAAATAGGGGATGAAAGTTTGAATGAAAGTCCATCAGTATTAAAGCTAGGATCTCCAAATTCTTTGTTTAGGCTGACGATTAAAAAATAATTTATGTGTGTCTAGGCGTTTTTGATAATTTCACCCCTTTTTTTACGCATGGGAAATCATCAAATAACTTCTCCCACTCTAGGTGGAGCGGGATAGTGTCAGACTTTTACTGACTACAACCCATCCATGTCTTTTCGTCGCCCTTTACGTTCCGGGGCCACGGTATCTCTTTCGAACAGTCCCGCAACTCCGGCATAATTTCACCCCTTAAGGGTTAAAAATGGGGATGAAAGTTTGTATTAAAGTCGTATAGTTTTAAAGTTAGGATTTTAAAATTTTGTGTTTAGGCTGACGATTGAAAATTAATTTATACGTGTCTCAGCTTTTTTGATAATTCCACCCCCAACGGCTTAAAATAGGGGATGAAGTTGATTATGGAACGTCCTTAGTTTTCAAATTGAAAATCACAAAATTTATTGTCTGGGGTGGAGGTAAACGCAACCGGTGTTGTTAGAATTTCAAACTCACCTAAAAAAACAAAATTTCATTATTTCAAATTCATAATTATGAATCATGAAAAATTAAGTTTTCACGTAAAATCGTCCGTAAAACGATTTTATAGACAACCATTTTTTTTTAGCTTGGATAACTATGAAAATACAACAATTACAACGAATGAGTGCGGTTTAGTCGCCGGTGGCAACCAGGCAGTCCCTCTTATCCACAATGGCCTGTCTTACGAAAGAGGAGATATTCCGTGGCTCGTGGCTATCTATAGGACCGTTGCGAACAATCTTAACTTCATCTGTGGAGGCACGCTCGTGACAGATCGTCATGTTGTTACCGGTGAGTATAAATGTTCGTGAAGAAACATAATGTACGTCAGAAAAAATCTGCATCTTTTTGGTAAAAGAGGTGACAGACACAATTACAGTACTAGAAATAGGGACCAACTAGTTCAGCCAGGCTTTAGACTCGCTAAAGTAGACTCATCTTTCATGGGGTACTGTTTGAGATGCTATAATAAAATTCCACAAAGTATTCTTGAACTGAATGAGACGAAATTTAAAACATGCGTTAAACGCACACTATGTAAACAAGCATATTATAAGTTGAGCGATTATATCGCTGATAAAAATGCTTGGCTTAATGCTGGTCCTGCTCCACATGGACAGGGGTGCAAAAATTGATAGCATTAAATGGTATTGTTGGAGCTGCTGAAGATTGTACAAACTTATCTTTGCATTGTATAGATTCAATGTTAGTATTATATAATCGCATAGCCCATATTGTGTGAGTACTATGTACTAGTAAGCTATCATTCACTGGAAACCTACGGCAGTTCTTGACTTGAATGTGCCCTGGCGGTTGAGAGTATGTCATGCTCTCTCAAATGTCTCGCTGATGGTGGCGCGTGTGTCGGACCATTTAGTTCCCTTCAAAATGGTTGAGCTGAATGGTGCTGATCCATGCGTCATGTTCGTGAACGGGCGCTGTCAGTTGTGACTGGTCATCTCTTAGTCGCCATGGTTTATTTGAATTATTTTGTTTTTGAGTTGTATTTTAATTTTGTTTTGCTATGGACACTTTTAACGTGCACATCTTGCTACATTGTTCTCACATAATATACCATCTCAACATGAATGATGTAACCAAGATTTTGTAACAATATTTTGATTTAAAAGAGTGTCCATGGAGTTTCTTGCCCGTTCTTCTCCATAGAGATCTACGCTAGGGAATGGGCAACTACGGTACTTTCACAGTTTTTATGTCTTGTGACTGGGACTGTAGCTACTTTAAATGTTCATTTTTGTTTCGACAATTCAAAAGTGCCTGTAACTGGCCTACTTGAAATAAATGCTTTGATTGATTGATTGATTTGATTAAAAAAGAAGGGAATGCAATCTCGAGTCGAGATTGGAAACTCGGTATCGATTTAAAGTTCGAATTTTTTAGATCGTTTCATCTGCTTTTTAAAAATATGATTGGTTTAAGGGTTCCGTAACTCAAAAGGAAAAAACGGAACCCTTTATATCACTATGTTGTTTGTTCGTCTGTCTGTTAAAACCCTTTATCTCGAGAACGCGTGGACGTGATGCTTTAGAATTTTTTTTCACAGTAAAAAAATGTTTGTATTGATGCCAGTATCGAATAATATACGTTCTACGCGTGTCTGATCAAATCATAGTTGTGCTGAAGATGCTATCCAATGAACGGACTTTGATAAATCATATCTCGGGAACGTGACACTTTAGAACGTTTTGTTTCATACAAAACTTATTTATATTGATACGAGAGATGCTAACAGTGAAGGGATTTAACTTTGATAGCTCATATTTCAAAGTTAAATCCCTTCACTGATAGCATCTTCAGAAAAAAAGTAAAAAAAACAAAATGGCGGAAGAAATCCGGCCAAAACATTCTCAAACCCCTTTTAACATTTTATTTACAGCTGCCCACTGCATGAGTCGTCGCGATATTGTGACTAACACTTCAGAAATCTTGGTAAAGGTTGGGGTACACAGATTACACCAATGGACAGACAAATTCACCGTCACAAGGATGGTTTTAGCTGCAAAAATACACGAAGAGTATGATTCTATCACGTTTCAAAGTAAGTATACTTACAAGGTGTCGCCATACTGGTCACAAATATGCTATTGATTCTCGACCCAAATCAATAATAAAACGGGTAGATTTTTTTCTTATTCCCCAAAATCGGTAGTTGTAAACCACCCGTATAAAAACGGAGCCCGTCTGTTATTAGCCCTATAACCACGCCTTCACACACAAAATAAACGCACATAGTGACGCGCGATGGGTGATTTTGTTTATTAATTTCGTGTAATTCTGAAATATTGTCCAAAACATTTTCAAATAAGTAGTAGCTTTATTAATTATTGACCAGGTACGAGTACTTATTGCAATTTAAATTGATTAGTTTTGTATTTTCTGACAAGCTCCTTAATTTTGACTAATAGGAGGCAAAAATTGCACTTTATATTAAAATGGTTCTAGTAACTGCTCGTTATCATCAGCTTACTGGATGTAGGTGATACAGACCTATATTCAGATCCAGTAAACGTATGTTTTTTACTGGATCTTTGTCGACTCTACCGTTGCTGTAGGCTGACGATGATAATTAACAATTGGAATTAGACGTAAATGTAAGTGCCAGTGAAGATGACAATAGCGTTCATTGCCCTTTCTGTAATATCTTTTAATACGAACCAAAACAAATGAACAATGTATCGTATTTCATTAAGGCGATTACACGAGCTAAACGCGAGTTTTATAATTACTAAAAGTATATGATTCACTGCTATAAACAAGACCAGAAAAATATATGATATTCTTCAGGATATATGCTAGCATGATACTGTTTTGAAAACATAATACAATTAATTTTGCTCGATAAAAAGAAATCACGAACTTACCTCTAAAACAATAACAAACAACATACTAATATGCATGCGATCATTCTGATTTTTTGGCAAATAATTCTACAAGCAATATATTAGCATGATACTGTTTTAGTTTTTTAATCCAATCAATAGTTTTTTTGTAAATCGATCGAAACCACTCATTTCGCGTTATTTGGCCCGTAGTGGCTGACGTAACAACCACTTTGTAGTGCAAGCTGATTAGAACTTTATTCTAACAGCATTTCAAACGAAGTTTGAACCACCACAAATAGAGTTGCTAATTTAGCTCGCCTAAGCGCCTTAAAGAAAATTTTAAAGATCTCGATAGATGATGATTCAAGACTTGAACAGGCTTATTTTTGGATTTCAAACTTAAGAACTTTAACAAATGTGGGTGGGTCAATGAACGATATTGCGATTTTAGCAGGCACTTACTATAATACGTAAACATGTTTATCGACTCATGCCCTAGTGGAACAGACTAATTTACTATTGACGTTACTTGAAGCATTTTTCTTTGCATGTTTTAGATGACATATTGATTCTCACACTGGACCGTCGTGTCACGTTCAACTTGTACATCCGTCCAGCTTGTTTGTGGAGTGGCGACACGGAGCTCTTACGTGTTGTTGGAGATACTGGAGTTGTAAGTACCTAATACGGAATATGCATGTAATTTTGTCTTCACTTAAATCAATAAAATTATCAAACCATGAAAAGTAATAAAAGTCAACAAAAAAAGAAAAGTTCGACAGTAAGTAGTTGAACTTTTCTTTTTTTGTGGCTCAAAAATAATACATAATATTAAACTCGTGCAATTTTCTACGACAGTTCAAATGTCGGTGACTGTCGCGGCCATGATGTGACGTTATTGACCTCAATCTGCATTTTTTACATTATTTTTTTTGGCCTTAATAAACTTTAACTACTTTTCAAATAAAGTGTTTTTCACTTCTCATGCTTTAAAAGTACGCCAATATACGAAGCGGGACTAAAGTGATCACTTTAATCCCTAGGGAGTAAAAAGTAATTTAAAAATGGAACGATCTTTTACTCGGAAAAATGGTAACAAAAGAGTAACTTTTCAAAGGTTTTATTTAAACTTCGAATTGGCTTGCTAAAATAAACCGGTTTATTGAAAAAAAAAATGAACTCATCAACGCGAGAAAAAATTTTGTTGTTTGTGTGCTTCGTTGATTTTGAAAAGTAATTGTATTAATTTCCTCGCATTATTAATTGAGAAAAGTACTTTATAAGCCTTGGCCACAACTAAGCATTGATGTACTTACGTATGTGTACCTCGGCATTTCCTCGACCCACATTAACACGTTCATCCATCAATGCCTCAGTTGCTAGTCGCTGCAGTAATCTATACAAAAAATCTGTACATTGAAGATTAAAAAAAAAACCGACCAATGTGACTTAAAATATGTAACTGAACGTATTAAAACCATTTTTTAATTTTTTTTTGTTTGTTTGTTTGACCGCGCATCACGTAAAAACTGCGGGACGGATTTTGATGAAAACTTCACTAATCTATTTAAATAAACTCAGAATAACATTTAGGCTATAGAAATTATGGAATTATTTGGAAAAAAATAAGTGAAAAGGGGGGGGGGTAAAGTTTGTATGAAAAAAAAAAATTTAGATTGTTCTAGATTCATGAAACTCAGAGTAAATTCTCATTATTATAAATAAAGAAATACCTGTTTCAGCATTCAAAAACCATCCAGAGCCGTAAAAAAGAGGGTTTTGTGTTTAAAATTAATTAACTTCATACACCTATAGAATAAGATCTAATGAAGTGGCCTTTAAAAGTTGGTGTAAATACTTCAAATCTAATACAGGTAAATGTAATTTCTCAATTTTCTTGAAATTCGATTTTTGAAGTGAATACGCCCAAAATAGCGGAACTCAAGAAAATCGGCTTTCCTCGGTATAAGTAGTTGATAATACAGGGTGGAAACGGTAAATGGGGCAGTAAGGGGAGCTGCAGCTACACAAAAATGGTCTTAGGTAACAATCCGTAATTTTTGCACGAAATGTTTATCCCCATTCACAGATTTAATTAAAAAATAAAGTATAGTTAGCAAGAAAATTGCCATTTTACATAAAGCATTTTTTTTGATGCCAATCAATCTTCTTTCCGACCCTAATCAAAAAGTTCTTCCAAACCAACCCAGGTTAGAGTACTCAAAAAGTCAGAAATCGCAAAAAAATAACTTTCAGCGGGGCAGTATAGGGGAAATAGTTGGCCAGAAAATTGCTATTTTACACAAAACATTTTAGGTAGATTTCCTTTTTTTGAAAAAAAAAAAATCTACCTATTGGTCTCTCACCTACGGGGATATATATGAATACGTATGTATATGGGTGACAAGCAAAATTTAGCCACACTCTACAGGTCGCAATTATGAACCGATTGCTTTCAAACTTGGCCAAAAAATCGAAACGGTCAAAACTTAGGCTAAGTTCGTGAATGGGCGGAATTCGTTTATGGGGGGCGGCGGGGGGGCGGTTTTTCCAAAATCAGTTTTTTGGCCATAACTTTTTTCCTATGGAAAATTTTTGAACCGTTTCTCATGTTTATCACTCTGAGTACGAATACGGACATCTTTAAATTAAAACTTTTTTGATGCAACCCCCAAATTGGGGAGGGGGTTGAAAATTCCAAATTTTTTGCGAAAAAAAATCATATCTCCGAAACAGTAAACATTTTGACCGTCGCAAATATTTTTTTTTGAAAGCCTATTGTTTACTTTACAATTGTTACCTTCAAAGTTTAGCGATAAAACTTATAGTTTTCGAAATAAAAAATTATAACTAAACTTTTGAGGGCGTTTCCATGCTAAACTCTTATGAGAGAATTTAAAAAGGGTAAACTTTCCATTACAGGACAACGATTTTGAAATCATATTTTTTTTTTTTGTAGATTGTACACATAAGTACAACTCTGTATAAAATTTTCAATAGTCGGACGCTCCAGCACCTTCTTCGAAATCTACCTCCTCCTGCGGCTTGCCGGAGGGATTTTTTTTTGATGCCAATCGATCCTGTTTCTAATACTCAACGGTTAAGGTAGCTCCCTTACTGTCCCGTTAATCGTTTCCATCCTGTATAATATATTATTACAAATAAAATAATACTACGAAGAAAATGTAGACTATACGAATGTACATAAGACATAAAGCCGGAAAAGTTACAAATACATTACAAACGGGTACAAATCCTACTATCTACAGATAAAAAATGCTTTGTACTGAAGGACTATCTGATGGATCAACGCACAGCCTAAACCGCAGGTTGTAGAAACCTGAAACTTGGAGGGTGTATTTTTTGTATGACGTAGGCATACGATAAGAAAGGATTTTGAAATTATACCCCTAAGGGGGTGAAAAGGTGGGGCAAAGTTTGTATGGAAAAATGTGATTCCTTGGTCCAATCTACTTCAAACTTTGCAATCAAAAATATTAACAGAATTGATGGACGCGTTTCATATTGCATTGAAATTCATCCCCTAACGGGGTTAAAAGGGGTAGTCTTTTCTTTCTTTCTTTCTTTCTTTCAAATATAAAATTGGAATGTCTCCAAAAGTCACCTTAAAATATTAATACCGCATTTAAGCTAAGCTAAGCTTTAACGAGGTTGTGCACTTTAAGAAACGGCGTCATAGCGTAGGGACGTAGAGTTCGAAATTTGAAATGGCTTACCGTTCTAAGAGGTCCGCAACAGTTTACAGCAGCTATATCGTGTCGCGGCTCATTTCATGCACCTTGATGAGATTTGCAGACCTAGCTGGAGTATGACAGTCATGTCATCGAGTGTCTAAGTATGAAGATGTAAAGCTGTCAATAGAAGCCTTTAAAGCTGTTTTTGTAAACATGGTATTTTATTCTTATCCAAATAAATACGTTGTTAATCACAAGTATTTGATTTTGAACAAAATTGCCCTTGGGTACGTAAATTGACTGCAATGTATATCTTAGGAGATAGCGTTTTAAATAACTCCGCAGCAAAATAATGATTATGTACCGGGCGCGCATTTTCATTATCCGGAAGGATGTGTGTGATGTGATCTTTCAAAATAATATTATAGGTGCTTACGACCCACTCTCTGTAACCCTCTGTTTCTCTTATGTAACGCAGACGAAGTTGCGCGGGTCAGCTAGTAGAGGAATAAAGCTAATGTCACATAGTATGAAAGTTTGGGAAAAAGTAATTGAAAGGCGACTGAGAGAAGAGAGTGAAATTTCACAGAACCAATTCGGCTTTATGCCTGGTCGGGGAACGACGGATGCCATTTTCGCTATCCGCCAGCTGTGCGAAAAATATAGAGGTGTACATATAAACTTGCACATGGTGTTTATCGACCTCGAAAAGGCATACGACCGGGTACCCCGTGAGGTTTTGTGATGGGCCCCTAAGGAGAAATGTGTGCCTGTGAAGTATGTGCAGTTGACCAATATGACCAATATATAGTCGATGTAGAACCCAAGTACGATCTACAGCAGGCACTACCGGCAGCTTCAATGTTTCAGTCGGCTTGCACCAAGGGTCGGCTCTAAGCCCTTACCTCTTCTTACATTTGCTTTGTTTTTGTTGAATAACATTAGCAATTAAGTAATATAAATATGAATATTGTTTTACTCCCTTTACATGACGTTTACACAACCGGTCATAGAGATGTAGAATGTTATAAAAACTATTTTGATATCTCGACTAAAATGGGCACCAGCGAACTGTTACACCATTCGTCAGGTATGGCTTCTTCCAGCAACAATTTTAAAGATGTTTTTATTTTTTTCAAATTCCTAATCTAACGACCGGGTTAGGATTTCGGATCAAGTTCGGAATAAAACTGGCCATGTGCCTCTGACTTAGCTCTACATGCCGCGTGCCGTCGAAAAATATGTCTCAACCATGCTGGTTTCCTCACGATGTCTTCCTTCTACCGATTTTGACCGTGTTCATCTTTCCGCAGGTTGCAGGCTGGGGCGACCGAGGTGAGCTCAATTTCGACAAAAACTGGCAAGATGATCCCCAAATGGTGCGCATCCCTATTGTCAGCACTACCCAGTGCAGGGCCAGCAAGTCTGACTTCCACCATATAACCTACAACACTACCTTTTGTGCAGGTATGTAAGAAAGTATTCAGATTACAGTAAAACATCTCGAGCAATAGTTACTTTTGCTTTTTTACCCTGACAGGTGACCGAACCGGCGTGGGTCCTTGTACGGGGGACTCTGGTGGTGGTCTGTATCTACTAGAAGACGGCAGGTGGAGGCTCCGGGGCGTAATCTCCTTGTCTCTCCAAGACAAAGGACTTAACACCTGCAATCTCAAGGAATACATCGTGTTTACTGACACAGCGCAGTTCTTGCCGTGGATTAGAAATGTATTATCAGTGAAATATAATGATTAGAACAATTGTTTTTTTTTCTGGCACCTCACCTACTAATAACGTTAATGTCATGTTATAGTTACTGCCAGTAAGATAACAATAGCGGTCATTGCCTTTTCTGTAATACCTCTTCGTATACCAAACCACATGATGAAGATGTGATTTCATTCAAAAAATTTTGAAGATCACCCTAGATGACGATTCAAGACTTGAACAGGGGCCTAATTCTGCTATTTTAATAAATTCATGACTCCAACACGATTTCATTCTCATCCCAATGTCATTTTGCTTAAAGTTCGTAATCTGCTAAATTCACAATGGTCGATCATTGAACGGTCAATGGTCTCGTAATAAAATTGTGTTTTAATGGCATTGTCGTATTGTCATTATTATAAAACCCTTAGTAGGTACAAATGGTTTTCGAAATCTAATACTAAATGCGAACATTTATTCATGCCAGATTTCATGTACGAGATTATCATTCTATGACATTTCTTTCAATGGAGTGTCAGTGGTTGACCATTGAAAAGTCATAATGGCGCCATTATGTTAGTAGAATTAACAAACTTGTCAAAATTTGACAGAACTTGACCATTTTGAAATCAATGATCGACTACTCGGACACTATTGTAAAAGCAGAATCGAGGCCTAGGCTTATTTTTGATTTTAGATTTTCAAAGTTAAGAACTTTACCAAATGTAGGTAGGTCATTGGACCGCTATTATCATCTTAACTGGTAGCAACAGTAGACAGACATTATTTACATTATTAAAGGCTGATTGAGCTAATGCAAATTATAATAGGAACACAATGTTAAAACATACTTCTATAATTATTGAAACCACACAAATTATACATATGAAAACCTAGATGACCTTGTTTTACATTACAGCGATTTGTGTGTCAATAAAAATACGTTAGTTTTGGGGCTGTCGTGGCGTTGTTGTTGATGGTGTGCGTCCACTATGTTTGCGCAGACGATTTCGACACTTTGCTCAAACAACACTCACACCTGAGCTGTTCTATGTACTTGCCATAGGTTAGAATAATATGGATACTCCCCGAGTCCCGGGATTTGGTTTTTAAGTAGATAGTAAAATAATAATAAACTATTCTCGCTTTCGGGACTAATGAAAGATTACACTTCCTTTCTGACGGGTAAATATAAGAAGGACGGGATCAAGGATAGTATAATAAATAGTTAAACTTGATTCAACCACAACAATGTTTTTTACGTAACAATTTCTTATTCAAGAATCAACAATCATTAAAACATTTTTCTTTTGAAGTTGTAGGTAGAAAAACATATTGCCATACAAATTATTTGTTCCTGAGAAAATCAATACATTATCAAAAAGAATTTTGTATTTACAATAAAATCGTAATTAAAATAATCAATACGGTTCAACAATAATTTACTTATTTAAACAAATAATATAATAATAAAATCCCGTAATTTCAATCGGAATCCCGTGTAATATCCATATTAACATCAATGTTTGCGGTCAATGAACCTAAATAGCTCTCTACCTATTCCTATCACTGCTTATGAGACAAGGGTAAGAGAATGACGATGGTGACACCGATTGTCTGAAAGAGTTCACATAAAAGCCACATTATCGAAGAATTTCTTCGTGGAATTCGTGGGACGTAGGGAAGTATGTATCTCAACTGATGCAGTCTCAAAGCAATCGAGCAAACAATTTTCGAGATTCAATCGTTGGATCAGCGGGAATACATAGCTTCGACCAGCGAAAGATTTTCATTGAAACTTTTATAAACTTTTGTACTAACCCTTATTAATTACCCTCTCTCATTTTTCAAGGTCTTTTCTTGTCTTTTATGCCTACGTCATTATAGCTAAATAGTAATAGAAGACAGATGTGTATTTCTAGAACAAGTCCTTAAGCGAATTGGCCATTTTAAGAATAAGCTCTTTCGAGATTCAATCTTGAGATCAGCGGGAATACAGCTTCGACTAGCGACAGATTTTCATAGAAACTTTTGTAAACTTTTGTACTAACCCCTATTTCACCCCCTCGAATTTTTCAAAATCTTTTCTTGTCTTGTATGCCTACGTCAATACAGCTAAATGTATGCCAAATATTAGCCTTATCTGTTCAGTGTTTTGATCTGTGCGTTTGTATTCAGACAGGACGAACGATTTTATAATACAGAAAATAGATGTAAGTATTTCTAGGACAAGACCTCTTGCGAATTGGCCATTTTAAGATTTAGTTCTCTTGTGAATTGGCCATTTTAAGATTTAGTTCTCTTGTGAATTGGCCATTTTAAGAATCAGACCTTTTTCGATTTGGCTATTTAGAGAATTAAGTAAGTACTTGTAGAATGCTTGGAATTTTACGAAATGGGCATTAATCGATAGGATAATTAAGATAAGTCCTACTAATATTACAAACGCGAAATTATGTCACTGTAAAATTGTCAAACACGTTATACTAAAATATGCAATACACAATACAACGTACAATATAACGATACGAACGAACAACAATACGAACGATATAACGATACGAACGTACATTATAACGTGTTTCTCTCTAGCGATATTGTAAACTCTCGAAATATTGTCAACTGAACATACGGAAGTATCTCTGTCCCCATAATCGGGACTTGGGGCACCCCCCCCGTTAGGTTAGTTAGGTTCCTTTAAGCCCTGCACTCGGAAATACCGCGAAGCGGGGCTCCTTCGACTACGCTTTTTAGGGGAATATAAAGTGTTTTAAGGTTAGGTTATATTAATCGGTTTTCTCAGGAATGGTAAGTACATTATGTTTTTAAAGTGGAACCACTGGGCAAGAGGGGTCTCCTTCCCTCCAAACCGCGTGAGTTGACTACCATCGCATGCATTTCACGAAAAATAATGCGTTTTATTGTAAGCAGTATGTTCGTTTGACAATATTTCGAGAGTTTACAATATCGCTAGAGAGATTAGAATATAACGTGTTTGACAATTTTACAATGACATATACATATACATATTTTTATCCCGGTAGCACCTACTAGTTGCATCCGGTTAGACTGGAACCCCAACATAGTTAGGAAAACGAAGATGATGATGATGATGAGTACGAGCTTCTGGGACAATCATGGAACACCATACGGGCGAAACTGCGGGCATAAGCTAGTATTTGATACAAATGCAATGGTTCAGACTCGTTCGTGGTTCTTATTTCTGCGAAGGTATTTATATAGATTCAGATGGCGGCCAACATACGAAAGAGAAGCGCTTCCCAGCTCGCTCGTCTTTGGGGCAGTAACAATAATATCTTGAGTTTATTCGCAGATAGATGGAGTCTCCAATGCTGCGACATTGGATGAAATTCCACACATATGTCTACTAACACCAGTATTTGAGTCCATTGTTACTAAAACTATAGGCGTAGCCCGAAATTAATGCTTTAATAATAAAAGCAACATTTGAGGAACCTTTCTACACAATACTTATAATGACGTCATAGCGATGTGTTAATAAAATAATAAACCAGTTGTGTGCTGAACTAATGAAAGGTCAATCAATTAACATGTTCATTTTCCTTATTTTAAACTTGATCTCTTCCAATGACTATTTATTTTTTAATTCTCAGAGGTTTCGATGCGGATGGCGTTTATCGCCAATCGATAAAATCGTATTTGTGGAAAATGATAATCGTAAAAAAAAACATTAAAACCAAAAAAGTATCAAGAAACATAGCTACCCGTCTGTAGATGTTCCTTGATACTTTTTTGGTTAATAATATATGATTTCCTAAAATAAAGTGGAAACACACACATAATCGTACATCCAGTCGTAGAATAAATAACTGTTTTGACAATCATCAGAAATATCTGAGAAATAAATACTGCGGTTTGATATACATATTTTGCGGAGCAAATATGTCAAACTGTCAGGTATCACCCTGCAAATGGTTCCTGTGTAAGCGAGTTGGTCTTCATTAGTACCTATAATGTGTGACTGTGGTGTGGAGTAAGCAGGTGAGTAAGTTGTATTGTATTGTATTGTCCAACGGGCTGGTGTCCGCAAGTCTACGTCTAAGCGCGTATTTTGCGTCACATGTCTTTGATAATGTTTGGTTCTAAGTAGGACATACCGGTTTCCTCACGATGTTTTCCTTCACCGTTTTTGAGAGTAGTGGTGATAAAATAAATTACACACAGTAAAACGGCTGCCTGGTCGAACCCACGGTCGTTCGTAAGTCGGGGCGCCACACGGTGGGCTGAAAATATCGGCTCTCAAAGACTTAGGGATTTCAATTTGCAAGTCCCGGTTTTTTTGCCGGATATAGGTTCTGTTAGTCATTACTATACACAAAAAAGACACCCGAGTTAATTCTGCTAAAAAACGAAGGAATTATATATATTTTTTACGAAAAATTTGTATATTTAAAGCTAGTAAGTTTGAAAAATCGAATTATCTCATAAAGGGAGAGTTAAACACAAATATCCTTACAGAAGATTATAGTGTTAATTATTTATGATTTTTGGTTGCCGATTTTCCGAAATTTTTTAAGCCATTTTTTTTTTAAATCATCAAAATATTTTTATTAATGTTTACATATGAAACGGTTCCTTTTAGTTTCAAAGTTAACAAAATCGATATGTTGATTACCCAAATATTAAGAATAATTGTAACAAGAAAAATATTTAAAAAAATATGTTTATTATTATTTTTTTGGACATATTATGCTTAATTTAAATAAAGCAGAGGTTACGAATCGCAAAAAAAAACAACTTCAGCATTTGTGTTCGCCTAACTGGTCAAAATGTAAACAGCAGATTTTTTTTTTCGCGATTTCGTGTTTGTTCCCATAGTAAAAGTTGTTTATTATCATGGTGTACAATCACGTGTATTTAATCCCAACCCTATATTTAATGTAATTATCACGTAACCTTGGTTTTATTTAAATTTTATGTAAAAAAAATATTATAAATAGCTTTTTTTTATTTTTTTTTTGTTTTATCGATTTTATTAACTTGGACACTAAAAGGAACCGTTTCATATGTACAAATAAATAAAAATACTTTGATGATCGGTATAAAATATTCCGGAAAATCGGCCACCAAAAAATCATAAATAATTAGCACTATAATTTTCTGTAAGGATATTTGTGTTTAACTCTCCGTATAAGAGATAATTCGATATTTCATACTTACTTCATACAAATTTTTCGTAAACTAAATATAATTCCTTCGTTTTTGAGCAGGATTAACTCAGGTGTCTTTTTTGTAGTACTAATGGAACCTAAATCCGGCAAAAAAACCGGCTGTTTTATTTAAGTTATAAGTACGTCAAAAAATATTATAAATACTTAAGTACTTCGTATTTTTTTAAATATTTGACTTGTTATAAGTTTTCTTAATATTTGGTGTAGTAACAAAGGATTGACACGCGCAGGGGGCTCAAGTCTGCTATTGTTATAAATTCGTCACTCCAAACACGATTCCATATTCCATTCCCATCTAATAGTCATTTTGCTTAAAGTTCGTAATTTGCTAAATTCACCATGGTCGATCATTGGTCGGTCAATGGTCTCGTAATAAAATTGTGTTTTAATGACATTGTCGTATTGCCATTATTATAAAACCCTTAGTACAAATGGTTTTCGAAATCTACTACTAAATTCATGCCGGATTCATTTACTCATTTATTTTAGCTGTTGGTTCTCCTTTTAATAAATATTTTTATACATTTGTCAATTATGTACGAGATTAGGTACCATTCTATGACATTTCTTTCAACGGAGTGTCAGTGGTTGACCATTGGAAAGTCATAATGACGCCATTATATTAGTAGATTACCAAACTTGTCAAAACTTGACAGAACTTGACCATTATGAAATCAATGATACACTATTCTGACTATTGTAGTAGCAGACTTGAGGCCCGGACAGTCGTTAAAGTAAGACAAATCTATATCATATTTCACGAGAAGGGAGCTGAAGTGGAAGTAAATTAGAAACCCAACATTATATACTTGCATGAAATATTTATTATTCATCTATCTTTACATATACTATTTTTATGTACACTGAAAGTAAGTAAAGTTTCTCTGAGTTATGCACAAATAGTGTGCATACCTTAGAGAAAGTTTTAGTTGGATACAGGGTGGAATTTTTCAATGCCACCTAGAGGTAAAGTACTCGAAATACTGGAGATGGCAAACTCAAACTCAAATAATTTATTACAATCAGGCCATTTCGGCACTTTTGAATTTCAATAAAACGAAAAAAAAGCGAAGCTACAGTCACAGACACTAGGCATAGTAAGTTGAGAAAGTACTGTAGTTGCCCATTCCCTAGCGTAGATCTCTATGGAGAAGAACGGGCAAGAAACTCCATGGACACTCATTCAATCAAAAATATCGTTACAAAATGTTGTTACATCATTCATGTTGAGATTATACATACAGGAAAAGTTTTTAACCACTGCGTAAATTTTTTTTGGTAGCTCAGTGTTAGTAATAGAACACATTCCTATTTTTAGTTTTAATTTTTTTTTTCAGCTGACGTACGATGTGTCCTAAGCCCATGAAAGTATGAAGGAAAAATTGGAATTACGTTTACAAATAACATATCACAGCCTAAACTTAAAAAAGTAGCGCGAAACGGCGGTCAGTAACCGTCAGCGCGTAGGTAGGTAAGTTTACGTCGGCGGCGCGCCGCGCCGTCGCATCGAGCGAGCGCACCTACAAAACTCAGCTGATCTCAGCTTGCCGGTTGGGCGACCGGTCGACGCGTGAGTCGGTCGACCGGGCGCCCGACTGCCTAGCGACCATAAAATAAGTTTATAGGTAAATAAGTCTCGTAAGCGATAACTTTATTTTTTACTACTAACACATATCAAAATAAAAAATAGGTACGTGTCTATTAAAATACATTCAAGTTTATCATGTCAAAATTTGCGCACTGGTTAAAAACTTTTCCTGTATACGAACGAACGATGAAGAAAGACGTGCACATTAAGGGGCAGGCGCGGCGGAGCGTGCATCGTTCATACAAACGTAGTACCAAAATAATTCGAAAACAAAACATATTCTTGAAGAAGTGTGTATTTATTTCGATTGGATTACATAATATCTAGGTTCCCAAATATATATTTTGAATGGACAATGATATTTAGACGAGATATGAGGAATTTAAAATTTCAATAGAAAACTTATTTTTCTCATAACTCTTGTTTAAATCAATGTCCGTTCATAATATATATTTGGGAACCTAGATATTATGTAGTCTAATCGAAATAAATACACACTTCCTTAAGAATATGTTTGGTTTACGAATTATTTTGGTATTACGTTTGTATGAACGACGCACGCTCCGCCGGCCCCTTAAGAGCGTCCAGAGTAAAAAGATTAATCAATAATTTAAAAATAAAGTAATTTAAATGAACCTTGGCAGCTAAGTTCCAACTAATAGCGCCCGTTCACGAATATGACGCATGTATCGGCGCCATTTAACTCAACCATATTGAAGGCAGTGATGAGCGTTGAATGAACGAACTAGTTAATTCGACCGTCTACGTACTGTCAACGAATGGACGGTTCACCAACAATCCATGAACTAGTCGAATCCGTAGACGTCTCAACGACAGTCAACGGCTAAACTGAATGCGTCTACGGACTCAAGAACGTAGGCAAGTCGTTCGTCCTTAGAAATAAAATAAACGCTCAAACAAAATTTAACTCTAAGTCTATCAAGAGAGAGTTCATATTTGTATATCACGACGAATGAATTTGTGTTACTTGTCTACGTTCTTGAGTTTTACATCAGTCCCGTACAAATATCAACTGTCTCCTGCTAGATTTACGGTTAAAATTTGTTTGAGCAAATATTTTGGAGTCTAGTCAACTGTCTACGTCGCGTCGCCGCGCGCCGTCAACGTAGTAGACTTCGTTGCAACGTTTATTTCAACGTCTGCATAACCAAGTCGACGCATAAACTAGTCGAAGAATTCAACTAGTTCATGGACTAGTCGATGAACAAAAATGGACGGTCTAGTTTCGTTAACGCTAAATGCGTCGACGACCCATCTCTAATTGAAGGGAGCTAAATGACTCGACACACACGCTGCCATCAGGGTGACCAGTCAGATCACCAAACATTAATTCGCAAACTTTTACTTGACAAGCAACGATTAGAAAACACATTATTTGTCATTTCATCAGTATACAACTACAAGTTAAACAAATAAATCACTTCGCAAAATAATTATCACATAAACTTTTATTTATTAACGTATTATTTGACAAACAATTCATTATTTTTTCGTTTTATCTCATTAAACAACGTTTGAAATAAAGACGTTACACAAATTGATTGTGCCATTTAAAAAAAAAAGAAAATAAATGAATATTTGGTTTCCTCTATGCACAAATTTTGTGACAGAAATGAATCGCTGCAGAACCGACTCCACGTAGTCTTTTCTGCCCTACCCCTAGAGTGTAATTTAAGCCCGCGTAGGCGCGGAGGGGCGAGGCGGGTCGCGAGCTGAGGAGCAGGTGGCTTTAAAACTCGCCGCTGAGCGTTAAAACCTTCTGCGACGATAAGCTCGCGTGTGACCGCCGGAGCCCCGCAGCACCGGAGCCGTGACAGAAACCATGCCTGCTGCATGGTGCATGCTGCATGTTTGCATACTGCATGCTTGCTGCTTGTTGGTTGCATGCATGCTGCATGCTTGCTGCGTGCTTGCTGCATGCTTGCTGCATGCTTGCTGGCGTTGCTGCTCGTTTGCTGCATGCTTGCTGCTCGCTTGCTGCATGCTTTCTAAATGCCTGCTGCTTGCTTGCTGCTTGCTTGCTGCATGCATGGAGTATGCCTGTTTGCATGTTATGAAAAAACTATGCATTTCCTTATTTTTTTCTTAAAAAAGAGTAATACAAAAAATACTAGCCTGTAAATTATTTTGTTGAAACCTAATTTGTCCAAACGTATCTAAGTAAAAAACGAAAAATTTATAAATGAATAAATATCATCTGATGCATTTGATAAAAGAAGTATTTGCCAAATAAATGTTTGTAAAACGAATATTTTTAAAATAAAACATTTGCGGAATAAGTTGTTTGCGAAATAAATAGTATACGAAACGTTGGTTGTAAAATGAAAATTTGTCAATGGACTTTTGGTAAAACATTAGTGAACCTGCATCAGCGAGACATTTGAGTGAGCATGACATTCTCTCAGCCGCCAAGGCATATTCAAGTAAAAAAAGATGACTAAATGTAAATGGTGGCTTTACAGTACATACACAAATGTGCTATGCAAATATATAATACTACGAGATGGAATCTATACAATGCATCGATATTTTTACAATCTTCTGCAGTTTCCACAATAACTTAACATGGGAATCAATTAGTTTGCCTATGGTTGTGGAGCAGTACTAGCATTGAGCCAAGCATTTTTATCATTAAGGCGCTACCCCAGGCAAAAGCCGTTTTTTGTGCAGTTTTTTGGAGCCAACTCCTCTTTATCCAAAAGAAATACCAAGTAATAAAAATACATTAAATTTCTACATATTCTTAGACTGCAAAGTGGTAGTTTTATTTTTTATTTTAAGTCTCATAATGTGTAATAAATCCCCTCACAATGAAACCACAAAAATGAGAAAAAAATATTTATAACATGCTTCTTCTCGTAAAGTTAACATTATTTTGATTTGCTTCTTATACTAATGGATAGACAATTTAATAATGAACATAATGCTAGTTTTTTTTTTTTCAAATGACGGAAATTTGATTTTATAAAGAATAAAAATCACTAATTTCGCACTATTCGACCCGCAGTGACTGACGTAAAAACCACTTTGTAGTGCAAGCTGATTAGAACTTTATTCTAATAGTATTTCAAACGAAGTTTGAATCACCACAAATAGAGTTGCTAATTTTGCCTGGGGTAGCGCCTTAATGTAATCCCCCAACCTATAATATGCTTGTCTACATAGTGTGCCTTTTACACAAGATTTAAATTTCGGCTCATTCAGTTGTAGAGTGTGGGGAGGTATTTTATTGTAACATTTTAAGCAGTACCCCATGAAAGAGGAATCTACTTTAGCAATGTAATCCCCCAACCTATAATATGCTTGCCTACATAGTGTGCGTTTTATACAAGATTTAAATTTCGTCTCTTTCAGTTGTAGAATGTGAGGAGGTATTTTGTCTATGTAATTTCTTGATAAAACAAATCTAAAAGTAAATCTGAAAAAAGAGCATCTAACAACTCCACAATCCAAAACAGACTAGATAGTAAGTTTATCTCTTTCCAACAATGGATTAAAACTCGGAAAATCAAAGCAATTGAATATTTCAATTATCCTATAATTGTCAATTCTTATAATCAGCTCAATAATAAAAAAAACAGCAAACATTTCAAGTGTTGGTGAGCACATTTATAAAATCGTCAATGTTGTTTTTAGTTAGCACATCTTTTACGAATTTGAGTAGAATTACTGCAATATTTTTAAGTTAAGTAAGTAAGTGACTTGGCCAAGTTTTGGTGGTCCGAAAGGAAAGTCTCGAACTTTTTGTTTAAATCTGCGATAATTTATTTTAATAAAGATGCGTTGATGGTTTTCTAGTTTATCATAGAAAAACCTTCGAGAGTCTTCAACTTCATATCGACCAAAGAGAAGTTCTATAACGAATTCAGTTCAAAGTAACTCAGCAGCAATTTATTAAAAAAAGGTTGAAAAGATTAAATTTAGATAAATATTCTGAACAATTTCTTTGACAATGCATGATTTTTCGTCCTCAACTTTTATCACTTCAATGACAGCACGAATTTCATAAATATCGTCAGTGTCCACCAAATACTACAAGGCATTGAAGTTGAACATATTTTTTAATCTCTTCTTCCATGAGATCATGCCAAGAAACGAAGTTTTCTTTGAATTGACGTCATAGACTTTTTCTTCGAGAAGTTTTAGTTTTTCGCAGTTTATTTTAGTATCAAAATATTGAATCGGTGTTAGCCCTGCCTGGTCTCGAGTCATGCAAATTTCCTTAAATTGATTTCTATCTAGAATCGATTTTAATATGTCAAAAATCCAGTAACTCTGCTCCATTGCTGCTAAATGAGCTGCTACCCTGTTCTGCCAATCCCTTGCACTAAAAATGGTCATGAGTTGTTCCCGATTCAAGTTTTCGAAAGTTTTATTAAACCATTCGGTGTCTATATCACTTTGCAACCACGACTCTGTGAGACTATGTATTATTTTACTATTGCATGGAAAATCACACACAATTTCTTGACATAACAAGTCTACGAGTACAGAAGGAGATAAATCTGACAAAAGAGCATCTAACATCTCCACATTTCGACACAAACTAGATCGAAGTTTACCTTCAAACAGCAATGGATTAGAACTTGGAAAATCAGAACAATTGAATATGTCAATGGTCCTTTTATCATCAATATCATTAACCAGCTTAACAATAAAAGTAAGAATATGTTTTGCCTGCATGTCAACTGCCAAACACACAATGCAGACTGACGAAACTGTGCCGGTGACCATATCAATAAAAAGTTTAAGATTTTTTTTACCTACCACTGCTTTGACAAATTTGAGTAAAATTATTGCAAAAGTATAAAATTTGCCTTGAATAAGGAAAGAAAGCACCTCTCCTAAATAATCACGCTCCAAAAGCAACTCAAACATTTCGTTTAAATCTGTGATGTATGTTTCATTAAACATGAGTTGATGGTTTTCTAGTTTGGCATTGAGAAACTTTAGTAGACCTTGATAATCAGATTGCAAAACTGTGTGAATTAAATACATCCAAAGAACACTTTTACTATGGAAAGATTTCAATTTATCGTAAAGAAATTCTGTAGCAAAATACTCAGCAAATGTGTAATGGACAAAATGAAGTTTATTCTGAATAATTCTGTCGATAATGCCTGTTCTCTCTTCCCCGACTTTAATTTCTTCAACAAAATCGCGCAGTGTTTTCATATCGGTAATGTCAAATAATTTTATTGCAACTGTTTCACCAAATATTACATAAGAAGCAATTACTTTGTGAGCATATAAAAATGCTGCTCGCTCAGTATCTACCAACTTCCTCATATCAGGATCATTTATACACAACAGGGGTTTCTTTTCTCCAAAACGTATTTTGAAAAATTTTGACTCTACGAATATTGCATAAATTTTATTTAAATTGACGTATTCAGGGTCAAACGAATCATTCAAATAAGAATCTAGAAATAACTCTGTTGTCATATACAAATGTAATGGTATGTTAAGGAAATTCTTTTCTACCACAGATCCGAGTACATAATGAAACTCCCTAACACAAGATTCATGTTTTTTAGTAAAGAAGCTGTCAAGTTTGTTTGAACCGAATTTTCTTAAAAACATTTTATTTAAAAACTCCAGCTGATTTTCAAAAGACCAGGGTTGTATCCTAAAAGAGAAAGTATCCAAGGCATTTTCTAACTGATGTAAAACGTTGTATAAGCGGCTAGTTATCCACAAATGTATAACTTTTGACTTCTTAAAAATATTAACTAATTGAATGAGCTCATTCGCGAAATCAGGACATATTTCATCAAACCCATCGAGTAGTAAGACAACACGATTGTTATTATAGCAGTAAAGAAATAACTCAATTTCGAATAAGTTTAATCCAGTTACATTTAACTCTACTTTGTTTCGTATAACAATGTCGTCACCTATGACGGAAAAAAGATCAATTATGATCTCAAAATCTGCTCTTATCTCTTTAAAAGCTTTGAATCCAATAACTTGGAACAAAAATTGCATAGCTTGTTTTAAGTCAATGATAGTCTGGTTTTCTTTTATTCTTCTCAATACATCGGTATGGTCCAGCAAGTTTATTTTTGAAATCCACAGCGCCGGATACTTATCTTTAGTATTTATTGCTAAATGAGTGATTAAAGAAGATTTGCCCATGCCCGGTTCGCCACTTATTATAACTACTTTTTCACTCACATCTATCAACGTCTGGGGCTGCAATGTGTTTGCAGAGTCTGTATCCCTATCAACATCCTTTAATATATTTAGTAATTTGCCCCGTGATTTTTGCCAAACGAGTGTTTCTTCTAAAGGTTTTATTATGTTAAACCAATGCACATTACAATTTCTATAAGTATTGATAAAGTCATCAAATTCTTCTCGATTATCAGCAATCAAAACGATATCATTCATACCAGGTGTGAAATCTACATCCAACTCATTGTATTTTACAACATTATACTTTTCATTTGTTCGAACATTTGGCTCTAATGTGATGTAACGACCTATGTGTTCATTTATATAAACATCTGATATTTCATCAAAAGCCGGGCTATTAAGGAAATTGCCTATCGATATTTTTTTATTTTTAATAATCATATATAATACTTGTGAATTGATAAGAAAATGCATTTCATCTTCAAATAAAATACCAAGTAATATTTCTTTTCCTTGGAACACAATATATTTCTCTTCTAGCAACATCGTACGCACTGTATCTGTGAGATTCTTAAAGTCAATTTGATTGTCAACTATTTCAACAATTTCCACTGTCGCTATTCTTTTGATCTGGTTACACAAGTCGCGATTAGTAATGACGATTATTTTTCCAGCAAAGTGTCTCATCAATAAATGGAAATCAGTAACATCTTTACTTTTACAAACTACGATGAGTGTAGCCAATTTAGATTCTCTTACCTCTGCCTTTACATCAACAAAATAATTTCCGATTCCAACATAATCCAAATCGATAAAGGTATAACTGTTCAATTTCCGTTTTTCAAAATATTGCGTTAATTTCATACTAGAAAGTGAGTTTTCTTCAGTTATTATACTCAAGATTTTTTCTGGCCCGGCAAAAAAATCATCTAATTGTAATAATTCAAGTGCGGCATTTTTAAATTTTATTTCAGGCAACGCGTTTTTTATTGTTTCAGTAAAAGTAAAATTAAGAATGCTCAATAACGGGCTACTTAGGATATCTTTTTCCGCTTCGAGGAAGTATTTACAATATTCGGTCAAGTATGAAGCACTAACAGGCTGTTGCCACCATTTTTGTACACGATCGTGTATTTTTAAGAAAATTGCGTCAGCTTTTACTATACTTTGCCTTTTTTCACTACCTACAAAATAATTATCGATCTCTTTTTTTAAAACCGTTTCTACTTTGTCCTCTTTTGCCTGATTTGTGTAAAATGTAAGATTACATAAAAACTTTTCAATCAACTTTTTATCATTTTCTTCATGAACCAAAGAAAGGCGGGGAAAGTGTTGTATGTTTATGTCAAATCTACACTTGTTTGCTATCCCAACGAATACGTCACTTTTCAATTTTTCTAAAAGCTTTAAATTGGCATCGGATAAGGTATCAACATCAAAGTTAAATTTTAAAGTCTTGGTCACGTTATCGAAAACTAACAGGTTACCAACTAAACCACCTAGTCTATAAGATTCTAAATCCGTACTTTGCAACATTTTATTTGGGCCAACCATATTGTCGTCCACTTTCATCAAAATATTTGCTGAGAATGTCTCAGCAGAATTGGCAAATATTTGTTTAAATTTTGAACAAAGATAATCAAGTTCATTTTCCTGTGTTTTCTTGCTCCCACTAAAACAAAAATTAACGTTGCCAAAATTTAGTGGCACTTTAAATTTATGTGATATTAAAATGCTATCTACTTGTTCCGGTCTTTCAGGGGATAAGATTTTATAAATCGTGGCTTTGAATGCTAATAACAAATCATCATTGCTTGAGAAAAACGATTCTCTAAATTTAGCGTATCGGAAGTGATTTTGCGATTCACCCTCTTTCATGTCGACTTCCAGAATGTGTCGCGCAATAAAAGCATGATATGTTTTAATTAAATCATCTGTCATCATATTACCGTGATTGTCTTTGAAAATAAACTTTGATAGTTGTTTTGCTAATAGCACTACACGTGATTTAGCTACAGTTTGCATTAAAAGGTCTACATCTTGATCATCATAATCAAACTGAAATACGTGTGGTGTTTTAATTTGATTATTACGACCATTAACATCTTTAAGATCTATCTGGTCTTCAGTTGTGTTCATAAATCTTGCACTTTCATTTAGTTCTACTAATTTCTTTTTTGAAAAATTTTCAAAGGCAGAGGTATAAACAATAAATTCAAAGTCTATGTCTTTGAACTCACCCCTGAACATAACATCGTTCTTTTCTGGCTCAAACATTTTACTTATTTTGATATAACTCTTTAAGTACATTTGTAGACTGAAGTCGCCGTTCGATTTCAGAATTTCTTCGACCGTAAATTTATTTTTTTCTGGATTATCTCTGTGTTTTGCTTGCACAAATATGATTCTTGGTTTATTACTCGTATTTGAATAGAACCTAAATACAATGTCATCGAAAGCACCCATGCTGTCAACGTTCGTTGCCATTAAGAATGTTTTAACTTTATAAACATATAAAGCTCTAAACAAAATCAGACACAACAGTTTTGTTTTGTACAGTTGTCCACTAAGGTTCGTCGTTCCAGTTCGCTTTTGATAGCAAAATGTTTCCTTTCCGTTTGCTGTTAGTAACTGTTTATTAAGTGACTGCTGGTTAGACTTCTTTTGTTTAAGTTTTTTATTTTTCACTGCACTGCCATTGTTAAAATCGGTTAGTTGGGTTTGATTTTCAGGATCACATGTCACAGGTTGGAAGTTTTTTAGATTTTCTCTTTCTTTCGAGCTCTTAAGATCACTCTTCCTTCCTCTTCCTTCATTAGTATCAAGTTCCTGTTGGCTACAAGATAGTGTTGACTCATGATTATTAAATGCCTCTAACATATTGACAATGTTTTCTTTTTTGTCAGTGGGTTTATCTGATAATCGAGCAATGTCCAAAGCCGTTTCATTATCATTGTTATTAATGTTAGCGAGAGCTCCTCGTTTCAAGAGAAATCTGACAACTTCCAGTTCTCCCTTCAGCACAGCGACATGCAACGGTGTATTATTTTTGTAGTTAGCATCTGTCGCATTTATGTCAGCTCCTCGATCTAAATATTTTTTAACCTTCTGAATTTTTTCATCTGAGGTTTTGTTTTTACGAATACTACTGAACAGCAAGCTGTTGTTAAGTAGCTTCTTTTCAATTTCTGAATCATTGCATTTTTTTTGCATTCCAATATTTACTTAGATTGAATTTATTGTATTGACGTTTCTGTAACAAAATTGCATAATATTATAAAGACTCCAAAACCTAGGTCACCTAGGTCATGACCTGCACGAAGCGTTGGGTCGAGGTAGACGGGCATGTTTTGCAATATGTCGATAAGTATACATACTTGGGCCAGATAGTGTCTTTTAAAAATAGGCAGAACAAAGAAATAGAAAGACGAGTCCAAAATGCATGGAAGTATTTCTGGGCCCTAAAAGAACACATGAAGGAAAGCCTTGCAATAACGCTGAAAAGAAAACTCATCGACAGGAAGAAGACTCATCGGTCAGGATGCGCAATCCTGACCGTCCTAACCTTTGGTGCGTAAAGTTGGTTACTTACTGAACAACAAAAGTCCAAGCTCAAGATTTGCCAGTGGGCAATGGAGCGCGATATAAATCGTATAAGAAACACTACCCTGCACTCCATTACTCAAAATAGCTTTATTTTCGTTAAGAGTCTTTTTACACTGTTTGTCTTTCTTTCAACGTTTTTATACATAGGCACGTGATCATCTCGGAAAGCCACGCGATCCAGCTTTCATAAGGCGTTCATTTCTTTTTGACGTTGATACAACAAATTAAAATGTTCTTCATGCCGCGGCAGTGTAAGACAAGAAAATCACCTTTATAAATCAAGGAAAATAAATAGGTATGACTAATAACGAATACAGAAATTGCAGACTGACTCGCACTAAAATATTTTACAAGCACTGCGCCCGAGACTTCGTCCTCGAAAATTCGGCTAATTTGCATGATATCATTTTAATTTATAGCCTGTGTTATTCGGTAAAGACGTAGCTTTATAATCGTAAAAGAATTTTTAAAATCGCTTAAGTAGTTCTTGAGTCAAATTGTAACAAACAAACAAAAAATCAAATCTTTAAAACTTCTGTTTAGATTTTATAACATAGATTGCAAAACCAAGACCTTGGCGGGCGAGCTTCTACCAACATGCAAAATAAACACGCATTATGTATCTTTAATTATGGGTATTAACGCTTGCATTATTTTATTTAAGTACGGATAATCGTACAGACTACAGAGTGTATAAAACCTTAATAGTAAAAAAACACACATAAAGTAAAAACCGGTTGGGTATCAAACTTGCAAACCAAAATCTGAACCATTAGAAACTCGTTAAACTTAACACAAAAAGTGGGATCTGGTTGGGATCGAACCTGCAAAATATTGGGCTATTTGCTCCACTGTCAGTTTGACTAAAATTGCTCTTGACATGCATGCGGTAAAATAGTTGAAGACTATGATCACAAACCGGTACACATACAACACATACCTACTGAATTACTTTTGTTTTTTTTATATATCAGAATTGTCTTCCATACAATTTTCGTAAAAATTGCGAACACACCAAAAAAGAAATCAGCCAAATCGGTCGAGCCGTTCGCAAGTGATTATTTATATAGATAGATAGAAGATAGATTTATTAATTAGGTACCTGCAACCCTGAATTGTGAGGATGTTTGTTTTCTCATCTCATAGGAAGACTAGTTTTTCCTCATCTAATATAAATTTTATATAAAATTCTCGTGTCACAGAGTCACAGTGTTAGTTACCATACTCCTCTGAAACGGCTTGACCGATTTTTATGAAATTTTATATGCATATTCAGTAGGTCTGAGAATCGGCTACTATCTATTTTTCATACCCTTAGGTATGTGATAAGGGTTATCCACCCCTAACATTTTTTTTAACTAGTAATAATTTATATGGCAAAACAATGTTTGCCGGGTCAGCTAGTAATTAGAAGAAAATACTGACCTATTAAAGTCCTCAAAAAATTCCTTTGTCTATTGCAACTTTGTGGCGGATACGCCCCGTCTACATCAAACAATAATAACTTCACGTCTTTACGGTCCGAAAATAAAAAGTTAGTATAGGATAGGCACGGTTGTCAACATGAATTAAGTGCAGTGGAGTCGCCTCGTAGAACGTAGAACAGGCTCGTGCAAATAGTTTCGTTCAGAAAAACATCGCTACTTGATAGTTAAGCAGAATTGCCAACTTCACTGTGTCAAAACCTACGTTTCGTATCACGCAAAATATTCGAGTATTTCTCGTACCTCATCATGGATAACAATGATATGTCAAAACAATAATTGTGTTAAAACTATTTCAAGTGATGAAAATTGAACTAGAAAATCAAACCAATGATTACAAAATTTCAAGTGTCACTTCCATGGGCGCAGATAGTTATTAGGCCGGAACGCAGAACCGTTCCTTCGGTCTTGGGCCTTTTGTTAAAATTTCTGGATTTAGATAGATAGATAGATAGATAAATCCTTTATTGAGTGCACACAAAAGACATAGCACAACACACAGAACTATAATTAAATGATACAGTTGACTTACGAATAAATAACAAGGTGCCAATATAAAAAAAGAATAAACATAAGAATATAAATAAGTAAGATTTCGCAGTTGTTAACTTGTTTGTTTAATTACAATATTTTATATGGAATTTGAAGAATACACATGCCACTAATTAGCATGCTTTTTTGTTACTAGATGGCATGCTCTCTGTGCTTGTAAAATATTCATGCTCTCTTCGTATACGTCAGAATCGCCGGAAACAATATCAAGCTCTAACCAAAAGGTAAAACAAACCACAAAACATCCTACTAAAATAAACAAAACCAATAATATGGACAACTTTATTGTAAAAAAACCGGCGTTCACATACCCCAAGGAAAGCTCCACCAGTCAAAATATAGATTGGCAAATAACCCACCCCTCTTCACTCCCAACACGGCTGGTCCCTGCGGGAGTTGTAGACCAAAACCCTCCAGAGAACATTTTTTCCCCTACAAACTACTCTACAAAAACAAACGAAAATAATGTTCTATACATAGCAACATATAATGTTAGAACTTTGTCGACTTACAGTCGTTTACTAGAACTATCGGAAGCACTGAAAAACATAAAATACGACATAATAGGTCTCTCTGAAATCAGAAGACTTGGAAATTCAATTGAAGAATACGAAGACTTCGTTCTCTACTACATAGGGGAAACACCAGGACTATACGGTGTAGGATTCATAATTAAAAAGCGCCTGAAGAATAACATTGAAAGTTTCACAGGATTGTCTGAGTAGCGCTGTTAAAAGTAAAATTCAACAACTCAGAAATGAGCATAATCCAAGTCTACTCTCCCACTGAGGCTGCAAGCGAATATGAAATAGAATTCTTCTTTGACACTGTTGACAGAGCTTTAAAACTATCAGGAAAACCAAAATAGTCATGGGCGATTTTAACGCTAAAATTGGCCAACCGAAGTCCGAAGAAAACCTAGTCACGAGAAGTCACGGCTATGGCAACAGAACAGTAGAGGCGATAGACTTATTGAATTTGCTTATGAAAACAACTTAGCTATAATGTGTTCATTCCTTTTGTATGTATCGTTTTTCAAAAAGAAAACCAACCAAAGATGGACTTGGAGATCTTCTGATGGCGCAACAAAAAATGAAATAGATTAGGTACATTCTAACTAACAAATAACAGAAGTATCCAAAATATGCAAGTTCTAAATGTAACCTTCCCCTCAGATTATAGACTTGTCAGAACCACACTACTAATGGAGACAAATACGAAAAGTCGAAAATACTTTGGAAACTTGTCAAAAGAATATGTAACAAAATACAGAGAAACACTAAACAGCTGCTCAGAAAACCTACTACACAACTGGCAAGATGCCGATACTGTTCAAGAATGCTACGATAAAATTATAAATGCCATAGACAGTAGCCCGAAAGAAGCTCATGTATCTCATACACGCACGGAGAAAAGAAGGATCCTGTCAGCCCACACGAAAAGTTGATTCACCGAAGACAAAATATTACAAACAACCAAGCCAAAGAAAGACACGATCTATGAAAAATGAACTAAAAGCTTTGTACAAACTTGTAAGTAAACAGATTAAAAACGACTACAAGGCGTACCGCATACAAACTATTGAAAAACACCTAAATTTAACGGGCAGCGTCAAGAGCGCGTACAAAGAACCAAGATCACACAAAACAGAGATTGAAGGATTTCAAGGGACAACAGACAAAACACATAATAGGTCGGAAATATTACGAATAGCAACGAATTTCTACAAAAAATTGTATAGTCCACAAAACCAATCGACACACAAGTAAGTACCGACAGTTGAGGCTGAAATTAGCAAAATAGACGAAACTGAAGTGATCAGAGGAATAAATTCACTAAAAGAGGATAAGAGTCCTAGCCCTGACAAGATTACAAACGAAGCTATTAAGCTAAGATGTACACATCTAATAACACCACTCACACGACTGTTTAACATGGTACTGAAGGCAAGCACTCCCAGACAGTGGTCAGAGTCGGACATAATCTTGCTCTATAAAAAAGGTGAAAGGTGAGCAAATTCGGCTTAAACATAAATGGTAAATAAATATATTAACCATTTGAGATTTGCGGACAACATAGTCTTGCTATCAGAAAATGGATACCCCATGTAAGACAAGTGGAAACTAGGCAGGTAAGATATTCACTGGTTGAGAGATCTTGTTTACAACCTGCGCAATTTTGAGCATTTTCGTACCTGGTGCTGCCATCTAGCGGGCTTTAGTTCATTCTCAATTCATAGTATTTAATCTAGATAGTTCATTCGATAACTAGAGCTAATTCGTCTGTTAGATGATAGATGGCGCTGTTATCAATAATTGGTTAGGATGACAAGCAGCTTTTGATATATATGTCACCGTAAAATTGTCAAATACGTTATATTACAATATAACGTGTATCTCTCTAGCGATATTGTAAAGTCTCGAATTATTGTCAACTGAACATACGGAAGTATCTCTTGCCCCCATAAACGGGACTTGGGGCACCCCCCCGTTAGGTTAGTTAGGTTCCTTTAAACCCTGCACTCGGAAATAGGGGCCCCGCGAAGCGGGGCTCCGTCGACTACGCTTTTTAGGGGAATATGAAGTGTTTTAAGGTTAGGTTATAATAATCGATATTTCTCAGGAATGGTACAGTATCTTTTCATGGGAGTGGTACCACTGGGCAAGGGGGACCCCTCCTTCACTCCACACCGCGTGAGTTGACTACCATCGCAAGCATTTCACGAAAAATAATGCGTTTTATTGTAAGCAGTATGTTCATTTGACAATAATTCGAGACTTTACAATATCGCTAGAGATATTACAATACTTATAACGTATTTGACAATTTTACGGTGACATATATATGACAATTTTTTGATCTCAGAGTTTTGTCTGTTTGTCTGACTCGCTGTTTTTGGTGGCCACGACGATATTTCGGCTCCACTTTATGAGCAGCCAGTAAAAAATTCTTTCTCTTCTTAAATTTTGCTCATTGACTTTTGGCACTTTATTATTATTTGAAGAAATCTTCATAGAATTTGACCAAAACTTGTGTGCTTCAACTTTGATCACTGTAGCCTCCGAATAGTTATTTATTTAACACTTCAAGCACCTACTACAGAGGCGGACTTAATGCCATAGGCATTCTCTACCAGTCAACCTTTGGGTGATGCAGAGACAAGCAGTGGTAGGTGTACATCTGAAAATAATTATATTAATATCAAGGTAAACTACAAGGATATATAAAACACTATAAATATATTTAAATACTACAAATAAATTTCAAACTATATATTACTGTAAATAGAAATTAACACGGATATCTTACATAATTATTATAATAAAATCGTTGAGACCAAAAAATCTGTACATTGAAGATTTAAAAAAAAAATCGACCAATCGAAACAATTAATAAAATTTTTGTTTGTTTGTTTGTTTGACCGCATCACGTAAAAACTGCAGGACGGATTTTGATGAAATCTTCACGAATATATTTATATAAACTCAGTATAACATTTAGGCTATAGAAATTATGGAAAATTTTGGGAAAAAGGGATGAAAAGGGGGGTAAAGTTTGTATGAAAAAAATTTTTAGATTGTTCTAGAATCATGAAATTCAGAATTAATACTTATTATTAAAAATAAAGAAATACCTGTTTCAGCATTTTTTTTATATGTTGCCGTGTTAGTAGGTGTATGTTATGTAAGTACTATTTATTGCCTTTTGAAAACAGTCAAAATAATTATAGTAACCACCATGCTGAGATTTTTGGCTTCGTACCTGTAGGACAAATTCTGTTTGTTTTTTATGATTTTATTGTTTTTCTCTCTACGTATACTATTTATTAGTTATAATCACCATTTTTTGTGTGTGTTTTTGGTTAAGTCATTTTATTATTTATTTATTCTCTACCAGTCAACCTTTAGGTGATTCAGAGACAAGCAGTATTAGGTGTCATATCTGAAAATTTAGGAATAAAAATTATTTAGTACTACGATAAACTACAAGAAAACGTAAAATACTTTACATATTTATCAAATACTATAAATTTAAACATTTTAATGGTTTAAAAAACACAGTTTTCAACGCGCACATTCTTTGGGTTTTTACAGACATTAAGAATTTAAGACATTACATTGAGCCGGTCCAAGCGAAAGTTTTTTCCGTTTCGTCACTCTGTAAGTTTAAAAAATACGTGTGGTAAGGTAAATCCCCGTGACTTATTAAGAAACATTTTACGGTTCACACGCATTTAAGCGCATGTTGGGTATTTATTTAAGTATATGAATATTTTAATCATAAATATATTATTATGCGCATAACATCTAAATGTGCTTTGTGAGGTTTTATAAAATAATAATAGTAGTCGTTCGTTGTTGACAATTATTTATATATTTCTCTGCTAATATTATAAACAGGAAAGATTTGTATTTTTATGTTTTTGTATTTTTGTATGTCATCACTATCACTATCACTACATATTATAAAACAAAGTCTCCCGCCGCGTCTGTCTGTCCCTATGTATGCTTAGATCTTTAAAACTACGCAACGGATTTTGATGCGGGGTTTTTTTAACCGACTTCTAAAAAAGGAGGAGGTTCTCAATTCGGATGTTTCTTTTTTTTTTTTTTTTTTTTTTTTTTAATTTTTGTTTGCGCATAACTCCGTCGCTTACCAACCGATTTGAAAAATTCTTTTTTTGTTGGAAAGGGTATACTTTTCAAATGGTCCCATAGCCACCAAGTCGGGATCTGATGATGGAGTCTTGGCGAAATCGAGGGAACTCTTCAAATTTTGTAGGTAACGTACAGCGATTTTGGTATTTTCTACAACAAGTTAAGCATTTGCGTTTGATAAGAACCATTCTACCATCAGATCTGATGATGAAGCCAAGAGTCATGGAACTCCATAATGAGACAATGTATCCTAGTCGTGTTTGGGCTTGTTGCAATTGTAACGGTATGCACTTTCCATGTGTATCAAGCACATGCGAACGGTGTGAACCACTAAAAAGTGAAAAATAAAAACTTTTTTTGCAAAAAATAAAACCGACTTCAAAAACAAACAAAAAAGTGAAAAATAACTTTAGCTTCTGAAGTCGGTGACAAAAAAAATAAATCAATCAAACAAAGGTCACCGACTTCAGAAACTAAAGTTATTTTTCACTTTTTTGTTTTTTTTTGAAGTCGGTTTTATTTTTTGCAAAAAAAGTTTTTTTAATAGATAGAGTGATTCAAGAGGAAGGTTTTAGCATATTATTTACGCGGGCGAAGCCGCTGGTATCGGCTAGTAACGAATAAACTTAAAAACTAGGTACTGGACAGATTTTAAAAAAATCTCTCAGCAATGCATAGCTACATTATCAGCGAGTTACATAGGCTATATTTTATCCCCATACTCGCACGGGAACGAGAAAACCGCGTGACGTCCACTAGTATTTTATAATTATTTTACCTATACTCGTACCACCTCGATATTGTTATTTTTCTATTCAGAAGTTGTTTTTCAATATTATTACACTTCCTCGAAAACTGGTCCTTATCGCATTACGATTAGGTTGAACAAGCAATGTATTTGAATCTTTCAGCAATGGATAGGTACATTATCAACGAGTTACATAGGCATAAGCTATATTTTATCCCCATACTCCCACGGGAACGAGAAAACCGCGTAACGTCCACTAGTATTTTATAATTATTTTACCTATACTCGTACCACCTCGATATTATTATTTTTCTTTTCAGAAGTTGTTTTTCAATACACTTCCTCGAAAACTGGTCCTTATCGCACTACGATTAGGTTGAACATGCAATGTATTTAAAATGTGTGGATTTTTTTTATTTATCTCGTGGGCGGAAGTAAAAATTTCCACAGATAACCCAATCAAAAATTATTTCACGTAAAAGTCATTCAATGGGGTCAAATTAATTTAGTGAGTCATCTATCATCATTTCAGCCGAAAGACGTCCACAACTGGACATAGGCCTCCCCCAAGTGTCGCCACATTGACCGGTCCCGTGCGATTCGCATCCAGTGGATTCCCGCAGCCCTCACCAGTCTGTGGGAGGCCTTCCAACACAACGTCTGCAACGTCGTGTAGCGTCGTGTCTTCAACGTCGTCGACGTTTGTGGGTTATATTAATGATTTTAATTATTATAATTCTGTAACTACATACGTGTTACTTGCGCGACTCATTTATCATTAACATGCAATCTGTCACTGACCTGCAAATAGCAAAAAACGTCTGAAAATTTGAATTTTGCGGGATACCTTGGCGGTTCCAAAATTCCAAAATAAATAAATATATCTGGAAATTATACACAGCGCCAACTAGTGCCAGACTAAGCAAGGCTTGTGTCGTGGACGCCAGATAGTTGATATACCACATATTATATACTTTTTGTTTGTAAATACATACTTAATATACATATAAACATCCATGACACGAAAACAAATGTCCATGTTCATCACAGAAACATAAAAATTTGCTCCCACGGGGATTCGAACCCGGGACCCTAAGAACGTGAGGCAGCCTCACTACCGCTAGCTAGTCAAAGGAAAATATTTAGTTTCCACTACTACTGTATTTAGTTATATTATTTTAGGTAATTTTCCTTTTTTTTAAAAAAATCTACCTATTGGTCTCTCACATAGAGACGAGGATATATTATATGTATACGTATGTGTGTGGGTGACAACTGACAAGCAAAATTTAGCCACACTCTACAGGTCGCAATTATGAACCGATTGCTTTCAAACTTGGCCAAAAAATCGAAAAGGTCAAAACTTAGGTTAAGTTCGTGAATGAGCGGAATTCGTCCATAAAAACCGCCCCATGCCGCCCGGCATGGGGCGGTTTTTCGAAAATCAGTTACTTTTTTTCTATGGAAAATTTTTGAACCATTTAACATTTTTATACTTCCGAGTACCTAAGAATACGGATCACTTTTAAATTTAAACACTTTTGATATACCCCTAATTTGAGGAGGGGGTTGAAATTTCCAAATTTTTTGGGAAAAAAAATCATATCTCCGAAACAGCGTCGGAAATATTTTTGTTTTAAAGCAAATTGTTACTCTACAATTTTTAAATTCAAAGTTTAGCGATAAAAGTTATAGTTTTTAAAATAAAAAATTATAACTGAAAAATTGAGGGCGTTTCCATGCTAAACTCGTAAACTTTCCATTACAGGATAACGATTTTGAAGTTCATTTTTTTTTGTAGATTGTACACTTATGTACAACTCTTTATACAAATTTTCAATAGTCGGACGCCCACGGTTTACAAGATTTAGCTATTTAAAGTTTCTATACTAATTGGAAAAAAGGACGCCATTTGCCATGGTAGACGTCAAAGTTGACATTTCACGTGCCGTTGACAGTAGTATTTTGTACATGTATTTACATGAATATAATTTTATTTTTATTATATTCACATACTTTTGGTGTGTAATAAATGTGCACAATAATTGATTGCTGATTAATATGCAAATGAATACATTTTTACAAAAACATATTTTTTTTGTGGTTCGGAACGTGAAGTGACACCAAAAAGCGCGCCAAGCCATCTGTTTGTCAGCCGTCAGCGTTAGTCATCGGATGTTGCCTTGCAGACTGCAGTAGTTTGAAAATAAATTGTCCTAAAAGTCTTTCTAGCTAGCATGAGGAGAGTAGGCCAAAGGCGGAGCGACGACGACATTTGTATCAGAAAGTGTGTAATGTAAAATGCGAGCGTAGCGAGCGCGCGTCATGAAGTCGTAGCTGGTTCTAATTCTTAATTTGCTTAAATCTCGAAAACGGTCCGTTCTATCCCAAAAATAATGAAAAATTGGCCCCCTTAGACCATCCTGAAAAAATAATATAAAGCAAATGTAAATATGGGTGAATCCTTCTTCGAAATCTACTGACTAATCCTGCGGCTTGCCGAAGAGATTTTAAACATATATTTTATTATTAAAGCGTCTTTGGTCACGTTATGATCACGGACATTAACTATGCTTACACTATGGCCGCTTGGCGCCCAAAACTGGTATTTTGAAACGTGTTCTTATTTAAAAGTAAATTACGATAAACATCAAGTTTGAAAACAGAATGACGTTTGAACGAATACGGTGCCAAATCATTGGTCATACATAACAGTTATTGTATAAGTCCTGTCATTCGAATTTGTATTTACCGTAAAATCAGGTACGGGGTAAACCCAAAAAATAGAGTTAATGATACTACTTGCTTAGGAAAATGATGTCAAAAATACTGTTGATAATTGCATAAATACAAGATTTATCAGTACATAAGAGAGTTACTAAGTTGTTGAGGATTTTCATAAAGAGCAGAGGATAGCGGAGTTAATTTGCTGATTATAATACTTATCTTGATGGAAGATCTCCTGGCTAAATAATAACAACCGATCGAATCAATCTTCCGGTTAAGCTGAGCTTGCCAAGGTGGTCTGTGGATGGGTGACCACCAATTACATACCACCAGTCTTGTAGTACCCGGTACCTACTAACTGAGATGTGGAGGTCAGTTAGGCAGTCGCTCCATGTAAAATACTGGTATTCAGCTGCATCGAGTTAGACTGGAAGCCGACCCTAGCATGAATGCGATGATGAATATTAATCTTGAAGATACAAACCTAACAGTGGCCTTTATCATCATCATCATCATTCACAACCCAAACTCACCCACTGCTGGGTATAGGCCTCTCTCTTCTTGTGCCAATTTCCACGGTCTTGCGCTAGCCTCATCCAGGTTATTCCCCCGACGGCAACTATGTCGTCTGCCCATCTCGCGGCCGGACGACCCACGTTCCTTTTTCCATTTCTTGGACGCCATTCGGTGACAGCCTTGCTCCACCTGTCATCCCCCTGCGTCTTGCTACAACAGTGGGCTTACCTACTCATAAGTATCCACTTTACCAGCTAGTAAAGTAGTTATGCCATGTTGTCAAACAAGACAGGTAATACATGTAGATACATAATTAAATAAATAAGTATGTATCCAGTTGGTCATACTTTTGCATGCTAAGCACGTGTCTTGATAGGGTCTTACACAGAATAGCGAAGAAGATGATTTTATTAAGTTTAAAATGTAAAATAACTGAGCAATCTGGAGACAAAGCGTCCTTGTTGTGCTTTATTTAAAAACAAGTTAAATAAAGGGCGTAAGAAACCTCTTCAAGAAGCCGATAGGGACTTGTTCTCCCCGTCATTGCGAACATTTTTTTCATCCCCCATCTCGGAAAGAGTATTTTTGCTCTTCAATATCTGAGTGCAAAAGCCGTTTTTATCGTCTTGAGGGTAAAGTAAATTTGAATTTAGAACATCGTGTGCACTAAGCATGTGAATTCAAAACATCATTGGACATATTTACTTCTACCTCTATGGTGCCGAATTTATCATAATTTTTTTTTTAATTTGTTAAGAACTCGGACTCGGAACTTTCTTGGTGTACTTTTTTAATAATTATGTTTTGCGCGCGCCATTTTCTTTTCACGTCATATTGTTAACACCTTAGGTTAAAAACAAGGAATCCAAAATGAAAACAAGTGAAAAACCTAAAATGACCACTCATTATCTAGCGACGAGGAAGTTTATTTGACGCCAAAAGAATTAACTGAATTTGTTAAAAAAAAAAATTGCGTTTATTCATTTCCTCGCTGAAGTGGGATGAAAAGTTACGTGTTGCACTCGAGTGCAAAGATTTTTCACCTTAAGCTCTTTTGATTCCCTCGCTAACGCTCAAGATTCTAAGTTTTGAATCACTCGCTTCGCTCGTGACTCAATTTTAGAATCTTTCGCTTGCTCGGTCATCAAAATTGAGCACGCGGTTAAAAAACAACTTTGCACTCCTCTATAACAAATAACTATTGTCCTACACCATAGCGCGGGGGCCTAATTCTGCTATTTTAATAAATTCGTCACTCCAACACGATTCGAATGGCGTAGTGGTAGTGAGGCTGCCTTACGTTCATAGGGTCCTTCCTGGGTTTGAATCCCGGTAGGAGCAAATGTTTGTGTGATGAGCATGGACATTTGTTTCCGAGTCATGGATGTTTATATGTATAATAAGTATGTATTTACAAACAAAAAAGTATATATGTAGTATATCAACTATCTGGTGTCCACGACACAAGCCTTGCTTAGTGTGGCAATAGATGGCGCTGTGTGTTAATGTCCAGCGATATTTATTTTATTTTATTTATTCCATTCTCATCCCATTGTCATTTTGCTTAAAGTTCGTAATCTGCTAAATTCACAATGGTCGGTCAATGGTCTCGTAATAAAATTGTGTTTTAATGGCATTTTCGTAGTATCATTATTATAAAACCCTTAGTATAAATGGTTTTCGAAATCTACTACTAAATGCGAACATTTATTCATGCCAGATTTCATGTACGAGATTAATATTCTATGACATTTCTTTCAATGGAGTGTCAGTGGTTGTTCATTGAGAAGTCATAATGGCGCCATTATGATAGTAGAATTAACAAACTTGTCAAAATTTGACAGAACTTGATCATTATGAAATCAATGATCGAATACTCTGACACTATTGTAATAGCAGAATCGAGGCCATGGGAACCTTCCTAGTACGGTGATATTGGGTGTCAAAGTTCCAACTTTTTGGCAAGATTTTTAGTTTTTTTTTTGTGTCCACCTTAACATACCGAGTTTTCCATGCCCCCCTACCCCTTCCTATTTTCATTTCCTCATTACGAACTTTCACTTCTTCCGCGCGGCGGAGGAACTCCACGCAATATATATATTTTTTTTTTCACTCGAAAAGTTGAATTTACCCCTCAACGTTGCCATACAATATTAACAAATAACAGAATAGGGAAAAATAAACTCATACCGGGACTAAAATGTAAAATATTCGTAACTTACCGTAACTTAAAATGAAATTAAGCATTAGTTTTTTGTGTTTTGGCAGTGACCCCATTCGGAAAATCGCATGCTCCTAAAAGCTTGGTGGTTGATCTCCTGACGCTAAAATAGGTTTGACAATTTTAAATGCCTTATGAGAGCGCTTCCAGAAAGTTGGCAACCTCGCAAATACCTGTTTTAATTAATTACGAAATATTACTGTATGTAAATAAGAAATGTGGCTAACTAGCGAACTAGAATATTGATTATGAAATGTGTTTATTAATATTGTAACACAGAATAATCAGCTGCATCGTTAGAAGTAAAAATACTATTTGAAACTTTCCAAATTTTAATGCCTTTTCTACAAAACGGTAACAACATCAAATTCAGTGTTTTTGCAATTCACTTTTAATATTCTAGTTCACGTAAGCCACATTTTTTTCCATACGGTAAATACGTGTCAAATATTTACCTATAAACTTACCTAAGTATAAACGTTAATATTTGACACGTATTTGTGAGATTGCCAACTTTCTGGATACGTGCTCTTAAATCCCAAGTAGAAAAGTAGGTACATAATGTTATGGGTGCTCAAATGTGTCCTTACCCTCAATTACTTCTGTAAAAACGTAAACATTTAAACAACAACAGGATCGTACCACCGAAATATCGGGAACTCAAATCAGAAAGTAAACCTGGTACCTACATATTCCATTTTTAGTGTTATTGATAAAGTTAGTGACCATTTTCAGTTTAAAAACTTAAGGGGCCGGCGCAGCATGCTCTTTTCATACAAACGTAATACCAAAATAATATGAAAATCAAACATATTCTTAAGGTAGTGTGTATAAATTTCGATTGGGTTACAGAATATCTATGTTCACAAATAAATATTTTTAAAGGAAAATGATATAAAGACGAGATATTATTATGAGGAATTTAAAATTTCTATAGAAAATTTATTTTTCTCATAACTCTTGTTTAGATCAGTGTCCATTCTAAATACGAGTTTGGGAACCTATATATTCTGTAATCTAATCGAAACAAATACACACTACCTTAAAAATATGTTTGATTTACAAATTATTTTGGTATTACGTTTGTATGAAAAATGCATGCTCCGCAGGCCTCTTAAATCTTATTAAGTACCTATCTATAGTCCAGTAATATTCCAGTCAAGTCAGTAAGTACCTATCCACCATCTCCACTTCCTCTTTTTCCACCTTAGGTACCCAATACGCGTACCAAGTAGGTACCTAATCCAACGGTCCTTGGCATACCATAATAAAACAAAAAGTTCAAAAGTCGACGGACCACAAGGACTATGCGTAATATATCTGTTTTGTGTGGCTCATCCATCTTGAAAATAAAGCCAGTCCTTCGCCAATCGGAGGCATGCAAACACGTCGCTAAAGAACAAAATTTAAATTGCAAAATGCGAATCTTAATTCGAAATTTAAAAAGATGGATATGAAGTCAGTGTGTTCGTGTGTTTTAGTCTTAAGTTTACAGTTTGTTTGTGGCCAGTACTCGACTACTCCTTGCCCTGGTGTGTTTGATTTTGAAAGCAATGGGCAGCATGTCTATGGGAAAATCACTTTGCGGCCAATAGCGCCAGTGGCCTCCATAGTATTAAGAATCAATTTTACGGTTGCAGCTCAACTTTTTAATGTAAGTACTTATGTTGTAAGTTTTTTTTTACGGTAAATTGTATCTTTTAATTTCTTGGATTAGGAAGGTACTAAGTTTAGGAGAAAATAAATTGAAAACAACAGGGAACTTTCTATGCACTCTGAAAACGAGAGGAAACTAAAAAAAGATTAGGTGCACTAAATAAAAATAAGTTTTACAATCGCAGGCATGGCTACTCCTTTCTCTAGATTTTTAGAACGATATAGTTACATTGTTATTATTAAATTGTAAAAATATTGCGTAACTGTTATCACTATCACTACATCACTACATATTATTATTATAAAACAAAGTCTCCCGCCGCGTCTGTCTGTCCCTATGTAAGCTTAGATCTTTAAAACTCCGCAACGGATTTTGATGCGGGTTTTTTTAAATAGATAAAGTGATTCAAGAGGAAGGAGGAAGTTTTACGCGGGCGAAGCCGCGGGATAGTAAGCTTATAAATTACATAAGTGAACATTTTATGTAGGTAAATTAATTACTACTTAAAGGAAAAGTTTTAGATAAGCATGAAATCTCTCTCATGCATGCTAGTTTCCTTCACCGAAGCAAGTGATAATAATACAATACGCACAGGAATCCGAAAAATCAGAGGTGCGTGCCTTGGGTTCGAACTCGAGACTCACGACTTGGACGCCGGCGACGGTCACACCTAAAACACTAAAAATATTGTTTAAACGAAACAATAGTGTCAAAACAAAGTAGGTAAAATTTACTAGAGGAAATACCTACCTGTTCTAAAAAAACAAACTATTAAAAATACTGGTCCAAAGCCATATTTGAAAAGCCAAAACTTTAAACAGGTATCGTAAAGATGACGCAGACGATTTCAAAAAATATCTAGAATAAATGTCAAACTAAATTAATGCAGGTTATATTTTATTATGTCCATTCATTATGTAAGATTGCACCACTCATATCATGTAATGATTTACAAAGATTCATAATTATTTTTAATTTTAATCTCTTAAGAGGGCACGTACACACATCACATCACATTTTTTTTGTATTTGATTGTTTGAAGAGTGAAACACTCAAAAACTAGAAATAATGTGAAATTTATTTAGAACACTCCCGAGCTCGAGCTCGTGGCTAAATAATAACAGCCGCCCGGGCCGATCTTTGGGTTAAGCCGTTCTTGCCTAGGTTGGTCTGTGGATGGGTGACCACCCTTACATACCGAGTTTCCTCCGTGCCTCGGAAAGAACGTTAAGCTGTTGGTCCCGGCTGTCATTTGTCCATCTTCGGCAGTCGTTACAGGTAGTCAGTGGCCCAAAAAGTCTGACAACCAGTATTACCAAGTGGTATCGTATTTCCCAGTATTAACATGGTTGTGGAGGTCAGATAGGCAGTCGCTCCATGTAAAATACTGGTATTCAGCTGCATCCGGTTAGACTGGAAGCCGACCCCAACATAGTTGGGAAAAGGCTAGGCAGATGATGAAGATGATGAGACAAATAATATTAAACTGTCTCGAGCATATTATTTTTTTCTTAATTTTGTGGCCTTATGTAAACCATAATCACACATCGAAACTAAGAGTTTTGATGTGTTCTAAATAAATATCTAAGTATTTTTTTTTTAAGAAGAATCTCTAATTTTTATTCTAAATCTCTAATCTCTAATTTTTACAAGAAAAATTGTGATAGTCCTCTTAAAAGTATTGGAGCAATAACTTAATGGTGTTCTATTTAAGGCAAAAGTATAATGTATACTTTTTAGTTTTTTTTCACGAATCTTGATACCGGAAGACAATTAGTTGACCCATTTTCGTTTACATAAATCGTCAAACTGGAAAAACCGTAAAATGAGAGGAGAGTAGAACGCTATGGGGGCGGCCCGGGCCTAAGGTGAATGCGCAGGCGTATTTCGCATAATTCTAATTTTCTTGAATTTCATCGTATTCGCAGACGTAAAAGGTATGTATTTACAGAATTCTAATCATTAAAATCTATATACAGGGTGACTGGCTCTAGACCCTCCATAGCAAATTCGCATATAGAGGAGGTCATTTCCTAATTACTGCACCTTACTCTCCCTAACCAAAGTTTTATAGTTTAGGAGATATGTCAATTTTTATACTTTATTGAAATTTTTCCAAAATTTGACCTTCAAGCATTCAACTTTTTTTGCTTTATTTTTGTGGGTTTTTTTACAATTTGTTGGTAGTCATAAACATTTGTGATTAAAATACCTCGGAACTTCCCTCAAACTAGGGTAAAAAAATAAGATAGTGCGCTTTTTAAAGAAAATATTGAGAAATCAAAATCATTACGATTAAATTCAATCTCAAATAAAAAAAGGCTACGGTGTTTCAATAATTAATTTTTATCAAAATTTGTTTTCTAGTTTAGATTTTTTTTGTTCTACACCATACCTGGGAACCTTCAAGTTACGGATATAAGGGGATCAGAGTTCCAACTTTATGACAAGTTTTTTTAAAGTAAGTTATTAAAGTTATTCTTGTAAGATATATATTACTTGAAACACCTCCAAGACCCCCGTACTATTCAATCCATCCATAAGCACAACATTTTGAGTGCGTCACATTGAGTTCTACCACAAAACGTGATTAATCACACCAAAAAAAAAAATGCTTAAAGTTACTTAGTTTGATATACCTACAGAAATCTTTGTTGACGGCTTCATGATGAGGTTGTTTATACCCTGTTTAATCTCATAATATGTCGTTAATTGGTTTTATGTGCCATTTTATAAGAACTTGTAGCTAATCTTATTTAAAAAGTGGGATAATTTATGCGTATGACTTTTTTTTTTATCTGGGATTTTTTTCGATCTTCTGTTATTTTATTTAAACGCATACCTAGGTTAATCAATACGTAAATATTAAACGTTTTCATGACGATCTTGACTCATTTGTAACAGTTTGGTTGGAGAAGGCTAGAGGACGCCTCTACGAGTACCCAGCAGATCGCGAAATCTGCATAAAAAATACTAAGCGACGTGATGCTTCAGCTTAACATACTTAATATATAGTTAAATAATAAAATCCGGTTGATAGTCTTAATAAATTAACGGAACTATACTAACAGCTCTTTGAGTGGGTTTTCTCATTTTGAAAGTAAGTATAAAAAAAATCATGTCATAAATAACCACGTGTCGGGAAATGTAATTTCAATGGTAATAGTTTAAAAAAAAATACAACCAGTAGTACTGGGTAATACGGTACGGTACCGTATTACCCAGTACCAAATATTTTCACAATAAAGGAGATCCCCCGACCTCCATGGAAACTTGTGCCGGGCGTTACAGGGCTAGAATTTTGCCATAAATTAGAGCATTATGAAAGGTTTCATGAGCCCAATTTTTACGTCTCCCAGCAATGGCCAAATGTTTACATTTTAAGGTTATTTAACTAATTCAGTATTTGTGATAATTATATAGTTTCAAATTAGCTTTTATAAGAGTTACTTTTAGTTACTTTTATTATTAGTCAAAATTGATCTCATTTAATTACATAGTTTAAAAAATACATTTTACTTAATAGTTTTTAACGAAATTGGTGCCTAAAGATAGGTCTGTATTTAAAACTAATACTTAACTCACAAAAGGATTCACATAGATAACTTCATTAGTTTAGGAAATATAATAAAAATTGGAAAGTGTTTCATCTAGATTAGATTTTTAAACAACTAGTTCTAGGAATTTTAATTTCATTGTAATTTATTATTGAATTCGAGGGTTGGCAGACTTCCAATTTTACCCAGTGAGTACCAAAAGTAGTTTTAGGAATTTGGAGAAGTGTTACCTACTATTGACAATTGATCATCTGAGTCCCCGGTCCTAAGTTTGAAAACAAAGCAAAACATTAGATTATGTTAGTACAAATCTTGGTCAAATCTTGTAACGGCATGGCCCATAATGGCGGATCTCCTTTTTCACCACCAGCGCCCACTTGTAAATGTCAATCAAAGGCACGCGGCACTATTACAAGCAGAATAGCTAAAACAAGTACACTACGCCTCAAATTTGAACCCAAGGCACGCATCTCTGTGTTTTCGGATTCGTGTGCGTATTGTATAATTATTATTACCTACTTAAATCGATGAAGGAAACAGCATGCCTGAGAGATGTCTCTCGACGGTATGTAAAGCCGAGTCAGAGGCGCATCAAAGACTACAATATATATACAATATATATAATGAGATAGACGGTACTCTCAACCGTATTTCCGTCATCATACAAGCAGCGCTCTCTATCCGTGGTGGTTAAATCAAAATCTAACAAAATAAATACAAAAAGTGTGTCGTGACTGAGGTTTGATCTTACGATCTGCAGCTCCATAGTCAGTGGTAGTCCTCAACGGGCTACACGTTCTAAAGTCAACCTGTCTAAAATAGCTGTTCTATTGCATGCTATGACCGTTGTCAGTTGGTGACAGATGGTTGATAGTGTAACCATGAATAAAATACATCTCTATCATTGATTGATTTAATTCTTTTATTTTTTTTTATATTTACTTAGATTGGTGAAAATTAAATAAATATGGTTTCTCAATTTAATTTATCAAAATTGTTATTTTCAATTAAATCTTATCACTGTTATAAAGTGGCAACCCAACCAGTAAATAATTTCATCCTCAGGGATAGCTGGCGCTAGTTTCCGTATAAAATTTTCGAGCAGGCTCCAATGTTCTAAGAGAGCACGGTCTGAGGCCCATGGGCGACATAAAAGCTCAGACACGTGTACCTCCCTGTAGGACTGCACTTATGCGCAAAAGTGTTTTTCATATGGCTCCTACTAAACAATAAGTTGCCAAAAAGTTGGAAGGAGCTTCTTAATGTACATTTGAAAAGTAAACTTAAGACATATTTCGTAAATAAAGCGTACTGTAACATTAACCAGTTCCTCGAGGAAAGATTTGTATTGACATGGCACCTTATTTGATTTGATTATATACATTTTTTTTGTGTTTATTAATTTACAATGAATTTATTGCAATATTATTGTTCTTTAATTACTTTTTTTTTTGTTATTTTATGAGAATGTTTTAATATCACTTCTGGACAAATATGATACATCATGTGGCAAACATGCTGTACCTAATAATGTTGTTCTTGTATACCATCTTGCATGCATGTATTTTCTTGTATGTATGACACATTGTGTAGGAGTTATGGGTGTGAATTTGAAAAACTTACCAGCGAACTCCCGTCCACTGCCTCGCGCACCTAATGGGCTAGGCGTCGTGTATCAGGCGTCCTAAATCCAGCTAAACTCACTTCGCATATATATCCACAGGTGTCGGTTAATGTTATTTCGTATCTTGGATGGGGTTGTAGCACAAAATCATCGATGGACCACTTCTTAATAGAAGAAAGTTTTTCTTGCGCGGAGCACGTTAGTTTTCGAGTTGCGAGGATTGGTACAAGAGAAGTACCACACGGAAGAGCGGCGCCACTGTCGCTCTTCGTAGACCAATCGGATTGCTTAGCGAATATGCGATAAGCAAGCCGGCAAATTAGTCAAATCACATCCTTTTTACTACACACAAAGGCCTGAGTACTAGTTGTGGTGGGGTCAAAACTATCCAAAATTCCTAAGTCAAAAACCTATCATAAATAGAACGGTACGTAACACACATGTTTAGCAAATAAAATATTATCTTATCTGATCTTAGCAGAAGAAGAGTACGCCAGCCATTAAAACACTTTCTGTCATGTTCCTTTTTTAAGGTCCATGTTCACCAAAAAGATGACGGTCTGATTATCTAAAAACAGCTGTTGAAAACACATTTTTGTATGGGAACATGTCACAGTGACAGCTGTTTTTAGATAATCAGACCGTTATCTTTTCGGTTAACATGGACCTAAATCATGCTAAATCATAAAGGTCGTCAGCGTCGGGTCTGTCACGTAATGATTCATGAAATAAATATAATGCTCATGACTTGCAGAGTTTATGTAACGGCAAAAGAAAAAAAAAGAATAAAGATCCTTTTATATTGTAGGTACTCTACTAAAGGTAATAGATGGCTCTGAGGCCCTACTCCCTAACGTTTCGTCCGTGTATTCGGATCTATCCGCCTCTCTCACTCGCACTCATCTGCAGACGTGCATGAGAGAGACGGATAGATCCGAGTATACGGACGAAGCGTTACGGAGTAGGGCCTCACGAATGTATCTTGTCAGGCTACTCTTATATCAAAACTAGCTGTTCCTCACGACTTCGTTCGCGTGGAAATTTAGTTGTGTATTTAAGTGAGACTATAAAATAGCCTGCGACTTATTCTCAAACCTTCCCAAAAAATACACAAAAAATAGGTCAAGCCGTTTCGGAGAAGTTCGCTACCAAACACTGTGAAACGAGATTTTTATATAAGAAGATGTGATGAGACATTCATTTCACAAAAGATTATGAAATAATTTCGTTGGGGTTGGCTTCTAGCAATTCTATGTATAATTTCCTCTAAGAATGCAGCTGAATAGGAGAGCTGCGGGACTATTCGAAAGAGATACCGTGGCCCTGGAACATAAAGGGCGAGGAAGCAACATGAATGGGTTTTAGTCAGTAAAAGTCCCGCTCCGCCCAGAGTGGGTGAAGTTATTTGATGATTTCCCATCGGAAAAAAAACATGGGTGGGAGAAAGAAAGGCAGGACAGACCACTTACATGAAGCTTCTCGAAAAAATGGCTTATGGACATCAAGTTTGTCTTGTTGACAACCAGACAACATTCTTAGGCAGCTTATCACTTGGTCCGGTTTCGATTTTAATTATTGAAACTCGATTTTACTGATGACATGATACTTAAGAGCGCGCATCCAAAAAGTTGGCAACGTCGCCGCGTCGCGCGTCGGTCGCAAATAGCTGTCAAATATTTCTATGGAACAAGATTATTATTCTCTCCCTGTCTCTTATTCTTTATTGGACACAAAATAACAAGTATACATGTAAATTGCCATAACATAGCTTTTTTTTTCGGATCAAATAACTTTACCCACTCGGGGCGGAGCGGGAGGGAGTGTCCGACTTTTATTGAGTAAAACCCATCCATGTTCCTTCCTCGCCCTTTATGTTCCGGGGCCAAGCCCCGGAAGGGCAATAACATAGCTTATGTACAAAGGCGAGCTCAACCTAGAATTGGGTTTTCTTACAGCAAACCTAATTTGGATAGCGAGATTTGCAGAAGACGATACACTTACGTAGTACGTGTTACGTGTATTACTTATAAAAACCAATAATTAATATCGTAACACCGAATAATCTGCGACGGTGCCAACTTTTTAGATGCGCGCTCTTAAGTAGGATTTACGTAGGTATTTAAAATTTATGGAACAGGACCTAAACATAATAATAATAAATTCACATTAAGTACAACTTTTTTTTAAATAGAAATCTTATTTACAAAAGTAATTTCAAAATTCTATGATGATTTTATTCGAATGAATTCTGCGCACGAATAAAAAGATAATCTTGAGTGCGTTTCTTTTTTACTTGTATTACTAAATTAATAACAATTAAGTACCAACCTATTATTCACAGTACAAGTCATTGTTGAGATTGCTTCAGTTAGTAATACAGGAAGTAAACAATCTCATCACGAAGCCGTCAACCAAGTATTATGTCAGCAAACTAAGTATCTTTACGCAAAAAATATTACTGTGAAACGACTTTTTTTGGGTGAAAAATATAATATTTGTGGTAGAACTCAATGTAACGCACTCAAAAACGTTGTGCTGATGGATGTAATAAAAATCTTATTATAAAAACATGAATAAAAAAACTTGTCAAACAGTTGGAACTTTAACCCCCAATATCTCTGTAACTAGGAGGTTCCCAGGTATGGTGTAGAACAAAAAACAATCGCAATGACGGAGAGAACAACTGCCTTTCAGCCCTTTTTAGCCAAAAGCAGAATAGTGTCTACTCTTTATTATGTAGGTACACCTTGGTATTTTAATCACCAATGTTTATGACTACCAACATGTAATAAAAAAAAACCACAATAATCAAGCAAAAAAAAGTTATGAATGCTTGAAGGTCAAATTTGGAAAATTTTCAATAAAGTATAAAAATTGACCTATCTCCTAAACTATAAAACTTTGTTTACAGAAAGTACGGTTCAGTAATTAGAAAATGACCTCCTCTATATGCGAATTTGCTATGGCAGGTCCAGAGCCAGTCACCCTGTATACGCACTACCTTAAGAATATGTTTGATTTTCATATTATTTTGGTATTACGTTTGTATGAAAAACGCATGCTCCGCCGGCCCCTTAAGATTTTCACACAAAAATAGAAAAAAAAATTGGGGTTTCCCCATAACATACATTTACATACCTGGGAACTTTTTAGTTTCGAAATTATTCAAAGTTAAAACTTTTTGACAAGATTTTATTTTTAAATACCTACAAGTTTTTACTGTATGGTTTTACTTTAAACACCTTCACGACCCCCGTACTATTTAATCAATCCATCAGCACAATGTTTTGAGTGCGTTACTTTGAGTTCTTCCACAAAACATAATTTTCCATAAAAAGAAGTCGTTTCGCAGCAATAATTTTTGCGTAAAGTTGCTTAGTTTGATATACAGAATGCTTGGTTGACGGCTCCGTGATGAGGTTGTTTACATCCTGTATTTTGATGAATTTTAAAGGACCGATTGAGTAGCAATACCTAAATATATCACAGACCGTTAGTGACTTTGACGAGCACCTCATAGTGGCTCATAGTTACTTACACATCAATGACATTTACAATGAGTCTACGAAACACTTATGTTACGTGCACTCTAATGAATATACTTGACTAAAACATAAATGACGAGCAATGATGTAGTGAGTTTGTTACGCAATTACCTCGCAGAAAGAGGAAAGCGAGAATCGGATGGGTATTATTGCAATCGGTTATTTAAAAGTAAAACGATAAACCTGTATATAATGTTGCCAAAAGACGGTGTGCGATTCCTCAGTCGGCCATCTTTTGGGAACACGATTAAAACTGCAGGTTTTATTTAATTTATTTAAATTCGTTCTGTTCTGCGAGCAATGTGCCCTGCCCACTGCCACTTAAGTTTAGCAATTCTTCAGGCTACGTCGGTGACCTTGGTTCTCTTGCGGATATCTTCATTTCTGATTCGATCACGCAAGGAAACTCCGATCGCTAATTACTTAAAAAAAAATTCGATGCTTACGAGAAACGCAAGTCTCTACATTCAAGATGGGTTTCTTGCAAGCATCGTTATTACAACCGAATGTTACCGATCGAAAGCTTGCGATTTTGTCGTTATCTATGCCCCGAACTAAAATAAATGTACCAAATTTGACTTATTAGATGCTAATTTCAAGACACTTCTTGACAAGTCACGCCACTTTGAACTGCACACTTAAAGTGGTCATACACTTAGCATCCAGAAGTGAAGATGTTTAAAACAGAACAACGAAGTACATTAAGTAATGAATAGGTACCTATAACCGTTTATTCTAACTTGTAACAAAATATCAATTGCTGGAACTATCCATAACTGCCACAAATCATACCGAATTCAATTAACACGTAATTGTTTAGAAAAATAGCGACTAAGTACACAAAATAGGAAAATATAAATCTAACAGCCCTTTGAGCGATATTCCCAAGGAGTCTCTCGCGACCAGAGACCATTGCAAGTTGTCTGTCACCCCTTTCCGTAGAATAACCAGTGCTACGTACAACCTTATATCTTCCTAACAATACTATACCTACGTAAAAACTTGCAGAGATGGATAGTGATACGGGACGTGCAATGGCTAAATTACTGGCCACATGAATTTGCAATTTTCTCGAAAAACAACGAATTTAAGCTTCCTTTTCTAAAACATGTCAAGTCCTTATAGGGCGTCCCCTCCCGGCGTAGCCACTAACATTTGCTTTATGTACCTAAATACTTCGTGTTACTCGTGTTTTACTCATCCTCTCAACATAAACATAATAAAAGTTAAGGTCACGGTAGCCCGTGAAATTCAAATTTTGTTACGTTTATTGCCATTTGCAGGCCAGTGCTAGGTTTTATGTTGATTAAAATGTTGTTCGCAACTATTCTGTAGTTACAGAATTATGATCATCATAATCATCAATACAGTCTTTCAAGTTCATAAAGGTTTACGATTTTTGAAGGTCAAAGTCGTCCTTCATGAACGTAACAAAATTTGAATTTCGCGGGCTACCCTGGAGAGTGGAACATCAGCCTTATTAATTACTAATCAATCTATTATATTACAGAGAGACCACAGACACTCCGCTCTATATTTGTCTTTAAACAATACCACAGATAATTAAAAACGTCATACGTCTGGTAACATATAAAATTAAATGTGTGAACATTGATCCTCGACATAATCTTCGGAACTACTTACTGATTCGATTTTGTAAATTCTATCTCTAAAAGAAAGCTACATTGTACCTCTGAGTGACAGGTCACATATTACGACTACCAAGCTATACCTACTTTAAAACGTTCTCTGGGTGAATATCCGTACATTATGGAAACTGCGAGCAAAAGATTATTCAATGATTAGGTTTTTTTTGAGTTCATAGAATAGTCACGGAAGGTCAAGACATTTTGTATTTCCAATACGGATCAAGCTCGTTAAAATATTTACGGAATGTCAAAACTTTGGTGCGCGACTAGTTTTTATAAGAAGCCTTATATTTTATGACTTTTAGTGGTTCCTCATCTATTTATACTAATAATATTAAAAACAGATGAAATTTGTTTGTATGTTTGAATGTACTTAGACGGTAATCTTGGCAACTACTGATCTGATTCCGAAATTTCTTTCACTTAAGAGAAGTCACACTATCCTAGAGTGTTTGCTAAATTTTAAAGGATGGTATTTAAAGGTACTTCAATTTATTCCCATTTCATTTACCTAATTTTGCCTGTGTTCCACCAAATATACTGAATGTGCACCAAAATATGTTAATTAAAATATGTCTTATCGAGCATCTATTTAACAATTAAACACTGTATATTCTCCTTAGAGCGTAGTTGACGGAGCCCCGCTTCGCGGGGCCCCTATTTCCGAGTGCAGGGAATGGCAGTAATTTAAATGAACCTAACTAACCTAACGGGGGGTGCCCTAAGTCCCGATTATGGGGGCAGAGATACTTTAATATTTGGTGCACGATCAGTATTATTTGGTGCACGATCAGTATTTTTCGGGGAAGAAAAGATTTTTGGTGAACACAATAATATTATCCAATTTTAAATGTTTAATGTTTATTAAAAAAAAACTGGCACGCCATTTTTCGATTTTTCAAGCACATGCTTATGTTATCTTCTAGAAAACAATTAACTTATTTAAATTGTAGATAATACCAAACTACAAAACCAACGTCGTCACAGGACTGAAGGTAAACATTGTTCATTGTTTTTATAAAGGGTGTAAATCACCTCTTAACGAAGCCGAAAGGCACTTGTTGTTCTCGTCATTCCGTCTACTAGTTAAGGAGATATTAGTGGTCAAAGTTACAACTTTTTGACATTTTTTTTTTAAATAAAGACTCCCGTACTATTCAATCAATCATCAGCACAATGTTTTGAGGTATTCCTCATAGCGCACCTATTTCTAAGCGCAACCGTTACATTGAGTTCTAACACAAACCGTGATTTTCCAAAAAAAATCGTTTCCCAGCTATTTTTGTGTACAGTATGCTTGGTCGATGGCTTTGTGATGAGGTTGTTTACATTCTGTATTATATAGGCCTACTCTTGACCTCAATCTAGTACTAAGGACAGATGAGATCGACGATGGAACGAGCTAACCCAAAAGAATCCCTAAGAACGAATTTTTACTAAGTAATAACAAGTATAGGATTACGATTTTATTAGTCTTCTCCCAGGGTCATTCGTAAACTAACTTGTTTAAATTAACTAAATTAAAAATGAGACTAAAAAGGAAAAAGAAAAGGTCCGGACCTCATTGTTTACCTACTTCTTTTGAGTGATTACGAGTCCTTTAATAGTAAGTATGTAGTAAGTATAGCGTAGTGTATTCTAAACGAACTCGAGTAAGTAGGTATATCCTGCATAATTATATTCTTGTCAAGTTAATCTTATGTTCAAAGGTAACAATGAATTTTAATCTAGCATGCTGAATACATGTTGTCCAAAGATTCTTTGAACATAAATTACTCCCAAGTGCTGATGTTTACAATCGTATTTTCTGAGAATCGTATAAATTAATCCTTTGCTACAATGGCCCCTCTCTGACTAACATGCATAATTATTTTGACAACTTAAACCCTTATTTGTCAACCAATGTCAACTTAGCCATAGCTAATATAATATGCTCACAAATTCTGGTAAAAAGTTTTAATCCTATACTGGTCAGAACTATACTGGTCCTATACTGGTCGGACGTTAGTTTATTTCGCTGTAGCTGCAAGATGTAAGCGGACCCTTTCGAAAACGTCAACCAAGCATTCTGTACATCACACTCAGTATCTTTATGCAAAATTATTGCCGGGAGACGACTTTTTTTTGGGGTGAAAAATCGGGTTTTGTGGTAGAACTCAATGTAACGAAAAACATTGTGCTTAAAGTGTGTAGTGGTGTTTAAAGTAAAAATCTTAAGTACCACAAACACCTGTTCTTATTAAAAAAAATAACTGATCAAAAAGTTGGAACACTGACCCCCAATATCTCCGTAACTAGAAGCAGAGCTCTGCCACTCCGTGTGTAGGCATGAGATAACTACCTACCGCTCCGCACACATTGAATGTGCAAGTTCAGTGCAAAGACTACAATTTATAATATACAGTGGGGCTGTCGCGCTCGAGCCGTGCGTACGTCGCGTTAATTTTTCCCGCTCTTTCGACTTGTCGCTTGCGTCGCGTACCTACCTTGGCTAAAGGATTACCAAATGCTTATTAATTATGAGAACTATATGGTGGGTAGCTGCTTTAACCGTAAAACTATGCTTCGTGGAGGTTCCCTAATATTAATAAAAAATAGTTTTAAATATAAGCAACGTAATGACATAGTAGGTCTCTCGGTTGAACATTGCGTCGAACTGTCCTGTGTTGAGCTAGATAAGCATGTAGTTGTGTGTGTGTACAGACCCCCAAACTATCAAAACTTTTCCATATTTGAATCAATAATGGAAGATGTCCTGGCAAAACTTGCAGCCAGTAATAAATCTACAATAATTTGTGGTGATTTCAATATCAATATTTTAGAAGAACATTCAAATAGTGGTCGGTTATTAAATCTTTTTAAGTCATTTGACCTGACTAACGTTTTTATTGAACCTACTAGAATCACAACATCTTCTGCTACTTGTATAGATAATGTTTTCTGCGATTGTGATTACTTAGATAAAGCCATAGTAAATTGTTTGCCGTCTGACCATAGCGGACAAACTGTAACTTATAGGTGTAATACACCATTGCAAAAAGTACAGATTAAATTTAGACCTATAACTTCTAGCAAATTAAATAGGTTTAATATTTCCCTACAGAACAAGTTAAGTGTTATGAGCCATGACGATATTAATATAAATCAATTTTATAATCTTTTCTTTTCAATAGTTCACATGGAATTCAACAAAACTTTTGAAAAGAAGACAAAAAGTATTTGCCCTAAATTCATATTTAGCGATTGGGCAACTAGAGGCATCAGAAAAAGTAGGGAAAGACTATTTGAGCTTTATGGCCTTAAGCCTTTTATTAACACTGAAACTTTTAACAAGTATGTTGCTAAGTATTCAAAAATTTTTAGAAATACATGCAAGGTTGCTAAAGCCCTGCACATTAGCAACAAGATCAAAACAGCAGAAAATAAAATAAAGACAGTTTGGAAAGTCATAAATAACGAGACTAACAGGAAGAAAATACGTAACACTAGCTACACATTAGATACAGCAAGTGGTCCTAAAAGCTCTAATCAGGAAGTAGCTCAAGAATTTGTAAATTTCTTTACAGAAATACCATTAAAAACTACGGAGGCTCTAAATTCCTCTCCTGAAGTCTCAATGGGTTTATTAAAGGCGAATGTGTCTGGCTGCCTGGCTGAATTTAAATTTAAACACATTAACCCTATGGTAGTTATTAAAGCTTTCCGGCAAATAAAAATCAAACTCACCGAAGATCTATGGGGAATGTCTATCAAAGTTTGTACATCCATACTTGAGACAATAGCCCCATACTTAGCTTTAATTTTTAATCTATGTGTAGACCAAGGAGTTTTCCCTGATTTAATGAAATACAGTAAAGTCATACCTCTTTTCAAATCCGGGGACAGTAAAGATACTAACAATTATAGACCTGTATCCGTGTTGCCAGTTTTTAGCAAGGTTTTTGAAAAAGTAATGCTTGATCAAATGCTCTATCATTTTAACACCAACAGAATCTTACATGATCAACAGTATGGTTTCACCAAGGGACGTTGTACAACTGACGCCGGTGTAACCTTATTAAAGCACATATTTACTGCGTGGGAAGAGTCCCAAGATGCCATAGGAATTTTTTGTGACCTCTCCAAAGCGTTTGATTGCGTAAATCACGACACATTACTTTTGAAACTTGAGCATTACGGACTGGGTAAACTTGCACTTAGTTTGGTAAAATCATATTTGAATGATAGACAACAACATGTTCAGATAAATGGTGTCAATTCACAGGGTTTAAAAATAAAAATGGGGGTTCCACAAGGCTCTATATTGGGTCCTTTCCTCTTTCTAGTATATATAAATGATCTACCCTATTTATTGAAAAACCAACCTCAAAATATGGTGTTATTTGCTGATGACACTTCCTTAATTTTTAAGATAAACAGACGGGCACAAAATTTTGATGACGTGAATAATGCCCTACTTCAGGTCCAAAATTGGTTCACAGCAAACAATTTGGTATTAAATGAAAAAAAAACCAAATGCATAAGATTTGCTTTACCGAATGTTAAGGGTAGTGATTGTGATATATTATTGAATAATGAGAAACTTGAATTCGTAGATAAAACGGTTTTCCTGGGGCTTACGCTTGATTCAAGGCTACAATGGGGTTCTCATTTAACATCTCTTGCGGGGCGGCTAAGTTCAGCAGCATATGCCATTAGAAAAATCCGTCAATTTACTGATGTAGATACCGCTAGACTGGTCTATTTTAGTTACTTCCATAGTATAATGTCTTACGGTATTTTGCTATGGGGACGGGCTGCAGATATTGAGTCTATATTTATTCTGCAGAAAAGAGCCATCAGAGCTATATATAATCTTCGTAGGCGCAATTCTCTAAGGGAACTGTTTAAGGATATTGGCATTATGACGGTACATTGTCAATACATTTACGAAAACATAATGTACGTTAGAAAAAATTTGCATCTTTTTGGTAAAAGAGGTGACAGACATAATTACAGTACTAGAAATAGGGACCAATTAGTTCAGCCAGGCTTTAGACTCGCTAAAGTAGACTCATCTTTCATGGGGTACTGTTTGAGATGCTATAATAAAATTCCACAAAGTATTCTTGAACTGAATGAGACGAAATTTAAAACATGCATTAAACGCACACTATGTAAAAAAGCATATTACAAGTTGAGCGATTATATCGCTGATAAAAATGCTTGGCTTAATGCTGGTCCTGCTCCACATGGACAGGGGCGCAAAAATTGATAGCATTAAATGGTATAGTTGGAGCTGCTGAAGATTGTACTTAACTATCTTTGCATTGTATAGATTCAATGTTAGTATTATATAATCGCATAGCCCATATTGTGTGAGTACTATGTGCTAGTAAGCTATCATTCACTGGAAACCTACGGCAGTTCTTGACTTGAATGTGCCCTGGAGGTTGAGAGTATGTCATGCTCACTCAAATGTCTCGCTGATGGTGGCGCGTGTGTCGGACCATTTAGTTCCCTTCAAAATGGTTGAGCTGAATAGTGCTGATCCATGCGTCATGTGCGTGAATGGGCGCTGTCAGTTGTGACTGGTCATCTCTTAGTCGCCATGGTTTATTTGAATTAATTATTTTGTTTTTGAGTAATATTATGTTTTGGTTTTGCTATGGACACTTTTAACGTGCACATCTTGCTACATTGTTCTCACATAATATACCATCTCAACATGAATGATGTAACCAAGATTTTGTAACAATATTTTGATTTAAAAGAGTGTCCATGGAGTTTCTTGCCCGTTCTTCTCCATAGAGATCTACGCTAGGGAATGGGCAACTACAGTACTTTCACAGTTTTTATGTCTTGTGACTGGGACTGTAGCTACATTAAATGTTCATTTTTGTTTCGACAATTCAAAAGCGCCTGTAACTGGCCTACTTGAAATAAATGCTTTGATTTTGATTTTGATTTTGACCTACTTGTGCTTCGTGTTAGTTTTTTTTTCATTCTTAGTAAAAACTAGCTTCTGCCAGCGGCTTCGCCCGCGTGAAGTTTGATTATTGTCCCATGGAATTTTACTGCCGCGATAAAAAGTATCCTATGTTTTAATCCAGGTTATAAACTATCTGTGTGCAAAATTTCATCCAAATCCGTTCAGTAGTTGTCGCGTGAAAGCGCAACAAACAAACTTACATTCACATTTATTCTCCGAACTGCTAAGCTATCGGGAGTTAAACGTGTTATTGTGAGTCAACTATAAAAGATAGACATATGCTGTCGTGGGATATTTTTTATATAATTTTATGTGGAATATTTCCGTTATACATGATTTCTATGTAGCTTTAACCATTAAGGCACGCGACGGAAGCTAAAAAAACCAAGTAACTTCTCCCGTTTTCTCAACATTTCCTTTCACTGCTCTGCTCCTATTAATGGTAGCGTGATGAAAAGTATACTATTACCTGCTCAGGAGTATGTAGAATAATTGTACCAAGTTTCGTTAAAATCCGTCGAGTAGTTTTTTTTTCTATAAATAACATACAGACAGACAGACAGACAGACAGACAGAAAGACAGACAGACAGACAAAAATTTTACTGATGATTGCATTTTTGGCATCAGTATCGATCACTAATCACCCCCCGATAGTTATTTTGTAAATATATTTCATGTACAGAATTGACCTCTCTACAGATTTATTATAAGTATAGATAGATAGATATAGATTAAAAGCCGAACAAACTGTTGCGTGTATGAATGTTTAAATACATTTAACAAATGTAGAAACAAAATGTCCTTTTTTTGTTTACCAGCTGATTGTGAAAGGTAAGTCAATCAAAGTTTTATTTAATTATTTAGGTAACAGTTAGCCATAAAAATAAACTCATACATATTTCAGTGCAGTAAACGTTAATAACAAGAAGTTAGGTAGGTAGACTAGGTAGGTTCAAACAGTGAAAAGCGAAAAAACTTGGAACAGAATGGATTGACAGTTTTTGTACGGCTATACCATGTTATAGGTACCTACCTACTAGCATTGATAGTTGACGAGATCTATCGTGTTGCCAGTTTTGCTGCTTATCTACCTATATTCGTACTAAGTATATGTAGGGTAGGTATGTTAATTCCCGTAGCGGTTTATGAGGCCAAAACAAGCGGTTTGAGAAAAATAAATTCAATGCCAACACTCACAACTCAATTAGATTAACTGCACTTGCTGATGTTTGATATTCTACTTAGGTTCGGACTTGCTTCAAATAATAACTAGTAGATCATATGACCGATACAAGGATATTACCCCTAATTACAATCAGTCAGTCAGTTTAATAAAAATATTAATTTCACTGCTCCATGGCCATGCTTCCCATCAGTTTTTTTTTTAAATTATTTGTTAGATTTCGCATTTATGCTGTTATTAAATTTAATAATCGTTAAATTAGAGAAGGCAAGAAATATGTGAGACATTATACTAAAGTAAAACAATTGTAATTTCATAAGTTTTTATTAATCTTAAAATAATATTACATTAAAATACAAAAATGTTGGTAGTATTTTATTTTTAGTACTTGTGGCAGCCCTACCGATTGACCATTAAGCAACGAGACGCCGAATAACATACGCTAACGCGTGGCGTTAAGGCACAAATTAGATCAACCGTGCCCAGTTTAGGTACTTAAAATGCCGGATTTCTTCAAGATCAAAGGAGTGCAACTTCTGTACTTTTTTATTCTGTGCTAGAAGGCCTCATTCACGAAGTCAGCGTGAAAGAGTAACAAGCATACACACATACACTTTCGCCTTTGTTATAATGTAAAGTGTGATTTATAATGTGACGACTCTGTGTTGAACTTTATTTTTACAAATAAAACTTCGGAAGCTTCTGTATTGTAACTTATTTGCGAGAATAGGTACAGTCAGCAAAACAGTTAGGTTTACAGGCTAGCAATCTTTTTACTACTTTTATAAATGGAAAAGGGTTATACCTAATCAATCTTTGCAATTTCATCCAAATCCTTTAAGTAGTTTCTGCGTGAAAGTATAACAAAAATCGATCCTTACAGACTTTTACATTTAAAATAGTCGTAAGAAGATTGCTAGCCTGCATACCTAACTGTTTTGCTGAATGTACAGTCACCAGCAAATCAGGTTAATCAGAGTACTACAATCTGTCAAAACTCTTTAATCAATTTTTAACTTTACGGCTCAAGCATTAAAGTTCAATGTTGATTGAGCCAATTTGACAGTTTCCGGTAGCTGGATGTGTTGGCGTCTGTACACAGATTAGATAATTTCAACACTTAACAAAGACACAAAACTGATGGCTTCTGTTGTTGTATTATAATTAATAAACATCTACGGAATGTCTGACAAGACACAAAAAATAACAAGTTAAACCTACGGAAAAACAGATTTGTTATTTGAATAATTTATATATTCAAAATTGTTTTCCTTGTTGCGGTTTAGTGGCCTTCTTATAAATTACTCCTTTAAAGAGATATATACAATCATAAATGTAAGTAGGTGTTACACGAAATGAGTTAATATTTTGAAACAAAAAACATAAACAATTCCAGAAAAAATGTACCTGCCTGTTTATACAAAATTGAAGAGTCAGTAATTCATCACCAAAGGATCAAAAAAATATGTGATCAATGAAAAAGATACTCTTTTATTGGTCCTAAGTAAATATTGTTTAAAATAACATTTTTATTGGCTACTTAAGAGGACACACACATTCAGAAAGTGCAAGAGTGCAAGTCATCGGGATTTCCTTGCTGATGGCAAATCTTCGATCGATTACTTTGTATGGCGAAATATACTATCTACCTTAATACATAATGTGAAAGGTACCTTAGAGATCGTCTTAGCATCATACAATCTGAATGAAGAATGAGCCAAATCAGTCAGATAGGAGATCTATGCAGGTTGTAGGTAGGGATAAGAACCGCTGTTAATCATTTCAAATGTGGTAAAGCAGTGGGAGCCGACGAGATACCCATAGAGGTCATTAAAGCTATGGGAGATTTTGGTATCGATATAATGCATTGCATATGCTCCAAGATCTGGGATACTGGGGATTGGCCTACAGAATGGGCTAGAACGTTGTTTATACCTCTCCAAAAAAAGGGATCCACAATGAAATGCAGTAACTATCATCTTATTTCCTTAATATCACACAGCAGTAAAATTCTACTGCATATAATGAACACCAGGCTTCAAGCTTACTTAGGTAGAGAAATAAGTCCGGAACAGGCGGGTTTTGTCAAAGGTTGCGGCACTCGTGAACAAATACTTATCCCCAGGCAAATCATTGAGAAAGCCAGAGAGTTCAATTGTGCGCTGTAAATCTGTTTTATTGACTTCAGCATGGCATTTGACACTGACAGCTGGTCCAAGTTGTGGGAAATACTTCTAAAGATGGGTGTGCCTCACCATCTGCTACATCTTATCAAAAAACTTTACGAGGGAGGAACAGCAAATGTGCGCTTGGATGGTGTCGATTCAGAATTCTTCAAAACATAAGCTGGTGTCAGACAGGGATGTATACTATCACCGTTACTGTTCAACAAATACACCGAATACATAATGCGGATCGTTTTGGATAACTGGAATAAGGGTGTGTCAAACGGGGGCAGGATGATATCCAACCTGAGGTATGCTGATGACACAACCCTCCTGGCGTCGTCTAAGGAGGATATCAGTCATTTGTTGTGTATACTCGAAACAACTAGTCTGAAGTTTGGACTCGCCCAGAACCGCGAAAAAACCAAGATGATGATAGTGGATAGAGCTCAAGAGAGCAACCCAAATATCACACCACTTGCCAACTGTGAAGTCGCCAACAGCTACATATATTTGGGCTCTACTATAACCAATCGTGGGGGCTGCGACAACGAGATTAGACGACGTTACGCCATAACTCGATCGGCTGCACAAAAGCTGGGCAAAATCTGGAGCGACCGCCGAATTACTAAAATTACCAAAATTCGCCTTATGAACACCTTGGTTTTCCCGATCTTCCTCTATGGAGCGGAGGCACGAGACCACGTGGTCGATCACCAAACCGTTAGACAGACTCCATTAACACTGTCACCAAGATCCGTCTGGCAGAATGTACTCGCCATGCGACCAATAGCGATCGGTGGAAAAGGATCGCGAAGGTAGCGACTACAGCTGTGAACGACCCCTCATGACCACGACCACTCTGTCAAGAGTGAATGACTGAGAAGAGAGAGGTAGGCATTCATTACACTATTACATGGTTCTTTTGGCAGTGGATACAGTCAAAAATTTAAATTTCGTATCGTCTATTTTATCACAATTTCTCTGACGATTTCCCAAATGACAATTCACAAAACAATAAAACACAACAACAAAAAGTAAGTAATTTGAAGTTTAGTTGTGAACCTTGATAGCTTAAAACAGTGTTTGAACAACAAACAACGACAATTCATTGATTTTTGTTTCTGACAATAATTTCACTTCAACCAACTTATCGGAAAACACAGAACTAAAATAAATATTCTAAAGACAAATTGTTTCTTGCCAGATGGCGCTATCTTGAACTGCATCCTGTCAATGCCATTCAAACGTCAAACGGAACATGCAGTACACACGACGACTCATCAAGCATACCATTATCAAGTAAAACTTGACCTCGCTTTGTATAAGCTTCCCGTACAATGAGAAATCAGCTTAATTTGGTTTGTATGGCTTGACAGGTCGTACTGGTTTGAGGAAACCGGTCTCAAGTAACTGGAGATTTCCCGTCAGTTTGTTTTTGGTAAACAAAATAAGACAGAAATAAATGAGTAACCGGTAATATTTGTTATACAGTTGTCGCTGTGCACGCTGTATGGACAATAAGGAAAAAATGGAAAATAGACTTCATTCTTGGAAACTGCAATAATTTTATATGTTGTTATTGTATTAAAAGTTTACATCAAAATCACTCTAGTATTTAGGAGCTGTGTTTGTCACTGAACAAGTGACAATCGCTGCGCAGTTACACAAGTAGGTTTCTACAGAAGAATGATACATAATAATTTTAATAAATGACTTTTGATTTTGGAAAAAATACATAATAATCCTAACATATCTATCTAGGTTGGTCTGTGGATTTGTGACCACCTATTGCATACCTACCACGTTTCCTCCGTGCCTCGAACTGTCCCGGCTGTCGTTTGTAGATCTTTGACAGTCGTTACAGGTAGTCAGTGGCCCAAAGAGTCTGACAACCAGTCTTACCAAGGGCTGGGTTGTGGAGGTCAGATAGGCAGTCGCTCCATATTAAATACTGTTATTCAGCTGCATCCGGTTAGACTGGAAGCCGACCCCAAGATAGTTGGGAAAAGGCTTGGCAGATGATGAATCCCAACATATCTTACCTAATTCAATGCACTTGACCTATCTGTCCACGGTAGACAGTTGATCATTTTTGACCATGGACCATTATGGAATTTAACTTGTGGGTCAATAGCCCTATAAAAAAGTGTTTCATTGACACATAAAAGTATACTCATACCTATTCGTGGAATCGACGACGTAATCGTCGCGGTTATGTCATAGAATTTCGCCACATTTCCATGGAATAAATCTTAACAATAAAGTATTTGGTATAGAAGCCCATCTTAGGTTAATAGTCACGTCGGTAATTCTTTGAATTCGCGAAGTCTTGAAACAGTAACATCCGATTTTCAACCGACTTTCAAAAAGAGGAGGTTATCAATTCGTCTGTATGTTTTTTTTTTTTTTTTTTTTTTTTTTGTGTTTGTTACCTCATAACTTTCGACTGCGTAAACCGATTTTGATGATTCTTTTTTTATTTGAAAGCTGGTGCTTCCCATGTGGTCCCATTTTAATTTGCTGAAGATCTGATGCTGGACTTCGGAGATATACAATGGAACTCTTCAAAAATGTACGGCAAATCTGCAGTGATTGCTATTATCGCTTGTAGGTTTATTGTTCATACAACATCATGACGTAATATCACGCCTGTATGCTCTGAGGGGGTACGCAGATGTGTACAATACACCCAGATTTCGACAGTGTTTGTTACCTCAGTACTTTCGACTGGGTGAACCGATTTTGATGATTCTTTTTTAATTTGAAAGCTGGTGCTTCCCGTGTGGTTATATTTTAATTTGCTGAAGATCTGATCCGGATCTTCGGAGATATACAATGGAACTCTTCAAATATACACGGCAAATCTGCAGTAACTGCTGCAATCGCTTGAATGTTTATTGTTTATACAACATCATGACGTAACATCACGCCTGTATGCTCTGAGGGGGTACGCAGATGTGTACAATATTCCCAGATTTCGACAGTTAGGTGTATTAAGTTCCATTTATTGGGGATAAGCTTTTTTTTATTTTATTGGCAAGGGCACTTCAAGGGTAGTTTGATGAGAATTTGGTTAGGTTCTGATTATGGGATCCATGACAAAGGAACGGAACTCTTCAATTCTTAGAAGCAAATTACCGATTCTCGGCCAAATCTTTTAAAGGCTATCCGGATATTTGTTTATAACGTCGTTATTAACCGACTTCAAAAAGGAGGAGGTTCTCAATTCAATGTTCCCCGATTACTCGAAGATGACTGGACCGAATTTGTTTTTTTATTGTTTGAAAGGGTATACTTCCCAGAAGGTCCCATAATCATCAAGTCAGGATCCTGATAATGGGATCCTGGAGAAATAGAGAGAACTCTTCAAATTTTATAGGCACACCAGAAGCGATTTGGGTAGTTTTTGAAAGAGTAGTTTCTCGGAGTGATCCCATTTAAATTTGGTAAAGATCTGATGAAGAACTTCGGAGAAAGGCAACGGAACTCCTCATTAAATGTAGCAAATGTGTGTCTCTTACTGGGATTGCTGAAATCTCATGTCTGTCTATGGTTTACACCAGTTCATAACAAAAAATCACGCTGGTACGCACATATTGTGAACCACTAAAAAGTGAAAAATAAAAACTTTTTTGCAAAAAATAAAACCGACTTCACACAAAAAAGTGAAAAATAACTTTAGCTTCTGAAGTCGGTGACAAAAAAATTAAATCAATCAAACAAAGGTCACCGACTTCAGAAGCTAAAGTTATTTTTCACTTTTTTGTGTGAAGTCGGTTTTATTTTTTGCAAAAAAGTTTTTATTATTTTATTCAACTGCCCTTTTTAGGTGCCAAAAGATTTATGTATCACAGTATCACAGTATGGTATTTACTGATGAGAAACGGGTTTTGTTGACGTTGAATTTCAAAATGACAGATTTCTTTTGTTGATCTTTCATTTAATAGATTCTTCCGTCAAAAACTTCCCGTTTCTACGGTGCACGGTGATACAAGCGCCCTACAAGCGCAGTCATAAAAACCTTATTTTATTAAATTTGTTAAATGGGGTAAATATTAAAAAAAATACTTCACAGATGTACATTAATGCTCTATTTACATAATTTAATACATTATATACAATAAACTATATATTATGTGCTGTTTATATATAAATTTAAATAGACAATATTTGAGATTTATTGTCCGTCGTTCGGAAATACATCTGAATATGATATTAACGCTATTCATGAAGGGGTTACCATTAAATATGTACTTATTTTTTTTACATATAATACATATACATATACATTTATATTCAGTCTTAAGCTAGTATTAGAAGTATCAGAAGTATTGAGTAGTGCATTCCCAGCAGAGTCATATACTTGAGATAATTCTGCCAATCTTCTACGTTTCGAGCGCTTAAACAATTCTGAAAAATCTTTCCTGGGGCGTCCGCATTTGCAAGATGGCCCGGTCTGGTTCGCGTTTTCTTGAATGCACTTCTCATTATCCCTTAATAATTCGATACATTCAATTTAATTTACCCAATCTGAGTACTAATGCCACAATTTTAATTTATTTCTAGAGACAATTTTCCAAAATCTATCAAGACTTTTACATAAACTGAGTGTCTTGCAATCTAAGTTCCTAAGGACTACATTTTCGACCTCATCCAGTGTAGCTAGAATAGTTTTCAACACGTGTTGATGTTTCTGAGGGACACTTCCAGTTACGGCAGACTAAACCTTAAAGAAAAGCATCCTTGGGAAAGTAAATTTAATCAAAGTACCTGAAATAAAATAATTAAATATTTTACGTATGTTTCGTAGACCGTGCTACGCCTGAACCTACGCAGTCGTAGAGGCTATATAGCAACTAAAGTCGCAAAAGGAGGCAAAAAATCCTTTCACATTTTCAAAATAGACAGTTCAATCTTTAATTTTAGATATGTGAGAGTATTTGATTATGGTTCAAATCAGTTGTAAGTCAAAGGTAAAGCCTTTGACTTACAACTTTGCATTGCCATACAGCGCGGTAACGCTGCCAGTCTCCTGGGGACTTTACCAGTTGACAGCGTTGAGGAGGAGTTTTTGACGCCATTTTTTAAGTTTATACGAGTAGTTTAAGTTAGTTTAGTTTATTTTAATGTATAATTGTATGTAGCATTATTTTATCAGTTGTAAGTCTATGTGAAGTCAACTTAAGAGAAATATTTGGTAAAAATAGTGTGTGGCGTAGCACGTAAAAACATGTCATAAAAAGTAAAAAAAAAAATAGATATAACTAATTAATAATAAAATACTTTGATCTTGGAAATCCATGTCACAAACAGCACTCAAAAACAAAATGCAATTCAGAGAATTCACCGTTACACAAACAATATTGCTCTTGAGTTAGTGATAAGGCAGCGCAACGTAATGATCTCTTCGGAGGTCAAAAAATAAATGATAATTAGGTAAAAATGTGTGACATATTTATACTTTTGGGTAGCTTGTTTATCGGTAAATCATTGTAGGTAAATTGGGGGTAATTGACACTTAAATTTTGCATTTATGACCTAAGGCGGAACCACCGTGCGGTGGTCATTCTATGCGTGCAGGTGTATTAAATGAAGCACTTCTGCAAAAATGAGTTTTTACCTTTTAAATGCGCACACGCACTGCGCGGGGTAACTCACACTACCATCTTTGTAAGTAGGTACTTAATAAAGAAACATGGGAGTGTGTTTTTCCCCGCATTGTCAAAAGACGCCTTTCATTTTTGATAAATGGTCACACAACGGCATTTGACACACAGACAATCATTTTATTGTTAACAGGATAACTTATATCGTAATACCAATGATTTCTTGAGGAAAATACGAGATAACAATAAGGTATACTTAACAAGTTGCAAAATGAATAAAAAACTAATCCTTTTGGTAACATACCTTGGTTTGTTATACGTCAAAAATGTTTACTAATTTTTTTGGCATGTCTCTGCCACGAATAAATATTTTATCATTCTTTCATTCTTTACATATCTACATAAGTACTGCGAGACAAAATCTAAGTTATAAATAAGACGTCAAAGCCTTTTTGATTATCTTAAACGCGATCATCTTGGGCACTTACTACAGAAACTTACTAATGTCGTGTACAGACCGTACCAAAAACATTTGACTTAGCGATCGTCAGTACTGGTGAGCTTGCGCAGGTACGGAATACTACTTTGACATATCTGACGTACCTACACGTCATAAACCATCTTTCTACTTCATTTTTTCTTGTATGTGAGTGTTACTCTTAATACACACAAACAAGAAAAATTAATCCTCCTCGTAATGTTTTACCTCGAGGCATTATCAAGATTTCACAAAGTTTCACTCGTATACAAGTGGTGTGTCAAGTCTAATTTTTCGTGGCACGGTTTGTACGTGTTCAACACGATAATTTTTTAACCAAATCGGCTGTGTGACAACGTAAAAAATGAATGGAAAATAGAATATTCTGATTGAGAATCCACTCAATTACTTTGCGTCTCGTTTACGACCTCGATACCACAAAACTTCTAGCAACAAAATTATTCTTATAAGCGTTCTACCACTACTATTGCTCGTGGCTGTACAGGGCCTCGATTCTGCTATTACAATAGTGTCAGAGTATTCGATCATTGATTTCATAATGATCAAGTTCTGTCAAGTTTTGACAAGTTTGTTAATTCTACTATCATAATGGCGCCATTATGACTTCTCAATGAACAACCACTGACACTCCATTGAAAGAAATGTCATAGAATATTAATCTCGTACATACAATCTGGCATGAATAAATGTTCGCATTTAGTAGTAGATTTCGAAAACCATTTGTACTAAGGGTTTTATAATAATGACAATACGACAATGCCATTAAAACACAATTTTATTACGAGACCATTGACCGACCATTGTGAATTTAGCAGATTACGAACTTTAAGCAAAATGACAATGGGATGAGAATGGAATCGTGTTGGAGTGACGAATTTATTAAAATAGCAGAATTAGGCCCGGGTGTAAACAACCTTATCACGAAGTCGTAAGAACTATTGCTGGGAAACGACTTTTTTTTTTGAGTGAAAAATCACGTTTTGTGGTAGAAATCTATCTGACGCACTCAAAACATTGTGCTTTGTGTGTGAGATTGAATAGTACGGAGTACGTGAAGGTGTTTAAAGTAAAAATCTTACCATAAAACCTTGTATTTTTAAAAAAACTTTCCAAAAAGTTGGAACTCTGACTCCCAATATCACCGTAACTAGAAGGTAGGTATGGTGTAGAGTAAAAAAATGATGACGTAGAGAACATTTTTTCCTTTCGACTTCGTTAGGAGATTTTTTACACCCTTTATAAGCCTCTCGGGTCGATCTTTAGGTTAAGCGCGCTGTGGATGGGTGACCACCCAATACATATCGGTCCCAGATGTCATTTGTAGATCTTTGACTGTCGTAACGGTGGCCTAAAAGTCCAACAACCAGTCTTACCAAGGGGTAACCGTAACGTATTACCCAAAACTAACTGGGGTGTGGAAGTCAGATAGGCAGTCGCTCCATGTAAAATAGTACTCAGTTGCGTCCGGTAAGACTGGAAGCCGACCTCAACATAGTTGGGGAAAAGCTAGGCAGTTGGTGAAGCATTCAATCACTACACGCATTTGGCAATTTTCACTCCTTTATGAGACATAAGATGGAGGACTGGCTGGTGAGAACCCCGTTGTAATTCAGATGTCATGTGTTGGTAGTTGTGTATTATGCTTGTTTAGGTGCAACAGGCTGGCATAACTGGCAAACCTCCAATTTAGAAGGCAACATAGTCAAAGCCGCTACTACAGTGTGGGCAAAAAATCGTGGATCAAACTGAACGGGGCGATCGTTGAGGTTATTAGCAGTAAGAAGTATCTCTTTGAAAGTTATGACTTTGAGTTTATGCAATTAGAGTAATATGGGTACCTATTTTAAAACAATCTAATATTATGTTGTTGTGTAAGTGCTATTAAGACGGTTGGTACCATGATTTATGAGTATTTGCACTTTTTTTTTAATAAAAATTGAATGTTTGATATTTAAAGTCTCACGAATTTTGTTATGAAACCTATGAAAATTTGGATAACTCGCGTTTAGCTCCTGTAAGTACTAGGCTCAAAACTCGGCTTCAGAAAGATAATAATGATACATAAATATGAGTTAGAGAGACGCTGCATGCACTACAAATCAGAAGTGCTAATTGCACTGAAAAGGCAGGTCGCGCCACACATAATTCCGTGCTTAGCCGTCCACCGTTTCATTCTTTGTAATATTGGTACGAGGATAACTTATGCAGTGAATGTGCTGCGATGCAATCTTTTGCGAGTCATTGTTGATTGACAAAAAAACTTGATTGGCCAGCGTTCAGATCTTCTACCTTCCATTTGAAATGAAACTCATAAAAAAACACTTGCAAAAAAGTTGTGACGGTTCAACGTCCCCAGAAGGAGGAAATCCAATATGAGGAATAATTCAACATAAAAAAAAACAAAGAACTAGATGTACAATGAGCACTTAGATGGTATTACTGGCAACAAAAAACCGAAGCATGCAGTGTGTCATACTGATATATTTTTTTCCGGACAAACAGTGCCTTCTTTTTTTTACGGATAGGAAATCATCAAATAACTTCTCCCACTCTGGGCTGAGCGGGAGGGAGTGTTAGACTTTTACTGACTAAAACCCAGCCATATTCCTTCCTCGTCCTTTGTGTTCCGAGGCCGCGGTATCTCTTTCGAACAGTCCCGCAGCCCCGGCAGAAGCAGTGCCTCCTTGAACTGCACTCTAGAGTGGTTATCAGCAGGTAAACCGGATATTCACGAAGCCGGCAACCAAGCATTCTGTTCATCAAACTAAGTAACTTTACGCAAAAAATATTTCTGGGAAACGATTTTTTTTTGGTGTCAAACATCACGCTTTACGGAATACTCGTATGACTCCATGTAACGACTCAAAACATCGTGCTGATGGATGGATTGAATAGAAAGGGGGTCGAGGAGAGGTGAGGGGTGGTGGAAGAATCTATCAAAAAACATGACATTTCATCTAAAAAAAAAGCAATAATTTTTGCGTAATGTTATTTAGTTTGATGGACAGAATGCTTGGTTGACGGCTTCGTGATGAGTCTGTTTACACCCTGTATATCAAAGCATCATCATCATCTACCTAGCCTTTTCCCAACTATGTTGGGGTTGGCTTCCAGTCTAACCGAATGCAGCTGAATACCAATATGTTAAATGTAGCGACTGCCTACATACATAAAAAACTTTTTTGCAAAAAATAAAACCGACTTCAAAAAAAATCAAAAAAGTGAAAAATAACTTTAGCTTCTGAAGACGGTGACCTTCGTTTCATTGATTTAATTTTTTTGTCACCGACTTCAGAAGCTAAAGTTATTTTTCACTTTTTTGATTTTTTTTTTGAAGTCGGTTTTATTTTTTGCAAAAAAGTTTTTATTTTTCACTTTTTAGTGGTTCACATGTGCTTGATATACATGAAAAGTGCATACCGTTACAATTACAACAAGCCTAAACACGACTAGGATACATTGTCTCATTATGGAGTTCCGCGACTCTAAGAAACTTCGACTTGTGGCTGATTTTACGAAACTTCGACTTGTGGCTGATTTTGATCTTCTTCGCACTCTATACTTCTCTTTAGCCCAATCCATTATTGGTTACTGTATTACGGTGTGGGGAGGAGCCCGTAAAACAATTATGATCCGCCTTGAAAGAGCCCAAAGATCATTGCTCAAAGTCATGACCTTCAAACCATACCGCTTCCCGACTGTAACTTTATACAAAAATTGCACAGTGCTTACAGTAAGACAGCTATATGTTCTCAACACCACATTGAAGCAACACATAATCACACCTATAAACAACAGTTACAAAAGTAAACGAACAGTCACTAATGTTTGTAAATATGTGAAATGTAAGACTGCCTCAGCTAGAAGGCAACATCTTTTTCTTGCTACGCATATCTATAATAAGATAAACAAGGCCCTAATTATTAACCCATTTCCTAAAAATGAAATTAAAAAGAAAATAAACACCTTTCTACAAACACTAGATTACATACATACAGAAAACTTAATAACATAAACCCGGCAATTACCATTATTAACATGCACGATAAATATATAAATACCACGACACACCCGACACTCACACACACGCATACATACAGACCCACGCACACACACACACAAACACACACACACAAACACACACACACACACACACACACACACACACTTACATACAGACCCACACACAAACCCATATGTCACAAGCAGATATAGTATAATGTAAAATTGTTTAAATCTTATTGCATAATTTCTGTGTAAAATTACTGGGAGAAGACCTAGCGCAGGAGTCAGGGTTTCCATATAATAATGTAACACACTTTTATGTCAATAAAGATTATTATTATTATTATTACTCTAGGCTTCATCATCAGATCTGATGGTAGAATGGTTCTTATCGAACGCAAATGCTTCACTTGTTGTAGAAAATACCAAAATCAAAACACGTTATCATATAAAATTTGAAGAGTTCCCTCGATTTCGCCAAGATTCCATTATCAGATCCTAACTTGGTGGCTATGGGACCATTTGGAAAAAATACCCGTTCCAACAAAAAAATATTTTTTTAAATCGGTTGGCAAGCGACGGAGTTATGCCCGAACAAACATAAAAAAAAAAAAATAGAAACATCCGAATTGAGAACCTCCTCCTTTTTTAGAAGTCGGTTAAAAATAACAATGCCGCCGCGACTAAACACCACACGACTCAAAACTAAAAGGTCATCTGTGATGAAGCCGTTTTTTGTTTGTTACGTTTAAATGAGACTTATTGTCAAAACATATTATTTTAAATGCCTTGTTACGATAATTTAGTACAGGTTTGAAAAGAGGTTTTACAGTCATTAGAATGTTTCTGGTTCTGTCACGCATTTCAGAATAGCCCTGGGATTTTAAAAATTAACATCCTTGTTAGTGTTCCATATTATACCCGAAGCGTAACAAAAGGAACATAATATATTACTAAGACTTTGCTGTCCTTTCGTCCGATCGTCCGGGCGTCCGTTCGTTTGAACCTAACCGTCCACAGGCCCGCGCCTACGGTGCACGCCCGGTGCGTCTCCCGCGGCAGCTGGGACGAGAGGTTCTTTCCCTCTCGCGTACCACCACCTCCTTCGCTAGCATGACTGCTTCGCAGAAGGAGGTAACGATTTCCCATTCCGTCTCGGACCATGGATTGAACCAGGGCCGGACGCGAAAGTCACCGCCGCCGATAACCGCTACGATGACACAGCGGTGCTCCGCCCACGCAGGGCAGATCTCCACCGCGTGCTCCACCGTGTCCTCCGGTCGATCCTCGCAGTGGAGACACCCGGGCGTTTCCTCCCGCCCGATTCGATGCAGGAACCTCCCGAAACAGCCGTGACCGCTGAGGACCTGCGTCAAGCGGAAAGTGAGGACGCCGTGGCGTCTTTCAAGCCACTCCTCGAAGAGAGGACTTATCGCCACTATTGTGGCGTGCCCTAGCCACAAACTCCTCTAATATAACTAGGTAATAATAACTCTTAAATAATCTTATACTTTCACAATAATAGAACACTTCAATAATAATACACACTTAGGGATCGGTTTCCAGTCTAACCGGATGAATATCAGTATTTTACATGGAGTGACGGTCTATCTGACCTCCACAACGCAGTTAGTACTGGGTTGGTAACACTTCTTCGTTAGAAAGGGTGTAAAAACTTGTTATGGAGATATTGGGGGTCAAGCTCCTGTATTTTTTTTTAATACCTGTTTTTAATGTAAGATTTTTACTTCAAACACATCCACGTCCCTCGTATTATTCAATCCACCCACCAGCACAATCTTTTGAGTGCATAACATTGAGTTCTACCACAAAACATGATTTATCTCCCCAAAAAAAACGGTCGTTTCCCAGCAATATTTTTTTGCGGAAAGTTACTTAGTTTGATGTACAGAATGCTTGGTTGTCGGCTTTGTGATGAGTCTACGTACACCCTGTATGCCTTTTTAAACTAAACTGTACAATTAGCGTAACGTCGAAATGTTAAAGGGCTCTTAAGTCTATTAAATTGGCATAGACCTCTCTTTAATAATAAATGCACAATTTTCCTCATTGCTTTCTTCACTTATTGCGAAGTAAAAACGGCCGCTGGAACCTGTTCCTTGACCGTTAAACTTCGAAGATTGAGTAGACATATGCAGGTACATAAATTATGGCCTGACGACACCATGCCCCTTTAAAGAAACTTGAACTTGTAGGGCTGTACGAACTGAAGTAAAGGAACTTAACTTTTAACCGCCGAGCATTATAGGTTGATGATGATGATGGTAAATGAAATTGTGGCATGGCCAGGGCATAAATACTCGCGTGTACCCCACACGCGTGCGTTTATGCCCTAGCGGTTAAGAGGTTAAACATATTTTTTTGAGTAGACAGTTTCGGTCTCATTGCAGATAACAAAAAAGGGAAGCATACAATTTGGCTTCTGTATTTTTTTTAAAGTTCAAAATGAAAGATTTCCTTCTTGTTTAATTTATATTTGCCTCTTATTCTAAGAAAGCTCTTTCCCTTAAAAACAAAAGACTCCATAAGAATTAAAATTAATAATTAGGGTACCTCTAATGGGTAAGTTAGGTTAAGATATATCAATTTACTAGTTACTCGTTATCCATTTATTTTTAACCATTTGTTTATATTATTGTTTGAAACCGTTTTTTTTTCGTAACGTCTCAAGGTTCATTGGAAGACCAGTGTCAGACAGCATCACCTGTCAGGCATGAACGCTGAAATGGACCTTTTTGGCGTAGCCGTAAGGCACACAGCACATTTCTACTATGTTTTACTCATAGTTTTGTATCTTTTTTATATTATTGTGTGTGTGCTTTAGTAACTGACGTCAAATAAATGTTTTTTCTTTCTTAACTTAAAAAAAAAGGACTAATGATGGATAATCACGTGATTAATGACAAAAAAAAAATTGTCCTATTATTTTAGTTCTTCGTAAGTGTATTGAAAAAGTCAAGAGACACACATGAGCATTTGTCCCTGCTGTTTTCGGATTGATAACAACCTCCCCCCCCCCCCCTCCTCATCTCGGGTATCAATTCTGCCTCGGCTGCAATGACAAAATGCAATTCAATGTTTAATTTCTAACATTCTGCTCCATCATTTTGAGTCTCACAATTATGTGTGCCATCCTTGCATAATATGGGTAGATAAATCTTACCTGTGGTAATAACTTCAGCATTAATGGCTTTTTCTGCATGTTTTGGCGGCACTAGTAAACAATGCAAGTTGCTAATTGACAAAGACTTGGTGTCATTGCTACAAATGACGACAGGTTTCTTGGACAGTAGGTTTATCTAGGGATGCATCGATACGCACTTCAGCTACGCGTAGTGCGGATCGGTATCCGATACTTATAAAAAAGCTCAGATTCAAAGAAAAAGTTTCCCCAATAAAAAAGCTCAACAGACAAAACTCATACGGATAATAATATTTATTTAGAAATGACAATAACATTGATAACAGATCAGAAGACAAAACTGAATTTAAAATTCACAAAATACGAGATTTTTATTGAGGAAACAAAACATTCTTATAAGTGTTACTCGGTAAGTGTCATTCGGTTCGTTTATTGTTTTAACGGTGAAAACGGACAAGAGCTAGTCTGATTTGCGCACCGAGGGTTCCGTTCAGACTTGTAAAGATAGCAAGAAAAAGTATTTATTAGAGTCACACAGAACAAAAAAATAGGTTGAAAAATTAAAAATAAATCAAAATTACGTTCATAAAAATTAAACATCATTCATCAATTTATCATCATCCATTTGTTTTATATTTTTCTACATGCCGAGAGATACGACGTATCTCGGCAACGAGTACAACGTATCAACGTACAAAAATTCAAAATATGTATTTGGGAACCTATATATTCTGTAATACAATCAAAATAAATACACACTACCTTAGGAATATGTTTACAAATTATTTTGGTATTACGTTTGTATGAAATTCGCATGCTCCGCAGGCCTCTTAAAGCGCGTATTTTGCGTATGCCTGGTCCATAATCCACAACGTGGGCTCAGTGCGTGTTGTTAGATGTCACATGTCATCGAATTTTTGGTTCTAGGACATGCCGGTTTACTCTAGACGTTTTCCTTCACCGTTTTTAAGAGCACTGGTGATAAAATAAATAACACAAAGTAATGCGCCTGCCTGGGTTTGAACCCACGACTTAGGTCCATGTTCACCAAAAAGATGACGGTCTGATAATCTAAAAATAGCTGATTAAAACACATTTTTGTGTGGGAAAATGTCACAGTGACAGCTGTTTTTAGATAATCAGACTGTTACCTTTTCAGTGAACATGGACCTTACTCTTCGTAACAGGGCCGCCACCACCGAGAACCACCCGGAATTGAATTTGAATTCTAATTGATATTCGCTCATCGCTAAAGACGTATTAGTTGGAATTTACCGACATTATGTGCAATTAAGGAGATTTTATTAGACGCGTACAAATTGCGGGAGTCCCCCATAGCTTACGGAACAATCCGTGGTGACTGAATGACTACGCCAACGCCAGCTTCCTACCTTCTTTCTGAAGGGATAATTAAGCAGAGCAGCGGTGGCCCAGTGGTGGCGGCCCCGACGATGAAAGACAACATCGTGGGGAAACCGGCATGTCCTAGAACCAGTAATTTTTGAAGACATGTGACATCTATCAACCCATGGAGTAGGAATGGGCCCCCGCGGGCCCAGTGCGGGCCCGCGTGGGCCCATTCCCTCTCATAGACAGGAGGCCTGTGTCCTAGCACTGCTTTATGTTCCGCAGCCCCGGCACAGGTACCGCAGCCCCAGCAGGATGGCACACCCACCTTAAGTTTCCATTTGGTTACATAAGTTCGGTAATAAGACAAGAATGAAACCGTTTTCTTCTTGACGACTGTAATTGACTGAATTTGAACTGTAAAAGAGAAAGCTAACCTTCAGGGTTAGCTTTCTCTTTACAATATATTATTGGTAGGGATTTCGGTGTCCAAAATAATAAATAATACCTTTATTATTTACTTGGGTCCCTAACGTTTACACCACGTTTTTATAATACAGTGACCCTTTCAACCGACTTCAAGAGGGGCAACCCCATATTCATGCCGATCATCATTTCAAGTCCGTGACACATAAAAACACAACAAACATGACTCACAGAACAACGGAACAAGAGGCTCAACAAAATACGGTGTACAGGTAGTATTACTAAGGCTTGAATTCCTCCTGCGCTGACGTCGGTCGCGTGCGTCGGTCGCACGTACCTACGAGTATATAGTGTGCTCTTTAGAGCACACTGCAAACGTCAGCGGCGCGTAATTATGTTGCTACTGTTTTTCTCGCTGACGTACGCGACCGACCGTGCGCGACCAACACCAGCGTAGAGGAATTCAGCCCTAAGGCTGCGTTCACAAACTTGGCGAGATCGTGCTGTTTATTTTTTAGGGTTACGTATCCGAATGGTTGGAAATTACTAAGCCTGACCAGCTGAATTGAACTGTTTTACTCCCTGTTGGGTGATATTGACCATAGGATACATTAAAACTTAGAAGGCAGCAAACAATCACATAATGCACGTAAACACGCATTCAATTATACACTATTATAAACTAAGGGACCGGTCAATGTGGCGACACTTGCTAATACAATAGTGTGACAATGGTCTATCATTGATCTCATAATTGTTCATTTTGACAAGCTTGGTGATCTACTAATATAATGGCGTCATTATGACTTTCCAATGGTCAACCACTGACTCTCCATTGAAAGACATGGCTTGAAATGGTAATCTCATACACATTGACAAATGAATGACTGACTTGCGGCATGGTATAAGCTTCTTTAATAAAGATAATTTAAAACACTTGTAAAAAATAAATCAAAACACCGGCTGCTAGAAATCAAAACAGAGAAAACGTCAGTAAGTTGTAATGTCACATTTGACTTGGACAGCTAAACAGATAAAATATTATTGAGTTGTATAGTTTCCATTTATTGTTGGTTGCGTACGATCAATTGATTGCTAATTTAAAATAACTTGTTAAATCTTAATTTAATGTGATTTGATTTATTACATTTTAATATTGAGTCAAATCTAATAAATTTCTTTAAAAGTCATTGCATTGTATAATGTCTAATCAGAGCAGAGGATAAAATATCTAGAGTAGGGTCGAGGCGCCAGCTTTACCTGGTCTTGACACATGTGGTGACAGAGCAAGGATTGCTTGGAGAACGGCATAACTCAAAACGCATATAGATCAAAAGGATGTTGTATTGGGGGTATTTATTGATTTAAGAAAAGTATTTGACACCGTATGCTACCACAAACTTCTCCAGAAATTAAACGACATAGGATCCACAGATAAAGCCCTAGAAATGTTTACATCTTATTTAGACAAGTAACATTAAATTAAAAATTAAAAAAAAACCCCCGACACATGGGGTCATAATTTTATGGTATTTTTTTTGGAAATAAGTTCCCTAACGCGTCCTACGGGTGTCAAGCCCTTTCGTTTGATACCCAAATTGAGGAAGCTGTGAAAAAAAAATGTAATTCACCATTTTGTGATGGCAGCCATCTTGGATTTGAAATTTATTATAGCGCATAGTATTTTATTAGTTAAGCTCTTTCATTTGATACCCATGTTGAAGGAGTTGTTGAACAAAAATGTAATCCGCCATTTTGTGGCAGCGGCCATCTTGGACAAATTTTTATAAAACATAGCTGACTAATTCACCTTTCAAACTAAAAAAACAATATCTACATCGGTTCACCCGTTTAGCTGCTACGGTGCTACAGCCCGACACACACACACACACACACACACAGACACGTCAAACTTATAACACCTCGTCGTTTTTGCGTCGGGGGTTAAAAATAGACAACAAGTGGTTAAAATAGATACATTGACTAGTTCCATGAAAAACGTACCGTACGGCTGCGGGCTCAAGGCTCAATTTTAAGTCCGTTACTTTTCTAAATATATATGAATAATACAATTAAGTATAAACAAAATAGGGTTAACGGGTCACCTAACTTTATACGCGGACGATACATGCCTCTTTTATTTCGATAAATCTATCCATATTATTTATATAATATTATAACAAATGCTCAAAAAGATCTTGGTATACTCAGTGAGTGGCTTAAATACAACCTACTTACAATAAATACGTCCAAAACAACATACATGATTTTCACTGCAAAAATCAAACCATTATCGGACTTCCCGCCACTTACTATTAACAATGTCATAATAAAAAGATCGAGCCACGAAAAATATCTCGGTCTCATCGAACATGTAAAATGAAAATTAACGTCATTAAAAAAAAATAAGTTTATTACGTATCATTATCGTGTCATTATTACGCAAGATCTTAAATTGTATTCCAAGGAAAATACGTACTATTATTTATAACTCATTGGTAAAATCTCGAGTACCTACCTTATTGAAATATGGGGATCTGCCGCAAAAACTATCTAATACCTTAACAACGAACCCAGAACAAACTTATAAAAACATTATACCATTAACACTACCTTACTCCAATTAAAACACTATTTGAAAAAAACAAAATATTAAACCTCAAACAACTATATGCACCGTAAAATTGTCAAACACGTTATATTACAATATAACGTGTTTCTCTCTAGCGATATTGTAAACTCTCTAATTATTGTCAACTGAACATACGGAAGTATCTCTGCCCCCATAAGCGGGACATGGGGCACCCCCCCGTTAGGTTAGTTAGGTTCCTTTAAACCCTGCACTCGGAAATAGGGCTCCGTCGACTACGGTTTTTAGGGGAATATAAAGTGTTTTAAGGTTAGTTTATATTAATCGAGATTTCTCAAGAATGGTACAGTATCTTTTCATGAGAGTGGTACCACTGGGCAACGGGTACCCTTCCTTCCCTCCACACCGCGTGAGTTGACTACCATCGCATGCATTTCACGAAAAATAAAGCGTTTTATTGTAAGCAGTATGTTCGTTTGACAATAATTCGAGAGTTTACAATATCGCTAGAGAGATTACAATATAACGTGTTTGACAATTTTACGGTGACATATACACATACGGTACCTGCATTCTAATGAAAAAATATGAATGTAATAGCAGATTAGGGCCCTGTTGGGATTGCATGTGCACCGTAGCTCCAACGGTTTTCTTAGCAGAAAAACTGAAAATTATTGTCTAAGCTTCGAATTTTTTTAAAGTCTCAATACGACCATTTTCATTGAAATACAACCTGTCAAAACTCACCGATTTATTTTTCATTTTTTTGTGATAATGAAGCTATTCATCAACGACCATGAGGCTGTATGGTCGTTGCTATTCATTGTAATGCATGCAATGTAGTAGACATTTATAGATAAAGCCATTGTTTTTGTTCTTTAGTATCGAAATCAGATACATTTTTGTGGACCTCCACTTACAACACTGTGAAACCTCTTGTTTTTTCACGTCATCTTAGACCCTCTCGTTGGCTCTCCCGTGGACCCTTGCGTGGTCCATCTGGACCACTTTGGGAATCACTGCTATAAAGCAGTGTTAAGGTCTAAAAAAATATTTAATTTTTATTGTTTGTCGCACGTTGCGTGAGCGAGTTGCCTGAGGTAGAACATGAAATTGTTTTTTTCTTCTACTTTAAATGTTATTTTCATTTTTATTTACAGAATTATGTGGGTACTGTAGATGCACAAGACAGCCGACACCTCCTGCAGAAGTACAATGCGGGGCAAGCTGTCACCTACCTGGTCCACTTCCCAGTGACGTCACCGCTGCCCAAGCTGACGGCGCTCACTGTCAACGGTGACACCATCTGCTATGGCCCCGGAGGTAAATACCGATCCAGTTATTTTCTTATGAAGCTGGTGGCCTTGTGCTTTTGTACTTTTGCTGATTGAGTTCATGTTATGGATGAAAGAAAAGTAGATAAAAACATGGTCGCTAACTCGAACCGTCGCTCATGGATTGACAAACTCATTTTTTTTTTCAATACACTTCCTCGAAAACTGGTTCTTGTCGCACTATGATTAGGTTCAAAATGCAATGTATTTCATACACGTGCGTTTTTTGACAGTTTTCCAATACGTGTGCGGGAATGAAAATTGCCACAGATAACTATACCTATACTTAGTCCAAATTGGTTCAATGCCTATAGTCACAGGTGAATGTTTTTAACTGACTTCAAAAAGGAGGTTCTCAATTCTTTTTTTTATGTATGTTCGCCTATTACTCGAAGCCGTCTGGACGGATTTGAATTATTATTCTTTTGGCTCGGCTCAAAAACACCTTCGCCTACAGCTCGTGTGTTAATTCCGCCTCGAAATACAATAATAAACTTTGTCCACTTGTATCAAAATGTAAGTACTATTCTCGTTTCACCTTTACTTAATTATTTTTTAATTTTAAAGTTTAGCACACAAGGTAACGACCCCAAAGACAAGACAGCAATAGAGTTTCAAACTTGTGCATTTTTTGGTTTCTACGTTTCAAAACGGGACATCGGTTTTTATAACGTTGATTAGTCGGGCCGATTCATAAAGAATACTCAATTTTGGTGCTCGCCAATTCAATACATATTGGCGATTTTTAAGTAGTGAAATTAAATTTGAGTTTTCTCATAGATTTGGCGAGTTTCATTCAGTAGCCAAATCAAACTTGAGTTTCTTTGTGATAAAAATTGCGGGCGATGATTCTCAATGAAAAATAAAAGACATTTTTGTAAATTAGTTCAATGAAAATTACACCTAAGTATTTCTTACAAATGTAAAAAGTTTGCCACATATTTGTTCAGTTTATTTATACTTCTCTGATTGGTGAAGATTTTAATTAGGAATAAAATTCTCAGAAGAGGTACCTACCTATTTGTAAGTGGGTTTTTTCAGAAGTCAATCAATTTGTTGATTAATGAAAACACTCTACTGGTACTTCCATACCAGGCAGACATAAAATATATTCAATTATGATACCTTCAAAAGGATTTGTGTTTGAGATTATTGGTGTGAAAGTGTTTGAAGCCACCCATCTATTTTTCCGTCGCAACTTTCTGATTGTTCCATTCAGTTACCTTTTGCGAAGTGATACAGTTTTTGATCAGTGAAAATTTGTCAAATACTTCTGTATCTGAATTACTGTCCCTTTTCAATCAATACTTCTAATGCTTTTTGAATGTTTTCTCATTCAGGTATTTAATCGTAATTTTTAATCTGCCGAAGATATCTCTAATTCTTCGTCGTCGCCTTTGCCACCCGCGCCTCAATTTTTATTTGCGGTTTAGGAAAACGGGACAATTTTGCGTCCCGAGGCTTCTTTCGGGGACACCGGGATAGAGAACCGAAAAACGGGACAGTCCCGTTCAAAACGGGACGTATGGTCACGTTATTTATGCTTCGTATTTAACACCTTCCATGTTTTAATTTTTACTCTATTAATTCTATGTTATACTTTTTATTTTCTACGTTATTACGTTCGTATTCTCTGCTAAATAAATAAAATGTAACTAATATTGATTTTATCAAAAAGTTATAATAAAACTTTCTATTATGAATCTTCTTCTTACTTTCACTGAAAGATATTGACATCTACAGCATCACCAAATAGCATATATATCATAATAGGAAAAATAATTTGGATTGCGTTACAATTTTTAAACTGATCTTAAAAGAAAATTCATAAAATAAACTGTGTCTGTGACCATTTAAAAATTATTATTTTCCTGTTATAATTCTGCTAAAGTGGCGATTTTGTACCAGGGGTATATAAAATCATTGTTACTTCCAATAATTTATTTCAACTATCTTTACATGTCACAGAAAATCAAGAAGCACGATTTATTTTTTCAGACATAGCGACGCCTAATACGTACGTCACAACTCTAAGTCTACAGCATACTTCGTTTCTGGAAGGTGGTGGCTCACCAGCATATAACAACGTTCAACATCAGCCGCATACAAGACCACATATAATAAGACCACAGCCGCAAGCGCAGCCACCAGCGGTGAACTTTGGTGACGACGATGCTACTGCACATATTTATACCTTCAACAATGTTGAGCCTTCTTGGACTGATGGTAAGATTCTATAAAGCTTCTTCAGTTCACTATAGTCAGCTAAAAACGCTATAGAGCGAGATCCCAGGACCACCAGATCTCACTTATGTTCTAACAAAGTGTGTGGTTTCGAGTAGTGTTAGGCCTGAATTTAGACATCTTGACGCTTGTAGCGAATAACGCCCTTAGCGATATTTTCGTGGGGTGACGAATGTTGTAACAGCAGCGAATGTAGCAGAGCTTAATATCTAGGCAATGGTTACTTTGCGCTCTCTGATTTACTTACTAGATTCCCAAAAAAGGTGGCAGTCAATACACTTTTGTAAAAAGTATCATTGGACTGCAGTCCAATGATACTTTTTACAAAAGTGTACTATGAGCTTAACGACTAAATAATTCATTTCAGGGAATACCCAATACTTCGTATTGAACGACACTAATCAATACACGCAGCCAACACAGCAGTATCAGCCACCAACGCAACAAATATTCCAGTCCAAGCCAACGTACGAATATGCAGAACACCCTGCCCAGGTCCCAAGTCGAAGACCCGTGAGACCTAATACTCCGGTGCACACAAAACCTGTGCCGACCAGACCTATGTATGAACCTGTTCCAGCAACTAAGCCTAGTCCAGACGATTACATTTACCAGCCGTCTTCGGATACTGCTAGGTAAGGACTCTAAACAGGGTGTAAAGAGACTTCTAGATCTTCGACAGTCGCACGTGTCAGTGGCCCAAAAATCATTAAATCGGTGGTGGAGGTCAAATAAGCTCTATGTAAAATACTGGTATTCAGGTACCTACATCAGGTTAGACTGAAAGCCGATCTCAAAATTAGAATTTGGAATTGGCTAGGCAGATGATTATACATTTATTTATGACATCATAGTTTTCCTAGCTTTGTAGGCAAAGCTTAGGTTGGTGTCTAAGCTTGAAGAAATTATTTATCTCCTTTCTCTGTTCAGTCCAAATCGTTTCTCAAGTACTCCAGAGTCATCGGTTGAATGCGGCGTCGTCTACGGCGGCAATTCACTTCCCCTGATCTACAATGGTGACGCTTACGACAAGGGAGAAGTACCCTGGCTTGTTGCTATCTATAAGTCTGACCAGGCTACTCTTCGGTTCATCTGCGGAGGGACGCTCGTGTCGGATCGTCATGTTATTACCGGTGACTAAACGTTTGTTACTTCTAAATCCCGCGACCGTCCTCAATGCTGTCGCCATTCTTGTGGAGTTCTTCTTTTTTTTTTTTTTTTTGCTGTAGAGTCAATTTTATTGAAAAAATGCTAGTTCACAGACGAACGCCTAAAATACAAGATTTTCGTTTTATTTGCAGCTGCTCATTGCATGCGGAGCCGCAATTCGCTGACCTCCTTCAAGGACATCGTGGTAAAAATTGGGGTGCACAACCTGAATGACTGGAGTAACGATGACGTCGTCACCAGGGGTCTTCTTACTGGCAAATTTCACGATGATTTTAATGCTGCCACGCTCAGAAGTGAGTATATTGATGGCTCTCATAAGCTTATTACTTACTCTAAATCATCAACGTCATCATTTCCCTTGATAATGCCAACCGTAGTCCAAGTTAGTAAGAGCAGAATTTGAGATATATTAAACAATACAAAACACTTACATCTCAATCACATAAAATCACTATTGATCACTATTAGATATCGCACTAGTTTTTTTTTTTTTTTTTTTTTTGGTGTGGCACTAGTTGTACTTTGTGCCATTTTCAGGTAAAAATTTGGGAAACAGAGAAATAAAAAACGAAACGAAAAGAATTACAATGATAGAAAATATGGATCAGGAAAGTCATTAATATAATATAATATGTACAATATAATAAATAATATCATTTTTATACAGAAAAGAGGCAATTAAATCATAATAAATTATTGGGTTATGTAATAAACAAATCATACGAGTGGGGAAAGGGGTTTTTAAACTAATAAGGGAATCAAGGAAATCAGAACGGTCATGACGAGAACATGAAAAAAATATATGGTCCAAGGTACCAACATCTTCCCCACATTCACACATGTTATCCTCTACAATACGGAGCTTGGCAAGATGGCAAGGAGTACATACATGACCCAAACGCATACGAATGATTTGACTAACAATCAATTTGGAGCACTTAACCTTGAAAAACCACGGTTTAATAGGAACATGAGGTTGTATAAAGTAATAATATTTTCCTTTTGTTTGTGCACTCTCTCCCCATGAGACACTCCAGGCATCGCGAAGGTATGACTTGGGTAAATTCATGATATCATGGGAAAAGTTTATATAAGGAAAAGTGTCTCCGTCATAGACAGCCTCCTTGGCCAAAACATCCGCCTTGTCATTTCCCTTTATGCCACTGTGGCTAGGAATCCAAACAAAATGTACAGCTTGCCCCTTCAGCCTTAGTTCATATAATACATTCCGTATATCAAATACAATAGGATAGAAAGCCTTCATTTTAAATGGGAACTTCTCAATTGCCTGTAACGCACTCTTAGAGTCGGAAAATATAACAGTATTTTTTAACTTAGCTAACAAAACATATTCTAGTGCCTTAAATAGGCCAAAGCACTCCCCGGTAAAAACGGAAGACTCCGGAGGAAGTTTTATTTTTTGAATAAGCTTATACTGTGCGTGGTAAACTCCTACACCTACACAACTATCCAGCGTTTTAGAAGAATCTGTAAATATTAGGTGCCAGTCTTTCCATTTATCATCAGTATTACTGATAAATTTAGAATTTGCTCCAGAATCAGTTTTGGCGATACCCATATCATATGTTATTTCAGGCTCTAAAAGTAGAGAGTCAAAAACGTTATCATTAAATATTGCTAGCTTTGGTGCATTATGCACAGGCGATTCAAGTAACTTAAACTTCCTGTAACTAGTAATTAAACAAGGAACAGATTTGCATCTCCAATAGTTGGAGCTTTCAATCAAAGAGTTTAGATTATCTAGCCTAATGATCAATGGATGGTTGGAAAATTGCATGATTTTAAATAGAAACCTATCGGCTAAAAGCTGTCTTCTCAAATATAAAGGAGGTTCATCACACTCTACTTGCAACGCATTTAAAGGGCTCGAACGCATTGCACCCGAAATGATTCTGAGAGCTTTAGATTGAATATTATCTAACTTTTTGAACCATTTTTTACTACCACCTTCTAATAAAAAGGTACCATAATCCAAAATACTACGAATTATAGCATTGTATAACAATTTCTGGTTAAAAGGATGAGCACCCCACCACACACCCGAGAGGCATCTCATAATATTCAACTGCTTTTCACATCTATCCACTATATAACTTAAATGAGATTTACCTGTCATTTTCTTATCCAAAATTAAACCCAAGAATTTAGCTTCCTCCCCAACATTTAGAGTATGATTGCAATAGGAAACTTTAGGTGGAGGAAAATCCCGTTTTCTAGAAAAAACTACTACAGAACTTTTTTTTGCCGATAAATCCAGCCCATTATTATCAAGCCAAGCCTTTAATAACGTGAGAGATTCTGTTAATGAATTACATGCGGTTGGGATAGACATGTTTATTGAATAAATAAGTAGGTCGTCAGCGTATTGTAAAACACTAACGATACCATTTAAGGACGCCTCAAGATCATGTGTATAAATGTTGTAAAGTAACGGGCTAAGTACAGACCCTTGAGGTAATCCCTTATAAACAGTTCGTGAAAGTCTTGAACCTTGGTTTGTTATTACAGATATAAAGCGAACTGATAAGATATTAATAATAAAATTAACTAAAATTGGCGGCACCTGCAATTTCATTAGTTTATTTTTGAGCACTGCTATGATTACATTGTCATAAGCTGCCGAAACGTCTAAAAATGCAGCAACCACCGATAAATTATTAGAAAAGGCCAAATTGATGTCTGTGGTAAAGATACTTAAACTGTCTATGGTACTTTTAGATTTACGAAAGCCGTATTGAGAAATCGAAAGTAAATTATTTCTTTCGATATGCCATTCAAGACGGTTCTTAACCAGGTGTTCTGCAATTTTAGCAATAACCAAAGATAAGGCTATAGGTCGATAAGCAGCCGGATCATCTGGAGATTTTTTAGGCTTTAGTATGGGAACTATTTCTTGAGTTCGCCAAGAGGTAGGAATGTTCCCAGAAATCATTATGGAATTAATTATTTCTAAATAATATAAAAGTGAGGAATCTCCCATATTTGAAAAGAAAGCATAAGGTATTCCATCTTCTCCAGGACAAGAATCTTTAACACTCGACAATACCCCTTTAAGCTCGTACAGAGAAAAAGGTAAGTTTAAACTATTCGATTCTTTTATTCCAGGATATAATGCGCAACAAGGCATCAAAGAATTTTTTTCAGGAGCTGTTGCAGGGGCCAATCTATCAAGGAAATCGTCAGCTAAAGCAGGAGACAACTGAACACCACAACGGTTTTGATTAAAAGCATTCCTAAAACGCTTTATGTTACTCCAGACTTCCGAAGGACAAGTTCTAGGAGAAAGGGAGGCACAAAATGATCTCCATCCCTCAAATTTCCTTTCCCTCAAAAAATCTCTAGTCTCATTCATTACACTAGTAAGTCTATTTAAATTTTCTTCCGACATATCCTCACCATACTTTCTCTCCTCTTCCTTTCTTCTTTGTACTGCATACGAACATTCAGTATTCCACCAAGGAGGCATAGGTAAATTGTTTGTGCGGGAACTTTTTACAGGGAAAATCTCATCCGCTACTTCAAGCATGCAAAGAGCTAAGGCTCGAGAGCAATCATCTTCTCCTCCTTGAAGTATTTCAGGTAACTGTGACACTTTGACTTCAAGGATCTGTTTAAATTTTTCCCAATCAGCTCTACCTAATCTATACTTTAATCGAGGGGGACGCTTTTCAGTGATGGGATATTTGTCAGGAGATGCTATTACTAGGGGAAAATGATCACTGCCTAGTGTAGAAGAAGAGAAGACAGACCAAGTGAGTGATAAGGCCAAACTAGGGGAACAAATCGACAAGTCCACAGCACTCGGCAATTCATTGGGCTTGGTACGTCTAGTCGGTGTCCCAGTATTTAAAACACATAAATTATTATCATCTAATATTTGTAGCAAACGTACACCATCACTTTTATTATCACCGCATCCCCACGTCTGATGATGACAATTAAAATCCCCCATTATCAAGACAGGGCTTTTCAATGAAAAAAAAATATCACTCATCTCTTGTAGAGCAGCGGAGGAAGGCTTTGGAATATATACAGAGGCATATGATACATTATTTACACGTACAGCAACGAAATCAACTAAAGAATAATGATTGGGTAATGTAATTTGAGTAAATGCAACATTGTTTTTGATTAAGATGGCAACACCACCGTAGCCATCAGTTCTGTCGTTACGAATGCAAACATAACCTGGAATACCAAATATTCGACCGTGTTTAAGCCATGTTTCACTCAATGCAACAATAAGTGGTTTATACTTATTAACTAAATACATAAGATCGGTTTTTTTATTAGTCACTGACCTGACGTTCCATTGAATAATCAAATCCATTATCGGTTTTGTCTGTCAGTAATTTACAAATCAGATCAGCGTTGTTCGGTTTTATGTATTTTTTATTTTGTAACATCTTAATAAGACTGTTAATTAGATCCATAATCTGTTCATGATCTTCTTTTTGTTCGGGTTTATTCTGTAGTGCACACCCATTACTGGGACTTGATAAACTAAACTCATTTATTAATGCATTGTGTGCTGCTCTGTCATATCCAGACGCAGATTTAGGAGGCGAACGTGGTTTTTTAAATACTGTTTTTTTATATGAAGTTGTCCTAGGACCATTATTCACATTATCATTAGTGTGGAAGTATGCGGATTTGGAATCTGATTGAGAAATTTTACTACCTGAAACAACTTTATCTGCATAAGACATAGAGGAAGATGGATGCAACTTACTAGCCTCCAAATAAGAAATACTGTAGTAATATTATTACGTACTAACCGACTGAACGTCCTCAATGGTTGACATTTTGTCTGTACATCAATTTTAGGTCAAATCTTCATCACATCCATTATTAGTTTAAGCTTTATTGTTTCACGTTGCTCTTTTATTGCCATCCTTTCATTTAGTTTCATTGTAGATATCGTTTTACTGTAACAATTACGAGTTTATCATTTTCATTTTCATACTACACTATACTCACAAATTGCTCACAGATGATGCGCAACATTATTTACTACACTATCCACGCACCAGAACCTTTAATTCCATCGTATTTCTTCATGTTTTTGCTAACTTTGTGTTTATTAATTCTTTGACATTTTATTGTCAATAATCTGGTCGTCATAGTTACCTTTTAATCGTTCGTGGTTTTCTTTGTGGCCATCCACCGTTTTTGTCTTAAAAGCCAGATAATCGTTCTGGCCTTCTACTTTACACACTCTTTTCGTCTAATTTTCAAACATTTTGCAAATTCCACTTTTGATTTCGAAATCGGCTATATAAGACAGGGCCGCTCTAGACATTCATTCATTTCATCGCTAGCTTTCGTGCGAAGAAAATTATATAGGCCTTGTCCCGGGGCCGACTGCTCCGGGACTCAAGAAAAGACCTCAAACCTCTTGACTTCTCCACCAGTCACCTCAACTAAAACCTGCCTCTGCACTGGGCTTCAGAGGAGGACTGCTGCATCTGCTGTCAACCTTCATCCGGGGCTGGAGTCCTGTGCTGCGAAGCCTGCCTACTGCTGTCAACCTTCATCCGGGGCTGGAGTCCTGTGCTGCGAAGCCAGCCTACTGCTGTCAACCTTCATCCGGGGCTGAAGTCCTGTGCTGTGAAGCCAGCCTACTGCTGTCAACCTTCATCCGGGGCTGGAGTCAGCGGTTGGACCGTTTTTGGCTGACTCGCCCCGGACTGCCGTCGACCCTCTCCTGCGACCCTCTCCTGCTCGTCTTCATCCCGTGATCATCCCTTCACTCCATCCTCATCTTCACTATCATCTTCATTTTGTTACTTTCAGATTTTATTACTAAAATAAATTGTATTACGTTTATCCTCATTTTTTTTTTTATTTATTCTATTTTTTTTTTCTTCATATCTGTCGCTTCACGACAGTTTGGCGCCCAATTGTCTTCAGGTTCTACACTTCTACATAACACTACACATTTCCATCATCACAAAATTCTAAAGAAAACACTTTGTCTAGTGTCCATAAATCAGAGGGAAAATAAGTACCCATTTTAAAAACATTATTTCTGGTGGTCATACACGTAATACTTTTAAGATTGTGGTATCTTACCTTTACATAGTGTGACTCATTATATAAACTAAAGAGGTCATTACTCTTCACTAAACCTTAAAACCTTTATAAAACTTAATACTTCTAATATTTTTTTTTTTTTCTTCTAGAAGGAAACAAGGTATTTTCTTTGAAACTTATCTTTATTTTACCAATATGTATAGAACAATTAAGTTTGAATTTCTTAATAAACCTGAACTCGAATACGAAATTAAGATCAGACTTGAGGAACCAGTAGACACTGTCGTACGGTTAAGAAAGCAAATTCTTCGACTTTCTTCTATTACCTCCTCGGAGGAAATTTTAATCTCACCAATTCCAATTGAGGAAGAGCTCCCTCAAATTAATACCACTATTAATTACTTAGACTTAAAAGTAGATAAACTTCTACACGGTGATTCCAAATACACTCGTCTTATAGAAACTTATCTTAATCATTTATTTTTTAGACTCGAGCGTATAGACGTTGACGTACTGAACTCTGAACAGAAAATTGAGTTTGACGCTTTACGGTCCAAATTTGATAGCCTCAACAACAAATTTGAACCATTCACTTTTCTTCCAGCGGAAAATACTTCCCCTCCTCTCTACGATTTACCTACCTCTCATGACAACTCGGAAACTCCTCCTTCAAATATCCCTCCGTCACAGACCATTCTTGAGGCCCTCCTTCAACAAATTAACTCTACAGTTCCTCCTCAACAAGTGAAGCCTCATATTTTTAAAGATTTAAAAAGATACACTTATAATGGAAAGTCATGTCCTAGGTCGTTCCTTCAAAAACTAGAAGAATATTGCATTTCACGTAGCTTTGACAAAAAACTTTTGATTAATCAAGCGTACGAAATTTTTACAGACAATGCTTTACACTGGTTTAGATTTCAGATTAATTGTAATCCAAATCTGACCTGGCATGAAACTTCTGAGCTTCTTATAAAAGATTTTGGTGTTTTCGATTACGATTACAAATTACTAGAAGACATCAGAAAGCGAACTCAAGGTCTGGATGAAACTATATCGGTCTACATTTCAATTATGTCTGGAATGTTTTCACGCTTGACTAAAAAATTGTCTGAGTCAGAACAATTAGAGATTTTACTGAGGAATATCAGACCGTGCTATTCAGTTTTTGTGGCATTAAGAGATTGTACTACTATTGACTCTCTCTTAGCTGTTTGCCAGATTTACGAAAAATTCTTGGACAAAGATAAAAACTTTAAAGAACCATCTTTGCAACAAAATACTTTAGCAGCTGAATTTAGCTACAAACCTCGTATACCAGTTACTAATTCTTCCTCTGTAAATTTTCAGAAACCTCCTCCTCAGTACCTCCAAAAACCAAAACAAATTAACACTCTGACTCGATCTGATCCTCCTCAACAGAGTAGCTTTTGCGTTCGTTGTCGTGTGCATGGACACACCTTAAACACTTGTAAGAAACCTCACTTCATTATTTGCTTCAAATGTGGTTTGAAGGACTTTAAAACTGCTGATTGCCCTAAATGCAATCCTAAGCCTGGTACTAGCTCAAAAAAACTAACAACTGACTTGAAAAGTGAAAATTTCGACGTTAATGATTGGAATAATTGGATCAAAACTCTTAAAAATTTCTTTTCTTACTACAAAATTTCTTCAACCCTTTACTCTAATGACAATGGTTCCAAACGCCCTTTCATTAACGTGCGAATTATTAACTTAAACATTTCTGCCTTACTTGATTCAGGTAGTTCTGTTACCATACTTGGCAACAATTCTCACCTGGAAATTCTTAAATTAGGTTTCAAGCTTTTCAAGTCAGACTTAATTACTGTCTCAACTGCTAGTAACCAAAAAATTAAATCTTTAGGATATTTTGAATTACCTATTTTCTTTAATGACCAGACTCATTTAATTAAAGCTTATGTTTTTCCAGAATTATTCCCCTCTCTTATTCTTGGTATTGATTTCTGGAAAAAATTTAATCTTCTTCCTACTATTTTATCTTCTGTTTGTCAGTCGAACCTTAAATGTTCATCTATTCAAGATGCGGAGAAAAAGATACTACCTTATGAACATCTTAGTACAAATCAGAAGGATATTGCAGATAACATTATCCAACGCTTCAAGAGTATCTCATTTGAAGAAAAAGGCATTTTGGGACGTACTCATTTAATTACACACAAGATCGACACAGGTGATTCTCTCCCCATCAAGCAAAGATGTTATCGATTGTCCCCTGAAAAACAAAAAGCTTTAATCAACGAAGTGGATAAAATGTTGAAATGGAATGTCATTGAACAATGCGAAAGTCCATGGCTATCTCCGGTGCTTATAACTCCGAAGAAGAATGGAGAATGGCGTTTCTGCGTCGACAGCAGGAAACTTAACTCAATCACTCGTCGTGATGCCTACAGCCTCCCACTTATAAGTGAGATTCTTGACAATCTTAAAAACGCCAAATATCTCTCAAGTATCGACATTGCGAAGGCCTTCTGGGAAATTTCTCTCAACCCTGCGGACAAAGACAAGACTGCCTTTTATGTACCCGGAAGAGGCATGTACAGATTTAAAGTAATGCCCTTCGGCTTAACTAACTCTCCTGCTACTCAACAGAGACTAATGGATATGCTGTTTACTCCAGATTTTGACAACAAAGTATTCTGTTATCTCGACGATATCGTAATTATAAGCGATACCTTCGAAGAACATATTTCTGTTCTCTTAAAAGTTCATGAAAAACTCTCTTTTGCCAATTTAACTATAAATTTTGAAAAAAGTCAATTCTTCAGGAAAGAACTCAAGTACCTCGGTTTTGTTGTAGGTGAATATGGCCTGAGAGCTGATCCTGACAAAATTCGAGCCATTTTGGAATATCCTACACCATCCTCTAGAAAAGAAGTACGTAGATTCATCGGTACTTGCAGCTGGTTCCGAAGATTCATTGCAAACTTCAGCACAATTGCTTCTCCACTTAACAGGCTAACTTGCTCTGGGAAGATTGCCCCTAAATTCGTTTGGAACCCCGAAGCAGAATCGGCATTCGTGAAACTTAAAGAAGCTTTGGTTACTACTCCTGTTCTCGCTTGCCCAGACTTCAACCTCCCATTCTCTGTACATTGCGATGCATCAAATTTTGGCATAGGAGCAATGCTTACACAACATCAAAACGACAAGGAAGTTGTTATTGCTTACATGAGTAAAGCTCTTAATAAAAACCAGCAGAACTATTCTACAACAGAAAGAGAAACTCTAGCCGTAATAACTGCTCTAGAACACTGGCGTTGTTACCTAGATAATGGTAAACAATTTACAATTTACACAGATCACGCTGCTCTTAAATGGTTCCAGAACTTATCCAATCCTTCAGGAAGACTGGCTCGTTGGACGCTACGCCTATCTTGCTTCAACTTCATTCTAAAACATAAAAAGGGTAAAGATAATGTTGTCCCTGACCTACTATCCAGATCAAAAACTCATGACTCTGAAGATTCTCAACGTCAAGGTGTAAATCCTATTTTAACGGACGAATCAGTTCCTAATCGTGACTTGGAACACTACAACAAGATTTTACTTGGCTGTCAGAACAATCCTGATTCTTATCCAAACTATACGGTTAAAGAAAACAAGCTCTATCGTTGCATTCACTCTCCTCATGCTCTGAACGATGACTTCACTTGGAAAGAAGTTCCACTTCCACATGAAAGACAGGCTATTATCGAAAGGAATCACAGTCCTTCTCAAGAACCTCATCTCGGAATTTTCAAAACCTACAAGAAGCTTTCGTTACGATATTACTGGTCTGGCATGTTTAAAGATATCGCTAAATTTATCTCTACTTGCGACATTTGTCTTGCTTATAAACATCCAAATCATTCTCCTTATGGCCCTATGGGTAAGCCAAAAATTTGCTCGAGACCTTTTCAATCTATATCGCTTGATCTTATGGGTCCTTTTCCCATGACCAGAAGACGTAATCAACATATTTTAGTTATTAATTGTACCTTTACTAAATATACTTTTATCTTTCCCTTAAAACGTGCTACTGCGTCTAACATAATTAATATTTTAGAGAATTCCGTATTTCTCATCCATGGTGTTCCACAAACCATTATCATGGATAACGGTCCCCAATTTCAATCCCGTGAATTTACTACATTTCTTAATAAATATAAAGTCCCTTTTATATTCTACTCTCCATTTTACTGTCCCCAAGTCAATCCTACAGAAAGGTATAATAGGACCATCATCACGGCTCTAGCTACTTTGGTAGGTGATGATCATCGAACCTGGGATATTTATCTCCCAAAAATTCAACACGCGATAAACAGTTGTGTTAATGCTATAACTGGTTTTTCTCCAAACTTTTTAGTATTTGGTCGGGAAACAGTTCCTTGTGGTTCATTCTACACTCCAACTCAAAATCTTGAGGAAGTTGTTTTTCTACCTCGCGATGTCTACGCTACAAATATTGGTTTCCTCTCGTCAATTTTTGATAAGGTTCAAACTAATTTATACATAGCACACGCTAAGAATAGCGCTCGCTATGACCTACGTCGGTCATTTAAAGAATTTAATGTCGGTGATACAGTTTGGCGTAAGAATTACGTACAAAGCAACGCGGGTTCGTACTTCAGCGCAAAACTGGCCCCTAAATTTCTAAGATGCAAAGTCTTTAAGAAACTCTCGCCCTTAGTATACATATTAGAAGATACTAATGGAACGAAAAATAAATGGCACATCAAAGACATTAAAATCTAAACCTCGTCTTCATCGAATCATCTTATTTAGATAGTTAATCTCTCATTAGCTCATTTATCAATCGCTTAAAATTAATCTTTATTTTTGTTTTGAATACGAGTTTTTAAACTCACTATTCAACGTCCTATGCGGCGTTACTTTTAACTTGTCTTTATTTTGTGATTTAGAGCTTACTGCTCTTATTCTTCACTTCTACAAATGAGGTCAGAAGATCACTAGTTCAGATACCTTTACTTTAGAGCCCTACCGCTCGAATCTATCTTAGACTAAACTAAATAGTCATCTTAATAATTATATAATTATTCCTTTATAGGGTTTTCTTCGAGCGGCTGACTACTCGTAAAATAAGCCTTAGGTCAATATATTTTTCACCCAGGGAGCGGTTGATTACTCCCTAAATAAGCCTTAGGTCAATATATTTTCCACCCATGGAGCGGTTGATTACTCCCTAAATAAGCCTTAGGTCATATTTAGGAACATACTTCTAGAGTGGTAGTCATTGACTGTGAACTCCACCCTTACCATTATGTAGATGATAGTATACCTGAGGAAGAATGAATGTCTGTTAGATGATTTCTGTTTGGACGAAGTAATGTTTCAAGGATTTCTCTCGAACTTTAAACATAAAATTTTCTCTGAGTCGAAAATTTTCTGGGGTTGTCGGGGAAATGTAGTAATATTATTACGTACTAACCGACTGAACGTCCTCAATGGTTGACATTTTGTCTGTACATCAATTTTAGGTCAAATCTTCATCACATCCATTATTAGTTTAAGCTTTATTGTTTCACGTTGCTCTTTTATTGCCATCCTTTCATTTAGTTTCATTGTAGATATCGTTTTACTGTAACAATTACGAGTTTATCATTTTCATTTTCATACTACGCTATACTCACAAATTGCTCACAGATGATGCGCAACATTATTTACTACACTATCCACGCACCAGAACCTTTAATTCCATCGTATTTCTTCATGTTTTTGCTAACTTTGTGTTTATTAATTCTTTGACATTTTATTGTCAATAATCTGGTCGTCATAGTTACCTTTTAATCGTTCGTGGTTTTCTTTGTGGCCATCCACCGTTTTTGTCTTAAAAGCCAGATAATCGTTCTGGCCTTCTACTTTACACACTCTTTTCGTCTAATTTTCAAACATTTTGCAAATTCCACTTTTGATTTCGAAATCGGCTATATAAGACAGGGCCGCTCTAGACATTCATTCATTTCATCGCTAGCTTTCGTGCGAAGAAAATTATATAGGCCTTGTCCCGGGGCCGACTGCTCCGGGACTCAAGAAAAGACCTCAAACCTCTTGACTTCTCCACCAGTCACCTCAACTAAAACCTGCCTCTGCACTGGGCTTCAGAGGAGGACTGCTGCATCTGCTGTCAACCTTCATCCGGGGCTGGAGTCCTGTGCTGCGAAGCCTGCCTACTGCTGTCAACCTTCATCCGGGGCTGGAGTCCTGTGCTGCGAAGCCAGCCTACTGCTGTCAACCTTCATCCGGGGCTGAAGTCCTGTGCTGTGAAGCCAGCCTACTGCTGTCAACCTTCATCCGGGGCTGGAGTCAGCGGTTGGACCGTTTTTGGCTGACTCGCCCCGGACTGCCGTCGACCCTCTCCTGCGACCCTCTCCTGCTCGTCTTCATCCCGTGATCATCCCTTCACTCCATCCTCATCTTCACTATCATCTTCATTTTGTTACTTTCAGATTTTATTACTAAAATAAATTGTATTACGTTTATCCTCATTTTTTTTTTTATTTATTCTATTTTTTTTTTCTTCATATCTGTCGCTTCACGACAATACATGAATGAGCCATAGTGTTTTTGATATCTCTTTGTCTCTTAAACTCAGGGCATGCTTTATTTATAGCAAAGTGAAAACCAGAACAATTTATACAAGATGCACAATCCTCCTCAATGTTACAAGATTCAGCTGAATGATTTTGTCCACATTTAAAACATCTTGGCTCTGCAGCCCTACATTGTAATTTTGTATGTCCGTACCTACAGCATCTGAAACACTGAATGGTGGGGTACACATATATGTCAACATTTAATGCATTATAGCACATGAATATTCTCTTTGGTAGAACTTGTCCATCAAAAGTTATAACAATGGATTCTGAAGGTTTCCAAACTGGACTACCGTTAATCTGCACTTTATAATTTAACCTCCGAATTTTAATGACCTTTCCACACCCAACGGGTGTAGAAATATTTGCTTCAATTTCATCAAATGACCATTCTGAAGGAACACCACGCACAATACCCATTCTAGTTACATTGAAAGTCGGGATAAAGGCTTTGAAACCATTAGTACTTAATAAGTTAGATTTTAAAAAATCATTTGCATCATGGAAAGTCATAAATGCAACTGCACACTTATTGCGGCCTATCCTTTTAATGCTTCCATTAATTATATTTTTAAATCCTCCCCGTTTCATAAAGTTTCCAAACGCAATGGGATGTAATACAGTTCCACTATTAGGTAACTCGGTGATGCGCTGTACATGTATCAAATAAGGAGATACATCGGAATGTATGTACTCCCTCCTACCAACCGGCTCAAAACTTGCTTGACTAGGCTTTGACTGTGACTCAAGTTGGGATGATGCTTGGTTACTATGGGTATTTTCAAGAACAGTCTCTTGGGGTTTACAATTACAATCCATTATACTGATTTCATTCTGGCCATGACCTTTTCTGCTGCGTTTGCGAATTTTACAGGATTTGCAGATTCTCCTGCGTTTACGCGAAGATTTTTCGCTACTGTCAGTAGCCACTGAACCATCAGTGTCCATGCCACTTTTATCTTTATCATTAACATTCTGTGACATGATAGTCACATAGTTTGCGACATCCTCGGGGGGATTTAGGCCGCCGCCTAAATCCCCCTGCAAGTTATTAGGGGGGTTGTTCATACAACCCGGACTTAGGGACTAAACATACAATAAGTATAAAAGACTTACCAAATAAGCACCTACGAACACTACTACAAATATATACAATTATTATACAAAATTATATACAAAAATAAGACTCAACTGATCCGTTTTACAATAAAAATGAAATTTCAAGAATTTGAAACAACCGCGCGCAACCGAAGTTTCCCGCCTTTTTTTCTATCGCACTAGTTCACTTCGATTCGGTTCCTATTTTTTTCTTTTTTTTAATGGCATCTTGCAGTTCAACCTAAAGAGGTTGTCGTCTGCTTAACCGGACTATTCTGTCGGTGCCTCGAGTGTAAAGCCTCCAGCCAGGGTAAAAACTTACAAACTAAGCGACTACACGCTAGGGCGCCCCCTGCGGGCTAATTAGATACCGACCGATCCTTCGAGAAAGTTCCACAACTTTCTGGAACCTTCTTCATAGTTCCATAGTGAAACATTCTAGGATTACTTTCCACTTTTCTAGATAGTTCTATAGTGGAACATTTTAGACTCTAACGTTATCTAGACTGTTCAACGGAACAATAGTAATACCTAGAATATTTGAAACTTTTCAATAGTTCTTTGCTCGTGAGTCGTGATTTTGCTGTTTCATATCTTTGAAGTTCGTGCCACTAATCTCCCCACCTCAAACACTAGAAAGTGTTTTGGAAGACTGCCTTTTATTATTTAAAAACGATGGAAAGTCCAACCTATCTCTCGAAGGTTTTATTTTTCATAAAATATGTTGTGAAGATCCAGAATACAATGTTCGTAACAACATAAAGTTTTAATAAGAACAGTAGGAGAAAAACGCTTTTAAAAATTGTTAAGTGTTTACACATTGGTGCTTGTGACTGCACTGTTTAATTACATAGTTTCATGTGCATTCAGTAAAAATCTGTTATTTTGAATTTACAAACGGACACTTCAATTTTGCTAATTTGTATAGACTAAGTTATGATCAGCATATCCTTCGGTGTCTCATTCATCATTATTTGAAGCAACCTACGTATATGTCACCGTAAAATTGTAAATAATAATTTAACAGGGCTATCACAATTTTTCTTATATTATAGTGTTAGACTCTTAAAACACCCAAATACAAGACAAATTGTGATTCTTATTCGCGACAAGAAAAGATTGTGAACACGGAACGCACCTCACGCGCTAATTGGTTGAACTTGAACGTCACGTGCCCCGCGCTGCCATATTTGTTTGTCAATTCGTTTCGAATTTTTGATTTTTTGGTGACTGTAAATTGATTTCGTATTGAAAATAACTCAAAACTTTAGAATTACTTATATGAAATTGCGGTGGAAGTAAAATGAATCTGTGATTAACCAAAGAAAAAAAAAACGGCCTACTGTAAGACCGACCAATCAGGGACTGGTTCACGATCTTTCGAGAGTTTACAATCTCGCGAGATAGATTATAACTAACGGTATTTAAATTGTCAAACACGTTATATTGTAATCTATTTAGCGATATTATAAACTCTCGAATTATTGTCAAATGAACATACTGCTTACAATAAAACGCATTATTTTTCGTGAAATGCATGCGATGGTAGTCAACTCACGCGGTGTGGAGGGAGAGAGGGGTCCCCCTTGCCTAGTGGTACCACTCTCATGAAAAGATACTGTACCATTCCTGAGAAATATCGATTAATATAACCTAACCTTAAAACTTTATATTCCCCTAAAAAGCGTAGTCGACGGAGCCCCGCTTCGCGGGGCCCCTTTTTCCGAGTGCAGGGTTTAAAGGAACAGGAAGGGTAACTAACCTAACGGGGGGGTGCCCCAAGTCCCGATTATGGGGGCAGAGATACTTCCATATGTTCAGTTGACAATAATTCGATAGTTTACAATATCGCTAGAGAGAATCACGTTATATTGTAATGTAACGTATTTGAAAATTTTACGGTGACATATACCTACACAGCGACACATCGAACTATACATATCAGGATAACCTGAGCTCGCTTTGTATGAACTTCCCGAACAATGAGAGATCAGTTTTACGTAGCTTGTTGGTCTTCAATCTTCATGCTAACCACATCCGGACGCCAGAGCTATGCGTTTATATTTATGTCGTCTTCAATCTGTCAGCTGAAGATCAGCCCAGACTGTGTTTTGTTTTCCGTAAGCCTGTGCGTCTGGTTGTTTCGACATGGGTATTTGTTTCACTGCGCCAATGCTTGACTCCTACCGTACTTGTTTCAGATGACATTATGATACTCACTCTGGAGAAAAGCGTCAAGTTCACCCAGGTCATCCGTCCAGCTTGTCTGTGGGCTGGCGACACCGACCTCTCGGTAATCGTAGGAAGGTCTGGAACTGTAAGTACTACACTAAAAATGGATGGCAGCCGTCCACGCAATATGTGGACCACACTTAGAGTTCGCGTGCATTCATAAAAATACTCTCAAAAGATAGATCTCGTTGAAATTAAGAAATAAGTTAAGAATCACATCATATTTTTTAAACATGTTTCGTTAGGAAACGCTGTTGAATTGAAAGAGCAGAGGTGGCTCGTTTAAAAGCACCACATGGCAGGAAGCTAAAAAGTATATAAAGAAGTTAACAGTGGGACACATTCAAAGATGGTGGAATTGAATAGTTCCAAAAATGATCAATATTGGGAAAGATGGCACTAGTAGTCGACTCAGTAATATTAAGCTCCGAACACACTAGCCATCTTGAAAAACGTGTGTCGCGACTGTGTTTTAAGATTTAATACTTTCGTTTTTTCTATGTTTATTTTTAAGGCGTTTATATCTAACCATGTAATAATTGTATTCAAGGTGTTGTTTTTATTACACTTATGCAATTCACAATTTTTATCATCTAAAATAACTCTTGTGTCATCAGCAAACAGAACGCAATCTTGGTCTATCGTTTGTGGAAGATCATTTACGTATATAAGGAATAACGGTGGCCCTAAAATGCTTCCCTGCGGAACACCAAAGTAATTGATCCGGGGTTGAATCCAGGGATGGCATAGCTTCCTTGCATTGCCTACAACCTTGTGTCGAGGTCCACCATTTCTCCGCTTGTATTCGGGTGTGAAACATTAACCAATCTCTTAGCTGCTTGAAGGGAATGGGCACAATGGGTTCGGGTCCGTAGGGTTTTGTGCAGGATCGTCTTCTGGCAAGTTCATCAGCCGCATTGTTACCGAGTGATCCACTGTGACCTCTAATCCATTGCAGCGTTACCATGCTGTGATTCAGCACCGTGATTCGTTCTAGGGCCTTGCGGCATAATGCTAGTGTTGGTCTCGACGTAATTTGGTTACTCTTTAGGAATTGAAGGACTGAGGCACTGTCGGAGAGTATTCGAATGTTGGTATCCGTAACCTCCCTGGCCTCTATAGCGTGTGCTGCTTGGATAATACTTTCACACTCTGCTTGGTAAACAGAGTTGAACATTCCAAGAGATTTGGATATTTTAATGTTTAGGTCGTCGGAGAACACCCCGACGCCTGTCCCATCGTTGGTTTTTGATCCATCAGTGTAGATCCTAAGCTCTTTTGTGCCTGAGTAGTCACACAACTCCTCTATGAGCTCTATGTTGTAGTGTTTTTTGAAGCAGTGGGTCTTCAGGGTTCTATCGATTGGTGATGCCTCATCATCGGCCGTTCCTTGATTGTTCCGTGAGTGCCACGCAGGCAAATCTTTGTAGTTTCTCGAGATCCTTTTGGGTCGTACTTAGGTTGGTCCTACGCCACCATACTGAAGAGCCGTATATAATAATTGATCGGACAACTGTGGTAGGTATGCCAGTAGGTGATTTTGGGGCTTATGCCCCAGTTTCTCCCGAGGAGTCTCTTAAATTGCCATAGGGATATACTGGCTTTTGTGATGATGTAATCAGTGTGTTTTGCCCAGTTAAGCTGTTAAACAGCCTACCACAGAACATATAAAAGAGGTTAGAAGGGCCTTGTGGGCGGGGCAGGCGCGCTGCTCATTTATTTGAACGCTCATATGTCACCGTAACATGTATGTGTGAGTGCACATCAAGCACAGTTTTTGCGTTAGTTTGAATTTGGTTTGAAATTAGTAGCAAGCTCGCGATCTAAGTGTGAGTAGTTTACTATGTGCGTAATGCACGTACGTATGGTTTTTTTGCTTGCAGTGGAGTTAAAGAGCGGGAGACAAGCGGTGACACGCGTTCTAATAGAAATCAGGAACTATTTTCTTTCGGATTTGAATAGATTTGTCGCTTTAGTTCTTAAGTGACGGTTTAAATGTTGCTACAGATTACAACACTACATTTTGTCGGCAGGTGGCCGGTTGGGGAGACCAAGGCGTAGGGGGCATAGGCAAACAAGGCGAGCCCCATAAGGTGGACATCCCTATAGTCAGCACCAATGACTGCAGGGCCAGCAAGTCTGAGTTCCACGAAGTCACCTATGACAATACCTTATGCGCAGGTATGTAATGAACTTATAATGCCATTCTTAATTTGTACTATGTTGAGTTTGACGTACTTACCTAAAACTACTATAAAGTATTGCCCTTGGGGTCGTCGGTTACAGCAAAAAAATGCCTTTTTTCTTTGTAGCCTGTTTATTTTAATTTTTTTTCTTCCTTTTGTAGACACTCTGTACAAGTTTTCAGCTTGTTTGCTAAAATAATCTATAATGACATTCACTTCGACAGGTGATCGAAAAGGCTCGGGCCCTTGTGTAGGGGACTCCGGTGGCGGCATGTACCTGTATGAAGGCGGCAGGTGGCGGATCCGGGGCGTAGTCTCCATATCCCTGCGCCCCGAGAACGGAGACCTCACCTGCAATCTTAATGAATACGTTGTGTTTACAGACACTGCGCAGTTCTTGCCCTGGATTAAAAGCGTAATAGCACAGAACTAATACGATTTAAATATATATGAACCCAGCATGCCTGAGAGATATTTCTCGACGACATTAAATCTAAGTCGGAGGCCCATGGGTGGCTTAAAAACTCTGACACGAGGTTAGCCAGCAAACGATAAAAAAAGAAAGAGTATGTATTTTATTATGTCTGTTACTTGTTAAGGCCGGTCGGGGTTGTCAACGCTGCGCAGACGTGACGTTGACGTCGCGAGTCTCTAGTGGCAAATGCAGACGTTGAAGAAACACCGACGCTCGTATAACGCCAGTGGGATAGGGACCTAACTATGCAAAGGTGCAGAATAAAGTCAATGAGCTCGTAAGCAAAGTTGATTTTGAATCTGATAGAATGATCGACTGGTAGAACAACACCTCCCGCGTCGCGGTAGGCAATTCTTTTGTAAAAGTACTCAACTGTTTCTGCTTTTGTAAGCGCTAATACCAGTGGATGAAATTATTTCCTAGCTTCAGACGAAACAAAAGGTGAAACCTGCCAAGGAACAAAAAACACCATTAAGTAAACCGACGGCCGTTATTTAGGCACCTTTTTGTTTACCTAAACCACTTTTTTATTGTAACTTATTAAATGAATCCGTCCAAAATTAAAATTACGTATTATTATAAATGCGCTTTGACGTGGAGTTGCGGACACCAGGCTGTTGCACAATACAATACAATACGTCGAAATAAAGTCTACAAAGTTATTAATTAATAATATTATTAAATAGATTTAGTTATGTCAGAAAATGTTAGTACCTACCTGCCAATAATTTATAGTCAAATGTGCATTTTTATATTATTTCTAAACCAAAATAAAAAGATTAAGGTTGTAGCGCCATGGTTGCCCGCGAAATTCAAATATTCTTGCGGTTTTTGCAATTAGCCGGTCAATGCCAGGTTGTACCTATGTTAAACAAAATATGATTCCGGATGTATTTGAAGAATAAAATTATAATCAATACAAGCAAACTCTATTCAATTCTACAAGTTCACTTAATCCCACTGAATGACTCTATCATGAAATAGAAATGGATGACTCCAAATTAAATTAAAATCACCAATACCACTATTCGATTTTTATAATTATAACTCTGTGAAGCCATACTTATTTGGTATGGAAGCGAATCATGTTTTAATCAAAATACGACCAGGGCCTCAAGTCTGCTATTACAATAGTGTCAGAATAGTCTATCATTGATTTCTTAATTGTTGATTTTGACAAGATTGGTAATGTACTAATGCAATGGAGTCATTATGATTTTCCAGTGGTCAACCACTGACACTCTATTGAAAGAAATGGCGTAGAATCTCGTTAAAATCTCGTTTATAATGACAAATGTGTAAAAATTATACTTACATGAAATCTGGCATGAATAAATGTTCAAATTTAGTAGTAGATTTCGAAAGCCATATTTGTACTAACGGGTTTTATAATACTGGCAATACGACAATGCCATTTAACACAAATCTATTACGAGATCATTGAACGACCAAAGAACGACCATTATGAATTTAGCAGATTACGAACTTATAGCAAAATGACAAAGGGATCGTGTTCGAATGACGAATTTATAAAAATAACATACTAGGGTCCCGGGGCCTAGCTAGCTAACTTCTTACTACTTCAGATTGCTTATAACACTAATAAATAATATGTAAAAATATATATAAATTAAATCTGACGGGTTTTATAATAATGGCAATCTGACAATGTCATTATGACACAATTCTACTAAGAGACCATTGACCAACCAATGATCAACCATTATGAACTTAACAGATTACGAACTTTTAGCAAAATGATAATAGGATCATGTTGGAATGACGAATTAACTTATAAAAATAGCAGACTTAGGGCCCTGACACTGATATGCCACTGGCAAAAAAAAGTAAGAATATTTGAATAAGGCGGGCTACCCTGTCGCTTCCACGTAAAGACTATTAATAGTTTTACAGCGTTATGAGACCACCAAAATAATGAATTCTGTGATAGCATATTTATGAGAGAAAATGGACGCTTTTTCTGTCAAGAATATAACAGAATCCATTATTTATTATAAAATAAGTTTATTTAATGTCTGACTCGCCAATAAATGAATAAATTATAACAATGTGTAGTTTTCCTTGTTTCTGTATCATCTGTTTGGAAGCTATCATACGAGTTGATCTCCTGTTGTCTTCAGCGGGCCTAAAATGGTCGCTTTTAGCAGAACATAATGTGAATCACGTTAAAAAATGTAATTTCTATAAATGGACTTTGTAATCATAACCATGAAGTCTATTTTAAGAATTTTGAACTTTTAACGTGATTCATAATATGTTCTACTAAAGCGGCCATTTTAGACCCCTGGCCTGCAAGGCGTTAGGGGAGCACGTGCAATACGCAGCACGACCACGACTTGGCGCATGACCGGCGCGCGAATCTTGCGCGAACCAAAAGGACCGGGAAATCCCGGATTTTTACATCGTTTTACTAACCGGGATTAATTAAACCAAATCCCGGTTCTTAAAAAAAAAAAACAGTTCGTGTTTAGAATTTTAATTTTTAGTCCGACCGCTTATGCTACACATGCTACCTAGTACAAGAGCAAGTTATTTTACAGCAAATGCTACTTAGAAGCATTCAACTAGCATGTCTTCACGAAGAGAGCATACACACAGAGAGGCACAGAGAGCAAAGATCGCATGCTGCTTAGTAGCAAACAAGCATGCTTATTAGTAGCATGTGTATTTCAGGCCACAAATTTCATGTAATAAACAGATACGATAAAAGAAAACAATAATCGGCGAAATCCAGAAACTATAAACAGAAGGCCGAAGAACAGGTTCTGCACTCCCCCTAATAGCTATCTGGCATTTACACCCTTTGTTATTATTATGGTCTAGTAGACTCATCTTTCATGGGGTACTGTTTGAGATGCTTTTAATAAAATTCCACAAAGTATTCTTGAGCTGAATGAGACTAAATTTAAAACATGCATTAAACGCACACTATGTCAGCAAGCATATATGCAAAAATGCTTGGCTCAATGCTGGTCCTGCTCCACAAGGACAGGGGCGCAAAAATTGATAGCATTAAATGGTATATTATGTTGGAGCTGCTGAAGATTGTAGTATTATATAATCGCATACCCCATATTGTGTGAGCACTATGTACTAGAAAGCTATCATTCACTGGAAACCTACTTTAGTTTTTGACTTGAATGTGCCCTGGCGGTTAAGAGTATGTCATGCTCAATCAAATGTCTCGCTGATGGTGGCGCGTGTGTCGGACCATGTAGTTCCCTTCAAAATGGTTGAGCTGAATGGTGCTGATCCATGCGTCATGTTCGTGAACGGGCGCTGTCAGTTGTGACTGGTCATCTCTTAAATGCCATGGCTTATTTGAATGAATTATTTTGTTTTTTACTATGGACACTTTTAACGTGCACATCTTGCTACATTGTTCTCACATAATTTACCATCTCAACATGAATGATGTAACCAAGATTTTGTAACAATAATTTGATTTAATTAGTTCTGACCGGACTGTCCGCGATTCGCGGAGACAATCAAATTAAATTGCCCTTATGAAAAGGAACTTACCTGGTGCCGGTGGGCTGAAGGGGATGGCCAGTCCTTGATCAAGCCGGTTCTGGTATTGTCTGTCTGTGTGTGTGCGTGTATAGTGTTATGATGTGGTGGGTGGATTTGCAGATCCGACTATGTTTCAACAGACGCTAGTCTCAGTAGCGCGTAACAGGTCGGAATGCAGCACTGGTAATAGTTCAAAGGCACCTCCGTCAACACTTTTCACAATTATAATGTTCAATTTTCACCTCGCACGCGGGGCTAAGCATAACCTCAAACCGGCGCTTTACAATTAACAAATAAACCCGGTTTCTGACACAAATGGGGGCGTTTTGTCCAATTAACACTGAATCACATCCAAAATCTTGCAAACAAAAGGGATTCACTTGGATTTTCCAACTATCTTAATCAATCAATAAAATCGATGTAATCTCGTAAGGAATCAAAAGGACAAGAAACAAAACGTCAAGCGATGACAGTTGATATAACAGTGACAGTCCAAACGTCAAACAAACTGTCAGATGCTCGAACGACAAGAAATGCGTTCGGAAACACGCATGGTACGAAACAAGGTCTAACAACAATAATTGTTTACACTGGATACAGGGACATAATTCATTCATAAAATTAAATAACAGCGCAACAATTACTTATAGGTACACACCACATGTACAATACAATAAATTCGGAGAGATTGAGAGACTGAATTAGAGATAAGCTAACTTAGTAAGTACTAAGCGCCAATGTTTAATTAAATTAAACTTGAGATGTGAAAACCAGAATTTGAAAAAATCGTTTGTAAAAATAAATGGAATTAAATTACTTATGAAAATGACAACATTATTAAATGGCTAAAAAAAAAAAAAAAAATTAAATTGCATTGTTGAGTTGGAATTGATAAATTATAAATAAAGATCGACATAAAATAATAATTACCTATGATTTGGCACTGTAAAGTTGGCAGTTCTGCATACAAGCCAAGTAGCGAAGTGTTTCTGAACGGAATTATAGGCACGGGTCTGTTCTACGAGTCGACTCCACTGCACTTAATTCATGCATGTTGACAACCGTGCCCATACTTGCTTTTTATTTTCGGACCGTAAATACGTGAAGTTATATAATTGTTTGCTGTAGACGGGGCGTGGCCGCCACAAAATTGCAATAACCAAAGGAATTCTTAGAGGGCTAAAGGTCAGTATTTTTATGCATAATTATAAGGAAAAAATAGTATTCCTATGAGATGAGAAAACAAACTGTTGGTTTTTAGTTGGTAAAAGTCGTGGACGACAACAATCGTGTCGTCCTATATGTGAACACCTCTATTTAAATACACAAGCCGCTACACGATAATCTGTCGTCAAGACAAAGTCAGCGACCTAATTTTTAAAGTAAATAAATAGAGAGAGGAAAAGCGCTTTATAACTTATATCTATTTTCTTCTATTTTCACCTTTCTATTGAACCATGTTCCGACTTCTATACAGCCTCTAAATTACAGCGCGATGAAAAATTTAAATGACATACTTAAAGTTAAGTATTAATTAAGCAATTCGTGCGAAATTATTTCCAAAATATCAAAAATGCACAACGTTAATGTTGAAGTTTTCACTTCTGCCGGTACTCCCGGCATGGAACTCGTTGTTTTTTTTTAATAACTAGCGGACGTCACGCGGATTCACCCGCGTTGTTCCCGTTCCCGTGGGAATACGGGAATAAAACATTGCCTATATTACTAAGTAACGCCAGATTTTTAAAAATCTTTTAGGTAGATTTAGAGTTAAATCGTAACAAACACACAAACACAAAAAATCAAACCTATCCTTTATAATAGTACCTGGTAGACAACTGCTAAAAGAGATGATTTTTATTTTGTATTCACATTTACCATATCATGAGGTAATTATTAATAATGATGAATAGTTATTAATAATTTTCAATTAATCATACACTTACCGTAACATAGGTACCTATTAAATATTTTTGTGCGAGTCAGTCTGTGGGTTACCAAACTAAAACGGGAATGGCGATTAATCGTTAATGTCATACCATTTTCCTTGACATAATATGGCTGACTATCTTGTCTTACACATGCATGAAAACGATTATCTACTTTAATTTCCATAAAGAAATGTACCTACGCCATATGAAAGCTGGATCGCGTGATGACTTTCACAGTATAATGTCAAGGCATTTTGCCATGGTGACGGACTGCAGATATTGAGTCCATATTTATTCTGCAGAAAAAAGCCATCAGAGCCTTAGACAATCTTCGTAGGCACGATTCTCTAAGGGAACTTTGTTTAAGAATATTGGCATCATTTTGGCGGTACATTGACAATTTATCTACGAAAACATAAGGTACGAGTATACAGGGTGTAAACCACCTCATCACGAAGCCGGCAACCAAGCGTTCTGTACATCAAACTAAGTAACTTTACGCAAAAATTATTGCTGGGAAACGGGGAGTTTTTTTTTTGGGGTGAAAAATCATGTTTTGTGATAAAACTCGATGTAACGCACTCAAAACATTGTGCTGATGAATGGAATGAATAGCACGGGGGTCGTGGAGGTGTTTAAAGTAAAAATCTTACCTTAAAAACTTGCATTTAAAAAAAAAAATTGACAAAAAGTTGGAACTTTGACCCTCAATATCTCCGTAACTAGAAGGTTCCCAGGTATGGTGTAGAACAAAAAAATGATCGTAATGACGGGGAGAACAAGTACCTTTCGGCTTCGTTAAGAGGTGTTTTACACCCTTTATAAGTAAAAAAAAATCATTTGCATTTTTTTGTAAATAAAAGAGGTGCCTGACATAATTACAGTGCTAGAAATAGGGACCAACTAGTTCAGCGAGGCTTTAGACTCGCTAAAGTAGACTCATCTTTCATGGTGATGCTATAATAAAATTCCACTCATTCTTGAACTGAATGAGACGACATTTACAACATGCATTAAACGCACACTATGTAATCAAGCATATTACAAGTTGAGCGATTATATCGCTGATAAAATGCTTAGCTCAATGATGGTCCTGCGCCTAAAGTCATGGGGCAGCTGCTGAAGATTGTTAAACTATCTTTGCATTGTATAGATTCAATCTGCTTAGTATTATATATTTATAATCGCTTAGCCCATATTGTGTGAGTACTTTGTGTACAAGAAAGCTATAATCATTAACTTGAAACCTACGTCTCTTTTTTTACTACAATGTACCCTGGCGGTTGTTGGAAATCTCACTCAAATGTCTCTCTGATGGTGGCGCATTTGTCGAATCATTTAGTTCCTTTCAAAATGGTTGAATTGAATGGTGCTGATCCATGCGTCATGTTCGTAAACGGGCGCTATCAGTTTCGACAGGTCATCTCTCAGTTGCCATGGCTTATTTGAACGAATTATTTTGTTTTTGAATTGTATTAAAGAATGCAATTCAAAAACAATTGTTAGTTTGTTTGGTTTTTACTATGGATACTTTATCATTCACATCTTGCTACATTGTTCTCACATATTATACCATCTCAACATGAATGATATAACCAAGATTCTGTAGTTCAATATTTTTCTTTAAAAGAGTGCCCATGGAGGTTCTTGCTCGTTCTACTCCATAGAGATCTACGTTAGGGAATGGGCAACTACATTACTTTCACGTTTTTATGTTTTGGGCTGGGAATTTTTTATTTAATTTTCATCTCTGTTTCGACAGTTCAAAAGTGCCTGTAACTGGCCTACTTGAAATAAATGCTTTGATTGATTGATTGATTAACACCAGTGCCCACTGTGTGCGTGACCTCGATTCACAGGTGATCGTTTGAAGGACATTTATTTGTTTGCATTGAACAGTTTTTTTTTGATATTTCATATTATTTTAGAATTACTTAGATAATTTAATGATTAGTTATTTATTTAGTAATGATTTTAATAATTACAAAAATAAAACTAAACGTAAGTACCTACATATATGTATACAACGTCACTTAGGCGTCGAAGTACTCCTCCGCATCGCTTTTATCCGGAAACGTGCCCAAAAGACTGGCAGCACGGCGCGGCGGACGCCATAGCCCTAGTGTTTTAACCCCAAACGGCACAAACACATTACTACCAATTGAATTATTAGGTTTACGCCGTTTGAGGTTTTCAGCACCTGCAGGGCTAGCATGGCCGGAGACATTTTATCCACGGGGAGAGGACAAAATACTAATCCCCTCTGTCAATTTTATCCACCCTCCGAGCATGGCAACATGGGTGGATAAAATAGTCACGGTGGAGAAAACAGGGGAACGCTTGTCCCCGAAATTATTGCCATTACAAGAAAACTCTTATTTAATTACAAAATAGTCGAGAATATCGTCGTAAACCAAAGTACTTTTTTCGTTTTATTACATCTGTGCTGGATATTTAGTCTGTTTTGTTGTCAATGTCTCTTCATTTAACTAAACGTAGTGATTATATACTCTGTAATTTAATTTGCTATAGGCGGGGGGTGAGTATCCACGTCTAATGTCAAAAAGTGATATAATTCTCTTTCCCCCTGTTGCCGTGCTTTGGCAGGTGGATAAAATAATTTTGTCCCTTGTCAGTGGAAATAAGCGGTGGACAAAAGCTTTATCCCCGGCCCATGCTAGCCCTGCTGCAGCAGCCGCCCCAGTGCAGCACGCCGTACTAGGAAGATGGGCTGGCGCAAGAGTGTCGACGCAAGTTGCGTCCCACACCAAAGGCCTACCAAACTAAGGTTTAATATACTTTATTCTCAAAAAAGACACAAGATAAATGATAAATGCTATGTATTGAATGAATTACAATAGTGTCAGAGTAGTCGACCATTGATTTTATAATGGTCAAGTTCTGTCAAATTTTGACAAGTTTGTTAATTCTACTAACATAATGGCGCCATTATGACTTTTCACAACCACTGACACTCCATTGAAAGAAAAGTCATAGAATGATAATCTTGTAGGTACATGAAATCTGGCATGAATAAATGTTCGCATTTAGTAGTAGATTTCGAAAACCATTTGTACTAAGGGTTTTATAATAATGACAATACGACAATGCCATTAAAACACAATTTTATTACGAGACCATTGACCGACCAATGATCGACCATTGTGAATTTAGCAGTTTACGAACTTTAAGCAAAATGACAATGGGATGAGAATGGAATCGTGTTGGAGTGACGAATTTATTAAAATACCAGAATTTAGCCCCTGGGCCCCGATTCTGCTATTGCAATAGTGTCACGATAGTCTTTCATTGATCTCATTATTGTTGATGAATGACAATGGGATTGCTATTGCCATTTTGCTTAAAGTTCGTAATCTGCTAAATTCATCATAGTGGTTCGATCAATGGTTTCGTAATTGTGTTTGAATGACATTGTTGTATTGCCATTATTAAAAAACCTGTTAATAGAAATGATTTTCGAAAATATACTTGTTGTATCCGTGACAATGAAACACCGAGGTCCAAAGCAGACTGACGTTTATTTGATAAAATACTTAAGTGTACCCTCACATACATTTATAATATAATCCATACACAACACTGTCCCCCCTTAATTTTAAGTAAGAAATATCTAAATAGGTACAGACTTCAACTACCAAATTAAATGTCTATCAAATGTTAACAATTATTGCACTTAATCATTCATATAACGAGTATAGGTTAACAAGTACATTGTTCAGATGGTTACACTACTTAAAATACACATCACACCACACAGACATATCTTTCTTAAATTTATAGGTACATACTCAAAAACAGAGCTAGATACTAAAATGTTAAGTTAAGTGGATATACGTCTATTTAAATAATTTATCTTATTGTTAACAAATCAACTTTATTCAACACATTTCTTTAATTTGTTTGCACAATCTATAGCTGCCCTCCGACGCAAACGGCTGTTATTATCATTTGGCGGTGTTGGCGGCGTACGACTATTGTTTGAATTTACTATGAACCCACCTGCATCACCCGGCAATTCCTCCTTATTTGTCGCAGAATCTGTCACAGATTCATTCACCGTTTCTACTACGCACGCATCGGGAGTGTTTGTCTCCACCGCTTGCTCCTGAGTTGTCCCCCCAATCGAAAATCTAGATTTCCTATTTTTAGTCAACAACTGGTCAATAATTATGACGCTTATGCACGCGCCCATCATTCGTTTTTACAGCGTAAGTAAACGCTTCCGCCCATTTTTGCCTTTGCTTAGAATAATCTCGCATGATGACTGCGTCCCCTGCTATGGCCTGGCGTAGTGGCGGACCCGAGGCGGCCGCGCACTGCTCTTGCGCTATCTGAACGCCGCGCACCACCTCTGCCGTGTCTGGCCGTAGCAAATCTAATCGACCGCGCAGACGACGTCCCAACATGGCCACGGCCGGCTCGCGCCCCGTAGTACCGTGTTCCGTATTACGGTACATAAAAAGAAATTTACTTAGAGCTGTATTATCGTCAACATTCTCGATTGCCGCCTTCTTTAAAACACGTTTGATGGTGCGTACCGCATTTTCGGCAGCGCCGTTGCTAGATGGGTGGTAAGGAACTACTGGTAAATGTTTTACTCCATTGCGTTTTAAGTACGTTGCGAGTTCGACCGATGAAAATGGAGGTCCGTTGTCACTTACTAACCTTTTTGGAATGCCGAATCGATCGAATATGCGCCTAAAACAATCAATAACAGCAGACGCCGAGGTGGTGCTAACTCGCTCCACCTCTATCCATTTCGAGTGAGCGTCTATTATGATTAAATAATAACGATTATGAAACGGGCCAAGAAAATCAACATTAATACGCGACCAGGGTTCCTCAGGCCACGGCCACGAGTGCAGTGGTGCCGGAGCCGGCTGGGCGCGCTGTGACACACAGGCAGCACATTTACCGCAAATGCGCTCAATATCTTCGTCTAACACTCCCACCACACATAGTTACGAGCGATCTGCTTCATTTTTACTATGCCAGGGTGGCCATCGTGCACTTCTTTAAGTAGTCTCACGCAATGACGTAGGTATTACTATTCTATAGCCCCAAATTAAACATCCGTGATCAACATGCAATGTATCTTTTCTATTAAAATAGGCTTTTTCCTCATCACTACTAGCTTTATGTGGCCAACCGAACTTTACGTAGCGAATTATTTTGCTCAAAAGATGGTCCTTAACCATTTCGGACTTGATATCTTTAAAGCTCAGTGGAAAGTATTCCTGTACAAAATTTAAATAACTATATCCTTCGTCATCCACCCTAATTCGATCTTTAGTCGAACTTAGAGGGAGACGTGACAAAGCATCTGCCACACTATTTTGATCGGACTTATTAAATTCTATTTTAAAATCATACGCGGCTAGTTTAACAGCATATCGTTGAATTCAACTAGCTGCCGTAACAGGTATGCCCTTCTTCTCACCAAATATATAACTGAGCGCGCGATGATCACTTCTTAAAGTAAAATGCCTTCCATAAAAATACTGGTGGTGCTTTGTGACCCCAAAAACGATAGCCAACGCTTCCTTATCTAACTGCGAATAGTTCGTTTCAGCAGCATTAAGCGTCCGTGACGCGCAACAAATAAGTCGTTCACTGCCATCACCGTGACGTTGCAATAATACTGCCCCTAAACCGTAAGGACTACTATCGACAGCCAAAATAAGCTGTAAAGAAGGATTATAATGCGCTAGTACCGGAGAGCTGCTCAAGACCTTCTTAATGCGACTAAAAGCTTGTTTACACTCTTCGCTCCAGTTCCAAGTAACATCACTTTTTAACAAATCATACAGTGGCTTATTAAAGCCACTGTATGATTTGTAAAACATGGGTGATGTATTAACATCACCCATGTTTTTGCAAAACTTTGAATAGAAATTGACAAGGCCTAGAAAACTCCTCAACTGTGTGATATTATTAAAAGCTGGGGCGGCTACAATAGCTTTAATTTTTTTCTCGTCTGTGTGTAAGCCATGCTTATCAATTCTATACCCTAAGTATGTTACAGATTCTTTAAAAAATTGACACTTTGCGTAATTAATCCTGACACCATTTTGTTTTAGTCTTTGTAATACCGTTCTCAAATTGGTCATGTGTGTGGACCTATTAGTTCCACTAACGCAAATATCATCGGCAAAAACAGTTGTAAATGGTAAACCAGTTAGTGTCTCTTCCATAACTTTCTGAAAGTTCTCGGGTATGCACTTGATACCAAATGGTACACGGTTATACACAAATGTAGCGACATGAGTCGTTATCGCCGTCATTGGCCTTGAAGACTCGTCCAACACACATTGTTGGAAAGCACTCGATAAATCGAGCTTACTGTAAAATTCCCCGCCACCTAACGTTGCGAATAGTTCCTCGATCCGTGGCAGCGGGTAGTGAAAGTCCTTCAATCGGGGATTAATCGTTACTTTATAGTCTCCGCAAATGCGAATATCGCCATTAGTTTTCACGACTGGCACAATTGGAGTACCATAATCCGACCTATCAACTTTGTAAATGACGCCTTCCCGCTGCAACCGATCGAGTTCCCGCTCAACACGCTCACGCAGCGCCAGCGGCAACGGCCTGGCTTTTACAAAAATAGGGGTATCATCTTTTAAATGAAGTCTTATTTGTGACTTAAATGTGCCGCGGCAGTCCTTCTGCGAAAACTTCGGGAAACTCGGCCTTAAGATTTTTTTCCAATAAATTTTCTTCGAATATTTATAATGGTGATTGTTACGTGCATTAAATCTTAATAAATCCAACTCTTTAATCCAGGTGCGCCCTATTAGCGGAGGACCACCATTTTTAATAATGTACAATTTTAAAGCAGCTTTTTTCCCTTCATATAAAACTGACACCATTATATATCCGACAGTTTGAATGATGTCCCCAGTATAAGATTTAAACGTTAAAATTCTTTTAACAATGGGTACCTTTAAAAACATTTCATGATAAAATCCTTGAGATATAGCTGAAATCTTACTACTACCAGTATCAATTTCAAATCTAACTAATGCGTTCTCAACACTCAATTTGACGTAATAGGGACGGTCACTGTCAAACTCACAACCATAACTATTATTATTGTTTATACGGCCCAAATTATAGAAGTAACTATCGTTATCTGAATCTAAATCGGAAGTAGAATCAAGATAAAACTGACCTTTGTTTGTCTTTTTATCCGAATTACCACTGGTTTCAACTTCACCCCGATTGCACACGGATTTAAGATGTCGTTTAACACCACACTTATCACACGTATAATGCTTATAACGACACCTGCCCTCCCCGTGACCGGGCTTGCCATAACGAGTGCACTTGCGGTGAGGCTCAGCTGGGGACGCGGCCGGCGCGGCGGACGCGGGACCCGGGGCAGCCCTCGCGGCGCGCGCTCGCCCGCTGCCGGCGACACGGTGCAAGCCGCCGCTTGTACCGGGGCTCGCGGCCGCAGGCCCTGCGGTCGTCGCGCACGCCTCACTCGCATGCCGCTCCGCCGCCTCCAGAGCCAACGCAAACTCGACAGCCCGCTTGTAGTCGATAGTCTTCTCAGAAAACAGCCTTGATCGCATCTCCTCACTGTATAGGGCCGACACGAACTGATCGCGTAAATGTTCTTCCAATTTCTCTCCGAAATTGCAGGTTTTAGCCAAATGCTTCAAACTTTGCAAGTAAGAACGAATGCTTTCACCTTGTTGCTGCTTCCTCTGTCTGAATATGTGTCTCTCTGCTATTTCTGACCTCTCAGGTTCCAAGTAATCTTTAACCAGTTTTACCAGTTCATCGAACGTCTTAGACTCCGGTAGTATCGGGGAACACAAATCGCACATTAAGTCGTAACAGTCCGCGCCCACTACGGTAACCAACGTGGCCACGTGCAACTCACCTTTTATTGCGTTCAACGCCATGAACTGTTTAACCCGACGAACATAAGTGTCCCAATTTTGTGTACCGATGTTAAAACTTTTCACTTTTCCGATAGTCATATTGTAAGGGTATAACACGCGTACAATTAGGTACTGATTATAACCGTTTTCTCGTCTCCAATGTTGTATCCGTGACAATGAAACACCGAGGTCCAAAGCAGACTGACGTTTATTTGATAAAATACTTAAGTGTTTCACATACATTTATAATATAATCCATACACAACAATACTATTAAATTTAAACTGTTATTCATGCCAGATTTCATTTATATATATTTTTACATATTATTTATTTGTGATAAAAGCAATCTGAACTAGTAAGAAGTTCGTAAATAGCAAAAAACATTAAGTAATGTGTAACGTGGATAAATGTGCAACTATCCAACTCATTGTATCTGTTTAGCTGTCAAAGTTAAATGTGATTTTTTTTCCTTTATGTCTATCTGTTTTTATATCTAGCGGCCGGTTTTAATTTATTTTCTTACAAGTGTTTTAAATTATCTATAATAAAAAAGTAGGCTTCTTTATTATAGATAATTATTATATTATTATAGATATATTGATTGCAATATAAAATAGTGCTAATAGAGCAAATTTCCGCTCTAATTCTCAAAGGAACTGTCAAAATGTTAGCAGATTACCGCGTAAGTCAGTCATTCATTTTCATTATGTACGAGACTACTATTATAAGCTATTTCTTTCAATGCAGTGTCCGTGATTGTTCATTGGCAAGTCATAATGACGCCATGATGTTAGTAGATCACCAAACTTGTCAAAATGAACAATTATGAGATCAATGAAAGACTATCGTGACACTATTGCAATAGTAGAATCGGGGCCCTGGTCTCTTGCCATCGACGCATGCCAAACCAGTAGGTTCTATATAATTCAGCTGGCACCCCAGCTGTGGTAAGAGTACGACAGATGAGATCATAATGCTGGCGTGCCGCGCTATCCGACCTGCACTCTTACTGAAAGAAAGGCCATGGCGTCCAAGGCAGTCGACTGCTTCACGACATTGACAGTGATGTGGAGCCGCAAACGCAAACATGTGGCGAGCCGGAAGGTTGTGTCACCTAACATAGTGCCTATATTAGTAGACGGTACCTAGTGCCTGAAGCCCGAGGCCCGACTCCCACAGCTAGCAGGCGGGCACGCTCAGCAGTATTGGTAGACGTATTAATAAGTTTATTACGTACCAACCCGCAGAGCGGCACATCCCACTGTCTCTGGAAAAAACGGGTTCTCGGGGATCGTCAATTTTGTCCACAAGTTGTGGTTTCTTCGAAAGAGAAGAACAACGGAGAAATACATAAAATTTGGACCAAAACAGCAATATCTGATAATGATGAATGCCGCATGTAAATTAATTTTGGGGTTCACTAATGTTTTACCAAAAGTCCATTGACAAATTTTCATTTTACAACCAGCGTTTCGTATACTATTTATTTCGCAAACAACTTATTTCGCAAACAACTTATTCCGCAAATGTTTTATTTTAAAAATATTCGTTTTACAAACATTTATTTGGCAAACACTTCTTTTATCAAATGCATCAGATGATATTTATTCATTTGTAAATTTTTCATTTTTTACTTAGATACATTTGGATACTTAAATCACGTTTCAACAAAATAATTTCCACGCTAGTATTTTTTAATTACTCTTTTTTTAGAAAAAATTAAGGAAATGCATAGTTTTTTCATAACATGCAAACAAGCATACTCCATGCATGCAGCAAGCAAGCAGCAAGAAAGCAGCAAGCAAGCAAGCAGCACGCATGCAGAAAGCATGCAGCAAGCTAGCAGCAAGCATGCAACCAGCAAGCATGCAGTATGCAGCATGCAACATGCAGCAGGCATGGTTTCTGTCACGGCTCCGGCGCTGCGGGGTTTCGGCGGCCACATGCGAGCTTATCGTCGCAGAGAGTTTTAACGCTCACCACCGCAGCTTCGGCTTGCTCTCCGCAGCCTCAGCCGCGGCGGCGAGTGTTAAAGCCACCTTCTCCTCAGCTCGCGGCCCGCCTCGCCCCTTCGCGCCTACGCGGGCTTAAATTACACTCTAGGGGTAGGGCAGAAAAGACTACGTGGAGTCGGTTCTGCAGCGATTCATTTCTGTCACAAAATTTGTGCTTATAGGAAACCAAATTATTATTTTTTTTTTTTGGAATGGCACAATCAATATGTGTAATGTCTTTATTTCAAACGTTGTTTTATGAGATACTAGCTTCTGCCAGCGGCTTCGCCCGCGTGAAGTTTGATTATTGTCCCATGGAATCTTACTGCCGGGATAAAAAGTATCCTATGTTTTAATCCAGGTTATAAACTATCTGTGTGCAAAATTTCATCCAAATCCGTTCAGTAGTTGTCGCGTGAAAGCGCAACAAACAAACTTACATTCACATTTATTCTTCGAACTGCTAAGCTATCGGGAGTTACACGTGTTATTGTGAGTCAACTATAAAAGATAGACATATGCTGTCGTGGGATATTTTTTATATAATTTTATGTGGAATATTTCCGTTATACATGATTTCTATGTAGCTTTAACCATTAAGGCTGCACACGCGACGGAAGCTAAAAAAACCAAGTAACTTCTCCCGTTTTCCCAACATTTCCTTTCACTGCTCTGCTCCTATTAATGGTAGCGTGATGAAAAGTATATTATTACCTGCTCAGGAGTATGTAGAATAATTGTACCAAGTTTCGTTAAAATCCGTCCAGTAGTTTTTTTTTCTATAAATAACATACAGACAGACAGACAGACAGACAGACATACAGAAAGACAGACAGACAGACAAAAATTTTACTGATTGCATTTTTGGCATCAGTATCGATCACTAATCACCCCCCGATAGTTATTTTGTAAATATATTTCATGTACAGAATTGACCTCTCTACAGATTTATTATAAGTATAGATAGAAGAAAACGAAAAAAACTTTTTTTGCAAAAAATAAAACCGACTTCAAAAAAAAAACAAAAAAGTGAAAATAACTTTAGCTTCTGAAGTCGGTGACCTTTGTTTTTTGCAAAAAAAGTTTTTATTTTTCACTTTTTAGTGGTTCACATGTGCTTGATACACATGGAAAGTGCATACCGTTACAATTGCAACAAGCCCAAACACGACTAGGATACATTTGAGACCCATGACTCTTGGCTTCATCATCAGATCTGATGGTAGAATGGTTCTTATCAAACGCAAATGCTTCACTTGTTGTAGAAAATACCAAAATCGCTGTACGTTATCCTATAAAATTTGAAGAGTTCCCTCGATTTCGCCAAGATTCCATCATCACATCCCGACTTGGTGGCTATGGGACCATTTGGAAAGTATACCCTTTCCAACAAAAAAAAATTTTTTCAAATCGGTTGGCAAGCGACGGAGTTATGCGCGAACAAACATAAAAAAAAAAAATAGCAACATCCGAATTGAGAACCTCCTCCTTTTTTAGAAGTCGGTTAAAATAATGAATTGTTTGTCAAAAAAATACGTTATTAAATAAAAGTTTATCGGATAATTATTTTACGAAGTGGACTATTTGTTAAACTTGTTGTTGTGTGATGGTACTGGATGAGGACCTGTGTGTCATCGTACCTAAGTTCTGTATTGGCTCGCATTGATCGTCTAGTCTGTTTGTTCTCGTGATTGAGGATGTTTAGAAAGAATCGAACTTTCTTAATTAGCCTTTGATAATTAATACTGTGTTTAGTCTAGGAAAGATCTTACTTCCTTACACCAGTGTTTAGGAATCAATACTGTAGCATGAGAGTCGTTTCGGGGTTTTAATCAACAATTAAATTTAGATTGACCTTAGGTCAATCTTGAGTACACTCCACTGTTCGAACAATGTAGACTTATCAATCATTCTACTCGATAACGCGGAGTTTGTCTTAACTCGTCTATGTTATTATTCAATACAATGTTTAATCCATCTTCTTCGGATTTAATAAGGATTCTACGATTTACTCTCAGTTAGGCACGTTAGAATGATTGTATAAGTTGATTCATTGTGTGTTATATGCTAATTTGATAGCCACCACCTGAGACTGATATCGTTCTAGCATGGGGAAACGCTACACCGTGATAACGGTCCTTAATCAATGTTATTGGGCGCAATCGACTCCCTAAAGACGCTACGAAGCGTAGGTGATTCCCTTATCCATTGTAGGCAATTACTTCCATTTTTTTTTGTTATTTGCCAGATTCCCTTTTAGGGCAGGCATGCCCAGAACCATGGATTTAATATGTATTTATATTTGAGTTATATTTAGATTTGGCCAAATCTAGGTCGGGAGTCGGATTGTAAGGCCCTTCGCACATGGAGCTACTCAAAAATGACTGAACTAATCAGTAATTACGATTACAAACCAGATAGAAATTGTATCTCGCACACGACGCTACTCAAGTTGTAAGGTTTCAGTCACTTCTGTTATTTCTGTTTACAAAAGCACACGGTTAACAAGTGATAAACATGTCAACTGGATCGAGCGAGGACGACGACGACATTGTATTATACTATTATCATAATAGACGTCGAAGGAATATTCGCAGGTTTTGGGTTCATCCGTATATTCGAAATAATGTTAACTGCAGATTATATAAGCATGGGTATTTTTCCACCTCCTTCACAAATTTAATATTTAATGTTTGCTCGTTCATTTTTATAACAAAAAACAAAGAAACTCGGGAAACCAGTAGCGTGGTGACCGGTACGACGCGTCGCGCGTTATCGGTTGCTAACACGTTACTGACCAGTTAGTAACTAATCGCGTCGTGTGCGAACCGCCTATGAACATGTATAGGCTGTGACGCTCAGGCAACTCGTTAGTAATTTAAGTTTGTGACTAGTTCTTTTTAAGTAGCTCCATGTGCGAAGGTAAGTAGCTCCATGTGCGAAGGGCCTAAGACATGGCGTGTATGGTATGCTAAGTTATCACCGCCTGAGGTGTCGATCAGTCATGTACTCAGAGCCATCAGTTTATCGTAGTTGAGGATTTTAATATGCATTATATCACAACACAACCGAAATGTCTCTGTCTCGCACGAACAGTATTTCCCCTCCTGTAATTATAATCAAGTGATCATTGACTTGAACCCACATAATTATATCATCAGCTGCTTAATTTCTCGTTCTGTAGCTGGGTCGCTGATACCAGTGACTTGAATCAAAGTGATGTTTAAGTTACAGTGGACTAGTGTCTCTACTCACTCAGTTTTGGTTTCACTGATGTATGCTAAGTTTAATTCAGCTCTGAAGGAGCTTAGGTCTCAAACTAATTAAAGTATCAGGCTTAGGTCGGGATTCCTATCTCAGACCTGATAGAGAGTCTATAGCAGTACAAATTATTATATTTGGATAGATCCAATAATGTAAATATCGTGTTAGGCGAGGGTCAGTATGTATATAGAGAATCCACTATTGGAAGTTCGAACTGATCTATTATTCTGATTTAAGACAACACTACTGGTAAGACTTGGTCTTAGCTTTATCTGTTCTCCATTATTAAATTCTCTATACATATAATTTTGGAATATAAAAGGAAAGAGTTGATTATCGTTTATATTATTCATTTATTTTCGATAAAGGTACGAAAGAAACTGTTTGTTTAATTAGGCCTAGGTTCGCTAAGATGGTGACGAACCTAGGTCGAGTGTCCCATTCCTAAACCTAGTCAGATAAGGGAAAACGGAACATCTCTAGCGAAAAACCCTTCTGACATATACAATTTAAGTCTACACACATATGTACATAATATTGACAATTATCCATTTTATAGAAGTCTCAAGACAACCGAGAGAAGAGGTAGCATACACATAATTGTTATAAAGTTTATCAAAGATACTTAAGTCACAAGATCCCATAATAATTCACAATTGTGTATTCAAATTTCTAGCTTAGCCATCTCGCGTAATTCAAGGTCTGCGTGATATACATTGTTTAGACACGCTAAAGAGATTCCTCCGCAGGTTCTGCCTTTCAGTACTACAGTACAGTATGTACCACCGACCAATGTAATCTCTTACCACCCTAAAGACTATTCCCTTATGCAGGCGCTCGGCCACTATAGAAGCGGTTATGCATGCGTCAGCCAATAGCATCGCAGCATCTATTTTTTGCCGAGATCCTTAGTTTTTTTATTGAAAAGGGATCAATTTCTCTTTCTTTGTTCTTTTCGTAAAAAGGGTGGTCAGACATCTGTGATCATTGTAGAAGTCACAAATGTGCCAGTTTTTTTTTCTCGTTTTGTTTTGTTTTGACTACTATTGGTTCTCACAAAAATGGATGGTTCGCAGATGTGGTCAACGGTGCAAGCGATTTTGGTTTAAGAATGTAAAGAGACTATGTTGGCCGACTGTACCTACCATACTTCTACACAAACTAACACTAAGAGATAAATCACCATTATCAGGAATAGTGTCATAGCTACCTTGTCTATTTTAGACCAAAGGTGCTCACTCGTCTTCTGTCTTAGTGAATATAAGGTGTCGAAGTTTTGTGGTAGCCTCCATTTTATTTGGATCGTTAATTACGTGGCTGTGATTGATTTAGTGATTGAAGTTATGGTAAATTTGCTTGGGATCTTGCTCTAACACAAAATTTGAACTTAGAATACGTTACCAGATTCAGCTCTGTCTCTCTGTCTCGAATTTCACTAGATTCTATCTATCTAAGTAGTATTAACCCACCACACTAGGTAATACACTGTTGTTAAAATAATTTACTAGCTACTAAAATCACTGCTTCTACTTTAATACAATACAATCTTCAATTTAAAGTTATGACTACATGACCGTCTCGGCTGGTGTCCAAAAACGCAAGGGCTTTCGTCAGCTTGTTTCTCCCTCTCGAAAACCGTACAGATACGCCCCGCCTGTAAAGTGAAATTTAAAGAAACAAAGTAATCTGTTCAAATCCGTTCATTGGTCAAGCGATAGCAAGACGCTCGCTTATTGGTCGATAGCATGGCGTCTGGTCAATTCCCGCCAAATGTCATCTCGTGTGCTTTTCGCGCCTTCTGCTAACCTACACATCTGTTTAACATCCCACCAGATATTCCGAAAAAGGTCGCTTCAACAAAAGGTTTACTGCCTTTTGAGTGTTGTCTTGCAATATTATTTTAAGACTAAATTCAATAGATCTTTTATTTTCTAAGTGATTTGGGAACGCTGTTTCTAAAAAATTCCTTTAAATGGATATTTCAATAAGCAGTTTTTTGACAAGGGTTGAAGTTTATGGATGGCTATAAAGTGTGTTATTTATTTCTTCCGTATGCGCAAAAGAAATAGATGGCCCGATGAATGACCATCTCAGTTGTATACTGATGAAATGACAAATTATGTGTTTTCTAATCGTAGCTTGTCAAGTAAAAGTTTGTGAATTAATTTTTGGTGAACTGACTGACTCCTCATTGAGAGGAGGCCGTGTCCCAGCAGTGGGAACATTATAGGCTGATGATGATGATGATGATGAACTGACTGGTCACCTAATTTTGGAGATGGATTTTTCTATCCGAAATATCATTGAAATGTATAATTTTGTCATCGAGGAAAAACGAAAAACTTTCTTCCTAAATAGGAGAACCTATGAGGGGCAAGGAACTTTTTTCTAAAATTTTGATTTGAGGGAGCTCTTGCATTAAATTTATCGATAGTTGATGTCTGTCGGTAACGTCAGAGAGGTATATTTCGCACTTTGAGGGGTTAAGGTCCAGGCCAGTGGATTTAAATTGATGTTTGAGGAGTCGTAGGTCAGCCAAAACGTGGTCAACATCACCTCCTAGCATCCCATCATCTAAATGCCACACATTAAATTTAGTTGTTGAATTATAGAATGAATAGCCAAACTGAAAATGACAGGCCAGAGGTTCACCTTGTTGGCAACCAACTGCAGCCTCCAACGTTGTCCTTGTAGAGTAATTTTGAAGGATGTCTTTAGCATTGCCACAAAAAACCAAACACCTTTAGTGTTTGAACTTTTTGGGCGGATTTTTTTCCGCCCTTTTGTTTTTTGTCAAAGTAGCGGCCACGCAAACGACGCATACTATATTAATCGATAGCTGGTATCAATACAAACAAGTTTTGCATTGGGCAAAATGTTCTGAAGTGTCACGTTTCCGAGATAAGAGCTATCAAAGTTTAAGTTCATTCACTGATGGAATCACCAGCACAACTTTGATTTGATCGATCACGCATAAAACGTGTATTAATCGATAGCTGGCATCAATACAAACAAGTTTAGTACGAAACTAAACGTTCTAAAGTGTCTCGTTTCCGAGATATTATTATGAGCTATCAAAGTTAAAATTCAATCACTGATAGCGACTTTTGCACAACTTTGATTTGATCAGACACAAATACAACGTGTATCAATCGATAGCTGCCATCATCATCAAATCAAAGTTGTGCTGAAGATGCTCAATGAATTTACTGAAACTTTTATTTACTAATACTTAAAAAAAAAACAAAATGGCGGAAAAAAAAACCGGCCTCGCTTCATACAAAAATGTTCCAAGCCCTTTCGAGTAAGTGTACTTTTTTGACTTCAGCCAACAAAGTGTCCCTATTCACGGAGTTATCCATATTGATTTTAAAATCGCCTAGTCTACGTACTATGCGTATCAAAAAACACGCGTTTAAAGAATTGGTAGAAAAAAAACTAATTTTAAATGTAGTTGGTCCGGAGCTAACTTTAAAAAATAATTATACTAAAATGAAAATTTATAATAAAGTGTAATCTTGTGCTTAAGAAACCACAAACTTCCATCCATTGGCCAGTTTTCCATTGTAGGGATAGGTAGTGGGCAGGACCGTAGTCACGAATTTGGTTCGGGGGAGGAGGGGGGAACGATGACGATCATAACTATTGTGATCCTTGAATAGTTATAACCTTTATCTACCAAAAAGCTGTATCACAATAAAGTAAAATGTAAAACTATAATTATTTTCTTGTTTCGTAAATATTATTAGTGTAAATACCCTATAGAATACTCTATATAATATTATGCAATATTGTTTCAGAAACTTAAATACAATTTATTGAGTCGACGTAAATATTGGAATGCAAAACAGTTACAATGATTCAGAAATTGAAGACAAACTACTTAACAACAGCCTGCTGTTCAGTAGTATACGTAAAAACAAAACTTCAGATGAAAAAATTCAGAAGGTTAAAAAATATTTAGATCGAGGGGCTGACATAAATGCAACAGATGCTAACTACAAAAACAATACACCGTTGCATGTCGCTGTGCTGAAGGGAGAACTGGAAGTTGTCAGATTTCTCTTGAAACGAGGAGCTCTTGCTACAATTGAGAACAATGATAATAAAACAGCTTTGGACATTGCTCGTTTATCAGATAAACCCACTGACAAAATAGAAAATATTGTGAATGTGTTAGAGGCATTTAATAATCATAAATCAACACTATCTTGTAACCAGCAGAAACTTGATACTAATCTAACAAGAAAGACTGATCTGAAGAGCTCGAAAGGAAAAGAAGATCCGAAATACTTCCAATCAGTAACATGTGATTCTGAAAACCAAACTCAATCAAACGATGTTAAAAATAGCAGTGCAGTGAACAATAAAAAACTTAAAGAAAAGAAGTCTAACCAGCAGTCACTTAATAAACAGTTACAAACAGCAAACGGAAAAGAAACATTTTGCTATCAAAAGCGAACTGGAACGACGAATCTTAGTGGACAACTGTACAAAACTAAACTGTTGTGTTTGATTCTGTTTAGGGCGTTATATGTTTATAAAGTTAAGACATTCTTAATTGCTACAAACGTTCACGGCATGGGTGCTTTCGATGACATCGTATTTAGGCTCTATTCGAATACAAGTAATAAACCAAGAATTATATTCGTGCAAACAAAGCACAGAGATAATCCTGAAAAAGATAAAGTTACGGTAGAAGAAATTATGAAATCAAACGGAGACTTCAGTCTACATAAGTACTTAGAGAGTTATATCAAAATAAGTAAAATGTTCGAGCCAGAAAAGACCGATGTTATGTTCAGAGGTGAGTTCAAAGACATGGACTGTGAATTTATTATTTACACCTCTGCTTTTGAGAAATTTTCAAAAAAGAAGTTAGTAGAACAAAATGAAAGTGCATGTTTTATGAACACAAGTGAAGACCAGATAGATCTTAAAGATCATAATGGTCATAATAATCGAACTAAAACAAAACACGTATTTCAGTTTGATTACGATGATCAAGATGTAGAGCTTCTAGTGCAAACTGTAGCCAAATCACGTGCAGTGCTTTTAGCAAAACAATTATCAAAGTTTATTTTCAAAGACAATCACGGAAATATGATGACGGATGACTTAATTAAAACATATCACGCTTTTCTAGCTCGACACGTTCTGGAGGTCGAAATGAAAGAGAATCGTTCGAATCATGAATCGCAAAATCACTTCCGATACTCCAAATTTAGAGAATCGTTTTTTTCAAGCAATGACAATTTGTTATTAGAATTTAAAGCCACGATTTGTAAAATCGTATGCCCTGAAAGACCGAACCAAGTAAAGACCATTTTAATGTCACAGAAGTTTAAAGTGCCACTTAATTTTGGCAATTTAAATTTTTGTTTTAGTGAGAGCAAGGAAACCCAGGAAAATGAAATTGATTATCTTTGTTCCAAATTTAAACAAATGTTTGCCAATTCTGCTGAGACATTCGGAGCAAATAATTTGATAACAGTGGACGACAATATGGTTGGCCCAAATAAAATGTTACAAAGTACGGATTTAGAATCCTTTAGACTGGGTGGTTTAGTTGGTAACCTGCTTGTGTTCGATAACGTGACTAAGGCATTAAAATTTAATTTTGATGTTGACACCTTATCCGACGACAATTTAAAGCTCTTAGAAAAATTGAAAGGTGATGTTTTCGATGAGATAGCAAACAAGTGCAGATTTGACATAAACATACAACACTTTCCCCGTCTTTCTTTGGTTCATGAAGAAAATGATAAAAAGTTGATTAAAAAGTTTTTGTGTAACCTTACGTTTTACACAAATCAAGCAAAAGAGGACAGTGTAGAAACGTTATTAAAGAAAGAGATCGATCATTGTTTTGTAGGTAGTGGAAAAAGGCAAAGTATAGTAAACGCCGACGCAATTTTCTTAAAAATACATGATCGTGTACAAAAATGGTGGCAACAGCCTTTTAGTGCTTCATACTTGACCGAATCTTGTAAATACTTCCTCGAAGCTGAACACGATATAATAAGTAGCCCGCTATTGAGCATTCTTAACTTTACTTTTACTGAAACAATAAAAAACGCGTTGCCTGAAATAAAATTTAAAAATGCCGCAGTTGAATTATTACAATTAGATGTTTTTTTTGCCGGGTCTGAAAAAATCTTGAGTATAATTACTAAGGAAAATGCACTTTCTAGTATGAAACTACTGCAATATTTTGAAGAACGGAATTTGAAAGGTTACACTTTTATCGATTTGGATTATGATGGGATCGGAAATTATTTTGTAGATGTAAAGGCAGAGATAAAAGAATCTAAATTGGCTGCACTCATTGTAGTTTGTCAAAGAAAAGATGTTACAGACATCCATTTGTTGATAAGACACTTTGCTGGAAAAATAATCGTTATTTCTAATCGCAATTTGTCTAACCAGATCAAAAGAATAGTGACGGAGGACATCGTTGAAAGAACAGACAATGAAATAAGCTTTAAAGACCTAGCAGATACAATACGTACGAAGTTGCTAGAAGAGAGATATATTATGTTCCAAGGAAAAGAAATTCCACTTAGTGTTTTATTTAAAGACGAATCGCATCATCTTATTAATTCGCAAGTATTATACATGATTCTCAACAAAAAAGTTATTACGATAGGCAATTTTCTTAATAGCCCAGCTTTTGATGAAATATCAGATGTCTATATAAATGAAGACATATGTCGTTACATTACATTAGAGCTGAATGTTCACACAAAAGACCATTTTAATGTTATAAAATACTGGGATATGGATGATGATTTCACACCTGGTACGAAGGATGTCATTTTGATTGCTCATGATACCGAAAATTTTGTTGAATTTATCGAAACGTTTAGGAATTGTAATGTGCATTGGTTTAGGATGAAAAACGAATCAGAAAAACATCTTGTTTGGATGAAATCACGAGGTAAATTAATAAATATATTAAATCACGTTAACAGGGGTACACACTATCACAGAAAATTACAACCAGTGACGTTGAAAGATGTGAGGGAAAAAGTCGTCATAATAAGTGCCGAACCAGGCATGGGCAAATCTTCCTTACTTACTAATTTAGCAATCAATACTAAAGATAAGTATCCGGCTCTGTGGATTTCAAAAATTAACTTGCTGGACCATACCGATGCATTGAAAAGAATAAAAGCAAACCAAACTACCATTGACTTGAAAGAAGCTATGCAATTTTTGTTCCAAGTTATTGGATTCAAAGCTTTTAAAGAGAGAAGAGCTGATTTCGAGATCATAATTCATCTTGTTTCTGTCATTGGTGACGACATTGTTTTAAAAAACAAATTAGATTTACATGTAGCAGGATCAAGTTTATTCGAAATTGAGTTTTTTATTTATTGCTATAATAACAATCGGGTTGTCTTACTACTCGACGGTTTTGATGAAATATGTCCTGATTTTGCGAATGAGCTCATTCAGTTACTTAATATTTTTAAGAAGTCAAAAGTTATACATTTGTGGATAACTAGCCGTTTATACAATGTTTTACATCAGTTAGAAAATGCCTTAGAGACTTTCTCTTTTACGATACAACCCTTGTTTCCTATAAATCAGTTGGAGTTGTTAAAAAAAATGTTTTTAAGAAAGTTCTGCTCTAATAAACTTGACCACTTCCCTAATAAAAAGGGTGAACTAGATTGTGTTGTTAGGGAATTTTATGATATGCTTGGACTTGTGGTAGAATGGAATTTTCTTAAGATACCATTACATTTGTATATGACAGCAGAGTTATTCCAAGATTCATATTTTAATGATTCGTTTGACCCTCAGTACGTTAATTTAAGTAAAATTTATGAACTATTCGTAGACTCAAAATTTTTCAAGATACGTTTTGGAGAAAAAAAACCCCTTTTGTGTATCAATGATCCTGATATGAGGAAGATGGTAGATACTGAGCGAGCAGCATTTTTAAATGGTCACAAAGTAATTTCTGCTAATATAATATTTCGTAAAACGGATGCAATACAATTATTTGACACTAACGATATGACCATATTGCACGGATTTATTGAAAAAATAAAAGTCGGGGAAGAGAAAACAGGCATTGTTGAAAGAATTATTCAGAATAAACCTCAATTTGTCCATTTTACATTTGCTGAATATTTTGCTACAGAATTTCTCTGCGATAAATTGAAATCATTCCATTGTAAAAGTGCTATTTGGCTGTATTTAATTAACACAGTTCTGCAACATGATTATAATGGCCTACTACGGTTTCTGAACGCCAAACTAGAAAACCCTCAACTCATGTTTAGTGAAACATACATCACAAATTTAAGCGAATTGTTTGAAACTTTGCTCTTGGAGCGACAACATTTGAAGAAGACGCTTGTTGACCTTATTAGTTCCAAATTTAATAATATTGCCATAACTTTATTCAAATTTCTCAAAGCTGTACTAAGTAAGAAAAACCTTTCACTTTTTATTGATATGGTCACCGGCGCAGATAACCCAATCTGTATTGTGTGTTTGACTGTCGAAATGCAGGCAAAACATGTACTTACTTTAATTGTTAAGCTGATTAATGATATTGATGATAAAAGGACAATTGACATATTCAATTGTGCTGATTTTCCAAGTTCTAATCCTTTGCTGACTGGAAATAAACTTAGATCTAGTCTGTGTTCGAATGTGGAGTTGTTAGGTACTCTTTTGTCAGATTTATCTCCACCTGTACTTGCAGATTTGTGTTGTCAAGAAATTACTTTACATAGTTTACCATTCGATAAACCATTATCAAGTAAAATAATACATATTCTTACTAAGTCGTGGTCGCAAGGTGATAGAGACACCGAGTGGTTTAATAAAACTTTCGAAAGATTGAATCGGGAACAACTCATGATCATTTTTAGTGCAAGTGATTGGACTAACAGAGCAGCAGCTCATATAGCAGCAATGGAGCAGGCTTACTGGATTTTTGACGCATTAGAATCGCTTTTGGGTAGAAATAAATTTAAGGAAATTTGCATGACTCGAGACAAAGCAGGGCTAACACCAATTCATTATTTTAACACGAACATAAACTGCGAAAAACTCAAAGTTCTTCTAGATAAAGTCTATGACGGCAAAACCAAAGAAATCTTTGTTTCTCGTCATGATCTCATGGAAGAAAAGTTTAAAAAATATGTCCAACTTGGAGTATTTGGTGGAACAGATGAAATACAGTTATTTCATGCTTACGATACTAACTATATTAATGAAATTCGTGTTTATATTGAAGAAATAAAAGTAAAGGACGAAAAATCATGCCTTGTTGAAGAAATTATTCAGAATAATTCTAAGTTTGTCCTTTACACATTTGCAAAATATATTGCTGTTGAGTTACTTAACGATGAACTGAATTCGTTCCTTTATAGGACTTCCCTTTGGATGTATTTAATTAATATTTTTTTTCAATCTGAAGTAGACGACCCTCGAAAGTTTTTCTATGCTAAACTAGAAAACCATCAACTCATGTTTAATGAAATAAATTACGCAGACTTAAACAAAAAGTTCGAGAATTTGCTTTCAGAGCGCCAAAAATTAGCCAAGTCGATTTTTAAAGCTATTGTTAGTAAACTAGACAATATTGCAATAATTCTGCTCAAATTCGTTAAAAACGTGCTCAGTAAAAAAAATATTGTCGATTTTATTAATGTACTAAACAACAATGATCCTTTTAGTTCTATTATTATTGAGCAGAGACTCGAACCCAGCTTTTCGCTGTGCATTATGTGTTTGGCAGTCAAAATGCAGGCAAAACTTATAATTACTATTATTGTTAAGATGATTAATGATATTGATAACAAAAGGATAATTAACATATTCAATTGCTCTGATTCACCAAGTTGTAATCCATTGGTGGATCAAGGTGAACTTCGACCTACTTTGTGTCGGAATGTGGAGTTGTTAGATGCTCTTTTGTCAGATTTATCTCCTTCTGAACTTGTAGATTTGTTTTGTCTAGAAATTACATCACATACTTTACCATTCGATAAACCATTATCAAGTAAAATAATACATATTCTTACTAAGTCGTGGGTGCACGGTGATATAGACACCGAGTGGTTTAATAAAACTTTCGAAAAATTGAATCGAGAACAACTCATGACCATTTTTAGTGCAAAAGATTGGCAGAACAGAGTAGTAGCTCATATAGCCGCAATGGAGCAGTGTTACTGGATTTTTGATATATTAGAATCGCTTTTAGATAGTAATCAATTCAAGGAAATTTGTATGACTCGAGACAAAGCAGGGCTGACACCGATTCATTTAACTCGAAAATAAACTGCGAAATGAGTGGCGTAACTTGTTGACTTTCACTGAACAAAATTCCGACTAAGTAACCGGAATTTTGAACTACAAAACACGAAATTCTGACTAGATAGTCAGAATTTCGTGTTTTGTAGGCCTAAGTATACGTTACGATAAAGACAAGAAGAAGCATATCAACATTGATCGCCCTCATATTGTTCGGGAATACAATCGACACATGGGGGGCATAGATGATAGACAGTATTATGAAAAAGAGGTCAGGTTGGGATGTTCTATCATTAACTGGACCAAGCCTATCTTTATACAATCAGGAAGGAAGGCAAAAAACCTCAACAACAAACAAATGTCTTAAGTAGAGTTCTGACTTGATATAGATGAGACCTTATCCCAAGTCTGTGAAGCCCAACTGAATCGATCTGATGCCATTGTTTAACTACTTTGCTAACAGATGAAGGTCTACGCAAAGCTTAACCTGAAGCATACTATCAAGAGCTTGAATTTCATTTTCTAAAGATCAAATGTCTTTAGAATATGAAATTCAAGCAAAAAAACAAAAGGGCCCTGCGCAACATGCTCCCATTGGCAATATGCTTCTTTACGGCGTAAATATTTTTGAATATTCAAATTGTGTTTATAAATAGAATATCATAGCTAAACATGATTACTTAAATCTTATATTTAATTTTAAGTATATACCTACGAAAATTAACATTTTAGTGTTCTAAATTAAAAAAAAATATATATATTTTTCATATCGGGCTGTTTAGCGGCTTCATACCTTTGCTTCTCCTTCAATCTGGCGAAAGCAAAACGGAAAAAAGAAAAATAAAATCATAGTTTCCTAATAATTCATGTCAAAAATATTATTCGTTCTTTTATTGAAAAACGTCGTTTGATACACGTGGACATTTTATTGCAGTTCTAGGCTCAATTACACCCGTTAATTCCGCCTCGAATACCAAACTTTCTCCACTTATATCAAAATATACTATTGTAAGATTTGATTTTTGTAAGAATCCAGACATGGCATGGATAGCGCCCATGCATAATTTTAGCGATATGAACAGCGATTTACCTATAACTGATAATTAATATATACTGATATCTGTTGTGTTAATGTAGTATTTGTTACATATCAATTGTTTAATGTAATTTTTTTACCGCTGTTTAATTGTTTTTCTTTATGATGACATGTAAATGTAATCTTGAATGACCTACTTATATTTGTATTTTTTGCTAATTAATTGTTCTAAATTTTATATTGTTCTAATAAATTGTATTTTTTGCATTAAAAATAATTTTAAACTCTAATGGATGTGTTAATGTACTTAATTAATATAAAATTCCAGTTCTTTTTACTTATTTAATAACTTCTGTAATGATTTGTTTAATATTTAATAAAACATATTCATAATTCTAGCATAAATAGTTGTTAACTCATTAATAATAGGATTAATAAGTAGTTAATATACTTTACTGGTTGAGAGCGCACGCAGCGCCAAGCCGGCAGAAATAGGAACTATCGTTATCGGTGGCCTCGGTGGAGGGCGAAGTGGCTTGGCGACTGCTGGCATTCTCGCGGGCACTTTCGATTCAGCCTTCAAGCGGATAGCATTAACTAGTTTAAGGAGAAAGACTGTAGAAATTGTGAGAAATATAAATATAGATTCTATCCAAGTATTTAATTTATAAAATCTCAGAAGTGAAATCGTAAATTCAAACCTACAAAGTGGTTGGTGACATCCTGAACGTAAGTACCATGATTATTTATTATATTTGAATGCTTTGATATTATTTTCCATATCGTAAAAGGCAATCATGTTTATCCACCCCATGGTAACTAGAATTGAAATCATGCCATTCGGACTGTTCATAACCGTTAATCAGTTTTATTTTTCGGAAGGTAGTTGAAAAATAAAATCAGGAGATTTTTAATTACTCGTAAATTAAAAATCGTAATATGATCACAACTGTATCCTAAGGTTTAAGATTTAGAACCATTTAGATTAATCTACATATCAATCCAAATACCTTCAGAGTTTGAAGAGATAAGAGAATTTTTATGCAAAGTCAGATCGTGTCTGTATATTTGTTTGTTCACTAATTAAATCTTGGTTGTTCCTAGAAATTGATTACTAATATTATGAACAGTCCCTTTTGAAATGTGTATTTTTAGGTTCCCAGGCATGCTAAATTAAATGTACCTAATATTACGGAACGATTGCATAAATCAAATTTTGATTGTTGAAATGTAACTTTATACGTTGTACCTACCTACATTAATTTATTAAATTTTTGTGGGTGTGGTTTCTATTGTCAGATTTTAATAGAATGATATTCTAATGTTTAGAATATAACTATTAAAAAAATATATATATTGAGAAGGATAATCTAAAGATTTTAATTCAAACTTGCATCATGTACTTAAATAAGCCATGTATGCGTCTCCAATATTATCTAATGTATGAGTTGGACATGTATGTGTTTTCAACAATTTTAATTAAATTTAAAGGTATTTCCACAATATACTGTGAAGTTTAAAGTTGGACATGTATGTGTCTTCAAAATATTTATGCCGCTTGAACGTGGACATGTATGTGTTCTCCACAGTATTTTATGAAGTACCTAATTAATTGGACATGTATGTGTTTTCAACAGTATTTTATGAAGTTTAATGTTGAACATGTATGTGTTTTCAAAATATTTATTTCGCTTGAAGGTGGACATGTATGTGTTCTCCACAATATTTTACGAAGTAATTAGTTGGACATGTATGTGTTTTCAACAGTATTTTATGAAGTTTAATGTTGAACATGTATGTGTTTTCAAAATATTTATTTCGCTTGAAGGTGGACATGTATGTGTTCTCCACAATATTTTACGAAGTAATTAGTTGGACATGTATGTGTTTTCAACAGTATTTTATGAAGTTTAAAGTTGGACATGTTGTGTTTTCACAGTATTTTATGAAGTTTAAATTTGGACATGTAGGTGTCTTAAAATATAATGAAATACGAATTTTATAGTCGAGACCTGTATGTGTTTTCAATTATGATTATGAAATAAGTTGGAAATTGAAGAATGTAGGTCTTCAGTAACATAAAATTAGACAAGTACCCACTACGTGCGTGTGTTGAATAATATTTTATGAAGTTTTTATTCTAGACATGTAGGTGTCTTTAATGTTATCTTATAAGGCTAATTGTTGGGACTTGTGTCTTTAGTAATAATAAATTATACAACTTATGATGAATGATAAATGATAGATGATGTGATAATTGATAAATGGTAAATGATTAATGATAAATGATAACTGATAAATGATAAATTTAGAATGATTTAGTTACTTACTTACATTTGATTAGTTACTCAAGGCTATATTAAAAGTTACATTATTCTGGCACTGTTGTGGTTATAAAAAGTTAAAAACGCGATAAAAACTTAAATGATGATCTGGCTTGTTCCAGTATGAGTTCCGACGAAGAGTATGTTCCCAAAAGAAAGAAGGGGCGTTACGTCCGATTTCCGTCGACATCATCGGAGTCTGAGAAAGAAAATGGTCCTAACGAGAATCAGCAAGAAGTCAGTGATCATGAATCTAGTAATACAACACACGTTTCCACTCAGAGTTTGACTGCTGAAGATCTTATGAAAATTATTGCTTCGCTGCGAGGTGACTCCAACAAGTTATTAGGCGCTAACCATCAGCACAATGTAATTCCAGAGTTTGATCCCAATAATAAGTCACAAAATGTAAATAGATGGTTAGGAAAGGTAAATGAATGTTCGGCTATCTATGGATGGAACGAAAAGCAGACGATACACTTCTCCTTACAAAAACTATGTGGCTTAGCCAAAAAGTGGTACGAATCACTTTCCACTCTCACTTATTCCTGGGAGGAGTGGCAGATTAAGTTGCGAAAGTCATTTCCAAGCGAGGAAAATTATGGCATCATTTTACAGGAAATGTTGAATAGGCGTTGTCGTCAAGGTGAAAATGTTAGGGAATACTTTTATGAAAAACTGTCGTTGATAACACGTTGCGAAATTATAGGGCGTAAGGCTGTAGATTGTGTAGTCCATGGCATTAATGATCCATCGATAAGGAATGGAGCCCAAGCACTACAGTGTACAGAGCCAGAAGATTTATTAGTTTATTTAGTATCCCAACAATCCAAGGATCAGATTGGGTTTCAAACGACTAGTCATCTAAGAAGGAAAGACCATCCTAATGCTCATGGAAGTAACGCATCTAATGCGACTAGAGGTACTGATGCTAACGATTCAGGCCGTAGGGTAGGTCCAATCTGCTACAATTGCCAAGAGAGAGGTCACACTTTCTATAAGTGCCCTAAGCCTGTGATTAAATGTCAAAAATGCGGTAGGGTAGGTCACGACCTTAGTAATTGTACGAAGAAACCCTTATTAAGCTATGATCCAAAGCAGGAAAATCCAGTTAGGAAAACTTTAAAGATATCTTCAGCGGTACCGGACATTATACAGCCTAATATTGAAGAATCCAATCAAAAATTCTATAAGATCGTGTATGTTGATGATACATCATTGCAGGCATATGTTGATTTTGGTAGTGACTGCACATTAATCCGATTCTCGGATGCTAAAAAACTTGGTGTGATTGAAGATAGAAATAACCTGCCAACAGTACGCGGTTTTGGCAATACGGCCATTAGACCTTTGTTCAAAACCCTGATCAACGCAAAGTTAGACGATATAGAAGCTCGTGTAGAAGTTTTAGTTGTAAACGACGAATATTTACATACGCCTGTGCTTGTTGGCCGAAATTTTACCGAGCTACCTAATGTTATGGTATTGAAGGATAAAGAAACCCTATATTTTTACAATAGTCCTACTTTAGCGACGAATGATGTGAAAACCGACAAAATTGACCTATTCGTTGTCAATAGAACAGTGATAAACAAAGGGGGATTAATAGAGGTCAGTTCAAAAGAAAATAAGACAAATGACGTTTATTTAGAAGGTGATACTAGATTAAATCCAAACCAAGAGTATAGATTACACAGTGGCTGTTATAGGTTAGACAAAGGAAGGGGGTTTATTGTTGTTACAGCACTGACCAGTACTCCTATAGTTTTCGATGAAAATGTTTTGATTGCTAGAACTAAACCCATAACTGAAAGCCAAACCCTTCAAATCAATTCGGAAGGTGCTAAAAGTTTCCTACCAGTAGACAAAAATGACATTAAGATAGGATCACAATTAGATGAGAAATACGTTTCAAAACTCTATGAACTTCTAGAGAAATATAGGTCATGCTTTGCGACCAGCCTTAGTGAGTTAGGGTGCACACAAAAGGCTGAAATGAGTATTGAACTAAATGACGACAAACCAGTAGTATATAGGCCTTATCGTATGTCATTTTATGAACGTGGCAAAGTCAGGGAAATTGTAGATGAATTGATTGATAATGATATTGTGCAGGAGTCTGAGTCTAATTATGCTAGTCCAGTGTTATTAATAAAAAAGAAAACAGGTGACCATAGACTTTGTATTGATTTCAGGGCATTAAACAATAAAACTGTAAAGGACAAGTACCCGCTTCCACTGATAGAAGATCAAATCTCAAATTTGAGTGGTAATAAGTTCTTCATAACTTTAGATCTCGCATCGGGATACTACCAGATACCGATGGCGAAAGAGAGTCGTCATCTGACTGCGTTTGTTACACCGGACGGCCATTACGAATTTAAACGTATGCCGTTCGGTTTGGCAAACGCTCCCGCAATTTTTCAAAAAATGATAAATAAAGTTCTTGGATCGCGCAGGTTCACGTCAGCCTTGGCCTATATGGACGATCTTCTTATACCATCGGAATCTGTAGAGGAAGGGTTCGAACATTTAGAAGAGGTGCTTAAATTGTTAAGAGATGCGGGACTTACTCTTAAATTGTCTAAATGCAGGTTTTTTGACACTCAGCTAGAGTATTTAGGCTACGAAATATCTGCTGAAGGTGTCAAACCAAGTGAAAGAAAAATTATAGCTGTCAGAGACTTTCCTACACCTCAAAATGTCCACGAGGTTAGGCAATTTTTAGGTCTAGCCAGTTATTTTAGAAAATTTGTACAAAGTTTTGGAGAAATAGCTAGACCTTTAACAGTGTTACTAAAAAAGGAGTCTACGTGGCAATGGGGTGAAAATGAGAATTTAGCTTTTTTAACGTTAAAAGATCGTTTAGTAGAGCGGCCGATATTGGCATTGTACAATCCTACATTAGAAACCGAATTACATGCAGATGCAAGTGCTCTAGGTTTGGGTGGTATACTGTTGCAATGGCAAATTAATCCCAGGGTTCTAAAACCAGTCGCTTATTTCAGCAGGCAGACCACACCAGCAGAGCGGTTCTTTCACTCTTACGAGTTGGAAACACTAGCTGTGGTCTGCTCACTAAAAAAATTCCGCGTATACCTGTTAGGCTTAAGGTTTACCGTGTTTACAGATTGCAATGCATTAAGAACCACCCTTACAAAACGAGACTTGATTCCTCGGATTGCAAGGTGGTGGTTGCAGATCAGCGAATATGACTTTGACATCGAATATCGCGCGGGTAGTCGAATGTCTCACGTTGACGCGTTAAGTCGTAATCCGGTAGTTGAGGATTTAGATTTAGGAGGGCCCAACGAAAGAGAAGTTCTAACCGTTTATAACATCTCCACCGAGAACTGGCTTATAACACTTCAATTAGCTGATCCTGAACTCGTTAGAATAACTAAAATTCTTAAACCTAAAACAGATACTGAAGTTGTTGAAATAAAAAAAAATTATGCAATGAAAGATAACGTTTTGTATAGAAGAGTTGGGGATCAGTTAAAGTTAGTGGTACCACGTAATGCTCGATGGCAAGTCTGTAGGATGAACCATGACGATATTGGTCATTTCGGACAGGCAAAGACGCTTGAGAGAATTCAAGATCAGTATTGGTTTCCCAAACTTCGACGATTCGTAAAAAAATACGTGGCTGCATGTATTAATTGTGCATATACTAAAGATAGCGCCGCTAAAGTTAAGTCTGGATATTTGTACCCGATCGAAAAAAAAGATATTCCGTTCTATGCTCTTCATGTGGATCATTTAGGACCTTTTGTTAAGAGTAAATCTCGAAATAGCTACATTCTGACCATCGTAGATGGTTTTACGAAATATTTGTTTGCTAAGCCCGTAAAAGACACCAAAACTAAAAATGTTATTAGAGTATTAGAAAATATATTTAATGATTTTGGGGTACCTGAAAGAATTATTTCTGATCGTGGATCGTCATTCACATCAAACCTCTTTAAAGACTTTTGTATCAAAAATGGTGTAAAACACATCTTAAACGCTGTTGCCAGCCCACGTTCAAATGGACAAGCTGAGCGTTTTAACCAAACCCTTCTCAATGCATTGTCTTCAAAAAATCTAAATAATGACGAGCGAGACTGGGACAAACAGTTAGGTAGCATACAATGGGGTATCAACAACACCGTTAGCGCAACGACGAAGAAGACTCCCTCAGAGCTTCTATTTGGTGTAAAACTGCGAAATGCTTCTACGAATAAATTTGGCATTAGTAAAGATGGTAGTTCAGAAGATGCAACTACAAATAGGGAAACTCTAAGGCAGGTAGCATATGAAAACATTAAAGCATCTCAGGAAAAACAGAAGGCTTTGCATGACGCTAACAAATCTCCTGCTAAAATCTATGAAGAAGGTGATTTAGTAAAGATAGTTAAGACTAATTTTAATAATGATGGAAGGAGTAAAAAGCTTATGCCTAAATTTGTAGGGCCTTATAAAGTAATAAAACAATTAGGAAATGATAGATATAATATTTCCAGCGTACCAGGATTTAAATCAGCACGATTGTATAATACAATTGTTGCTGCAGATAGAATGAGACCTTGGATTCATGTTGAATCACTAAACTTGAATAATGATGTTAATACAGTAACAACTAGCGAAAGTGAAACAGATGAGGAGGATGTAACACGCGTTCATTGTTAAATCCATATTTAGGTTACACCGAATCAGGTAGACTTATAGTAGGTTAGATTAGATGTTTATACTTATAGCTAGGTAATATAAATAGAATCAGATTGTTTTACGATTTAGTAAACGAATGTAATGATTGTTCTGTTTTGTAAGTGTAATACCTACACTCGTATACGTATGTAAATAAGCTATAAATGCTGCTTAATGTATAAAAATATTGTTTTCATTAGTCTAAATACCGTCTTGATTAGTATGAAGTATTAGTATGAATACTGTCTTGATGTGTTGTATTTATGTTTAGTATGAAGTCAAAAGTATTATTAATTTGATTGAGACTTTGAATTTAGTAGATTTAAATATCTAGGCTATTTTGAATTATTGTTTTAATAGATCAATGCAGATGTGAGTGAGTTGACAAAAGATTTGATTGGAGTTGGTTTGTGTTTATGGTAATTAATTATGTAATACTTTTAGTTATGATGTTTTTGAATAGTAAATACCTTAGATATTTATGAATAATCCTTACTATTTAGTAATGTTATACAATTTAGTTTTAAGTAGGTTCCTACCTTTTTAGTTTTGTATTCTTTTGTTTAAAACAGTTGTCTACTCGAACGTAAGATTAGTTAGTGGAATCAATTAAATTGAAATGCTTACTCTTAGTGCACCAGGAGGTAGCACTAGTTCAGATGGCCGAATGTAATGATTTGTTTAATATTTAATAAAACATATTCATAATTCTAGCATAAATAGTTGTTAACTCATTAATAATAGGATTAATAAGTAGTTAATATACTTTACTGGTTGAGAGCGCACGCAGCGCCAAGCCGGCAGAAATAGGAACTATCGTTATCGGTGGCCTCGGTGGAGGGCGAAGTGGCTTGGCGACTGCTGGCATTCTCGCGGGCACTTTCGATTCAGCCTTCAAGCGGATAGCATTAACTAGTTTAAGGAGAAAGACTGTAGAAATTGTGAGAAATATAAATATAGATTCTATCCAAGTATTTAATTTATAAAACTTCATAAGATAATGATTGCATGGAACACTTACTAGCAATTTGTTTGAAAATAAATACATTTATTTGTTCATTCACTTGTGCAAAAAAAAGTTGAATGTTGTAGTAGGTGTTAGCGCTAGTACAAGTGGATGAAATTATTTTCTTTGTTCACACAATACAATCGGTGAAACCTGAAGTACCTTTTTGTTTACTTTAATCCCTTTTTTAACCGACTTCCAAAAAGGAGGAGGTTCTCTATTCGACTGTATGTATTTTTTTTTTTTTATGTATGTTCACCGATTACTCGAAGACGCCTGAACCGATTTGAAAAATTCTTTTTTTGTTTGAAAGGGTATACTTCCAAGTTGGTCCCATAGTCGCCAAGTCGGGATCTGCTGATGGAATCTTGGCGAAATCGAGGGAACTCTTCAAATTTTATAGGATAACGTACAGCAGTTTTGGTATTTTCTACAACAAGTGAAGCATTTGCGTTTGATAAGAACCATTCTACCATCAGATCTGATGATGAAGCCAAGAGTCACGGAACTCCATACTGAGACAATGTATCCTAGTCGTGTTTGGGCTTGTTGTAATTGTAACGGTATGCACTTTCCATGTGTACCAAGCACATGTGAACCACTAAAAAGTGAAAAATAAAAACTTTTTTGCAAAAAATAAAACAGACTTCAAAAAAAAAAAACAAAAAAGTGCAAAATAACTTTAGCTTCTGAAGTCGGTGACAAAAAAATTAAATCAATCATACAAACGTCACCGAATTCAGAAGCTAAAGTTATTTTGCACTTTTTTGTTATTTTTTTTTTTTGAAGTCGGTTTTATTTGTAGCAAAAAAGTTTTTATTTTTCACTTTTTAGTGGTTCACATGTGCTTGGTACACATGGAAAATGCATACCGTAACAATTACATAGCATGTGTATTTCAGGCTTCAAATCCCATTCAAAATAATGTAATACACAGATACGATAAAGAAAACAACAAGTGATCGGCGAAATCCAAAAACTATTAACAGAAGGCCGAAGAACCGGTTCTGCATTCCCTAATAGCTGCATAGCTATCTGCATCAGTTGGATGCGAGTCGCAAGGGACCGGTCAATGTGGCGACACTTGGGGGAGGCTTATGTCCAGCAGTGGACGTCGTTCGACTGAAATGATGATGATGATGATCTGCAATCATAAAAGTGGCATTTACATCCTATGTTATCATTGTGGTTTGTTTTCTAATTGTCTAGTAAAATTTTTGTCACTTGAAATAGTTTCAATACAATTATTTTAACATACCATAGTTATCCATGAATGAGATAAGAGATGTATGTTTCGCGTGATACGAAACGTATGATTTGGCACTGTAAAGTTGGCACTTCTGCATAAATGTCAAGATGCGAAGTGTTTCTGCACGGAATTATTTTCACGAGTCTGATATACGAGCCGACTCCACTGCGTTTCATGTTGACAATCGTGCCGTGCCTGAACGTACTTTTTATTTTCGAACGGTAAAGAAGTGAAGTTATTATTGTTCACTGTAGACGGGGCGTAGCCGCCCCATCGTTGCAATAAACAAAGGAATTTTTAGAGGACTATAAGTAGGTCAGTATACATAATTATAAGGAAAAATAGACTTCCTATGAGATGAGAAAACAAACATCCTCAAAATTCAAGATTGTAGGTACCTCATCAATGAAATCTAGGTATCTTCTATCTACCCTAGTAGCATTTTTTGTTGGCATTTAGTTGGGCCACATTCCTCTGGTTGGCAAATGCATACAATTGGCGGGCAGTTTGCGGGTTGGGCCCAAAACTGATGGCCTACGTGGATTTGCCTACGAAGGCCCAACTTGCGATGGTGCCAACGTGGATTTGACTACTACCAATGTTTACTACCGAGCTGGTAGTGTTGAACTAACAACCTTGTGTGAACACTAATAGGGTTGAAATAAAACCAAATTGCTTTTCTGATCTAAGGCGCGAACATATACAAGTGGCGTATGGCAGTGGCGCGGCGCTGGCGCGTGTGCGCGGGGGGCGAGGTAGTGGCGCCACTTACTCGCCCTCCCGCGCACCCGCGCTGCCGCGCCTACCGCCATATGCCACTCGTGTTTGTCCCGCGTTTAAGCTGGTAATATATCTACTAAAATTCACTCGAACCCAACCAAATCGTGGTAACACAACGATAGCGACTTCTAATTGGACTACAACGCCATCTATCGAGGTTGGGGTACAACTTTTGAACCTTAACGATATTATCATTACGGTTTCGGCATGAACATACCGCCCACCAAGGACATTTAGTGACGGAATGTCCTTCTTAAATTATCCTTAATTTTCAATTTTTCACTTTGTTTACAGTATAAACCATAAATCTCAAATATAAACAAAAATATAAAAAATATGTTTCTTAAATCTAAGTGTTACTAAGAGTTAAGAGAGTACTAGTAAGCTCATACTGGGTAATTATACCTGTACCAATATATACGTATCATCCCTAACAGGCCCATTGAAAGGTTTAAGTTAGACCGATGTAAGTTGTTATCATAACTTAAATCCCTACAAAAAACTCCCAACAGTAGGAATAGAAGCAGCAGGCCCGTCGTTAGTTGGCCCAATGTTGTTTTAGTAATTTAAATCCCTACAAAATCTCCCAACAGTAGGAATAGATGCAGCAGGCCCGTCGTTAGTTGGCCCAATGTTGTTATAATAACTGGAATCCCTGCAAAAATCACCCAACAGTAGGAATAGTAACAGAAGGCCCTTTGTTGGCTATTCGTTGGGCAAATAGTGCATGTTTATGACAATGGGCCTATTTTAAGTTTAGGTTGGCGGAACAACTAACCGTCTGCCAATACATTCCCAACTGTTGGCCTATGGAAGCCAACGGTAATTGCTACTAGGGTAAATGTATAAATAATCACTAATGAACGGCTCTACTGATTTGGCTGATTTCTGTTTTGGTGTGTTCGCAATTTTCAGGACATTTTTGTAGGAAAGAAAATTTTGATATTAAAAAAAACGAAAGTTCCTGGGTAAGTATGTGTACCGGTATGTGTCCATAGTCTTCAACTGTTTTACCGCATCCATGTCAATGGTTATTTTAGTCAAACCGACAGTGGAGCAAAGCCCAATATTTCGCCGGTTTGAAAACCAACCAGATCTCTCTTTTCGAGTTATTTCGAGTTTCTAATCTTGTCCGATTTTGGTTCGCAAGTTCGACGTCCAACCGTGTTTTACTTTGTGTTTGTTACTACTTATGTACAGTCAGCAAAACTGTTAGGTATGCAGGCTAGCAATCTTCTAACTACTATTTCATCCAAATCCTTTCAGTAGTTTCTGCTTGAAATAATAACAAAAATTGATCTTTACAGACTTTTACATATCTAATAGTCGTAAGAAGATTGCTAGCCTGCATACCTAACTGTTTCACTGACTGTACATACTTATTTATATTTTTTAAATATTGTAAGATTTATCCTTAAATATAAAATAAGGCAGGCATCTATTATTAAAGATAATGCGTGTTTATTTTGCATGTTGGTAGAAGCTCGCCTGCCAAGGTCACGGTTGGCAATCTATGTTTTAAAAATAATGTCAAGTATGTTTGTGTGAGTCAGTCTGCGAGTAAAGGTGCATGCACACCGCAGTTAATTTTGTGGAGCAACACTGTGCAACACGCTAGCATTATCTATGACTTTCGTGGCTAATTGTTACTATTTGTTGTGAATGTTACTCATCACGTTCATACCGCCAATAACATAAATTAACAAATATAACAAAGACTAACTTTCCACTATGGGCGAGTTGCACGGCATTTGTTCTATGTTATTATTTTATGAAACACTAGCTGTACCCGCGCGGTTTCACTCGCGTGTATCATACGTTGGTGTTTAAAACAGCAATAAAATACCATCCTGAAACACCTCAAACTCAAATGGGAATAGTTCTCCCGCTGCCATGACTTCACAGGCGGTTCCGTAGGTGCCATGGCAAGACATTTCAGTAACGTATTTACGCATCGAATTATAAACAGCTCTTGACCGCTCCTGGGTGAAAGCTTGAAACCTTTCCCAGTTGTAAGACACGTGGCGCACATTGCTGGCTCGAACACGTGGCCCAGACAGGTGCATTACTTTGTGTAATTTATTTCATCACCACTGCTCTCAAAACGGTGAAGGAAAACATCGTGAGGAAACGAAAGGAAAGGAAAGGCATGTCTTAGAACCAAAAATTCGAAGACATGTGACATCTGCCAAACCACACTGGGCCCGCGTGGTGGATTTGCCCATACGCAAAATATGCGCTTTGAAATTTAAATTGGCCAACGGAATCAAACATCAAAATGACCTTCACTGAAGTTTCATGAGAATCGGATTATTTTATTTTTACTCCCTGTTCGTCCCTTGAAACACCTGGAACTCAAATGGCAATAATTCTCCCGCTGCCATGAGTGATGCACCAAATATGATAGAGATGAAAATAAGCATGCGCCATCGCCAGGATTATTTACTATTTGGCTAAGAATTTGCACTTAGAAGTGATAACCAATATTTTGATTATCCATTTAATTAAACAATGCTTACGACCAGTAAGTACCGTAAAAAACATTATTTGGAACGTAATTTTCTTTATAGCTATTCTTTTGCAACACCAGCCTAAACCAAAGATACAACTTTAAAATTAAAATACGATCGTAGGTATTCAAGGACACCTTTTCTAGTAAGAACGACTAATACTAAAAGACCTACTATTATAGTACTTAATACCAAAGTGTGAAATACACAATATGTAATTCGCGAAGCAATAGACATAACAAAATTCCAACCAGGCAATAGGTAAGAACACAATAAAATGATTATCCTCCAATTTAAAATTACTAATGCTACGGCCAGACTTGTAGGCGAAGATTCGAATGCACGCACGAACTTTGTCGCGACAAAAGCCTTTGATGTGCGGCAATTTACCGACAGCGGCGGGAAGGGCGTTCGTATTCGCGAAGATGATTCGCGATAGGACGAATTCTTTGGCCAGACGTGTCGCGACAACGCAAATCTTCGCGTTATCGCGATAGTGTAGCCCCAGCATAAGTGAAACATACCGAAACGAAGACAACCCAAACAACGATGATGTCAAATATTTCAAATCAAATTAGTAGTAACAGCAAAATATCGCAGAACAAAAATGAGCTTGAGCTTGAGCGTGTTTCGCTTAAGTTCGTTTTTTGAAACGTTTTTTTTTTACCCTTCAACAGACGCCTGCGTACTGAAAAATACTGGCCACCTAGAAATTGGCATAAAACTTTAAAACGTTATAGAAACTCATTTCAATACCTTTCAGCACACGCCTGCATATCACTGAAACATACTGGCCACCTAGAAATTACGCCCTCAATGAACTTCCAAATTCTTATTTCAAAATATGCATTAACGCGTTGTCGTAAAATTCAATTTGGATCCATATCGGTTTCCGAATTCTCATTTCAATGTAAAGTATGCAATAACGCGTTGACGTAAGATTCAATTTGGATGTTTAACTTTTTTCATACAAACATTAAAAACCCTTTTTTGTACCCTTATGGGCCGAATTTTGTAATACCTTTTCTTAGTGAGCACCTAGAAGCCAAAAGGAACATTCAGGCTTTACATTCATATCTCTAACTTTAAAAACATAGGACTTTCATACAAACTTTGACACCCCTTTTCAACCCCTTGGGGTGCGAATTTTAAAAAATCCTTTCTTAGTACGCGCCTGCACCCCCTAGAGAGTGCTTGTGCCAAATTTGAGTCCTTACGGAACAGTAGTTTCCGAGATTTCGTGATGAGTGGATTAACTTTTTCCATACAAACATTAAAAACCCTTTTTTGTACCCTTAAGGGCCGAATTTCGTAAAACCTTTTCTTAGTGAGCACCTAGAAGCCAAAAGGAACATTCAGGCTTTACATTCATATCTCTAACTTTAAAAACATAGGACTTTCATACAAACTTTGACACCCCTTTTCAACCCCTTGGGGTGCGAATTTAAAAAAATCCTTTCTTAGTACGCGCCTGCACCCCCTAGAGAGTGCTTGTGCCAAATTTGAGTTCTTACGGCCCAGTAGTTTCCGAGATTTCGTGATGAGTGGTCAGTGAGTGGACTTTCTCCTTTATATATATAGATTCTCAAACAATGTTTTCAATTGTCACCTCATCTTGACTGTTTTTAAAAGTTAGGCCACATTACTTAACATAATTATTAACTTAAAGGGTGATAGGTCATTAGTGTTCGATACTTAAACACGTGATTGTGCTCATGATAACAAACAACAGCAAAAGAATCAGCTGTACATAAGGCGAACATCAATGTACTGAACAGCTGGTTTTTTTTTCGCGATTGCAAAAGTTGTTTGTTATCATGAGTACAATACGTGTTTAAGTATATCGTACACTAATTGCCAGTCACCCTATATATTAAAACGGCAACTTAAACTAACAATAAAAAACTTATTGCTCTCGAATTTGGCTCAGTAACACTTGGAATCGTTGTTTTACAAAAAGTAACTGCGATGTGGATGTACCATTACTAAACTAAAACAGGAAAATCGAGTATTCGTTAATATTTATACCTACTTATTTACCTTGACTTATAGCTGAATCTTTTGTCTAACGCAGGCATGAAAAACTATTATTTGAAGCGCTATCTGAACGCGCCCCAGAAAGTGGTGGCCGTGAAAATGGTCCGTGGATACCGCACGATCGCCCGCGAGGCGGCGGGCCTGCTTGCCGGATTGCCGCCATGGGATCTGGAGGCGATAGTCCTCGCGCGCCTACACGAATGGCGCGCGGAGGCACTACGCCGGGGGGAAACTCCGCTGCCGCGGCAAATCGCCGTTCAGCGGACAGACCTCCGGCGCGATCTCATGGCGACATGGAGAGAGTGACTGTCGCAACCCCGTGCAGGGCACGCCACGATAGTGGCGGTAAGTCCCCTCTTTGAGGAGTGGCTTGAGAGGCGCCACGGCGCCCTCACCTTCCGCCTGACGCAGGTCCTCACCGGACACGGATGTTTCGGGAGGTACCTGCACCGAATCGGACGGGAGAAAACGCCCGGGTGTTTCCACTGTGAGGATCGACCGGAGGACACGGTGGAGCACACGGTGGAAGTCTGCCCTGCGTGGGCGGAGCACCACCGTGTCCTCGTAGCGGCGATCGGCGGCGGCGACCTCTTGCGTCCGGCCCTGGTTCAATCCATGGTCCGGAGCGAGACGGAATGGGAAGCCGTTACCTCCTTCTGCGAAGCAGTCATGCTGGCGAAGGAGGTGGCGGAACAAGAGAGGGAGAGAGCCTCTCTTCCCGGCCGCCGCGGGAGACGCACCGGGCGTCGGGGGCCACGTGGTGGCTACCGGCCACCGTAGATGCGGGCCTGTGGACGGTTAGCTATGGGCTAGCTAGCCGTCCGTCCGTCTAGTGACGACAGGCCGTGTCGACGGCGCGTTCGTGTTCCACGCGCGCCTCAAAGTGATGTCAGCATAAGGGGAGGGGCCCGCAAGGGCCGAAGCCTGCCGGGGATGCGGGCCTGTTCGAAAGAGATACCGCGGCCCCGGAACATAAAGGGCGAGGAAGGAACATGGATGGGTTTTAGTCAGTAAAAGTCTGACACTCCCTCCCGCTCCGCCCAGAGTGGGAGAAGTCATTTGATGATTCCCCATCATAAAAAAGGCATGAAATACCATTTAATAAGTTTTATCTACGTTGTTTTAGCAAAAAGAAATGGACGCCCCATGAAAGGTGGATCGCGTGACTTTCCGAGATGATCACGTGCCTGAAATGTTTAAAAACGTTGAATGAAAGACAAACTGTGTGAAAATGTAAAAAAAGACTTTCAACGAAAACGAAAGCTCATCATTGGGATCATTTTTAGGGTTCTGTACCTCAAAAGGAAAAAAAGGAACCTTTACAAGATCACTTTCTTGTCCATCTGTCCGTCTGACAGTCTGTCACCTCCGTTTTTTCAGGAACAAGTTCTTTATACCAGATAGATCTATAGTCCCTTTTATGTGGACTTATAAAAATCCTAAGGTCCTAAGTCAAAACGACAAAAAGATAGGGGCAAACGATTTTAGCGAAATCTTGCATAATTCGTACCCCTTAAGGGAAAACCATCATATTTAGAAAATTAGGAAATAAAAATTAGTTTTAATTAAAAGGAATTTTTGTTTGCTAAATGCTTTATTGTTTCTATGATCTTTAACATAAACCTTATAAACTTCTCAAAAATAAACAATTTAAAAAAACTAAAAAAGTACGATTTAAGACCATTCATCCCAAATCGTACTTTGAGTTTTATTCATTGGTACCTATACAGTATTGAGAAACAGCATCATAATCAAAAATGTGTTATTAAAACAAGTAGTAATTCTTAACAAATTCGACGGATGATCTTCGCCAATTCTCGGCAGTGATCGCTAAATCGTACCAGTACGTTTTAAGCTGTTTTAAGAACTTAACTCAAGTAATAAATAGGAGCAAGAGCGAAACAAATTTTAAATTTACCGGCAAAAAAATTGACAACAGTTACGAATATGATAACACGTCAGATGAAATCGCAAAGATACACATTAATACGCATCAAATCGTAAAATAGGTTATACACGACCTTATTTGAATAAAACTCTTACGAAATGTGTAAAAATATTACAGCAATAGTTGAAAAAAACTTACTTTTTCAATATTTTTGTCGAGAGCAGCTTCACAGGGTGTTATATCTGTCAGGTGGTAAAATGGCCGACTGTTATTTATATTTTTTGACGCTAGAGGCGCTGATAGCTGTTACCAAAGCCGAGTTTTAAGTGGAGTACGAATTTGGCGTAAGTACGAACTAAGCAAGTTTACCCTACATATTACAGTGTAATTTGTGGGTTAAACTGTGAAGGTAAACCAAATAGCTTGTTCGACCGTACCCAAAATTAACCTAATTTTTTTTTTTTTTCGGAATTTTCCTTTTACTTGTACCTACTGTAACCAGAAGTAGGTACCTACCCCATAAGTTTTGGGTCGAAACCTACATGGTAGTTCCTGTTGACCTACAATCACGAAAGGCGATAAGCAATGTTTTATGGAAGGAAAAAGTCGGAAAATCGTAAATAGGTAAGCAACGTATGTCAAAAAAAAATCGATTTTACAATTACGAACTTATAATTTGCGGTTGGGGCAATAGCCGTTTCATGGGATCGAACAGCAAATTTAAGTTTGCCCGCTTCAGCCGGTTTATGAAATTATGGGAGGCCATAGTTTTAATTTTTTCTCTCTACTTGTTTTCAAAATACCATGCGTTATTATATTTTCTCTTCCAAACAAACATTATCATTTTAGTTTGAAGTTATAAAATTCTCACACCCATATTGACAAGCCGTGGGATGGTACACACCAGTGGCAGTGGACAGCATCAGCTGTGCCAGCTGTGCGCGTGACCTCCAGCCTCCAGTCACAGCTGATCGGTTGTTGCCTTGAACAGTTTTTGTTTTTGGAATTTAAGAGCGCTTATACAGATTGGATTTGGCAATATTACTGTATGGTAATGAGAAATATGGCTAACAAACTATCTAGAATATTAACATGTAAGGCAATAATTAATATCGTGACACCGAATAATTGTTTTAAATGTAAATAAGTCATTTAGAAACTTTCCAAATGGATAGTTTGTTAGCCACATGATTTCTTATTTAAATACAAATTATAATTCGAAATAAATTAGAACAGGTAGGTATTTATTTGACAGGTATTGGCGAGGTTACCAACTTTCTAAATACGCCCTCTTAAAAACGTTAATTATGGGTTATGGCTCTGCGATATTACACACATCCGATTAGACTACGGATTGATGTGACACGGCAATTGACAAGTGAACTATTTGTCGACGAACACACCAAATCATTCAACTAAATTAAACTCCAAACTTCTTGCAGACTCAAAATAACTATGTTTGGCACTTTTTGTAATCATTAAGTCCAGCCTAAGGAATAATAATAAATAAAAATAATTCGATGCGTCTTTTCACAAACGTTTTGTAAGCAGGAATGTGCTTCATTCGCTCGCCCTAATAAATGATTTGCTGAAAACCTTTATCTTAATATTCTTTAACCAATTAACACCAAACACCCATGGTCTTTAATTTACTTGAAACTATTTTTAATGTTGGTTTTCATAAACATAACTTTATTTTACCAAACAATTACCACCTTGGTGTAAATGTTTAGCAAATCAATGTACCTATGAGTATGAGTTTGAACGACTTCTTATTTTTATTTAAAAGAAGCTCATGTGTTTGAACCTTAGAAGCCTTTACAAAATACTCTTCCCAAGTAGTTACTTTACTAATAAAGCTGCAAACCCTAAAATGATATACATGATGATCTCAGAATAGCATGTTAAATAACAAATGCGTCAATCAATAAAATTGCAAGAAAATACGGAATTTTAACAACAACCACACACCTTCAGTGGGTTAAGTACGTAGTTAATCCATCGTCAGACCTTCGACGACAGTCATACTCATACAGCTAGGTCTAAATTATTCTCATCAAGGTGCATGAAATGAGCGTAAACACGATCTAGATGCTGTAAACTCTTGAGGACCTCTTGCAACTGGCTTCCGCCTCCATTGTTAGACCGTTAATGACAAGTTTACTACAGCTAGGTGTAAAGATATCATCAAGGCGCATGAAATAGGCCCAAACACGATATACTTAGATGCTGTAAACTGTTGCGGACTTCTTGCGACTGCCTTCCGTCTTCATCGTGAGACTTTCGATGACAGTCATACTCCAGCTAGTTCTAAAGTTTTAATCTTGTTGTATGAAATGAGCCCAAACGCCATGTTTTAATTTAAAATGAGATCAGCTTTGAGATATATGCTTTTCATTAAAAAAAGAATCATGCACATCAGACTTCTCATCATCTTTGATAGAAAGAGAGCACAGATTACAACGAAACAAAAACATTAACCTTTAAGGTACGCATTATAGTTTATTAATATTTGCGTTTGAATCTATCCGCATTGTTTTTATAATTTACTCGTGATGGTTTACCAAAAAGTACTCGAATATTTCTGTGAAAGAGCACTGCTAAAAAACTATTTTATAATGATAAATGTTCTTGCTTTAATAAATATCAATAATCGTATTAACAACATGCAAAAATGGTTGTCGGTAAAAAAACGGTTTACGGAAGATAATTTTACGTGAAATCGACATTTTTCATGATATTATATAGTGATTTTAAATTAAAAACCAAATTGCTTCGCCCTTTTCACCCCTTAATGGATTAAAATTCATACAGCACCGTTGCGTTAGCTTCCAACCATACGCCTATACAATAAATTTTCAGAATTTTACTTCAAAAATTAAGAACTTTCCATACACAACTTCATCCCCTTTTTAATACTTTGAAGGTACAATTATCAAAAATGCGGAGGCATATAAATACATTTTTACTTTGGGGGTGGAATTATCAAAAATCTGGGATACGTATAAATTAGTTTTCAATCGTCAGCCTAAACACAAAATTTTAAGATCCCAACTTTAAAACTGACGGACTTTCATACAAACTTTCATTCACTATTTAACTCCCTTAGGGGTTGAATTTCGAAAAGTCCTTACATTTTTCTCGTCTACATTATGAAGAAAACTTCTGTGCAAAATATCCGTTTTTAAGGTCCAAGGATTTGGGCTGGGCGCTGAACGGTGTAACACGTTTTCGTGCGCACAGCCAGTGTTCATCGATTTCTAAGACGTTATCACGTCAAAAATGAAAACCAGCTAGGGATCGAACTTGCAAACCATGATTATTATTTTAGAAATCTTGCAAGCTTCTGATCTGAATAAATACAACAAGAGGACGTCTCAACAGAGGTTCGAACTTGTGAACCACTGTTCGCAGTTCACTGATCTCAGTGGGCTACATACTTCGGCGAGAAATGGTCTAAAAATAGCTGTTCTATTTTGATGCATGTCATGACAATTTTTACTTTTTCCTGGCTAGACAAAAAATGTGATAGCTTGGCGAATATACAAACCAATACAACTTATAGCCTATAGCACTCACGATTAGTGTAGCTTTCTACCAGTGAAAGATGTTTTAAACTGGATCACGAATTCCAGAGATTATTACTCTTACATACAAACTTACGAACAAACATTACCTACCTCTTTTTCATAGTAGTAGAGACAGAGAAATAACAGTCTTAATAATATTATGCATTATTGTTTCAGAAACTTCACTACATTTATTGAGTCGACGTAAATATTGGAATGCAAAACAATAACAATGATTCAGAAATTGAAGACAAACTACTTAACAACAGCTTGCTGTTCAGTAGTATTCGTAAAAACAAAACCTCAGATGAAAAAATTCAGAAGGTTAAAAAATATTTAGATCGAGGGGCTGACATAAATGCAACAGATGCTAACTACAAAAACAATACACCGTTGCATGTCGCTGTGCTGAAGGGAGAACCGGAAGTTGTCAGATTTCTCTTGAAACGAGGAGCTCTCGCTAACATTAAGAACAATGATAATGAAACGGCTTTAGACATTGCTCGTTTATCAGATAAACCCGCTGACAAAATAAAAAACATTGTGAATGTGTTAGAGGCATTTAATAATCATGAATTAATACTATCTTGTAGCCAGCAGGAACTTGACACTTATATAACAAGAAAGACTGATCTGAAGAGCTCGAAAAGAAAAGAAGATCCGAAATACTTCCAATCAGTAACATGTGATTCTGAAAATCAAACTCAATCAAACGATGTTAAAAATGGCAGTGCAGTGAACAATAAAAAACTTAAACAAAAGAAGTCTAACCAGCAGTCACTTAATAAACAGTTACAAACAGCAAACGGAAAAGAAACATTTTGCTATCAAAAGCGAACTGGAACGACGAATCTTAGTGGACAACTGTACAAAACTAAACTGTTGTGTCTGATTCTGTTTAGGGCGTTATATGTTTATAAAGTTAAGACATTCTTAATTGCTACAAACGTTGACGGCATGGGTGCTTTCGATGACATCGTATTTAGGTTCTATTCGAATACAAGTAATAAACCAAGAATTATATTCGTGCAAACAAAGCACAGAGATAATCCTGAAAAAGATAAAGTTACGGCAGAAGAAATTATGAAATCAAACGGAGACTTCAGTCTACATAAGTACTTAGAGAGTTATATCAAAATAAGTAAAATGTTCGAGCCAGAAAAGACCGATGTTATGTTCAGAGGTGAGTTCAAAGACATGGACTGTGAATTCATTATTTACACCTCTGCTTTTGAGAAATTTTCAAAAAAGAAATTAGTAGAACAAAATGAAAGTGCATGTTTTATGAACACAAGTGAAGACCAGATAGATCTTAAAGATCATAATGGTCATAATAATCGAACTAAAACAACACACGTATTTCAGTTTGATTATGATGATCAAGATGTAGAGCTTCTAGTGCAAACTGTAGCCAAATCACGTGCAGTGCTTTTAGCAAAACAATTATCAAAGTTTATTTTCAAAGACAATCACGGAAATATGATGACGGATGACTTAATTAAAACATATCACGCTTTTCTAGCTCGACACGTTCTGGAGGTCGAAATGAAAGAGAATCGTTCGAATCATGAATCGCAAAATCACTTCCGATACGCCAAATTTAGAGAATCGTTTTTTTCAAGCAATGACAATTTGTTATTAGAATTTAAAGCCACGATTTGTAAAATCGTATGCCCTGAAAGACCAGACCAAGTAAAGACCATTTTAATGTCACAGAAGTTTAAAGTGCCACTTAATTTTGGCAATTTAAATTTTTGTTTTAGTGAGAGCAAGGAAACCCAGGAAAATGAAATTGATTATCTTTGTTCCAAATTTAAACAAATGTTTGCCAATTCTGCTGAGACATTCGGAGCAAATAATTTGATAACAGTGGACGACAATATGGTTGGCCCAAATAAAATGTTACAAAGTACGGATTTAGAATCCTTTAGACTGGGTGGTTTAGTTGGTAACCTGCTTGTGTTCGATAACGTGACTAAGGCATTAAAATTTAATTTTGATGTTGACACCTTATCCGACGACAATTTAAAGCTCTTAGAAAAATTGAAAGGTGATGTTTTCGATGAGATAGCAAACAAGTGCAGATTTGACATAAACATACAACACTTTCCCCGTCTTTCTTTGGTTCATGAAGAAAATGATAAAAAGTTGATTAAAAAGTTTTTGTGTAACCTTACGTTTTACACAAATCAAGCAAAAGAGGACAGTGTAGAAACGTTATTAAAGAAAGAGATCGATCATTGTTTTGTAGGTAGTGGAAAAAGGCAAAGTATAGTAAACGCCGACGCAATTTTCTTAAAAATACATGATCGTGTACAAAAATGGTGGCAACAGCCTTTTAGTGCTTCATACTTGACCGAATCTTGTAAATACTTCCTCGAAGCTGAACACGATATAATAAGTAGCCCGCTATTATAATAATAATAATAATAATAATAATCTTTATTGAAAAAACGAGGAAATACATAATACATCACAATATTGACACAAGTTCAATAAGTAAGTAAGTAAACAGATCAAAATGAACCCTAACGTCTAAACTAGGCCAAGCCTGTATCTTAGACGTTAGTCTCTTCCAATGTTGTTACAATCAGAGATGAGTATAGTGTGATTAAACATTACTAGGTAGAAATATATTACTAAAAAAATGTATGTGCTCAGCTTAGAATGTGGGTAGATAGTTACTATCAAATATTATTAAAGTCAACGTATGACTGTTTACCTTTTTTGTTTTCTAAGTACCCTACATTTGACTTAAATCGCAACAGAAACAACAAAGAGTATGAACTTAGGCAACTTTCGAAAAAATGAAATTGATTATTTTTTAAATAGATAAGTTAATTATTATTGGTGAAATTATTGATATTTTTATTTTTAAAACAATACTGTCTGCCGGATTTTAATAATTATTTCAAAATTGCAAATAGCTTTTCTACGCTTTCATAGCTTTGAGATTTCAGCCAGGATATTAAGACCTTCTTGCATGAGTGTAAGTTTAATGGATATATTTGTAAAATTTTATTTAATTTGTTATACAGCATTGGCCCAAGATAACATTGAAATTTTTCGATGAATACTGATTTATATGGAACCGTAGGACACACCCTACCGATGCGTCTAGAAGTCATTGTTGTTTTATCAATAAATTTAAGCTTTTGATGTTGAAGAATTACGGTTTCTTTAACGAATAACTGTCTAATAGTTAAAACATCACACTCAGAGTATAGATCGACTGTAGGATACCTGAACGGCTTAAAATTCATCACCTTAAGCAAAGCGCGTTGTGCACGCTCAAGTTTAATAAGATGGGTTTTTCGTGCTCCACCCCATGACGTGATGCAATAAGTTAGGATAGATTGTGCGAGTGCAAAATAAACAGTTTTGCGGAGATCAGTATCAGCCACGTGCCTTAGTTTCTTAAAAACATATATCAACTTTCTTGTTCTCCCTGCCAGCAGATCAATATATGGACACCACGTGAATTTTTCGTCAAGGAGAATACCAAGATACTTAATTGTTTTAACCCGGTCCAGGTATCCACAGTCGCATGTATGTAGATGGGTTGTGCTTTGACAAGAGTGAATTTGTATTTTTAAATTTTGTGCTGTTTTAAGTGATAATTCCGTACTAGCAAAAGTTATGAATTTTGTTTTTGATATATTAAGCGTAAGTAAATTTTGACTGAGCCATTTGCTTGTTTTGTGAAGACCTATTTCAGCGTAACGTCTTACTTCATCCCATGTACTACCATAAAATATTAACGCCGTGTCGTCAGCAAATGTAAACATTTTACAGTTTTGTAACGTTAAGCTACATAAGGAATTAATATAAATTAGAAAAAGGGTAGGGCCAAGAACGCTACCTTGTGGGACCCCAAATGATACTTCCGCGTCAGGACTGTAGAGACCGTCTATAGTAACTCGTTGTGATCTATTACTTAGATAATCTATAAACAAATCTAGTACCTTGCCCCTTATACCAATTCTTTCCATTTTTTTGATTAGTATTGGAACAGAGACGGTGTCGAAAGCCTTAGCCAGGTCTAAGAATACTCCAAGGCATTTATTTTTGCTATCAATATGAGTAGCTACGAGGTTAGTAAGTTCAGTGACTGCCTGTGCTGTCGACCTGCCTGCTCTAAATCCAAACTGATTGTGGGCTAAAATTTGTTGTTTTTCTAAGTACAAAAGTAGTCTCTTATTAATAATTTTTTCCAAGATCTTAGACAGCACTGGTAACACTGAAATGGGGCGGTAATTACTGACACAGTCTCTGCTTCCTGCCTTGTGAACAGGATGGACGACCGATATTTTAAATACATTAGGAAAGACGCCAGTCTGTATTGAAAGGTTTGCAATACGAGTTAAAAGTGGTACAATAATGTTTCTTGTCATTTTGATTATTTTTGTGGAAATTCCATCCCAACCCATTGCGCTATCAGGTTTTAAGTTAATAATTATAGACTCAACTTCTTCCTCAGTTGCCTGCAACATGACCATAGAGTTAACCGGTGAAATAGAAGACTCTTCAATTTGATCCGAACACGGAACTATCTTTGAAGCTAATTGTTTTGCAATGTTAGTAAAATAAAGGTTAATACCTTGTAAGGCTAATTCTGGGGTATTTTTTGTTTTTAATAGATCTAATGGCGGTGGTTTTTTAGTTTCTCTGTTTGTGATGTTGTTTATTATTTTCCATGTCATTTTAGGGTTTTTGGCATTTTTGTTAAGCTCATTTGCAAGAAAATTCCGTTTCAGACGTTTTAATAAGTCATTGCAAAAGTTTTTATATCTACTGTACGTTACAGCGAGAGTAGCATTGTTGGGTTCAATAGTAGATCTTAGGTGCATGCGATCCCGGTTCCTAATGCAGCGAACCAAACCTGGCGTGATCCACGGTTTGATGCAGTGTAATCTTCTAGGAGTTAGTAATTTTATAGTGTTGTTAATAATTGATGTGTTAAGGATGTTAAGTAACTGCGCTGAAGACCAATGCGCATCTTGAGATTCCATTATATAACTGAAATTTATTGATTTTAGGTCTGTAAGAATCGCTTCATAATTAACTTTGTTCATAGTCATTGGTTTTAATGGTTTAATTGGATGTTCTAATGTAACACAGGAAAGTACCGGAGAGTGATCAGTCAGAAGAGACTGAAGAACAAGTGTAGTTGTGGAGAACTTAGTCTTGACCATAGCGTGATCTATGCAATTATTTTCTCTTGTTGGGTATAGATGGCCAGGAAGGAACCCATGGCTAGCTAGTAAATTGAGGTAATCTGTCGAATTACGATCCTCATTATTCAGTTTCACGTCTATATTCAAATCACCCATAATTATTATATTATTGTGATTTTTGTAGGTGTTTAGAAGGCTATCTAGAGACGTTATAAATTTATCTATATTCGAACATGATGGTGACCTGTAGATACCTATAACGACGGTGTCCGAGCCAATCTGTATTACTAAACAAGTAGCATCAGTCAAAGGTATTTCTGCAACTGAACAGCTGAGTCCCTCCCTTGTGTATGCCACAATACCATCATTTTGATTACGATTATTTTTTGTGTAGTGGGTCTCATAGTTTTTTAAGCATGGGATGTACGTAGCTTTTGAATTCCACGATTCCGTCAGTATAAGTATTTCACAAGATATTTGTAGTCTAGTTAAAAAGACTTCAAATTGGCAAAAGTTTTTTGTAATACTTCTAATATTTTGGGTTAAAATTTTTAAATGGTTTTTAGTTGTTAGATCGGATGTCAAGAAAGACGCAGATGATTCTGGATCACATAAAAATGATGGCCCAGCAGAGATATTGTCTATATCATGTACTAAATTATTATTAGTTGTGGAATCGAATTTTGTTTTAGAATTTCTGGTGACTTGATCGGATGAAATACTATTTTAATAACCATTTGACATGGCAAATTTTGTCGTAAGATAAGTAACTGTGTCCATACCAAGGAAGGGTTTAAAATGTAATGGAAAGTAGATCTAATATTCCACACAAACTGATGAGCAACATAACAAATAACGCAAGAACAAAAAACTAAGCAATATTTTGAGCACGAAACTAAACAATGCAATAAACAAGAAACTAAGCAAAAGGGTAAGGCTAAAACTAAAAATAAAGGTACATGAAAAACTAAAAATAACAGTAAACACAGAACTAACCCTAGTCAAATGTGGTTTCGGAGAGTAGCTAGTTGAGATTCGTCTTTTACTTCAATGCGAGGAGCCCCGATGTCTTTGCGGAGATATATTTTGCCGTAAGCCGTCCAGCAAAATTTGTATTCCTTGGTCTTCGCTACGTCTCTTGCGACGAAAAATAGACGACGACCTTTACTTGTTAAAGCCTCGGATATATAAATTGGAGAATGCTGTCCAGGGAATCCTATATCGTTCGAGTTAAGGCGTTGGTTTGGATGATGCTTATTGTAAGACTTGATTCCTTGAATGACATTGTGCTTTAATATGACAGAAGTAAATTCAGCAACAATTGTACCTTTTCCTGACTTCGAGTTTACTCGGAAAACATCTCTTAAGGCTGCTTCCTGCACATTTACATCAAGTGCTTTGCAAGTATTTTGGACAATTTTGGCTAGATCGGTTTTTGATTCCTTTTCAGATGATATTGGGATATTTCTCAATTCAATAGACGATGACTTTGAGTTTGTTTGGATATCTTCAAGTGATGATTCAAGCATAGCTATCTTTAACAAGTGTTGCTTACGTTCACCCTCTAGATTTACAACATTTTTGCGCATCTCTTCATACTGGTTATTAATGAAGAGTAAACTTTTTTCAATTTCGTCATTAGAATGTTTTATTTCAGTGTTTTGCTTCTTAATTTCTGAAAGCTCGGCGACAAGTTTATTCAGCAGGCTGTTTTGGGTATCTTTCCATTCGTCAAGCATGATTTTGATCTCTTCTTTAAAAGAAGCAAGTTGTTCTTCACTTGATAGTCTTTGTCTTTTATTTCGCTGGGATATAAAAGACGGCGTGGAAATCCCAGTGGCAATATTTGACACATCAGAATCAGATAAGGCATGTTGCACGCCACTTCCCGTCGGTGTCTTGACCACATTAGCCATAACTACAGTTTTTGTTTTTTTTTTTTTTTTTTTTTCTAAGTTCGGATTCACTGTGGTCGCTTAATTCGATGCGCAATGACACCTTTTGTCTTGCTCGAACGGTGATAACCTTTCGCACACTACCGATTCACTTTACTGCGAGCCTAGTACTTTCACTTGAATTAAAATTGAATATTTTTTTGTTAAATAGTGATATTTTAATGAATTTAGGAGCTAAGCACACACGTCTATACTCCAATGAAGTCGGACGAAGACTATTGAGCATTCTTAACTTTACTTTTACTGAAACAATAAAAAACGCGTTGCCTGAAATAAAATTTAAAAATGCCGCAGTTGAATTATTACAATTAGATGTTTTTTTTGCCGGGTCTGAAAAAATCTTGAGTATAATTACTAAGGAAAATGCACTTTCTAGTATGAAACTACTGCAATATTTTGAAGAACGGAATTTGAAAGGTTACACTTTTATCGATTTGGATTATGATGGGATCGGAAATTATTTTGTAGATGTAAAGGCAGAGATAAAAGAATCTAAATTGGCTGCACTCATTGTAGTTTGTCAAAGAAAAGATGTTACAGACATCCATTTGTTGATAAGACACTTTGCTGGAAAAATAATCGTTATTTCTAATCGCAATTTGTCTAACCAGATCAAAAGAATAGTGACGGAGGACATCGTTGAAAGAACAGACAATGAAATAAGCTTTAAAGACCTAGCAGATACAATACGTACGAAGTTGCTAGAAGAGAGATATATTATGTTCCAAGGAAAAGAAATTCCACTTAGTGTTTTATTTGAAGACGAATCGCATCATCTTATTAATTCGCAAGTATTATACATGATTCTCAACAAAAAAGTTATTACGATAGGCAATTTTCTTAATAGCCCAGCTTTTGATGAAATATCAGATGTCTATATAAATGAAGACATATGTCGTTACATTACATTAGAGCTGAATGTTCACACAAAAGACCATTTTAATGTTATAAAATACTGGGATATGGATGATGATTTCACACCTGGTACGAAGGATGTCATTTTGATTGCTCATGATACCGAAAATTTTGTTGAATTTATCGAAACGTTTAGGAATTGTAATGTGCATTGGTTTAGGATGATAAACGAATCAGTAAAACATCTTGTTTGGGTAAAATCACGAGGTAAATTAATAAATATATTAAATCACGTTAACAGGGGTACACACTATACCAAAAAATTACAACCAGTGACGTTGAAAGATGTGACGGAAAAAGTCGTCATAATAAGTGCCGAACCAGGCATGGGCAAATCTTCCTTACTTACTAATTTAGCAATCAATACTAAAGATAAGTATCCGGCTCTGTGGATTTCAAAAATTAACTTGCTGGACCATACCGATGCATTAAAAAGAATAAAAGCAAACCAAACTACCATTGACTTAAAAGAAGCTATGCAATTTTTGTTCCAAGTTATTGGATTCAAAGCTTTTAAAGAGAGAAGAGCTGATTTCGAGATCATAATTCATCTTGTTTCTGTCATTGGTGACGACATTGTTTTAAAAAACAAATTAGATTTACATGTAGCAGGATCAAGTTTATTCGAAATTGAGTTTTTTATTTATTGCTATAATAACAATCGGGTTGTCTTACTACTCGACGGTTTTGATGAAATATGTCCTGATTTTGCGAATGAGCTCATTCAGTTACTTAATATTTTTAAGAAGTCAAAAGTTATACATTTGTGGATAACTAGCCGTTTATACAATGTTCTACATCAGTTAGAAAATGTCTTAGAGACTTTCTCTTTTACGATACAACCCTTGTTTCCTATAAATCAGTTGGAGTTGTTAAAAAAAATGTTTTTAAGAAAGTTCTGCTCTAATAAACTTGACCACTTCCCTAATAAAAAGGGTGAACTAGATTGTGTTGTTAGTGAATTTTATGATATGCTTGGACTTGTGGTAGAATGGAATTTTCTTAAGATACCATTACATTTGTATATGACAGCAGAGTTATTCCAAGATTCATATTTTAATGATTCGTTTGACCCTCAGTACGTTAATTTAAGTAAAATTTATGAACTATTCGTAGACTCAAAATTTTTCAAGATACGTTTTGGAGAAAAAAAACCCCTGTTGTGTATCAATGATCCTGATATGAGGAAGATGGTAGATACTGAGCGAGCAGCATTTTTAAATGGTCACAAAGTAATTTCTGCTCATATAATATTTCGTAAAACGGATGCAATACAATTATTTGACACTAACGATATGACCATATTGCACGGATTTATTGAAAAAATAAAAGTCGGGGAAGAGAAAACAGGCATTGTTGAAAGAATTATTCAGAATAAACCTCAATTTGTCCATTTTACATTTGCTGAATATTTTGCTACAGAATTTCTCTGCGATAAATTGAAATCATTCCATTGTAAAAGTGCTATTTGGCTGTATTTAATTAACACAGTTCTGCAACATGATTATAATGGCCTACTACGGTTTCTGAACGCCAAACTAGAAAACCCTCAACTCATGTTTAGTGAAACATACATCACAAATTTAAGCGAATTGTTTGAAACTTTGCTCTTGGAGCGACAATATTTGAAGAAGACGCTTGTTGACCTTATTAGTGCCAAATTTAATAATATTGCAATAACTTTATTCAAATTTCTCAAAGCTGTACTAAGTAAGAAAAATCTTTCACTTTTTATTGATATGGTCACCGGCGCAGATAACCCAATCTGTATTGTGTGTTTGACTGTCGAAATGCAGGCAAAACATGTACTTACTTTAATTGTTAAGCTGATTAATGATATTGATGATAAAAGGACAATTGACATATTCAATTGTGCTGATTTTCCAAGTTCTAATCCTTTGCTGACTGGAAATAAACTTAGATCTAGTCTGTGTTCGAATGTGGAGTTGTTAGGTACACTTTTGTCAGATTTATCTCCACCTGTACTTGTAGATTTGTGTTGTCAAGAAATTACTTTACATAGTTTACCATTCGATAAACCATTATCAAGTAAAATAATACATATTCTTACTAAGTCGTGGTCGCAAGGTGATAGAGACACCGAGTGGTTTAATAAAACTTTCGAAAGATTGAATCGGGAACAACTCATGATCATTTTTAGTGCAAGTGATTGGACTAACAGAGCAGCAGCTCATATAGCAGCAATGGAGCAGGCTTACTGGATTTTTGACGCATTAGAATCGCTTTTGGGTAGAAATAAATTTAAGGAAATTTGCATGACTCGAGACAAAGCAGGGCTAACACCAATTCATTATTTTAACACGAACATAAACTGCGAAAAACTCAAAGTTCTTCTAGATAAAGTCTATGACGGCAAAACCAAAGAAATCTTTGTTTCTCGTCATGATCTCATGGAAGAAAAGTTTAAAAAATATGTCCAACTTGGAGTATTTGGTGGAACAGATGAAATACAGTTATTTCATGCTTACGATACTAACTATATTAATGAAATTCGTGTTTATATTGAAGAAATAAAAGTAAAGGACGAAAAATCATGCCTTGTTGAAGAAATTATTCAGAATAATTCTAAGTTTGTCCTTTACACATTTGCAAAATATATTGCTGTTGAGTTACTTAACGATGAACTGAATTCGTTCCTTTATAGGACTTCCCTTTGGATGTATTTAATTAATATTTTTTTTCAATCTGAAGTAGACGACCCTCGAAAGTTTTTCTATGCTAAACTAGAAAACCATCAACTCATGTTTAGTGAAATAAATTACGCAGATTTAAACAAAAAGTTCCAGAAATTGCTTTCAGAGCGCCAAAAATTAGCCAAGTCGATTTTTAAAGCTATTGTTAGTAAACTAGACAATATTGCAATAATTCTGCTCAAATTCGTTAAAAACGTGCTCAGTAAAAAAAATATTGTCGATTTTATTAATGTACTAAACAACAATGATCCTTTTAGTTCTATTATTATTGAGCAGAGACTCGAACCCAGCTTTTCCCTGTGCATTATGTGTTTGGCAGTCAAAATGCAGGCAAAACTTATAATTACTATTATTGTTAAGATGATTAATGATATTGATGACAAAAGGATAATTAACATATTCAATTGCTCTGATTCACCAAGTTGTAATCCATTGGTGGATCAAGGTGAACTTCGACCTACTTTGTGTCGGAATGTGGAGTTGTTAGATGCTCTTTTGTCAGATTTATCTCCCTCTGAACTTGTAGATTTGTTTTGTCTAGAAATTACATCACATACTTTACCATTCGATAAACCATTATCAAGTAAAATAATACATATTCTTACTAAGTCGTGGGTGCACGGTGATATAGACACCGAGTGGTTTAATAAAACTTTCGAAAAATTGAATCGAGAACAACTCATGACCATTTTTAGTGCAAAAGATTGGCAGAACCGAGTAGTAGCTCATATAGCCGCAATGGAGCAGGCTTACTGGATTTTTGATATATTAGAATCGCTTTTAGATAGTAATCAATTCAAGGAAATTTGTATGACTCGAGACAAAGCAGGGCTGACACCGATTCATCTAACTCGAAAATAAACTGCGAAATGAGTGGCGTAACTTGTTGACTTTCACTGAACAAAATTCCGACTAAGTAACCGGAATTTTGAACTACAAAACACGAAATTCTGACTAGAAAGTCAGAATTTCGTGTTTTGTAGGCCTAAGTATACGTTACGATAAAGACAAGAAGAAGCATATCAACATTGATCGCCCTCATATTGTTCGGGAATACAATCGACACATGGGGGGCATAGATGATAGACAGTATTATGAAAAAGATGTCAGGTTGGGATGTTCTATCATTAACTGGACCAAGCCTATCTTTATACAATCAGGAAGGAAGGCAAAAAACCTCAACAACAAACAAATGTCTTTAGTAGAGTTCTGACCTGATATAGATGAGACCTTATCCCAAGTCTGTGAAGCCCAACTGAATCGATCTGATGCCATTGTTTAACTACTTTGCTAACAGATGAAGGTCTACGCAAAGCTTAACCTGAAGCATACTATCAAGAGCTTGAATTTTATTTTCTAAAGATCAAATGTCTTTAGAATATGAAATTCAAGCAAAAAAACAAAAGGGCCCTGCGCAACATGCTCCCATTGGCAATATGCTTCTTTATGGCGTAAATATTTTTGAATATTCAAATTGTGTTTATAAATAGAATATCATAGCTAAACATGATTACTTAAATCTTATATTTAATTTTAAGTATATACCTACGCAAATTAACATGATTAGTGTTCTAAATTAAAAATAAATATATATTTTTCATATCGGGCTGTTTGGCGGCTTCATACCTTTGCTTCTCCTTCAATCTGGCGAAAGCGAAACGGAAAAAAGAAAAATAAAATCATAGTTTCCTAATAATTCATGTCAAAAATATTATTCGTTCTTTTATTGAAAAACGTCGTTTGATACACGTGGACATTTTATTGCAGTTCTAGGCTCAATTACACCCGTTAATTCCGCCTCGAATACCAAACTTTCTCCACTTATATCAAAATATACTATTGTAAGATTTGTTTTTTGTAAGAATCCAGACATGGCATGGATAGCGCCCATGCATAATTTTAGCGATATGAACAGCGATTTACCTATAACTGATAATTAATATATACTGATATCTGTTGTGTTAATATAGTATTTGTTACATATCAATTGTTTAATGTAATTTTTTTACCGCTGTTTAATTGTTTTTCTTTATGATGACATGTAAATGTAATCTTGAATGACCTACTTATATTTGTATTTTTTGCTAATTAATTGTTCTAAATTTTATATTGTTCTAATAAATTGTATTTTTTGCATTAAAAATAATTTTAAACTCTAATGGATGTGTTAATGTACTTAATATAAAATTCCAGTTCTTTTTACTTATTTAATAACTTCATAAGATAATGATTGCATGGAACACTTACTAGCAATTTGTTTGAAAATAAATACATTTATTTGTTCATTCACTTGTGCAAAAAAAAGTTGAATGTTGTAGTAGGTGTTAGCGCTAGTACAAGTGGATGAAATTATTTTCTTTGTTCACACAATACAATCGGTGAAACCTGAAGTACCTTTTTGTTTACTTTAATCCCTTTTTTAACCGACTTCCAAAAAGGAGGAGGTTCTCTATTCGACGGTATGTATTTCTTTTTTTTATGTATGTTCACCGATTACTCGAAGACGCCTGAACCGATTTGAAAAATTCTTTTTTTGTTTGAAAGGGTATACTTACAAGTTGGTCCCATAGTCGCCAAGTCGGGATCTGCTGATGGAATCTTGGCGAAATCGAGGGAACTCTTCAAATTTTATAGGATAAAGTACAGCAGTTTTGGTATTTTCTACAACAAGTGAAGCATTTGCGTTTGATAAGAACCATTCTACCATCAGATCTGATGATGAAGCCAAGAGTCACGGAACTCCATACTGAGACAATGTATCCTAGTCGTGTTTGGGCTTGAAGTCGGTGACAAAAAAATTAAAGCAATCATACAAACGACACCGAATTCAGAAGCTAAAGTTATTTTGCACTTTTTTGTTTTTTTTTTTTTTTGAAGTCGGTTTTATTTGTTGCAAAAAAGTTTTTATTTTTCACTTTTTAGTAGTTCACATGTGCTTGGTACACATGGAAAGTGCATACCGTTACAATTACATAGCATGTGTATTTCAGGCTTCAAATTCCATTCAAAATAATGTAATACACAGATACGATAAAGAAAACAACAAGTGATCGGCGAAATCCAAAAACTATTAACAGAAGGCCGAAGAACCGGTTCTGCATTCCCTAATAGCTGCATAGCTATCTGCATCAGTTGGATGCGAGTCGCAAGGGACCGGTCAATGTGGCGACACTTGGGGGAGGCTTATGTCCAGCAGTGGACGTCGTTCGACTGAAATGATGATGATGATGATCTGCAATCATAAAAGTGGCATTTACATCCTATGTTATCATTGTGGTTTGTTTTCTAATTGTCTAGTAAAATTTTTGTCACTTGAAATAGTTTCAATACAATTATTTTAACATACCATAGTTATCCATGAATGAGATAAGAGATGTATGTTTCGCGTGATACGAAACGTATGATTTGGCACTGTAAAGTTGGCACTTCTGCATAAATGTCAAGATGCGAAGTGTTTCTGCACGGAATTATTTTCACGAGTCTGATATACGAGCCGACTCCACTGCGTTTCATGTTGACAATCGTGCCGTGCCTGAACGTACTTTTTATTTTCGAACGGTAAAGAAGTGTAGTTATTATTGTTCACTGTAGACGGGGCGTAGACGGGGCGTAGCCGCCCCATCGTTGCAATAAACAAAGGAATTTTTAGAGGACTATAAGTAGGTCAGTATACATAATTATAAGGAAAAATAGACTTCCTATGAGATGAGAAAACAAACATCCTCAAAATTCAAGATTGTAGGTACCTAATCAATGAAATCTAGGTATCTTCTATCTAATGTATAAATAATCACTAATGAACGGCGCTACTGATTTGGCTGATTTCTGTTTTGGTGTGTTCGCAATTTTCAGGACATTTTTGTAGGAAAGAAAATTTTGATATTAAAAAAAAACGAAAGTTCCTGGGTAAGTATGTGTACCGGTATGTGTCCATAGTCTTCAACTGTTTTACCGCATCCATGTCAACGGTTATTTTAGTCAAACCGACAGTGGAGCAAAGCCCAATATTTCGCCGGTTCGAAAACCAACCGGATCTCTCTTTTCGAGTTATTTCGAGTTTCTAATCTTGTCCGATTTTGGTTCGCAAGTTCGACGTCCAACCGTGTTTTACTTTGTGTTTGTTACTACTTATGTACAGTCAGCAAAACTGTTAGGTATGCAGGCTAGCAATCTTCTAACTACTATTTCATCCAAATCCTTTCAGTAGTTTCTGCTTGAAATAATAACAAAAATTGATCTTTACAGACTTTTACATATCTAATAGTCGTAAGAAGATTGCTAGCCTGCATACCTAACTGTTTCACTGACTGTACATACTTATTTATATTTTTTAAATATTGTAAGATTTATCCTTAAATATAAAATAAGGCAGGCATCTATTATTAAAGATAATGCGTGTTTATTTTGCATGTTGGTAGAAGCTCGCCTGCCAAGGTCACGGTTGGCAATCTATGTTTTAAAAATAATGTCAAGTATGTTTGTGTGAGTCAGTCTGCGAGTAAAGGTGCATGCACACCGCAGTTAATTTTGTGGAGCAACACTGTGCAACACGCTTGCATTATCTATGACTTTCGTGGCTAATTGTTACTATTTGTTGTGAATGTTACTCATCACGTTCATACCGCCAATAACATAAATTAACAAATATAACAAAGACTAACTTTCCACTATGGGCGAGTTGCACGGCATTTGTTCTATGTTATTATTTTATGAAACATTCTCAAACAATGTTTTCAATTGTCACCTCATCTTGACTGTTTTTAAAAGTTAGGCCACATTACTTAACATAATTATTAACATATAGGGTGATAGGTCATTAGTGTTCGATACTTAAACACGTGATTGTGCTCATGATAACAAACAACAGCAAAAGAATCAGCTGTACATAAGGCGAACATCAATGTACTGAACAGCTGGTTTTTTTTTCGCGATTGCAAAAGTTGTTTGTTATCATGAGTACAATACGTGTTTAAGTATATCGTACACTAATTGCCAGTCACCCTATATATTAAAACGGCAACTTAAACTAACAATAAAAAACTTATTGCTCTCGGATTTGGCTCAGTAACACTTGGAATCGTTGTTTTACAAAAAGTAACTGCGATGTGGATGTACCATTATTAAACTAAAACAGGAAAATCGAGTATTCGTTAATATTTATAGCTACTTATTTCCCTTGACATATAGCTGACTCTCTTGTCTAACACAGGCATGAAAAACCATATAATAAGTTTTATCTACGTTGTTTTTGCAAAAAGAAATGGACGCCCTATGAAAGCTGGATCGCGTGACTTTCTGAAATGATCACGTGCCTGAAATGTTTTAAAACGTTGAATGAAAAACAAACTGTGTGAATATGAAAAAAAAAGAATTATAATGAAAACGAAAGCTCATCATTGGGGTTATTTTTAGGGTTCTCCAAAGGAACCCTTATTGGCCATCTGTTCGTCTGTCAGTCTGTCACCTCCGTTTCTTCAGGAACAAGTTCTTTATACCAGATACTGAGGTCCCTTTTAGTATTAGAGGCTAACTGGAATACAGGTACACATTTATCAGTAAATTCGGGGAATTACACTCTTCTATCTTTAAAAAGTATAAAGTGAGAGTTAATATTAATAGAAGTAGATGTTCCAAATGGATAACTTACGGAATTAGAATAAACGTTTTACTTTGCTAGCTAGCAAAGTAAAACATTTCCTTAATACATTGGATAAGACGAAATGCGACATTTCGGTTGTTGAATTTCGTAACAAGTACATCAGAACTTATAGGAAAGTGTTAAGTTGTGCAAAAAGGATCAGTGTCAGAAAACAAATAGAAATGGCATCAGATTCTAGTAAGATGATTTGGAAAATAGTCAATCGACAGCAAAATGCTACGAAAAACCTTGACAATGACCAAATTATGCTAAAGATAGACAACACTATTATTAATAATGCTGTAGATGTAGCTAACATTTTTTCAATAAGGTTCGACAACAATGTCCGCCTTGAAGCGTGAGATCATAAATTGGCAATTACATATCTGACTGAAAGTACCAGCAGAGTAAACTCTAACATGAATTTTGAAGCAGTTACACCCCTTGAAATTTTCAACACCGTTAAGAAGATGGTCAATAAATCGTCTACAGGCTATGACGAAATTCCCCTGACAATAATTAAAGATAACATTGACATATTAGCAACTCCACTAGCATCATTTTATAATAACTGTATTGAGGAGGAGGGCCTGTTCCCTGATCAGTTTAAAATTGCAAGGATAATTCCAATTTTTAAGAAGGGTTCAAAAACGGATCCTGGCAACTACAGGCCGGTTTCCGTATTGCCTGTACTATCAAAAAATTTTGAAAAGATTATGTGAAGGATAGACTTATGAAACACTTTACGGCCGTTCCCAATAACCTATTCTCAGTAAGCGATATCTTGTTATCGACGATAAATAGTAGACTTCTATCTATCCTAATTTTACGTCCCACATGTGATGGTAACGTCTATCCATCCAGCGACATCGGTAGTTAAGCTCAGCTATCCAGCCCTCCCATACGTTTTGTTACTACAAAACTACAAAAAAAAAACAACATTTGAACAAACATTTTTTCATACAAATTTTTCGTAAAACAATACAAATTGATCGAATTAAAGCATTGGTGAAATGTTTATGCTAAAATAATATTTGTTATTAAAGTTATCTGTTTCATTGACATAATTTTTGCAAACAAATATTAGGCGCGAAAAAAGGAAGAACGAAACGTAGCCAAGCGTCAGTTCAACTCGTAGAGTAGAGCAGAGACGCTACCGATATTTTTGTTGTTATCAAGTTTGTTGAGTGAATTCTGCTTATATTTACATACAGGAAAAGTTTTTAACCAGTGCGCAAATTTTGACATGATAAACTTGAATGTATTTTAATAGACACGTATTTTTTATTTTGATATGTGTTAGTAGTAAAAAATAAAGTTATCACTTACGAGACTTATTTACCTATAAACTTATTTTATGGTCCCTTGCCAGTCGGGCGCCCGGTCGACCGACTCACGCGTCGACCGGTCGCCCAACCGGCAACCTGAGATCAGCTGAGTTTTGTAGGTGCGCTCGCTGGATGCGACGGCGCCGACGTAAACTTACCTACCTACGCGCTGACGGTTACTGACCGCCGTTTCGCGCTACTTTTTTAAGTTTAGGCTATGATATGTTATTTGTAAACGTAATTCCAATTTTTCCTTCATACTTTCATGGGCTTAGGATACATCGTACGTCAGCAGCCAGCGCGTTTTCATTCACAGTATTACAATTAAATTATGTCCATGTTATGCTTATTTTAAAATGGGACAAGATGGAAAAATTTGAAAAAAAAAATTAAAACTAAAAATGGGAATGTGTTCTATTACTAACACTGAGCTACCAAAAAAAATTTACGCAGTGGTTAAAAACTTTTCCTGTATAATGAGCGCTGTAAGTATTACCAGACATTATTATATAAGTTTCTATTTAAGTCGACATAGAATAAAGTTACAACATTTAGTAAATTACAGTGCAAACTAAACCTCGGAACAATTGATATTTTTTCGTCTTTCTCTACATTTAGTCAAAATCAACCCTGTATTTAATATTTGTTTTGTTTTCAGACAAAAGGTGTACCTTTATCCAAGGATGAGGTGGCCTTGCTTATTGATCTTGTTGAAGCTAACAAGGTGATAACAAGCAAGGCTACAAATGCTTCAAATAATCGGCTCAAAGAAGCTGCGTGGTCTAAAATCACAGATGCATTCAATGCATCAGTTTCAAGTTGCCCACGAAGGACCGATCAATTGAAATTGAAATGGGAGAATTTAAAGAAAACCGCTCGAAAGAGATCCACTAAAATTAGGATGAACCAAATGAAGGTAATCATTTCGCCCTTACTCTTGTGTGTAGTGTTTATGGATGTGATAGATATTATCTTTATTTAAATATGTATTATCGTGTATTAATGTAACTATACTTACAGACAGGTGGTGGCAAGCCAGATTACATCCCACCCGATGATGCACTGGACCGGGTGGCATCCATTTTAGGTGCAACATGTGAGGGTTACAGTGTATCCTTGGGAGGAGATGCTGAGGTGACGGTGGATCCAGAGGTTTTAAGTGATGGTGGTGGTATCATGGTGATTGATAGTGGTGTGGGTGGTGGTGACTCAGAACTAATGAGCGTAGATAATGAGAGTGGATCATCGGGAAATAACGAAGTGCTGGTTGTGACAACACCTAAACCAAGGAAATTCTTTTTTAACACTCCCAGTGGCAACAATAATAATAGTATGTACCTGCTGTCAGCAAAATTTACAGTTTAAAATTTTACCAACAACATTGTCTATTTACAATTATACAGTTCACCAGTCAAATATTAACAAAGTAACAAGCATTTGTAAAATTAGAAATTTCACAATAAATACTAGTTAATTAATTATTGCATCCTTAGTGTACAATTTGGGTAATTTACATTTTTATATATAATCTAAAAAGTTATAAGTAAATCTGGAGTGGTCTGGAAAAACTAATTAACTTATTACAATAAAACCAGTTTTTTTTTAATAGTACTTGTATTTCTTTTCAGATAAACAAAAACGTAGGCTACTGGATGAAGACATAAGGGCTCGAGCTGCACGGAATCAAGCTATTGCTGATTATTATATCATTAAAAGGAAGAAATTAGAATTAGAAATAGAAAATATGGAAGAAAATAGGAGATTGCACTTGGAGCAAAATAAATAAGCTTTAAAATATAAAATTTTCTTTGTCTTTATTGAATGCCCACTTACACTTAATTCTAAGTTATTCACTCAAATCAAATCTGAAACAAATAAAATATGACATGAATCATTTATGTTTTAGGATTCTATAGAATATTGTAGAACTGCATGAAAGACATGGGATGAAAAATAACTTACCCTCCAAAGTAATTGTTTATTAAGTCTTGTCGCTCATCAATATTACTGTCACTAGGTTCATGTAACATCATTGGGACTGCATCATAATTAGGTATTTCTACTTCTGGCATTACATCTTCAATTCTCATCTGTCTACAAATGTTATGAAGTATAGCTGTTGCTATTATTATTGATTGTGTCGTTGATAATGATAGCCGTATTTTTAATGATAAAACTGGAAATCTCCGTTTCCATACTCCAAAACACCTGCAAGAATGGTAGATTAAAGATAAGTCTAACAATGTGATGTTTCATTAGTATGGAATAAAGGGACTAAAAGAATGTCCACTACAATAAATAATATTTTAAAAGGTACCTTTCAATAGTATTTCGTGTTCTTATATGGGCTTCATTGTACATTTGCTGACTGCGTGAAGTTGGGTTTAATAAAGGAGTTAATAAATAGGGTTTGCATGGATAAGCACTATCTCCAATTAACCAGCGATTTCCATATAAACCACTTTCACATTCCGCTGTAAAATCAATAAAAAATATGTTTGTAAAAGCACTTCCAAGTGTAGAGGTTTTTAAAAATGATTGTTTTATTGCTCAAAATTGTTAGTATGAAGCAACTAAACTCTTTACCTCTCAATGTTGAATTGTTAAAGATTGTAGCATCATGAGTTGATCCAGGCCAACGGGCGACAACATTCATAAATCTTAAATGTGCATCGCACACAGCTTGCACATTCATAGAGAAATATCCTTTCCTATTTCTAAATTCTTCTCCAATATTAGAATCTATAAATAAATAAAAAAACACTTGTAGAGAATGAATATTAAAAGCTAATTGAAACTTTTTTTTTTAAAATACAATGTACTTACTTGGTGATTGTATTAGAATATGTGTGCCATCAATTGCACCCAGAACTCTTGGAAATTGGCTGATATTATAAAAATCTTCCTGGGTATTACTATGTACATGTATATAATGTCTATATAATCTTGCTATTGCAGATGAGACATTGGCTATAATACGCCCAGCTGATGATTTTGAGACTCCTACAAAGTCTGCAACAGACACTAACATTGTGCCTAATGCATAAAATCTTAGGGTTAAAAGTAGCTGATGCAATGGAGATATCCCATGATTTCTGAAAAACGAAAAAACTTTTAAAATTATAGTAAGGTTAGGTACATAGCCATTATCATCTGCCTAGCCTTTTCTCAATATGTTGGGGTCAGCTTCCAGTACATAGTATTGTTAACTAATTAATTGAAAAATAAATGAATGTATGTCTCATTAAAGTTGGTACTTACCTTTCTGAGGTTACTTTTAACAAAGGATATATTTCTGTTAATAAATTACTAACAGCAGTTTTGTTTAAACGAAATCTATATGTGAATTCGCTACTATTTAATTCGTTCATATGGTTTACACGTGGCTTGTAGTTTTTCTGGGATTCGTCTTCAAAATCACTGCCCCAGTCAGATAATTCCATTAACATAGATAAATCACTTTCACTAGACTCAGACATTATTATGAATGATGAAAACACTGCACTTACTTACACTAAACACAATTTTATTAGCGTTTTTATTAAAACAAACAATGCTTATCCCTGCAATTCGACGGATTGACAAATTCGGTTAACTTTAGTATTGACATTACTGACAGATAGCTGTCAAAAGGATATTGGGATGCATAATGTTGCAATTTCATAGAAATATCTATCAGTAGCAAGAGATAGCCCCTCCCATCGATAGATGGCGTAGGACGGTTGGTTGTCATAACCATCAGTACGTTATTGGGACATCAAATCCGATGATAGATAGATTTATCTATCATAAGTAGCCCAAAACTGGCGATAGATAGGTTATTGGGAACGGCCGTTACAAATGCATCGCATCTTAAATGGGCAACAATTCGGCTATCAAAAATCGTTGGGAACATCCGATGCTGTTGAGGCATTAGTCGATGAGGTTATTTGCCATCTTAAGACGCCTGCGGAGCATGCGTATTTCATACAAACGTAATACCAAAATAATTTGTAAATTAAACATATTCCTAAGGTAGTGCGTATTTATTTCGATTGAATTACAAAATATCTAGGTTTCCAAATACATATTTTGATTGGACACTGATTTTGACAAGAGTTATAAGAAAAATAAGTTTTCTATAGAAATTTTAAATTCCTCATATCTCGTCTTTGTATCATTGTCCTCTCAAAAAATATATTTGGGAACATAGATATTCTGTAATCTAATCGAAATAAATACACACTACCCTAGGAATAAGTTTGATTTACATATTATTTTGGTATTACGTTTGTATGAAATACGCATGCTCCGCCGGCCCCTTAATGACAAACACAAGGTAGCAGGTGTATTTCTAGATCTATCCGATAGTTCTGCCTTCGACACGGTGGACCATGCAATTTTGCTGGCCAAGTTGGAACATTATGGTATAAGGGAAAACGTTCTGAAGCTATTTCGATTCTTATTTGCATAATAGACGTCAATTTGTAGAGATAAAGTCGGTAGTGGATGAAGAACAAAAAATATTGAACTCCAATTTAATGACAGTATCTCGAGGTGTACCTCAGGGATGTGTACTAGGTCCAATTTTCTTCATCCTATTCCTTAACGACATAGTTGAGTACATAAAAAAATGTTTTACAGACACCAGTGTCGTTATTCTTGCGGATGACACTAATGCAATAGTGTCTGCAAACAACATAAATAATTTGGAATTGAAAATCAATAACTTAATAAAAGCTTTTGAACACTGGTTTGGTACAAACAATCTTAAGCTCAATGTAGATAAAACTAAATGTGTACTATTCAGGTCGAACCTTCGGAACAACGCTAGCCTTGAGGTCTTGTCATGTGGAAACAAAGTTGAAGTGGTTGACTATGTAAAATTTCTAGGTGTTCACATTGATGCATTGTTAAGCTGGAAGGTTGAGACATCATCAGTAACGAAGTCTGTTAGCTCAGCATGCTACGCAATTAGAAGCCTGAGGGAAGAACTTACCTTGGCCCAGCTTAGGATGGTTTATTTTGCCTTGGTTGAGTCCAAGCTGAGATACAGTATTGAGTTTTGGGGCAATAGCTATAAGTACAATATCCACTCGGCATTTGTAATTCAAAAAAGAGCCATAAGGATAATGCTCCGCTTAAAACAGACGGACTCGTGCAGAGAATTTTTCATTTCACTAAATATTTTGACTGTGCCATGCCTGTATATACTGGTGCTCCTAACCAGTTTTGTTAAGAACGTGTCCAAATTCGAAACTGAGGACCAACGACTAGTTAGAGTTAATACACGTAGGAAAGACTTGCCTAACACAATCCAACCGAAAATAAATGTGGTTCATCACAGTCCTAGGTACCAATCAGTGTTTCTATACAACAAGCTCACCTTAGAATTAAAAAGCATTAATAGCGCAAACTTATTTAAGAACAAATTGAAGACATATTTATTGAGGAAGGGTTACTACAGCGTCGATGAGTACCTAGATGATAAGCGACAACCGTAATATTATATATGTATATTATCAATAGTATCTGTATAATTTTATATCTGATATTTTATTTTTACAACTAGCTGCTGCCCGCGACGTCGTCTGCGTGAAGGCTCTACAGCACCAAAAATACCTAAGATGTCAGTGTTGCTATAGCATTATAAGTAAACAACTTTTAAAATAGCATTAAAATATAAGTTTTTTTTGCAAGCGAAGCAAATGAAGAGAGTTATTAAATATGGGAATCCTGCTGAGTTCAGTCATAATAATATGTGACTGAAGGAAATAGAGAAAATAATGCAGGAATACATTCCAGGACACAAAAGAGTAAAAATATGTAGAAAGGTATCATACCTTACAACACTTCCCTATAAACTACGTTGGTAGTTATGCTGCCAGGAGCCAAAATATAAAGAGAGTCAGGACTGGTGACGCGAGAGCATGCGACGTACAGTTGCCCGTGTGAGAAGCAACTCGTCCTGAGGTCGACACCCGCTGCCCTCAGTGTCTGCCCCTGCGACTTATTGATGGTCATTGCGAAGCAAACACTCACGGGGAACTGTACGCGCTTGAACTGGAACGGGAAGTTATGAGGTATGAGGGGAATGCGTGGTATAAATACTGCTTCGCCGACGCCATAACCCGTAAGAATTTCTGCCTCAATGGTATGTCTGTGGAGCGAGATGACTCCCGTTACACAACTTCGGAGGAGATAGGTTCCGAAGAAGCATAATCGGGCACCGACCTTCAGCTTGATAGTATGCGCTGGAAGTCCACATGCTGACAGGGAGTTCAGATTCCACGGGAAAATGTGTGGCGTCATCTTGCTCGACAACAATGTTTATCGAGGTGTAGACCACTTCATCCCCGTCAATTTCCGAGAGAATGCATTCGTTAATTGCTGCAGCCTGATCATTTTTGGGCGTCAAAATGGCCCGCTCACACACCCAAGAATTCTGCTGGTGCGGTATACGACTGATGTCCCCGTACACACAGCGAATGAGTTCTTCTAAGCTGGATACAATTCTACCGAGAGAATCTGGAAGCACCACCTGTCCACCTCTCTCTTCTGGTAGAGTGCCTTCGCCAAGACTTAGAAGGACATCTGAGAATTCTTGAGCACATGCATTGCCGCCGAGCCGAGCTCTCATATTAATGGTCAAGTGCAGCGTACGAACTTGTGACCACAAGGATGATCGTTTCAACGAAGCATTCACCTCGTCAGCCCTCGATCCCCGCGTCACCACGGGAAGCGTTTGCCGGAAATCGCCACTGAACAGAACTGTGACGCCACCCATCAAATGTTCGTTCCTGCGGATGTCCTGCAGGGTTCTGTCCACGGCCTCAACTGCCTTCCTATTGGCCATCGTACACTCATCCCATACGATCAGACAGCAATCCTTGAGCACGTATCCCTTATCGCTGTTACGTGACACACCACAAACAGGCGTTTCGGCGCTCTCTAAATCGATGGGAATTTTAAACATGGCATGTGCTGCCTTGCCACCCGGAAGCAGTGTGGCAGCGATTCCCGACGACGCTACAGCAATAGCAATTTTGCCTTGCCTCCTGACCTCTGCAAGTATGCCAGTGGTAACAAATGTTTTTCCTGTTCCACCAGGAGCATCCAAGAAAAACATTTTACCCTGGTTTTGCCCAACGCTTTCAAGGACGGTGTCATAAATTTGTTTTTGCTCTGAAGAGAACAAAGCGACATGGTCATTTCGTATGGTGGTCATTTCGCCCGGATCGTAATTTGTCTCAGCGTTATACTCCCGGTTTCCACGGTCTTGGTGCGGTGATGATTGGGGAGCTGGTAACCCATATTCGATCAGTGGATTGCCGCCGATAGAAATGACCACATCTCAGCACGCGTTCATCAGTTGCTTCGACTTCGTCTCCAGTAAGTAGTCTCAAAGTTCGTAGAAAATCTTCAGACAGATGATGGCGATACTTCTCCCACAAAGCTACCGGGTTCGCGACTCCACAAAACACCAAGATGACGGCAAACAGATGACGCATGCGGCTGGGACTGTCACTGATGCTCGCCTCCGCGAGGGTGTCTTCCTAGTTTTGGTCATCGTCGAGAAGGTGACGTGCTACGCAGGCTGCGCGGTAAGTGGGATACTCCACGCCATCAAATGTCCTCAGAAAGGCGAAAGACGTTGGGCCTCGGACAGTGTGAAGTAACAACCGCAGAAAATAGCATTCGCCATTATTCGCATGCACGGTATAAACCCTACCCCATGCGGTGTCCTTGAAAATTCCCGGAAAACCTTCCACAGCACCTCCTCGTCGACGTCGGTTAAATACACCCCTTTGCTTGTCGTACGTGAAATATGAAGGCACCTCGTCATACGTAAGGGATCTCGCAAACTGGTCGACTTCACAGAGCCTGAAAAATGCCACGAGAGTGGTTTGGCGCGGATTTTCCAAGCGCTCAGCAACGTTGTCGGGATCAAAATATATGCGCTGGCTGTTCTCTAGGTGGACGTCTAAATGCATGACGGTAGGATGCCTTTCATGTATAGAGAACGCCAGTATCCGCCAAATCGCTTCAGACGTGCTGATGTAGCGACCAGACTGGTACTTGGTCACCTCGTCTTTATCAGTGCTCTATAAAGCAAACGTCGCCTGATCGCTCCCTTTGTTGACGTATTTGCAGATGTATTTGATCGACTCGACGCTGGTGCACTACTCGACGTTGATGTGCGTCTGGAAGGTCCTGGACAGTACTGGTGAGTAAGGAACAATCCATCTGTTATCAACTGGTTGCGCCTGGCCACGCACGCTCAGCTCTGTGGAATGCCCGCCCTCTGCTGGTGATCGGCGCCGGTATGAGGGATATCCATCCTCACCAGTAATAGTTTCGTTGGTAAATTTTTTGGGAATCTTTTCGTACATCGTCCATCTTTCATGCACGGAGAACTTGGATTTAACGTGCCACAGGGGCCATGCACCATGTGACTTTTCACAATCTGATGCAGAACAGGATCGACGTCAGGGTCCGGAAGCTCAGCACTTATGACTTGATCAATCTGGTTGGGCCTGATCTTCTCTTCCAACCACAAAAGCAGGTGCGCGTGTGGCAAGCCGCGTTTTTGCCATTCCACGGAGTACATATGACATCGGACTGCACCAAACACTTTTGCCTTTGTTAGAAGATCCATAAGGCACTTCAACTTCAGGTGGAATACGCGAGAGATCAAGTCGTGCCTGTCGTACGAAGCCTGTCCTGCAAGGAGTTGAGCAGTTATTTCAGACCACTTTGGGTTGGTAGTGATGGTAATGAAGAGGTCCGGGCGACCAAACTTTCGCACGTAACAAAATGCATCTTGGGTCCTCTCGTGCATGTACCGCGGACCTCCTGTGAAGGTGGAGGGGAGAATGACCATCCTTCCTACATCTTGAGCATTTGCATCATTCTGCATGGCATCTCTGAGATGGACGTAGTTCTCAGCTCTCAGCTTTCTTTGGTTGGACCTTATAAATACCAAACGCTCTGTCTCAATTTTGGCGTACATGTCCACCAGAAACTGACTAAAGAGCGTACGGTAATGGTGGAGATAAGAACCGCTGTTTACCCTCAGCTGGATCAAGAAGCTGTAGAACTGCATGGCGGACGTTTTTTTGTTATAATTTAGGGAGCCTGTCTGTGGGTCTACATTATAGTGGGCGAAATGGTAGCCATCCTCTCCGCGACAGAACATGAGCGGATATTGAAGAGAATCGTACGCGCGGTGAGTCTCGCTGATCCTTTGAAGCCGGTCATCATGCGTGCGCAAAACGATGTCTGTTTTATCACACTCCTGATCGACTAAGAGAACGGCTACCTCATTCGTCGTTGGCGCATTATACCGCCCAGGATGGGCTGCGATCGGCCTTCTATCTGCGCTGATGACAAACTTAAAGCGGTTGCGCTCATGCTCAGGCACCGACGCCAGGGCGGCTTTGAAGTTGCTAATGTGCGGATTAACAATATGCAACATACTTTGCAATCCTCTGATCAGGCCTGAGTCCAAATTGGGGATGTGTCTACTTCGCAGGTTTGCTTGTTCTTCAAAATCGCTTACAAAATAAATTTGTAAAAATTTTGGAATGTCTGTAGGTAGCAGCGAACCGATTTGATGGTAAACTTGCCCCTGGACCTTGAATGTCGGCATGAACCCTGCTTCAACGATTTGATTTGCACCAAACGAAGTCATCTAGAAGGTGCTGTTATAAGCTCGGATGTTTTTCAAAAAAAGGCTGGACTTCGGATGCTCGCCATTTAGTAAGACTTTTAAGAGATCTGGCGGGTCTTGCATAGACTCCAAGCGTACCTTACCAGATGCACAACACATCCCTTTGGGCTCCCCTTTACATTTGCGGGCTTGGCAGTGGGCACACACTTCTTCTAAGGCACCAATATCTCCGTGGGCGGTGTAGTTAATCGCGACATTGTAGATAAACCCACTTCCTTCTTTATTTAGCCACGGTTGCTCTTCGATATCGTAAACCGTGGATTCATCATCAGATATCGAAATTTGATTTATGACACGACGCAGGTGATCTTGTTCTACTTGTACCGCACGCTGGTCGCCCGACCAAGTTCCCTGAATCTCTTGGATTCTGTCACGTTCTTGCGATAAATGAGCTTCAATGTCATTACGCATTTCGTGGTACCGCTGCCGAGCAGCTGCTCGACGTTCTTCACGCTGCTCGTCTGTCTCCAACGAACGTGACAGAGCATGCTGAGAGCTATCTGCCCTCAAGCGAGTCTCGCGCTCTCCTTGATCTTCGAGCGACCGAGCAAAAGAAGTACGACTCCGCTGCGAACATAACCTCGCCTCTCGCTGTGTATAAGTCTCAGACGCACGAGACTCAGCATGGCGCTCCCGATCGCTTTCAAGTCAAGCTTCTCGCGCTTCAGCACTCTCGCACGATCGAGCGGCATCAGTACGGCTGCACTGCGAACTCAGTCTTGTCTCTCGTTGCGTGTACGTCTCTGACGCGCGAGACTCAGCATGGCGCTCTCGATCGCTTTCAAGTCGAGCTTCTCGCGCTTCAGCACTCTCGCACGATCGAGCGGCATCAGTACGGCTGCACTGCGAACTCAGTCTTGTCTCTCGTTGCGTGTACGTCTCTGACGCGCGAGACTCAGCATGGCGCTCTCGATCGCTTTCAAGTCGAGCTTCTCGCGCTTCAGCACTCTCGCACGATCGAGCGGCATCAGTACGGCTGCACTGCGAACTCAGTCTTGTCTCTCGTTGCGTGTACGTCTCTGACGCGCGAGACTCAGCATGGCGCTCTCGATCGCTTTCAAGTCGAGCTTCTCGCGCTTCAGCACTCTCGCACGATCGAGCGGCATCAGTGCGGCTGCGCTGCGAACTCAGTCTTGTCTCTCGTTGCGTGTACGTCTCTGACGCGCGAGACTCAGCATGGCGCTCCCGGACATTTAATAGCCGCATCTCGTATGCTCCTGCACTTTCAAGCGACCGCGACAATGCATTTTGAGTGCGCATAGTATCTAATCGCGACTGGCGCGACGTACTACTTTCTCCAAGTCGAGTTTCCGTGTAGTGTTCTCGCAGAACAGCCAACCTTACCTCACGCTCAACGGCGGTTTCAAGAGATCGAGCTAACCTTTTCCTTCGGGAATCATTTGTGGATTGAGATAGGTTAGACCGTTTTCTAGGCATTTTGATTCTTATTAATTTGAAAAACTAAACAAACACAGATAACAGAAAAATAAATTACACAGAATAATGCAAAGTATACCTAAATATGAATAATTTGATGAGATGATAATAATTAATAAGTAGTTCGATTGAATAGCGAAGTAAGTAATAATTATTTTATGAACAAAAAATTTATATTTCCACGCAACCACGTTAAGTTCGACCAACCACACAATAACTAACAGACAACGCAGGTAACCCCCGTTTCCATAGGTTGAGGCGGCGACATTGGTACCCATAACATTACTTTTTGTGAACGAAACCATAGCGCGATCTAATTCGACGCCAACACCATCTAGTTAGGAAAAAGGAAACATTTATATATGGTGAAAAATTATTATGACTTTACACTATTTTAACATAAAATAAATAGCTGTGAGTGAGTAAAAATTGTTGTTGTGCCTGTCTTTTGGGCTAGTTCAGTTGAGGATGGTGGGTTCCTTGGATTGACAACACTAAACTTCTTGATGGACTTAAATTTCTTATATTTGTACTAACAAGGATATAATAAATTGCAAGTGCGGCTGCTGTCGCTACCGTACGAGATCGAGTCCTAGAGAAAAAGAAAGGAAACTGTCATAGACAACTTTCTACATGTTCAATGTTGCACGACATAAAAATAAATATCTGTGTTGGGATGCCAACATGCTGGGGGCCGCAGAGGTTATAAAGAACAAGGATTACATTACAACGGTTAAGCATTGGCTTCATATCAAAATACCATCCAGCATCTTGGTACTTACAATTTGAAACTTAATAAAAACCTATTGAAAATACACAATGTTTTTGTTACACTTTTTCCTAAAAGTACTATAACAGGATAACTATCTTGAAAGGAACAACTTCTTATGTTACACACATAGGTAAATACACCATTATGTTTAAGGAAAAAAAAGGAAGATTTATTCTAAGTATTATGTAGAGGACAATTTATGAATGGTACACATAGGTAAGAATACCAAATTATATATATAAATCTTAACTTATTCTAGGAGGTAGCACATAGCTTTTAATACCTACTTATTCTAAAGGCAGTATTGAGTATACACTAATCTTTATTACTTATTCTAGAGTAGCACATAGCTTTTAATACCTACTTATTCTAAAGGCAGTATACACTAAAATTTATTTCTTATTCTAGGGTATATAATCTTTATTACTTACTTATTCTAAAGGTAGTATACACTTATCTTTCTTACTTATTCTAAAGGTAGTATACACTTATCTTTCTTACTTATTCTAAAGGTAGTATACATATACCACTCAGTGATCTTTTGTATACCTTTTTGTTGGGTGTAATGACCTCTACAACACGAATTTTGTCATCTTGACCTGGAAAAACTTTTACAATCCTAGCCATGGGCCAGCTAAGGGGAGGAGATTTTTGGTCCCTTAGTATAACTAAGGCTCCTACTTTTACATTGGGTACACTGTCTCGCCATTTCGGTCGAGACTGAAGAACATTTAAATAATATCTATGCCAAATATTCCAAAAATGAGATTTTACTTTATTACACAACTCCCAAAATTTTAACCTATTGACAGGTACATCTGTTACATCTTTTTCTGGGAAAGTAGTTAATGCACTTCCTACAAGCCAGTGCCCTGGAGTAAGGTAGCTGAAATCGTTTACATCTTGAGCTGTTACAGGTAACAAAGGCCTAGAATTCAAGACAGCTTCTATTTGACACAATATTGTATTTATTTGCTCGTATGTGAGCACATAGTTTTGCATTATTCTTTTTAAGTGATACTTCATGCTTTTGACCGCAGCTTCGGCAAGGCCAGCAAACACAGGTGAGTAACTGGGCGTAAAATGGAAAGATATACCTTGCTGCGTCACATAATTTTGCACCTGTGCTTGATGATCTTGTGAGGCTTGAAGGTCGTACAGTCGGACTAATTCGTTCCTTGCGCCCTTGAAGCAACCCCCGTTGTCGCAGAACACGTCTGTGGGTAAGCCACGTCGCGCTATAAAGCGTTTGAAACATGCAAGGAAACATTCTGTACTAATATCCGATGAAAGCTCGAGATGCACGGCCTTTGTGACGAAGCATACGAATACGCATATGTATCCTTTTGTCTGTATAGCTCGTCTTACTCGCGAATTTTTTACAGTAATAGGTCCCGCAAAATCGATACCTATTTTTTGAAACGGTCGGCAAGCAGTTACTCTTTCAGGCGGCAAGGAACCCATTAGTTGTTTAGCGCAGTCTGCTTTCATTCTAAAACAAATTAGACATTTATAATAATAATAATAATAATAAAATTTATTTCAGACCATCGAGTCCATATTTGAAACATACAATTTTTATCGTTCATACATAAAACACATACACGAAAGAACACAAAACATACATAAAATGAAAAGATACAAACATACATTATATAAAAAGAATTTCATTTTAAATATATAAATGACGCACGATGAGTGGTCATCCAGTGCCACATCATTGGACTGTCCATTCTGTTGGCCATGATAGCCACCAAGCTGTTAGAACTACCACGCACTCGCACGAATTTATGTATCAACTTTTTTACATGTTGGTAACCATTGACAATCCAGTATTTCTGGTTTAAGCTAGATAATAATAACCTAGGTGCAGCATGAAGTAGTCGGATATGCTCGTGGTTCACAATAAGATCAGTGATGCGAGAACCTTTAGGCAGGACGATAGGGTGCTTTTGCGAGAATGAAACAGTTGCATGCTCGATCCTACCTCCTATCCTTAATATCCCTTTGCCGTCCAGAAACGCATGCAAGGGTTTCAATGAACCTTTGATACTTTCGTTTTTTGATAATTTACTTAACTCTTCTTTGAAATGAGTGCTCTGTTCGCGTTGAATGATTCTATGTAAGGCGGTTTCTAATTCGAGAGAGGATAATGTACTAGAATGTCGCGCATTTTTGTTCTTTAAATTGTGACAAAACCTAAGCACGTATGCCATAATGCGTGTCATTTTATTGAGATCCGAAAACTTATCGAGAAAGACATAAAAATCTTCTTTCGTTTGAGCGAGAAGAGATACCTTAGCGTCAGAGACCGTGAAGCTCTTCTTCAGTTCGGGCAAGTCATCTGTGGGAAGTGGTGGAGTGATTGCTTTAAAATCGTACTTACAGTCTCGTAAAAACTGTGGAGCCATCCACCAGGACTCGCAGTGAATCAGCTCATCTGGATCAGCTCCTCTACTTACATAGTCTGCAGGGTTCTCTTTCGTAGACACGTACAGCCAGCGCCATCTAGATGTTCGCTCTCGAATCAACTTAGCTCTGTTCGCAACATAAGCATTGAGTTTCATGGGCTCTGTGGCTATCCATGCGAGTGAGATTTGTGAATCGGAGAATAGATAGACATCGTCTATTTTTATTTTGAGGCTCAGCGTATCATAAACTCTGTTTGTCAGCTTTGATAGTAGAAGCATAGCATTTAATTCTAATCGGGGTATGGTTAGTGCCTTATTATCGCGGGGGTTGATTCTAGATTTAGAGCAGAGTAGAGAAACAGAAGCTTTACCTGATTCGTCAACCACCCGAAGGTAGACGCAGCAGCCATAACCCGTAGTGCTTGAAGCATCAGCAAAGCCAACGAGTTGCACCGCAATAGCATTGCTAGGAATCTGTATGTTTCTTTTTATAGTAACGGGTTGCATAGCAGACAATTTCATAGCGAAGGAAAGCCATTCAGACTGCAGTGATTGCGGAAGGACATCATTCCAACCTATTTTTTCGCACCACAGCTTTTGCATGAAAACCTTTGCTTTCATTATAACAGGAGACATGAAACCAAGAGGATCATAAAACTTTGAGATATAGCTCAGTACTTGCCTCTTGGTAGGTGACCCAAATTCAAAGTTTTCAGGGCATGAAAACACAAAGCAATCTTTAGAGACATTGAGTGTAAGCCCTAAAGTTTTCATGTACAAATTATTCTTCTGTAAATCTAAATCATCAAATTGTTGTTTGTCTGGGGATACTCCCTCCAAGACTTGTTGACAATTTGAAGCCCACTTGTGGGTGAAAAAACTGCCTTTACTTAGCAGTTCACACAATTGCCGTTTTGCGTCGATGACAACGTTAATATCTGAATGCGAAAAGCATGCGTCATCAACGTACGTACAGTTTTTTATAATATAAGCCGCTAATGGAAATTCTAGCTCATATTTTGTAGCGAGTTCGTATAAGCAGCGCGTAGCAAGGAAGCTCGAACACTTTTGGCCGTAAGTGACTGTATTTAACCGAATACACTTAATATTATCATTCACATTACTTCTCCATAGTATATTTTGCAAGCTAGCGTGCGAAGGATTTACGTGCACACAGCGAAACATGCGGCGTATGTCTGTGGAGACAGTAAACTTACCCAAGCGAAATAAAAGCATAATATCGAACAGTTCTTTTTGTATCATCGGACCATTCAGCAATAGATCGTTTAGCGAAACTTTCTTATCGGTTTGCATAGATGCATCGAAAACGACGCGCGTTTTTGTTGTTTTACTATTCTCATTAATGACGGCATGATGCGGCATGAAATACATAGGTTTTTTTTCAAATTCTAATGAGTTTATATCGATATAGTGCCCATGTCCTAAGTCTATATATTCGTTAATGAATTTCTCGTATTCGGAAAGCAAGTCAGGATTTTTTTGTAACTTTCTTTCAAGACTAAGGAATCTATAGAAGGCAAACTCAAATGAGTTACCAAGAGAATCATTTATTTCGCTCAATGGTAATTTCAGTGGCAAATCTACCTGAAATTTGTTATTTTCGAGCACAGTTGTGCTTTGAAAAATATTTTCACATAATTCATGTTCAGATAATTTTTCAGAATAAGTTTCAGGAACATTTTCAGTTTCAAAAAACTGTTGCAAAGTATTATCGAGATCTGACTTACAATCTAGACATAGAAGTGAGACCTTACTTTTATTATTTTTTGTTAGCTGTGGCAAAGCCCCAGCTATGACGTGTCCAAACCTCGTGTTGACAAAGCATGGTTGCTGGCTCTGCTCCTCAGTAGATCGCGAAGCGGGTAGCTGTATAGAAGCTGGTTGCTCCGGGAGCAGCACCTGGAAAAATATATCGGCTCCGATCAACATATTGATCTCTGATGGGATGTGAAAATCATCATCAGCTAGCGTCAATTCTGAAGGGATGGCTAGGGACGTCATATCCACCTTATATTGTGGAATTTTGCATGTTATTTTGTCTAACACGTGACAATTTATGGTTACCCTATAGGGTGTGGACAGAGAAAAAACTTCCAGGGGCACAGAATAATTTGAAATATTGTTATTGTTGCTGACCCCCACTATGGTCGTTCCAACCTTGTTTGGAGTGATACCTAGAACCTCTATAACCTTACTTGTTACTAAGGACACCTGTGAAGCGGAGTCCAATATCGCCTTTACATGAACCTCGGTACCATTCTGAGAAAAAAGTTTTATTTTTACAGTTGGTAGCAAAACCTTGTCAGTCTGTGTGCTTGAAATCAGTGCTATCGGAGTTGATGGTGTATCCTCATGAAGCAGTGTGTTGTGAGCTTCCTTGCAAACCTTGCACCGGAAATGAAACTTGCACTTGCCAGTGTGAGTGTTGAGACACACATTGCACAGATTTTTTTCCTTTGAAACCTTTATTCTTTCTGCAGAAGGCAATATCTTGAATTTATTACATGCAAATAATTTATGATCATTGGACTTACAGTATGCACAGGAACTTGCTCTCGACGTTGTAGTGACGTTCACCACTGCTCTGGTAGGCTTGCCCGTCGTCATCGGCTCAGCATTCTCTAACGCTAAGGCTCTCTTCTCCATGAACAGCAAAAAATCCACCACTGTTGGATCTGTGTCAGTACTTCGCTCAAGTTGATAAGCCCGGGATGTATATGAATCTAGTTTGCGAAACAAAATAGACAATATAATGGGATCCCAAGTTTCAGTGTTTACCTGAAGATTTTTTAGGCTGGATAAACATTGTTTAACTAGTGATACAAACTCTCTCAAATTACTCGGAGAGGATTTGACCAGAGTATTCAAATCAAGCAGTGAATTTATGTGTTCATTTACTATTTTAAACTTGTGATTGAATCTTTCATCAAGCAGTCTCAACGCTTCCTCATAACTACCAGATTCCAGAGGGAGATTTTTGATGAGATCAAAAGGTTCCTTTTGCAAGAAGGATCTGAGATAATACAGCTTTTGAATGTTGTCAATTGACCTATCTTTGTGAATTATTGCTTTGAACAGGTTAATAAATGGATTGTACTCACTGTATTTCCCACAAAAGGTTTGAATTTCAATTCTAGGTAATTTTGTTCGAAATGCTGGATTTCCTGCATCCGAACTCGGAGTAGCTTTCGCTTTTATAGCCTCATTTATTGCAGACAATATCGTGAAATACTTCGTTTCGCAATCAGCAACGTCCTCATTGTCCTGATCGTCGAGCGCTAAGATTTGCTTATTGTAACCTTCGTACTCGCTAAAGATCTCCGACACCCTTGATCTTTTTGCCTGGAGCGTTGTTAAAGTACTTAAATCTACATCTTGCTCGTTATGCACGAATTGATAAAGTCTGGTGAGGGATGCTTTGGCATACCCTCGTGACGCCCTGAGTTGTTTTAACGTTTTGTCGTCTGACATTGTAAATCGCAACACCTATCGTCGCTTGCGCACTTTATGAAGGCACCGAATATATCTAACACCTTGCAATACCTAAAGGAATTCACTTAGAACCCGTTACAAATAACTTAAATAAGTACTATTTCGCAAAACAATTAAATAACTATTGGAACTGAATTGATACAACAACAAGTCAACAACGAAAAACAAAATGGAGTCTGCCGGCGGCGGCGCCCGCCCGCTTGCTTATTTCACAGAGTATATTCACTACCTACGCGGTTTAGCTTGCTTGACGAACCATAGTTTCGTGACGCGGTCGTCGTAGATTGGTGGAAAATGCCGTTGTCCAATATGGCTGCGTTGGCGCGGATTGCGTCTTGTCTCGCGTCTCGCTCGCTCCTCGCTTGCACGTACTTCTTTCTTCTCTGTCTTGCAGTCTTCTCGCTAGGCTCAGCTGCGCGCGAAGTTGCAGCGTTCCAGCGACGTGGCGTGGTGTGATGTGACGTGACGTGTAAGTTTGACAAAAACAGCACGATCACACGATGACGATGCGAGTTTCAGTTTGGTTATGTATGAATGAAATCGAACCAAACTTTAGCACAATGATGTGACGATACGTATGGACGTATTAAATTGGATCGACTCGTACCTCGCTTGCTTCGCTCGCAGTAAATACGAGAAACTTTGCCAGTTTGTAAGAAGGTGAAGTCCACTCACTTTTTTGGCAGGTCAAACCTGAGCTTCGCCGGCGTCCTGGAGAAGAAATCTTATCCCCTCGAATTGCAGGACGTATCGTGGGAAGTATCCAAAACGTTTTCTGGCGGGAGGCCGTATCGCAGGCCAAACCTGAGCCTCACCGCGCGTGTCTTCTTGCCGATGGAGCACCAAATCCTCACCGGATGCGAAGGACCATATGTTGTTGTGCCTGTCTTTTGGGCTAGTTCAGTTGAGGATGGTGGGTTCCTTGGATTGACAACACTAAACTTCTTGATGGACTTAAATTTCTTATATTTGTACTAACAAGGATATAATAAATTGCAAGTGCGGCTGCTGTCGCTACCGTACGAGATCACAGAACATATATACTCTAAGGTCCATGTTCACCGAAAAGATAACAGCCTGATTAGCTAAAAACAGCTGTCACTGTGACATAATACCATACAAAAATGTGCTTTAAACAGCTGTTTTAGCTAATCAGGCTGTTATCTTTTCGGTGAACATGGACCTAAAGAGAAGAACGATTGGTTCATACATTATGAACGCCTACACGGCTCACTAGCGCTTCAAACGATTAGCAGTTAAACTAATGAGTAACCGCGGGTAAATTTGAAAAAATAGGCGCCACCATTCGAAACATCTAGTACCCCAGAACAAATAACTTTTATTACGGAATTTTTGGAAATCTGCGAAATCTCACGTTTCCAAGTAAAAGATGCAATATTAGAGGACACTAGAATAAATTATCTACCTATAGTGTCCTAATTATGCAACTTGACAATATGACTCATAATTTTTTCGGAAACTGACATTTTGTTCGCAGATCTCCAAAAATTCCACAACAAAAGTTATTTGTTCTGGGGTTTATGCAATTAAAGCAATAAGTACCAACTATAATACATCTCATAGGATACCATAAATAAAACCAATTAATTATTTTTTTACTTTATTAAAATTGTAGAACGGCGGTGTAAATGAAAAAGTGCCTTTACATACAAATACGAAAGGACTTGATATCTACAACATTTTAATAGTAGGTGTTTAATAATTATTAATTAATTAATCATTAATTAAGTATGTTTTAAAATTTTTATTTTTCTTGCTAGTGATTGCTTTGAAGCTTCATCAATAAACCCTCTGTTCCTTGTTATGCAAAATCTTTTGATGCAAATAATAATTGTGGTGTTTATTATTTTTTTTATATTTATATCATCATGCATTTCACATCCCTTCAGGCAGTTGGTTGGTATTTTTTCGCATAATTTTGATAATTTCATTTTAATATTTTTTTCATGAGATTTTTTTGCTAAAAATTCATTTATTAAAGTAGCAGCATTTTCAACAAATTTGACAAATTCAGTTTGTACGTATTTCAAACTGCATTTTTCGCTGTTATATTCTTTGAATGATGTGAAGATATGGCATACCTCAGTGTTTGGGTCAGACAGAAATATTTTTTTGCACAGAATGCAATTTAAATTGATTACTCTCACAATAAACCCGCATACGTAAGCACAGGCTTGCATGTCACCCGAACACTGAGGTATGTTATCTAAGTGTTCCAGGGGCTCAAGGTCACTATCCACTGGAAAAGAATCACCATCATCAATGCTTAATGATGAAGTTTCTTCTTCTTTTCCGGTTTCAGGTTGTTTTTGTGATAGGAAAGTCTTAAAATTGCTTAACATGCTGTTTTGGTCATCAGCACAGTTTCGGTTTTTGTTGTTATTTATCAAATTTGTTGTAATGCTAGTTTTTAGTGCTGCTACAAACTGCACTGATGTGGGATTTGGATTTGATCCACAATTATTTCTTATGCATCCAAAGCAATTTTCCAGAGGGTCTTGATTTAGTCTGCGCGGCGACAAAGTTTTTACCTGGTACTTTTTTAAATTATTATATATTCTTTCTATGGCACATAGTGTCCTCAACCAGCCATCTTGTGAGGAAGGCCTGGATCTGGCCCCCAAAAATTTCATTTCTTTGAAAATTTTTTTCATTTTCCCAAATATTTCGGAATGGAGGCTGGTTGAGGACATGTTGGTCAGTAATGGCTTTCCCCTCTTTCTGTCTGGTGTGTCCCCATTGACAGCGTCAAATAACTGATCCATATTGGCTACCACGGTGCCTGTTGAGGCAGCATCTTGCGGTAACTCATCTGAAATTGAAAAAAGAAAACTATACATACTTTCGTGGGGGATGTTTAGCACATAATACACACATTGCAGCTGATCTATCAAAAAGAAAATTAAAAAAACAAGTAAAAAAAATGTGTATGTTTGTTTTTCATAAAATGTAAACTTTCAAGGCTAGAAATTCAACAATGACAAAATTGGGAGGAAGCGCGCGCGCTATCTATGTGGTCAGACTTAAGAGAACGCCGATGAATTACCAGACCCTGAATGTAATACACTTAATTATTCTGTTTTATCTAAGTATATAAAATGAATAATTACAATACTTACTTTGAGCAACTTTGGCATATAATCCAGCTGCAACTGAGTGGCTTAAGACTTGAGCAGCCAACCGAACTTTCATTTTTTGTTTTCCGTTCAGTTGTAGGTGTTGTTGTGTCAATGCTGGAGCATATACAAAGTTTGGGTTGTTCTTTTCCAAGTTATATAATTCCTCAATGTGTGACCATTTTGCTATCCCTAGAATAAAATAAATAAAGTCAGTAATAAATAAGCAAAATTTCACAACAATTCATTTTTCATGAATCATAAATACAATACATCTCGGTCTTTGGTAAAATACCAGTGAAAAAAAAACAGCTGTTCTAATGTTTTGTTGGATCCAAGTTCAATTTTACATGCAACAGCTGATTTGATAGAAAGTCCCTTTACTATAAGATTTCAGTCCTTTTATATTGTTTCACAGTTGATGTGAAAAGTTGTATAACACGAGTCTAAAGTCTTTTATTGTCTTTGTTTCCCTCTCAACATTCAGGATTCTAAGCTAGAATCAGCTGCTGAACTCGTGATTCAAAAATAGAATCCTTTGGTAACTCAGGGATCAAATTCGGCACTTGTAACAAACTTCGCTCTTTTGTTGACAAATAACAAAATATGATGTTTACCTGTTTTTTTCTGGTTGTTTATTAGTATATCTTCTGTAAATTCAACATCATGTTTCATGAAATTGTTTCTGAAGCATTTTAACAGATGTGGTGGGTCTAAAACAGTGACGATTTCATGTCCCTCATAGTCGAAGTAGGGTTGTTCAGTTGATGAACCCAACCTGTTTAACGCACGTAAATTGACGCCATCACAGTCACAGACAGTCCCGATCACTTCTAGACCAGCCTCAAAACAAGCGCCCAGTACCTGTAAAATAACATTTTAATTTATTAATATATTGCTGCTGTGACATTAATGTTTGACAATACCATTTTTAGTTCTGTACTTGGAACATAAATATATTTTCAAATCCAAAATTATTTACTAATCCAGAAAAGTACATTTCAAATAGTTGTTACTAGCCCCGGACTACGTGCATTCTAGTACCTGTATTTTGGGGCCTGGTTCTTCCTATAATGCTTCTGTCAGAAATGTACATTATTGTAAAGTGATTAAGTATCTGACAATTTTTATCTATGAAGTTACATTAAACTTAATTGTTATTTTTGTAATACTTTATCTTTAAGCTTTATGTCAGGTAAAACAGTTAGTTATGTAATTTTGTTCTGAAGTTATGAAGTATAGATAGTAGATATATTTCAAGAGCCAAGAACACTGTATTGGTCTGGGATAAATAATAAATAAATAAACAAAACCTACCTCTTTTATAAGGGCCAACAGTCTGTCAGAAGTAACATTAGACCCTGAAAAATAAAACGCTATTGGCTGCTTCCATTTTTTTCGCACTCCTATTGCCATAAAAGTCAAGGCTTTGCAAGCTATTTCCGAGGTTCGTCCTTGGCCAGCATGGTCCTGATAACCATCAATTTGGTCCTGTCTTGTATTCCAAGATATGTTTTTCCTTATACTCATTTCGTCAAAAGCCAATATGCATAAATTTTCTTGAACAGTCCTTTTTTGTGTAATCTCTTTTATCGTGTTTATTATTTGGCTGTTTCTGCCACACTCCAGTGGAATTTTGTTTAAAAGTGCCTTTAATGAGCTGATGCTAGGCAAGCAAAATAGTCTCCTTAGTAGGCGGTAACATGAGTTGGACTTTTTATATAAGCTCAAAGCTAAAACTTTGTCATCTAATGACCACCTTCGCCCTGATAATTTCCTCGAGGTGTTTTTTAGTTGGCTTTGCAGCAGTAAATAAAAAGGACTCGTCATTTGTCTCTGCATAATTTTATTTACTGCCTCATTGGAATGTAATGCGTCTAAAATATTCCTTTTACATTTCTTCGTACTCTTAAGCTTTCTGCGTAATCTTAGAATTTCTGACAAGTTTTTCCTGCATCTTTTGTACATTTTTTGCTTTCTAGGTGTTAATTCAGCTAATGACTTAGCACCTATTTCTTCAATAATACCTTTGAGTGGTTCCTGTAAAAAAGGTAACATTGTTTTAATATTATGTATAGTCTATTTCACCCCCTTTGAAAAATTGCTTGTGATACAAGGGTTGTAAGTTTTGATAAACAGGGCACAGAGGTTTAGGCTGTGTGTTGTCTTAAAGTCTTGTTATTTTATTATATGAAGGAAAACTGCTCGAATTTCCATGAGATAGCACTATGAGACAGCCATGTTGTTGACATCTTTAGTAACTTGAACTTATACATTTTTAAGAATATTACCTTGCACAACTTTGGGCTATGAGGATTGTTCTCATTGTTGGATTCTTCTGTAGATTTAGAACACTGAGGTATACTAGCTTGAACTTCCGGGTCCAACTGAAATGAAAGCAATATTTGATATTTGAATATTATGTCATGGCCCGATTAGATCTTAGAATTAACATAGACGTAAACATAGAACAACATAGAAGTATGTTATTAGTCCAATACTATTAAAATGATTGAATTACCTTGATTAATTTAAGACCTTGAGGATTGATTTCTGTCAAAGGTTCTGTTTCTGCAGGGCATTGAGATGTGCTAGGTCTATCTTCTGGATTCATCTGAAATAAGCGTAATTTTGCTTAAAATAAGCATTTCACTAAGAAATTGTTACACAAAGGCCTTGCCTTAAAACACAGTCTTAATGTGATGCCTTTTCAACAGTCTTTGTGTAAAATGGTATTTTATACTCACTTGAGTGTCTTGTAAGTTCATTGGTGGATTGCTCATCTTTTCGCGTACTTGGGCTAAGATGTTTTGAGCCTCATACGGAATGGCGAACTTATTTAATCGAATTCTTTCGTTGGTGGTATATGCAGAATCGTCAAAATGTTTTGAACATATAACTTTGTTTTGCTTGTACAGCTTGTCTAATGATTGGTCGGATGACCAGTCACCATCAGGAAAACAAAACATTGCCCAAACTTTTGCTCTGAAACAAAAAATGTTAAGTAAATAACAGATAGCAAAAAAAGTCACCATCAGGAAAACAAAACATTGCCCAAACTTTTGCTCTGAAACAAAAAATGTTAAGTAAATAACATTAAATAGCAAAAAAAGTCGTTCTCAGTGATTAATGTTTGCTTACTTCAGAGGGCCATGTACGGATGGAAGAGGAAATCTATGGAAGGACAAACCAGGGTTGTCTTTTGAACTTATGCCACACTTGGCACAGGTCACATTCCTTTTTCCAACCATGATGAGTGTCTTTATCACTTAAGTTCCGAAACGCAATTACGCCAGAGGTTATGTTTCACCAAACACAAGCGTCAAGAATCTGTCTGATAAATCACTGAAGCGTCTATGTCGCAATAGGTCACATAACACGAAAAAGCGTCAATATCGCACAAAACTAACTAATAGCGAAACGAAATAAACACCACGAAAAGCCGGCAACCAAACAAAAACTCCAAGAAATTTTTTAAATTTCACCATTTTCAAGTGTTGCCATCTTAGTCAATATGAATTGTTTTGTTTTACAATTTAGTAGGAATAAAAAAACATTAAATTTTTTATTTTATGAAGATTCGGTAACCAGTACTACTAAATTGTTCTTACAAACCAAAATATTGAATAAAATTTGTTATTATGTGACCATTAACATAAATTTGCATCGGTACCAACTGATATAAAGTTTATAAAATCTACTATAATAGTAAGTTTCGTGTAATCTGTCGTACCCATAGAACATTATTTCTATCTCATTTTTATGTATAGCTCTATCTCTGTACTACAATCCCTTAGCACGCTGGCATTGGGTAGTTCAAGAGTTGACCCCCCCGGTACGAGATCGAGTCCTAGAGAAAAAGGAAACTGTCATAGACAACTTTCTACATGTTCAATGTTGCACGACATAAAAATAAATATCTGTGTTGGGATGCCAACAAAAATAACCCAGCTAGCTTTACATCACATTTAAGTTTATAATTAGGTATACGACATGAAAATATATTAATTACCAAGCAATAATCACACAGATAAATACCGAAGAAAAGTATTAACAGTCAATGTTTATTTTGTACTAACAACATGAAATTGATGAAGAAATGATCATCATCAATGAACATAACTTTTTTGTAATACTTAACACCGCATTTTTTGAAAATTGTCTTCCTCAACTCTGCTCAAGATTTTGAGGCTTTTGTTGAAACTTGAATTCGTCAAAACGATACAATTTTTATGAAGATGAAGAAAATACACATTACCATCTGTGATTTTTTTTAAGAATAACTAACAACTAACCTCGCCAACGGGTCCACCCTGTATAGCAAAACTTTTTATGTCATAATATTATTTTGCATACCAGCTGATAGCATAAACTTCATTTGGCAGAAAATTGTTTGGCAGATACTCATTTATCATACGTTCAAACTCATAATTTTGTAAGCCAGAATCATCTTTAGGTATAAATTTCATATGCATAAGATTTAAAAGTAGGACCATCTTATCGCAGAAAGTTCACAGTCAGAATCATCTTTTGGCATAATTTTCAAATCGATAGTTTTTAAAGGCAGAACTGTCATATCTCAGAAAGTTTACAGTCAGAATTATCTTTTGGCATACATTTCATATGCATAATAATGGAAAGATTCATCTATCTAATCACAGAACATTCATAAAGACAGTTGATTGTGAACACTTGGTTTTTATTTCTCTGTAAGAAGCAGACAAACATGCAAACAAGCATATATCGTGCATGTAGCAAGCATGCAATATGCAAGTAAGGATGAAGCATGTAAGCAAGCATGCAGCATGCAAGCAAGCATGCAGCACGCAGCATGCAAGCAAGCGTGCACCATGCATGCAGCAGGCATGCAAACATCTGAACAAGCATATACCATGCATACAGCAAGCATGCAGCAGCAGGCATGCAAACATCTGAACAAGCATATACCATGCATACAGCAAGCATGCAGCAGCATGCAAACAAGCATACAGAATACATGCAGCAAGCATGCAGCATGCAAACAAGCATGCAGCAAGCATGAAGCATGCAAACAAGCATGCGGCAATTATGCAGCATGCAAGCAAGCATGCAGTATGCATGATTACACTCAAGGGGTAGAGCAGACAAGACTACGTGGAGTCGGTTTTGAAGCGATTCTGTCACTAACTTTTCTAGCACAATATATTGACTTTTTAAGATAATATTTTAATTTTAAATTAAGGTTAAAAATGCTATTTTATGGCATTGAAAAATGGCAATCATCATCATCATCATTTCAGCCGAAAGACGTCCACTGCTGGACATAGGCCTCCCCCAAGAGTCGCCACATTGACCGGTCCCTTGCGACTCGCAAAATGGCAATAATGCCAAATAAAATTATTCCAAATGGAATTCTGCAATCTTCATAGTATGCCAAGTGAAATTATATCAAATAATCGTAGTTCTAAATAAACATTATTCTAAACGAAATTATGCGAAATTTGAACACTGCCAAAGGTAATTATGTCAAAAAAAAATCTGCCATTTAGAAGTATGCCATTCCAAATTCGGACATACAAACATTCAGCCAAACAATAAGTATATTTAAAAAAAAATATGCCTTTAGTATATTCGTATAAGGAAAATTATGCCAAGTGTGTTATGCTAAATGAATTTCGGAGCAACAAGATTCTGCCAGATAGATGGAACCCCTCGCCAACATGATCAACTTTAAATTATTAATTTAAAAAAGTGTTAACATGTAACTTGATTTGATTTTTATGAAATCTCATAGATGGCGCTGCTTTAAAATTGTCTTTATTTATACTACTAACATTCATTAAACTGTCTTTCTCTGCCCAAGTTACTTAAATGGTGTAGTTTTTATAGTGTAAAGCTAGATAATAGCATGGGTTACTCAAAAACAACATTTAAATATTGACGACCCGAATGGCGCAGCGGTAGTGAGGCTGCCTTACGTTCTTAGGGTCCTGGGTTCGAATCCCGGTAGGAGCAAATGTTTGTGTGATGAGCATGGACATTTGTTTCCGAGTCATGGATGTTTATATGTATAATAAGTATGTATTTACAAACAAAAAGTTGTAGTATATCAACTGTCTGGTGACCACGAGTACACAAGCCTTGCTTAGTGTGGCACTAGACGGCGCTGTGTGTATTGTCCAGCGATATTTATTTATTTATTTATTTAAATATGCGTCGTTAGATTACACGCTGTCACAGAATGCGTAAGAAAAATAAAGATTCACAGCTCCTCCCCCGTAGGTGATAGCGTGATAATATGTAGCCTATATGTTGACCCGACCTCTTAGTAATATTCATGCAAAATTTGAAGTAAATCCATGCAGTACTTTTTGAGTTTATCCCGGACATACATACAGACAAACAGACAAAAAATCTAAAAACTATATTTTTGGCTTCGATATCGATTGTAGATCACGCCCCAAGTATTCTTTTAAAAAAATATTCGATGTACAGTTTTGACTTTCCTACGATTTTATTATATGTATATAGATTGGTTGACATAATATTACCCTTTTTATAAGAATTTGTTTTTATTCATATTTGACATTCTATTATTATTATTATTGATTATTCACAGAATATTAGACATGTTATTAATCTTTTTAACACAATTATTTTTTTATTTCATTGCATTATTCTTAGAAAAATAGACTGATTTGATTTCAGTTTTTCCTTTTCATTTTATCTGACAATTTGTTATATTGTATTCTTAATTATTTTAATTTGAATGGGTATCGTTTTGAATTTGTTATTTTTACAATCTTTACATGTTTTTTTTCCTCCGACTGTTATGTTTTATGGTTTCATTTTATAAAATTTCTACACAATGTATTTTGTTATGAAATAAATGACTTATGACTTATGACTTTTAATAGGCTTGTTAACTGAAAAAAATTAATTAGTCCCGTCACTTAGATTATCAAAAAATATTTGACTCGTATTTTTTCTTTTGTCACATACACCAAAATTGACGAAGATACGACGCTTTTAAATCTTGCAAGCTTCTGATCTGAATAAATACAACAAGAGGACGTCTCAACAGAGGTTGGAAATTGTGGACCACTGTTCGCAGTACACTGATCTCAGTGGGCTACATACTTCGGCGAGAAATGGTCTAAAATAGCTGTTCTATTTTGATGCATGTCATGACAGTTTCTACTTTTTCCTAGCTCTACAAAAATGTGATAGCTCGGTTAATATACATGATACCAATACAACTTATAGCCTATAGCACTCACGATTAGTGTAGCTTTCTATCAGTGAAAGATTTTTTAAACTGGATCACGAATTCCAGAGATTATCTTACACACAAACTTACGAACAAACATTACCTCTTTTTCATAGTAGCATGCATTATTGTTTCAGAAACTTCAATACAATTTATTGAGTCGACGTAAATATTGGAATGCAAAACCATTACAATGATTCAGAAATTGAAGACAAACTACTTAACAACAGCCTGCTGTTCAGTAGTATACGTAAAAACAAATCCTCAGATGAAAAAATTCAGAAGGTTAAAAAATATTTAGATCGAGGAGCTGACATAAATGCAACAGATGCTAACTACAAAAACAATACACCGTTGCATGTTGCTGTGCTGAAGGGAGAACCGGAAGTTGTCAGATTTCTCTTGAAACGAGGAGCTCTCGCTAACATTAAGAACAATGATAATGAAACGGCTTTAGACATTGCTCGTTTATCAGATAAACCCGCTGACAAAATAAAAAACATTGTGAATGTGTTAGAGGCATTAAATAATCATGAATCAATACTATCTTGTAGCCAGCAGAAACTTGACACTTATCTAACAAGGAAGAGTGATCTTCAGAGCTCGAAAGAAAGAGAAGATCGGAAATACTTCCAACCAAAGACATGTGATACTAAAAATCAGACCCAGTCTACCGATGTTAACACTAGCAGTGCAGCAAAAAAAAAAATACTAAAACAAAAGAAGTCTAACCAGCAGCCACTTACTCAAGAATTACAAACTGCAGATGGAAAGAAAACATTTCGCTATCAAAAGCGAAATGGAGCAGCGAACCTTAATGGACAACTGTACAAAACTAAATTGTTGTGTCTGATTCTGTTCAGAGCGTTATATGTTAATAAAGTTAAGACATTCTTAATTGCTGCAAACGTTAACGGCGTGGGTGCTTTCGATGACGTCGTATTTAGGTTCTATTCAACTACAAGTAACAAACCAAGAATTATATTCCTGCAAACAAAGCACAGAGATAATCCTGAAAAAGATAAAGTTACGGTAGAAGAAATTATGAAATCAAACGGAGAGTTTAGTCTACGTAGGTACTTAGAGAGTTATATTAAAATAAGTCAAATGTTCGGGCCAGAAAAGAACGATGTTATGTTCAGGGGTGAGTTCAAAGACTTGGACTGTGAATTTATTATTTACACCTCTGCCTTTGAGAAATTTTCAAAAAAGAAATTAGTAGAACAAAATGAAAGTGCATGTTTTATGAACACAACTGAAGACCAGATAGATCTAAAAGATGATAATGGTCATGCTAATCGAACTAAAACACCACACGTATTTCAGTTTGATTATGATGATCAAGATGTAGAGCTTCTAGTGCAAACTGTAGCCAAATCACGTGCAGTGCTTTTAGCAAAACAATTATCAAAGTTTATTTTCAAAGACAATCACGGAAATATGATGACGGATGACATAATTAAAACATATCACGCTTTTCTTGCTCGACACATTCTGGAGGTCGAAATGAAAGAGAATCGTTCGAATCGTGAATCGCAAAATTACTTCCGATACGCCAAATTTAGAGAATCGTTTTTTTCCAGCAATGACAATTTGTTATTAGAATTTAAAGCCACGATTTGTAAAATCGTATCCCCTGAAAGACCGGACCAAGTAAAGACCATTTTAATGTCACAGAAATTTAAAGTGCCACTTAATTTTGGCAATTTAAATTTTTGTTTTAGTGGGAGCAAGGAAACTCAGGAAAATGAACTTGATTATCTTTGTTCAAAATTCAAACAAATATTTGCCAATTCGGCTGAAACATTCGAAGCAAATAATTTGATAACAGTGGACGACAATATGGTTGGCCCAAATAAAATGTTACAAAGTACGGATTTAGAATCCTTTAGACTGGGTGGTTTAGTTGGTAACCTGCTTGTGTTCGATAACGAGACTAAGGCTTTAAAATTAAATTTTGATGTTGACACCTTATCCGACGACAATTTAAAACTCTTAACAGCCTTTTAGTGCTTCATACTTGACCGAATCTTGTAAATACTTCCTCGAAGCTGAACACGATATAATAAGTAGCCCACTATTGAGCATTCTTAACTTTACTTTTACTGAAACAATTAAAAACGCGCTGCCGGAAATAAAATTTAAAAATGCCGCACTTGAATTATTACAATTAGAGGTCTTTTTTGCCGGGCCTGAAAAAATCTTGAGTATAATTACTGAAGAAAAGGCACTTTCTAGTGTGAAACTAATGCAATATTTTGATGAACGGAATTTGAACGGTTATACCTTTATCGATTTGGATTATGTTGGGATCGGAAATAATTTTGTAGATGTAAAGGCAGAGATAAAAGAATCGAAATTGGCTACACTCATCGTAGTTTGTCAAAGTAAAGATGTTACAGACATCCATTTGTTGATAAGACACTTTGCTGGAAAAATAATCGTTATTTCTAATCGCAACTTGTCCAACCAGATCAAAAGAATAGTGACGGAGGACATCGTTGAAAGAGTAGACAGTCAAATTGGCTTTAAAGATCTCGCAGATACAATGCGTAAGATGTTGCTAGAAGAGAGATACATTGTGTTCCAAGGAAAAGAAATACCACTTGGTATTTTATTTGAACAAGAATCGCATAGTCTTATTAATTCGCAAGTATTATGCATGATTATTAACAATGAAAAAATAACGATAGGCAATTTTCTGAACAGCCCGGCTTTTGATGAAATGTCAGATGTTTATATAAATGGACGCATATGTCGTTTTATTACATTAGATGCGAGTGTTAAAACAAACAATCAATATAATGTTGTAAAATATAACGAGCTGGGCAATGATTTCACACCTGTTATGAAGGATATCGTTTTGATTGCTGATAACAGACAAGAATTTGGTAAAGTTATTAAAATGTTTAGAAATTGTAATGTGCATTGGTTTAATTTATTGAACCCCTTGGAAGAAACACTTGTTCGGCAAAAATCACGGGGCAAATTAATGAATATATTAAAGTACGTTGATAGGAATACAGACTCTGCAAACACATTGCAACCCGAGACGTTGAAAGATGTGAATGAAAAACTAGTTATAATAAGTGCCGAACCGGGCATGGGCAAGTCTTCTTTACTCACTCATTTAGCAATCAATACTAAAGATAAGTATCCGGCGCTGTGGATTTCAAAAATTAACTTGCTAGACCATACCGATGTATTGAGAAGAATGAAAGAAAATCAAACTACTATTGATTTAAAAGAGGCTATGAAATTTTTGTTCCAAGTTATTGGATTCAAAGCTTTTAAAGAGAGAAGAGCAGATTTCGAGATCATAATTGATCTTGTTTGCGTCATAGGTGACGACATTGTTTTAGGAAACAAAGTAGAGTTAAATTTAACTGGATCAAACTTATTAGAAATTGAGTTATTTGTTAATTGCTATAATAACAATCGGGTTGTCTTACTACTCGATGGGTTTGATGAAATATGTCCTGATTTCGCGAATGAACTTATTCAATTAGTTAACATTTTTAAGAACTCAAAAGTTATACATTTGTGGATAACTAGCCGTTTATACAACGTTTTACATCAGTTAGAAAATGCCTTGGAAACATTCTCTTTTACTATACAACCCTTGTCTTATGTCGATCAGTCTAAATTTTTTACAAACATGTTTATCAGAAAGTTCAGCTCATACGAACGTGTCAATAAGTGTGTTTGGGAATTTCGCAATCAGCTTGACCTTTTGGTAGGAAACGAGTTTCTTAAGATACCACTACATTTGTATATGACAGCAGAGTTATTTATAGACTCTTATATTAATGATTCATTTGACCCTAAATACGTTAATTTAAGTAAAATTTATGAATTATTCATAGACTCAAAATTTTTTAAGATACGTTTTGGAGAAAAGAAACCCCTTTTATGTATCAATGATCCCGATATGAGGAAGTTGTTAGATACTGAGCAAACAGCATTTTTATTTGGTCACAAAGTAATTGCTGCTCATGTAATATTTGGTGAAAGAGACGCAATACAATTATTTGATACTAACGATATGAATGCATTGCGCGATTTTATTGAAGAAATAAAAGTCGGGGAAGAGAGAACAGGCATTATCGACAGAATAATTGAGAACAAACCTAATTTTGTCCATTACACATTTGCTGAATATTTTGCTGCAGAGTTTCTTTACGATAAATTGCAATCATTCCATTGTAGAAGTTCTCTTTGGTTGTTTATAATTAGCACATTTCTGCGCCGTAACCATTCCAGCCTACTTCGGTTTCTGAATGAAAAACTAGAAAACCATCAACTAATGTTTAATGAAATAAGTAACGCAGATTTAAATAAAGAGCTTGAGACTTTGCTTTCCGAGCGCCAAAAATTTAAAAACACGCTGTATTACCTAATTGATATCCATTTCTTTAATATTGCATTAAGTCTACTCGAATTTGCCAAAGCTGTGCTAGGTAAGCAAAATCTGATTTTTTTTATTGATATTGTCTCCGGCACAGATTCGCGATCCTGCATTGTGTGTTACACAGTTTCTACGCGGGCAAAACATGTTCTTACTTTTATAATTAAGCTGATTAATGATATTGATGACAAAAGGATAATTGACATTTTCAATTGTTCTGATTTTCCAAGTTCTAACCCTTTGCTGAATGGAGGTAAACTTAGATCTAGTCTGTGTCGGAATGTGGAGTTGTTAGATGCTCTTTTGTCAGATTTATCGCCTTCTGTACTTGTAGATTTGTTTTGTCAAGAAATTTCTTCGTATACTTTACCATTCGACAAACAATTATCAAGTAAAATAATACATATTCTTACTAAGTCGTGGTCGCAAGGTGATATAGACAACGACTGGTTAGTTAAAACTTTCGAAACATTGAATCGAGAACAACTTATGACCATTTTTAGTGCAAGAGATTGGCGGAACAGGGTATTAGCTCATATAGCAGCAATGGAACAGTGTTACTGGATTTTTGATATATTAGAATCGCTTTTAGATAGAAATCAATTTAAGGAAATTTGTATGACTCGAGACAAGGCAGGGCTAACACCGATTCATTATTTTAACAACAAAATCAACTGCGAAAAATTAAGAATTCTTCTAGAAAAAGTCTATGACATCAATACTAAAGAAATCTTCGTTTCTCGTCATGATCTAATGGAAGCAAATTTTAAAAAATATGTTCAATCTCTTGTAATATTTGGTGGAACAGATGAAATACAGTTATTTTATGCTTACGATACTATCGATATTACTGAAATTCGTGATTTTATCGAAGCGATAAAAGAAGAGGAAGAAAAATCATACCTTGTCGAAGAAATTATTCAGAATAAATCTAAGTTTGACCTTTACACATTTGCTAAATATATGGTTGCTGAGTTTCTTTGCAATGAATTAAATTCGTTCCGTCGTAGAACTTCTCTTTGGGTGTATTTAATTAATACGTATTTTCAATCTGAAGTTGAAGACCCTCGAAAGTTTTTCTATGCTAAACTAGAAAACCATCAACTTATGTTTAATGAAATAAAAAACGCAGATTTAAACAAAAAGTTCGAGACCTTGCTTTCGGAGCGCGAAAAATTGGCTAAGTCACTTTTTAAAGCTATTGATACCAAACTAGATAATATTGCAATAATTTTACTCAAATTCGTTAAAAATGTGCTAAGTAAATACAACATTGACGATTTTATGAATATTCTCACCAACACTTATAATGACTGTTGTATAGTGTGCATTGCAGTCAGTAATAACGCAAATGATGTTGTTTCTTTTATTATTGAGATGATTCGAAGTATTGACGAAAATAGGATCATTGAAATTTTTTATTGCTTTGATCTGCCGGCCGCTAATCCATTAGTGATGCGAGGAGAACTTCGAGAAAGTCTGCGTCAGAACATAGAGTTATTAGATGCTCTTTTGTCAGATTTAACTCCTCCTGAACTTATACATTTATTTTTTTGCGATGTTGGAAACTACTTTACAACAATTAAAATACTAAATATTATTATACAGTCGTGGTTGCGAGGTGATATAGACACCGATTGGTTTTATAGAACTTTAGAAAAATTTAATCAGGAGCAGCTAATGATAATTTTGACCGCAAGCGATTCGGATGAGAAGGTAGCAGCTCATACGGCGACGTCTCTTTTTAATGAAAATGAATTTGACCTTTTGTAGGCTGATGTGACATTTCCGCATGATAGTGTTATTGATCGTGCATATTAACCATTAGAAGATAATGGAACCTTTTTCTTATCGCGAAGAAAATAACGGAGTTTATAAAGATTCGATCAAGATTACAGAATTCGATTTATAGGGTATATTATTATTTGCGAAGTTGAATTCTCGATTGCAAGCTGCGGATTTTCCGTCAAATATGTTGATGACGTAGATGGCTTTGACGTATCGAATGTCATTTAGAAAGACAACAAGGTTGTAACGCTCGCGTCATCTCGCGAAATTCAAGCCAAAAGCATAAGAGCTCTACGCAGGTTCCCTATCCATTTGCATAAAATTTTAAGACCTAATATAACTTAGCATAATTTTGTTTGGCATAATTATATTTTCGCATAATATAATAACGCATAACAGCTTACGCATAATTTTTTAAGCATAATTTCTCTAACCATAATAATTATTAAGCATAATATTCTAAAGCATAAATTTATTAAGCATATAGTTCTAAAGCATAACTTTTTTAAGCATAATATCCTAAAGCATAAATTTATTTACGCATAATGATACTAAAACATATTTTTATAGGTAAAACAATCAAATAATTATTAACACCTAGAATATTAGACACTATACACGTTTATACAGCCTGTTAGGTTAAACGAGGGACATATTGAGGGAAGGTATTCAGTATTCGATTCTCAATCCAAATATGTAAAAAACCTATAACCTTAATTTTTGACATAATTGTCTAATTAAATACATTACTCATGGACACAGCGCGCAAGTAGGTATCACGCGGCAAAACACGTGCCGGTCCTGAGCTCCGTGCGCAAACTCCGCCCCTATCCTTTGTAATGTCCCCGATGCACCGACAGGGCACATCCCCGCGCCACCCCGCGCTGACCTCAGTGTATGACTGTATGCGCGAGCGCCGTTACTTCCGCATGTCTAATATTGCGTTTCCGCGTATCGCATTTAACAAACAACCCCGCTTACTTCGCGACATTAAGAGTGTCCTGTAAACGTATTCTTGAATAACCAAAAATTACGTCTTATCGTCATAACAGTGAAGAATATTGGTATTGTGGTTCGTGCTTAAGTGTTATCTAGTGATATTGTGCGAGGAACCGTTAATTATTATGCAAGGTGTCAATCAACGACTGCGAACATTCGGTCAGTACCTAGTTACCTAGATATTTGCCTGTCCAAAGCCAGATTTAAAGTATGAAGGGAAAATGGATTATACCTAGAAAGGTCATTGACCCGCACACATGTTCTGCGATAAGCGCATGGCGCACACGTTGCGAAACTTAGGCGAAGTTTTTGGTATGGATCTATCTGTTATGTATTAGTGTTTTCTTTTTGTTTAGTATCATGTAAGCATAGACTATTGCGGGTTTGAATAAGTCCCTCGTTTAAACTAACATACTGTATAATATTGCTCTAATGAAATTTGTAGGCACTTGATATTGTAGGTAGAATAGAAAATATTTTTTTATTTTTCTAAGAGACGGTGGTATCAGGTAATAACGTATTGAACAATTTTGTGGGTTTATTTTTCGCTGTAGGAAGCATGAAGCAAGCAAGCATACAGCATGCAAGCAAGCATGCAGCAAACAAGCAAGCATGCAGAATGCAAGCAAGCATGCAAGCAAGCACGCAGCATGCAAGCAAGCATGCAGCATGCAAGCAAGGATGCAGCATGCAGCATTCAAGCGAGCATGCAACATGCAGCAGGCAGGGTTTCTGTCACGGCTCCGGCGCTGCGGGCCTCCAGCGGCCCCACGCGTCCTAATCTTCGCAGACGGCTTTCGGTCGCAGCCGCTTGCTCCTCAGCCCGCGGGCCGCCTCGCCACTACGCGCCTACGCGATTTTAAATTACACTCTAGGGGTAGGACAAACAAGACTACGTGGAGTCGGTTTTGCAGCAATTCGGTTCTGTCACCAACTTTTGTTGCACAGCATATTAAATTTTTACACAACATCTTATATATTCTTCAGATAAAAGTTATCTCGCGATTGAAAAATCGTTTAAGTTACATAATGTTACTGGTATATATAATAAATCATTTGCATGAAAATTGTTTTTGTTATTTATATTAATTGTATGCCTAAATATTATTATGCTAATAGTCATTAGGCCTACTAAAGTTATGCTAATAGTCATTAGGCCTACTAACGTTATGCGAATCAAATTTATGCCAAAACAAATTAGTCTTTATGATGATTATGCCAACATAAAATGTATGCCTAAAAAAAATATGCCGAAGTATTATTATGCCAAAACAAATTGTGCCAAAATCGTTATGCCGAAGTATATTAGGACAAAGAACATTATGCGAAAAGAAGAGATCCCCTCTACGCAACATGTTCCCCCATTGGCAGTAAGGCAGGACTAGATCGGCTACTGGCCAAAATATTGCTTCAAATCTTTTCACGCGACGTAAGCGTTTTTTTTTAATGTTTAACTCAATGTACAATAATAAAAATAAAATACAACAGACACAATTAAAAAAAAATTCAAAAAAAAAACAAAAAATACAAATATACCATAATAACAACAGAATAACAACAACAACAGAATAACAAATTACATTACATTACAATGAGTGAAAATATAAAATTAAAATTAAAATGGAAATAAATAAAAAGAAATTGAAATAAATCGAATTTAAAATATATAATTGATAATAATGTCACACTCCCAAGATGTCAAATATAATTAAGAATAAATGTTTTTTAAATTTTGAGAAAAATGTGTTTTTTAAATGCCGTAACTAAGCTCATTCTTCAACATCATCGTTCTCCTGCCCTTATTATCCCATATCAATCCCTCATTATTAAAGGAGACATATTTTTGAGATTAGGCGACCGACATAAATCGTAGCATTCAATATTGAAACGTACATTGATTTCTTCCTTATAACCTCTAGATTACAGTGGTTAAATTAGCTAAGCCTTGTCTAACCGGAATAAATGCGAAAAATCTGCAAAAACACAAAAACCGAAATGACCACTAAAAAAGCGGATATAAACGTTCCGTGCCACGTTGATTGTTGAAACCATCTAAGCGATTTAAGCGTCAGTCTTTAAAATTGTATTAAAAATATTTCTATTATAATTAAATGAGATCTCATTTAATTATAATAGAAATATTTTAAATACAATTTTCGGTACCTACCCAGTGGTAATCATATCTATATGATTACCACTGGGTCACCCCAGGGGTTCTCGGTCTACCCAGTGGTAATCATATCTACATGATTACCACTGGGTAGGTACCGTACTTTTTTTTTTAAACGGAAAAAAACGCCCCTATTTAAGTAAGTATTTTCTGTCAAATGACATTGACCACAACAGGAATGATTTGACTAGCAAAAAAAATCATAACTTTTTTATTTTTTTAAGATTCCGGCTTCGTTTCTAGGTAATTTTTCGTTTAATTTATAACAATATTTTAAGACGAAAGATTTGTATGTTTGTGTTGTTGTATGTAACGAATGAACTTAAAAACTACTGGACCGATTTCAAAATTCTTTCACCGTTGGGTGGCTACACTATCCTCGGGTGACATAGAACCACTTTTATCCCTGTATTCTCACGGATACGGGAACTACGCGAGTTTAACCGCGCGAAATCCGCTAGTACTATTATTAAACTAACATGGTTACTTTTTTTGGTGTATTATGAATATTAAATGCAACGACCAGGAGGGCCTAAAATCCTTTAACGACTTGAATTGTGTTGTTAAGTGTAACTTTATAGGTCATGTATGAAAATTTTAAAATGTTTCGATTTTTTTCTGCACTTAGGAATAAGCTAATACTATCCACAAAAAAAAGTATTAGATTTATCTGATAAGTATTTCCAGAGAAATAAATTAAATTCTGTTAGAGGCGGCCATCGTCGGTACGCAACGGATTTTTAATGCAATTTCCTTAGCCTACTATTTCGTGTCCCATGACTCATGAGCCACATGTGGTTCAGAGCGATTGTTTAACTATTGTCTCTTTTCGTGGGACAGTGAATGTGTGAAAAAGTAAAAACTGTCTGACATCTATCATAACTTGTCATAACACAACTTCAGTTTTTACGTCTCCCTTCGTGTGTTTGTTTGCTAAATAGCTGTACCTCGACGAATAACTTCTAGGTCTGGACGCGAAACAATAACCTTTGCCACCACTGCAAGTCGCACTAACCTTGGCAGCACCGCACCTATCAACCGTCTAATGAGAAACTATAATAAAATTGCCGCACGGATTAGCAGTATCGACATCTACTCTAACCCCTTCCGTCAATACCGTAATTATGAGACTCTTAACCAGCTCGGAGTCTCGAGACGTATGTACGATATCAGGGGCCTAATTCTGCTATTTTAATAAATTCGTCACTCCAACACGATTCTATTCTCATCCCATTGTCATTTTGCTTAAAGTTCGTAATCTGCTAAATTCACAATGGTCGGTCAATGGTCTCGTAATAAAATTGTGTTTTAATGGCATTTTCGTATTGTCATTATTATAAAACCCTTAGTACAAATGGTTTTCGAAATCTACTACTAAATGCGAACATTTATTCATGTCAGATTTCATGTACGAGATTAATATTCTATGACATTTCTTTCAATGGAGTGTCAGTGGTTGTTCATAGAGAAGTCATAATGGCGCCATTATGATAGTAGAATTAACAAACTTGTCAAAATTTGACATAACTTGATCATCATGAAATCAATGATCGAATACTCTGACACTATTGTAATAGCAGAATCGATGCCGACACCGAGCACCGTGTAAATAATTGCATCCACTTTCATTCTCTTCCTTATCTGGCTCATAATTTTTTAATTTTTATCATTTTTTAATTTTAATTTTTGTTCTTAATATATATTTATATATATGTATTTTGTTTCGTTGAATAATTCTATATTTCCCACCGGCTTAAAGTTGTACATAGCCCATCTTTAACTCTGTTTTTTTTTTTTTAAATTTTCTTTCTACTGTGACAAATTATGCAATTTCTGTAATATTACTTGCCATTGCACTTATTCTGTAAGGGACAAATTCACTATATCGAAAATTTGTGATCTATATTTATGTATGTTTTAGTGAGTAGGTAAGTCGTTGAAGTGCCATATCTATATGTCACCGTAAAATTGTCAAATACGTTATATTGTAATATCTCCAGCGATATTGTAAAATCTCGAAATATTGTCAAATGAACATTCTGCTTACAACAAAAAGCGTTATTTTTCGTGAAATGCATGCGATGGTAGTCAACTCACGCGGTGTGGAGGGAAGGAGGGGTCCCCCTTGCCCAGTGGTACCACTCTCATGAAAAGATATTGTACCATTCCTGAGAAATACCGATTATTGTAACCTAACCTTAAAAAACTTTATATTCCCCTAAAAAGCGTAGTCGACGGAGCCCCGCTTCGCGGGGCCCCTATTTCCGGGTGCAGGGTTTAAAGGAACCTAACTAACCTAACGGGGGGGTGCCCCAAGCCCCGATTATGGGGGCAGAGATACTTCCGCATATTCATTTGACAATATTTCGAGATTTTACAATATCGCTAGAGATTTATTTATTTATTTATTTGAATAAGTACAGCCACATCACATACATTTTACAAAGAAATTCACAATTTATGATAAAGCGGTCTGATGCACGTGATATATTACAATATAACGTATTTGACGTGAGATATTACAATATAACGTATTTGACAATTTTACGGTGACATATACATATAATAAAATCGTTGAGACCAAAAAATCTGTACATTGAAGATTTAAAAAAAAAAATCGCCCGGGGTGACTTAAAATAAGTAACTGAACATATTAAAACTATTTTTAAAATTTTTGTTTGTTTGTTTGTTTGAACGCGCATCACGTAAAAACTGCTGGACGAATTTTGATGAAAACTTCACCAATCTATTTAAATAAACTCAGAATAACATTTAGGCTATAGAATTTATGGAATTTTTTGGAAAAAGGGGGTGAAAAGGGGGGGTAAAGTTTGTATGAAAAATTTTTTTTAGATTGTTCCAGAATCATGAAACTCAGAGTAAATACTTATTATTAAAAATAAAGAAACACCTGTTTCAGCATTTTTAAAAAATTTCATCCGGAGACGTAAAAAAGCGGGTTTTGTGTTTAAAATTAATAAACTTCATACACCTATAGAACAAAATCCAATGAAGTATAAACCTTTAAACGTTGCTGTAATTACTTCAAATCTAATACAGGTAAATATAATTTCTCAATTTTCTTGAAATTTGATTTTTGAAGTGAATACGCCCAAAATAGCGGAACTCAAGAAAATCGGCTTTCCTCGGTATAAGTAGTTGGTAATACAGGGTGGAAAGTTGGAAACGGTAAACGGCTACACGAAAAAGGTCTTAGAAACAATCCATAATTTTTTCGCTAAATGTTGATCCCCATTCACAGATTTAATTAAAAAATAAAGTGCAGTTAGCAAGAAAATTGCCATTTTACATAAAACAATTTTTTTGATGTCAATAATGATAAACCTTAACCGTTGCAGCTACATGAAAATGGTCTTAGGAAACCATCCCTAATTTTTCGTGAAATTTTGATCCCCATTCACAGATTTAAAAAAAGTACAGTTGGCAAGAAAATTGCTATTTTACACAAAACATTTTTTGATGCCAATCGATCGTGTTTCTAATACTCAACGGTTAAGGAACGTCCCCTTTCTGCCCGGTTAATCGTTTCCACCCTGTATTTACAAATAAAATAATACTACGAAGAAAATGTAGACTTGAATGTACATCAGACATTAAACCCGAAAAGTTACAAATACAAACGAGTTCAAATCCTACTATCTACAAATAATAAAAATGCTTTGTCCTGAAGGACTGTGATGGATCAACGCACAGCCTTTACCGCAGATTGTAGAAACCTGAAGCTTGGAGGGTGTATTTTTTGTATAATAATTTCAGAAAATCATTTCTTATCGTATGCCTATGATACGATAAGAAAGGATTTTCTGAAATTATACCCTTAAGGGGGTGAAAAGGTGGGGGGCAAAGTTTGTATGGGAAAATGTGATTCCTTGGTCCAATCTACTTAAAATTTTGCTATCAACAATATTAACAGAATTGATGGACGCGTTTCGTATTGCACCGTCCTGCCGGGGTTGCGGGACTGTTCGAAAGAGATACCGCGGCCCCGGAACGTAAAGGGCGAGGAAGGAACATGGATGGGTTTTAGTCAGTAAAAGTCTGACACTCCCTCCCGCTCCGCCCAGAGTGGGAGAAGTTCATTTAATGATTTCCCATCCTAAAAAAAAAAAAAGGAGATACACCGTTTTAAATAACTCCGCAGCAAAATAATGATCATGTACCGGGCGCGCATTTTCATTATGCGGAAGGATGTGTATGATGTGCTCTTTGAAAATTGTATTATAGGTGCTTACGACCCAATCTCTGTAACTCTCTCTTTCTCTTATGTGACGCAGACGAAGTTGCGCGGGTCAGCTAGTAAATAAATAAATATATATACGACAACCCTCACGCTTTGAATACTGGATCACATTTCGACTGCCTTTACGAAGACCCTACGTTTTGGAAATTGGATAATATCTCACCATTTTGGGAAAAGTTATCAGGAAATCGCCAGCCGTAAACTATAATCAAAGAATACACATTAGCACCTACAAAAATATAGTGCGAACTCGACAAAACCTAACATTGACATGCATTGTCTCCGTAGTCCGTAAACCCACTGCAAACCCCCAAAAACCACTTAGTTTACATCAGAAAGATTTATTTATTTATTTGCCAGAAACATGGTGTTTACAAAGGTGTTAATAATATTCCATAGTGCTACATGTCTCACCATTTTAACGGTATGCAAGATCAATTTAAAGTTACATAAAATTACAATTACTTAATTAATTATTTAGATTACTTCCAAGTCACATCAGTTACATTACATCAATTTTTAAACTACACATTATTTCAATATTAAATTGCACACACATATTTTTACCATATTATAAAATTAACAATAAATTCAACATAAAATAAAAACTTTTGACTTAAGTCACTACTTTTATAATTTGCAGGGGCATTTTACAAAAAACTCGTTAATTGAATAAAAACATTCCTGTAACAAACAATTCCGTAATGCCGAACAAAATTTTTTGAAGGGTAGTTGGGTAATTGACCTCGGCAGAGCATTGTAGATTAGGCGAGCCATGTAGATACAGCTCTTTCGGAAGAGTTGCAATTTAGGAATAGGTATCTCGAAATCCCAATGTGCAGCTTTCCTCTTATTTGTATTATCCCTTCGTTCAAACAATTCTGGATTACATCTTAGGAACTTGGCGATTCTGTGGGGATACGGCAAAATATTATTTCAGTTAAGTAAATCATTTTATTTGTAATGCAGATCTGTGGTAGATAACGATCACAACTATTGAAATCCGTATAATAATAAAATAAAATGAAGAATAGAACTATAATTGTTTAGTTGTTATCGGAAAATGTCCAATACTTTCTAATTGAATGCATTTGGTTCAGAAACTTCAATACAATAAATTGAGTCTATCTAAATATTGGAATGCAAAACAGTTGCAATGATTAAGAAATTGAAGACAAACTACTTAACAACAGCCTGCTGTTTAGTAGTATTCGTAAAACCAAAACCTCAGGTGAAAAAATTCAGAAGGTTAATAGTATATTTTATAACGAGGGACTAAACGAAGCCATTATTATATAGCCATTACCCGAGGTGGTTTGACTCCCGAGCTTGCGAGGGAGTCATTAAAAAGCGAGGGTATATTAAATTGGCGTTTAGTCTCGAGGTGCAAACTGTACTTTTCACTTCGAGTGCGAGAAAAATAGTCATTTAAAACTGAACAAATTTACACTCGACAAAAATTCTGAACTGAGCGGTCAGTTTTTTCATCTATCACATCAGTCACAGATTAACAATTTAGAACACAACACAAACTCTCAACATTGTCGCAATGAAAATGATCCACACTCCACAGATAATTAGTACCTACATTACTGCAGCGGCTAGCAACAGAGGCATTGCACATACTTTTCAAAATCAACGATGCACAAAAACAACAATAATTTTTCTCGCGTTGAAGAGTGCATTTGTTTTTTTTTTCAATAAACCGCTTTCTATTTGCAAGCCAATTCGAAATTCAAATAATACTTTGATCCATTAAAAAAAAAAAAAAAAGTTAGATACTGTTTTGTGACCATGTTTCAGAGTAAAAGATCGTTCCATTTTTAAATTACTTTTTACTCCCTAGGGAATAAACGGTCACTTTAATCCCGCTTCGTAGGGCTATAATGGCGTACTTTTAGAGCATGAGAAGTGAAAAAAATATTTAGATCGAGGGGCTGACATAAATGCAACAGATGCTAACTACAAAAACAATACACCGTTGCATGTCGCTGTGCTGAAGGGAGAACCGGAAGCGGTCAGATTTCTCTTGAAACGAGGAGCTCTCGCTAACATTAAGAACAATGATAATGAAACGACTTTAGACATTGCTCGTTTATCAAATAAACCCACTAACATAAAAGAAAACATTGTGAATATTTTTGAGGCAATAATAGTGAATTAAACCAATTTTGTAGTCAGCAGGAACTTGACACTAATCTTCAGCAGCCACTTAATAAACAGCTAAAATAGCAGACGGAAAAGAAACATTTTGCTATCAAAAGCGAACTGGAGCGGCGAGCCTTAGTGGACAACTGTACAAAACTAAACTACTGTGTCTGATTCTGTTTAGAGCGTTATATGTTTATAAAGTAAAAACATTCTTACTTGCAACGAAAGTCGACAGCATGGACGCTTTCGATGACATCGTATTTAGGTTCTATTCAAATACAAGTATTAAACCAAGAATTATATTCCTGCAAACAAAGCACAGAAATAATCCCGAAAAAGATAAATTGACGGTCAAAGAAACGGAACGGAAAAACGGAGACTTCAGTCTACTTATGCACTTAGAGAGTTATATCAAAATAAGTCAAATGTTCGAGCCAGAAAAGAACGATGTTATGTTCAAGGGTGAGTTCTAAGACATGGACTGTGAATTTATTATTTGAGAAATTTTCAAAAAAGAAATTAGTTGAACAAAATGAAAGTGCAAGTTTTATGAACACAAGTGAAGACCAGATAGATCTTAAAGATGATAATGGTCATGATAATCGAACTAAAACACCACACGTAGGTATTTCAATTTGATTATGACGAGCTTCTAGTGCAAACTGTAGCCAAATCACGTGCAGTGCTAATGCTAGTGCATGTTGTTTAATTATTTTCTATGTAAGTCGTAATTTTAGTAATTTACTTTTACATTTCTTTTAATGTTAATTTATTTATTTTAAGTAGGTATTGATGCACCTTCTAGCCTGAAACACAGGTTCCACCTAGTTCAGGCAATAAGCAACAGTGCTCTATTTTACTTGTTTTGATACTTAATTGTAAGTGTGCCCCTTTTGATAAATAAACGATTATTATTATTGTAATATTAGTGCTTTTAGCAAACCAATTATCAAAGTTTTATTTTCAAAGACAATCACCACGGTAACATGATGACGGATGATTTAATTAAAACATATCACGCTTTTATTGCGTGACACATTCTCGAAGTCGTCATGAAACAGGGTGAATCGCAAAATCATTTTCGATACGCCAAATTTAGAGATTCATTTTTTTCAAGCAATGACGATTTTTTATTAGCAATTAAAGCCACAATTTATAAAATCGTATCCCCTGATAGACCGGACCAAGCAAAAAGCATTTTAATGTCACAGAAATTTAAAGTGCCCCTAAATTTTGGAAACCTCAATTTTTGTTTTAGAGGGAAGGAAAGAGGAAACCCAGAAAAATGAATAGAATAGAATATCATTTATTTGCCTACTTTTTGTCTTACAAAATATGTCTCTGTGACCGGTGGGCCGTGCAGAGGTGAATCAGCTAACTTATGTCCTAGTGGATCTCTGTTTGCTGTGTTCTATTATTCGTAATTTGTTAGGCTATACAAACATATTACGTGTTTTATTTGGTTAGTTGCGTTGTGTATTTCAGTATTTACATTATTATTCGCGTTGATTTATTTGCCAAAGTACATTTTGTATTGTTTTTTAATATTTCTTTAAACAATCATTATATTATTAATACATTATTACGTATTATTATCACATTATTATATAACATTTATATTTCCTTTACTTATTTTTGTGCACATTATCATTTATTGTTATAAATTAAATAAATATTTCATAAAACAAAATATTATTATTACCTATTATATATTATTATTACATATTATTATTACATATTATTATTACGTATTATTATTACATTATTATTTAGTATAATTTATCATTTTATTTTATTTTAAGGGGACGCGGGGCCTTCGTTTGATCGGTAGGCCACCGCCTGTTTCCTTTTTTATTACAGTCATACTGTATATCGCCCATTCTGTGATTAACCCTGAGGGGGTTAAACTCGCCGCGCGCCCGGTAGGCATCCCCAGGATACTCAAGGTCTTCTATATCTAATTTTGCAATGTTTTCCAACATTTTGGTATTGAGATCCTCAGCGCGTAGGTGCCAGGCTTCTATGTCAGCCATCTCCCAGATTATTTCCGTGGGTGTTCGTTTCGGTAGTTGCGCGGCATTTTTCAATGCCAGTCTGTATTGGCGTTCGATTTTAGTTAGGTTCGTTGCGCTATACCTTGAGAGTAGTTGCACCACTCCGTAATCCATTAGTGGTAGAATGCAGGCCTGAATGATGGCCACTTTTGTGTCTAGTTCGGTCTTCGCATTGTATCCTATTATTGGACCGAGGGCTCCTCTGACTTGTTTCAGCCTTTTGACGACCCTTTCAGTGTGCTGGTTCATCTTCATCTGTTTGTCGAAGATGACACCGAGATATCTAATCTGATTTTGATAGTGCAACGTTTGTTGTTTCAGTTTCACCGTTGGTCGATATTTTTTCTTTTTCGAGAACATGATGCATTCTGTTTTCTCCATGTTGCACTTTAACCCCCATCTTGTGTAGTAAGTAGTCAACGATATAAATTTTTGTTTTAGTGGGAGCAAGGAAACTCAGAAAAATTAACTTGATTACCTTTGTTCAAAATTTATACAAATATTTGCCAATTCTGCTGAGACATTCGCAGCAAATATTTTGATGAAACAGGCTGACAATATGGTTGGCCCAAATAAAATGTTGCAAAGTACGGATTTAGAATCCTATAGACTGGGTGGTTTAGTTGTTAACCTGCTTGTGTTCGATAACGTGACCAAGGCTTTAAAATTTAATGTTGATGTTGACACCTTATCCGAAGACAGTTTAAAGCTCTTAGAAAAATTGAAAAGTGATGTTTTCGTTGGGATAGCAAACAAGTGTAGATTTAACACAAACATACAACACTTCCCCCGCCTTTCTTTTGTTCATGAAGAAAATGATGAAAAGTTGATCAAAAAGTTTTTATGTAACCTTACATTTTGCTCAAATCAGGCAAAAGAGGACAAAGTAGAAACGGCTTTAAAGAAAGAGATCGACGATTATTTTGTAGGTAGTGGAAAAAGGCAAAGTATAGTAAAAGCTGACGCAATTTTCTTAAAAAAACATGAACGGATACAAAAATGGTGGCAACAGCCTTTTAATGCTTCATACTTGACCGAATCTTGTGAACACTTCCTCGAAGCTGAACAAGATATCCTAAGTAACCCGTTACTAAACATTCTTAATTTTACTTTTACTGAAACCATAAAAAACACGTTGCCTGAAACAAAATTTAAAAATGCCGCACTTGAATTATTACAATTAGATGTTTTTTTGCTGGGCCTGAAAAAATCTTGAGCATAATTACTGAAGAAAATGCACTTTCTAGTATGAAGTTAATGCAATACTTTGAAGAACGCAATTTGAACAGTCATACCTTTATCGATTTGGGTTATGTTGGAATCGGAAATTATTTAGTTGACGTAAAAGCAGAGATAACAGAGTCCAAATTGGCTACACTCATCGTAGTTTGTCAAAGTAAAGATGTTACAGACATCCATTTGTTGATTAGACACTTTGCTGGAAAAATAAACGTAATGTGTAATCGCAACTTATCTAAACAGATCAAAAAATAGTGATGGAGGACATCGTTGAAAGAGTAGACAATCAAATTGGCTTTAAAGATCTCGCAGAAACAATGCGCAAGATGTTGCTAGAAGAGAGATACATTGTGTTCCAAGGAAAAGAAATACCACTTGGTATTTTATTTGAAGACGAATCGCATTTTCTTATTAATTCGCAAGTATTATACATGATTATTAACAACCAAAAAATGACGATAGGCAATTTTCTGAACAGCCCAGCATTTGATGAAATGTCAGATGTTTAGATAAATGAACACACATGTCGGTTTATTACGATAGATGCGAGTGTTCAAAAAAACGTTCAGTATAATGTTGCAAAATGTAACGAGTTGGATGATGATTTCAAACCTGATACGAAGGATATCGTTTTGATTGCTACTAACGGAGAAGAATTTAGTGAATTCATCAATACGCATAGAAATTGTAATGTGCATTGGTTTAAGTTAATAAGAAGGAACATGTACGAAAATGTACTGCTTGTTTGGCAAAAATCACGAGGCAAGTTACTGAATATATTAAGGCACATTAACAGGGGTACACACTCTGCGAGCACATTAAAACCCGTAACATTGAAAGATGTGAATGAAAAAGTAGTTATAATAAGTGCTGAACCTGGTATGGGCAAATCTTCCTTACTTACTAATTTAGCAATCAATACTAAAGATAAGTATCCGGCTCTGTGGATTTCAAAAATTAACTTGCTGGACCATACCGATACATTGAAAAGAATAAAAGCAAACCAAACTACCACTGACTTAAAAGAAGCTATGCAATTTTTGTTCCAAGTTATTGGATTCAAAGCTTTTAAAGAGAGAAGAGCTGATTTCGAGATCATAATTCATCTTGTTTCTGTCATTGGTGATGACATTGTTTTAAAAAACAAATTAGATTTACATGTAACAGGATCAAGTTTATTCGAAATTGAGTTTTTTATTTATTGCTATAATAACAATCGGGTTGTCTTACTACTCGATGGGTTTGATGAAATATGTCCTGATTTCGCGAATGAGCTCATTCAATTAGTTAATGTTTTTAAGAAGTCAAAAGTTATACATATGTGGATAACTAGCCGTTTATACAACGTTTTACATCAGTTATAAAACGCCTTGGAAACTTTCTCTGTAACTATACAACCCTTTTCTGTTGGAGATCAGTTTGAATATTTAAAAAACATGTTTCTCAGAAAGTTCAGCTCATACGAACGTGCCATAGTGTATTTCGGATTTTCATTTTCGGCTAGAACGTTTGGTAGGAAATAATTTTCTAAACGTACCATTACATTATTTTGTATATGACAGCAGAGGTATTTCTAGATTCTTATATTAATGATTCATTGGACCCTAAATACGTTAATTTAAGTAAAATTTATGAACTATTCGTATACTTGAAATTTTACAAAATACGTTTTGGAGAAAAAAAAACCCTGTTATGTATCAATGATCCTGATATGAGGAAGTTGGTAGATAGGTACTGAGCGAACTGCATTTTTATATGCTCACAAAGTAATTGCTGCTCATTTAATTTTTGGTGAAACAGATGCAATGCAATTATTTGACTCTAACGATATGAAGACATTGCGCAATTTTATTGAAGAAATAAAAGTCGGGGAAGAGAAAACAGGCATTTTCGAAAGAATAATTCAGAATGAACCTAAATTTGTCCATTACACATTTGCTGAATATCTTACTGCAGAGTTTCTTTGCGATAAATTGAAATCATTCCATTGTAGGAGTTCTATTTGGCTGTATTTAATTAACATAGTTCTGCAATCTCACAATAGTACATTATGGTACAAGTGTGTAATGTTGGTGATCACCGCTGAGGCGCCATTGAGACCCGAGCCGTTAGGCGAGGGTCTTAAGAGAGCCGAGGACGGTAATCATCAACACACACGTGTATCATACGACGTTTTTCAACACACTTGAGAATAAAATAATACTAAAAATAACTATAATTTCAACAGTGAAAACGAGTTGAGATTTTTTTTTGCAATGGCGGGAATAATTAATCAGTTTTCCTATGCGCGCGCATCTAACAATGGCGATCGGCCATAGACTAAAAGAATGAGGTTTCTTTTTTTGGCTCTTCGCGGATAGCGTTTTAGCCACGTACGAAATGGGGAATTCAAAGTTTTATTTAATACAGAGAAAACAAAAGTTACATTTGAGTGAAAGTTTTATATTAAAAACTTATAAGTTGAAATTATCTATGTAGATACGAAGTTAGGTACATTAATTTATTTGTTCTATTGAACACGATCTTTTTTGTATCGAAACTTTTTTAAGAACAAAGCAATTCAACCAATAAAATAAAAAAAAACCCTATAACTCACTTGTGAATAATAGCAATGAAAAAGTCACAGTTTGATTACAGGTGTCATTATGTGCCTAATTGCGGTGAAATTAGAGCCACTTTATGAGCAAGTGTGTTGAAAAAAGACTTTACTACGGTTTACGAATGAGAAACTAGAAAACCATCTACCCGAGTTTAAGATATTTTTACCTAGCACAGCTTTGACAAATTTGAGTAAAATCATAGCAATATTATATAATTCTTCAAAAATACGACAAAAAAGCGTCTTTTCCAAAACTTGACGCTCCAAAAGCAAAGTCTCAAATATTTTGCCTAAATCTATGATTTATGTTTCATTAAACTGTTTAGTGATATGGTCAACGACAGAAAAATGTCGACCTGCCTAGTGTGTTTAGCAGTCGACAAGCAAGCAAAGCATATTGTTACTTTTATTGGTAAGCTGACTGATATTGATGTTAAAAGGACAATTGACATATTCAATTGTTCTGATTTTCCAAATTCTAATCCATTGGTGTATGAAGGTATTTAAACTTAGACCTAGTCTGTGTCGGAATGTGGAGTTGTTAAATGCTCTCTTGTCAGATTTATTTCTTTCTGCACTTGTAGATTTGTTTTGTCGAAAAATGACATCGTAGACATTACCATTCGAGAAACAATTATCAAGTAAAATAATCCACATCCTTACTCTGTCGTGGTCGCGAGGTGAAATAGACACCGAGTGGTTTAATAAAACTTTCGAAAGATTGAATCGGGAGCAACTCATGATAATTTTTAGTGCAAGAGATTGGCACAACAGGGTAACAGTTCAAATAGCAGCAATGGAGCAAGGTTACTGGATTTTTGATATATTAGAATCGCTTTTAGACAGAAATCAATTTCAGGAAATTTGCATGACTCGAGACAATCAATTTATTATTTTAACACGAACATAAACTGCGAAAAACAAAAAGTTCTTATAAATAATGTCTATGACGGCAAAACCAAAGAAATCTTTGTTTCTCGTCATGATCTAATGGAAGAAAAAATTAAGAAATATGTTCAATCTTTGTATTATTTGGTGGAACGGATGAAATACAGTTATTTCAAGCTTGCGATACTTGCGATATTACTATAATTCGTAGTTTTATTGAAAAGAAGTAGAGGACGAAAAATCATGCCTTGTCGAAGAAATTATTCAGAATTAAACTCAGTTTATCCTTCACATATTTGCTAAATATATTGCTGCTGAGAATTTATGCGACAAATTGAATTCGTTCCGTTGCAGAACTTCTCTTTGGGTGTATTTGATTAATAGGTACGTTTATTCAATCTGAAGGAGACGACCCTCGAAGGTCTTTCTATGCTAAACTCGAAAACTTGTGTTTAGTGAACTGTAGTTCAGCTGTTTAGTGACGCAGATTTAAATAAAAAGTTCGTGACTTTCCTTTCGGAGCGCCGAAAATTGTCCAAGTCGCTTTTTAAAACTATTATTAGCAAACTAAATAATATTGCAACAATTCTACTCAAATTCGTTAGAGATGCGCTAAGTAAAAACAATATTGACGATTTTATGAATGTGCTCAACAATACTTGTTATGATTGTTGTATTATATGCATTGCAGTCAGTAATAACCCAAAGGATGATGTCTTTAATTATTGATTTAATATTGATGTCTTTAATTATTGAGTTGATTAGAAGTATTGACAATACTAGGATAATTGACATATTCAAATGCTTTGATCTACCAAACTCTAATCCATTAGTGCTTCGAGGAGAACTTCGAAAAAGTCTGTGTTATAATGTACAGCTATTAGATGCCCTTTTGTCAGATTTAACTCCTTCCGAACTTATAGATTTTTTTTGTCAAGAAATTACATCATTTACATTTGATAAACAATCATCAAGTAAAATAATACATATTCTTACTAAGGCATTTCATGGTCAAACAGACTACGGGTGGTTTATTAGGTATAACTTTAAAAAATTGAATCGGGAACAACTCCAAACAACCGCTTCTGTTTATCTTATATATAAATGACATCAGCCAATGTTTTCTTAATACTAAGTTCTTATTATATGCTGACGACCTCAAGGTATATAGAGCCATACGGCAACAAAATGATTGCCTTCTGCTACAGCAAGATTTGGACAGACTATCCTGCTATTGTCAGGAAAATAAGTTGCAACTAAGTGTACCCAAATGCAACTTCTTAAATTTCACAAAAAATAAATCCATAATAAACTATACATACACGTTATGCAATGCCCCCCTACTTAAAGTTGATTCTATTCGAGACCTCGGTGTTATCCTCGATTCTAAGCTTTGCTTAGACCTACACATCGGAAAAATTGTTAATAAAGCTTATCAACTATATGGATTTGTCATGCGATCAACAGTGGATTTTAAAAAGCCTTCTTCTTATTTATGCTTATATAAGGCTCTTGTACGCTCCCAGCTGGAGTATGCCGTGTCTGTTTGGAGTCCTTACTACAAAAAGTAGGTATATTGAAATGATTGAGTGTGTTCAATACAAGTTCTTACGTGCTATGCATTACAGATGTTATGGATATTATTTGTCCTACCATGATTTACTCGCCAAATATAAGCTCGCAACACTTGAAAATAGACGTAGGTACTTAGAAGCCATGAATTTATATAATATTGCTCGAAACAAATTTGACTGTATTGAACTGTCCAATATGCTATGTTATGCGGTTCCTAGGACGGTCCACATGCGAAAAGTGCGCGCTGGTAGATTATTTTCAGTTGGCACTTGCAAGTCCAACTCTGGCCTGCGTTCGCCTGTCCGCAGAATGGTCGATTCCTACAATAAAACTTTCGAGCATATTGACATTTTTGCATGTTCTCACTATAAGTTTAAAAAACTCATACTAAAGGAGTTTTCTTAAATATTTATACACCATTTATTGTTTTCTTGTTTTTTACAACTTTTAAGTATTTTTAATCTTTTTTTTTTTGTATTTGTAACCCTAGCGATTATTTTTAAAATTATGTATCCTAGAGTTAATCTGTGAACAGCGTTGTGGGCTGCAATGTTGTTTTTAAGTTCTGTATATATTTCCTATGTCTATGTTTTATATTGCAGCTGTTTGTTGTTCCATTTGAATAAAATAAAATAAAATAAAATAAAATAAAATAAAATAAAATAAAACTCATGACCATTTTTAGAACAAGCAATTCGTCCAAGAAGGTGGCAGCTCATATAGCGGCTTTGGAACAGTCTTACATTTTTTTCATCCAACTTGGGTCACTTTTAGATGAAAATCAATTTAAAGTGTGCTAGACTCCAGACGTAGAAGGGAAAACCCCCCCTGCGTTATTTAAACGATATAAACTGCAAATTACTAAACAATGTTCTTGACGAAGTCTATGACGGTAGACTTCGTTTTTCGGTGTGATAGTTCTTCTGGACAAAAACTATCACCAAAGTAACAAAACAAAAAAACTCTGCCAACAGAATTAAACTAACAAACCGAAGTGACTAGTGGAGGGGAGGGGAGGCTCTCTAGAAGGACCAGGTTGGAGCTCCCGTAAAGGTTCTACTATAGGTGCTCGCTAGAAGGACCTATAACGGCCAACTAAGACGGTCCTGCTCGGGGCTCCGTTGAAGGCATTGACCCGTGACTTCCTACGAATTGCCATTGCCATTGTTCACAACGCGAACAAGAACTTTTTCTTAAAGCGAAATCTCCGAGATTGTGTAACGAATTAACTTTAACAAAATATTGTAGCACGATTGCACGGGCAAGTAGGAAAGGAAAGGGTCTCTAAATATTTTTTCCCTCCTCTTGCTCGAAAAGACCGTCATAAGCCGCCGCCGCCGCCGTTTAAGTGTGTGGTGTCATAATAGTGTACCAGAGGGGCCGTAAAATTGCTCATAGAGAAAATAAGCTTTTTTTATTTAAATTTCGTCGTCGGTGTTCGAAAACGCAAAGTCTTTACTCATAATTCATAAAGAATTGACTTATTAGTGTTCCAAAAAAAAAAACATTTTATTTAAAAAATGGAACCAAACGCGCCGAACTAAAATAAAAAAGGCATTGTCGCGAAATTTTAAGATATTTTCTGTATTATTTATTTGAATTATAAGTTGAATTCCTTTTTATCTCCTACGTTTACCCTACAGACGACACAATATTATATTCGTCTTCACAGAGAACTGAGATTATGTTGCCGGGAAAAAACATCTCATTAGAACAACAGTAAGTAAGTACAAATTGTACATTTTATTTTTAATAAAATAAACTATTATTTATTAAATATGGTTATTTTATTTTCTCGGTTCCTATTTACTACCTCGCTAAAGCTCGGTAGTAAAACTACCTCGTCTATAATGGGTCATTTTAGCCCCTTGTATCACAATGTACTATTTTTAAATGAACACGTGGAACAGATGGAAACATTAAAAAAACGTGCGGGCAGTCTTTGGGAACTGCCGATAGGAAGTGAAAACTAAGTAATCTGTATCTGCTACGGGTTGTAGGTACCCCGCGCACGGCTATGTGCTACGAAGCGTTATGTGACGTTGACGCGAGTTTCATGATTTTTGTTCAGCCAAAAAGTGCTTAACGTGCTTAAAGAAGTTTTCACTTGAAAAAAAATACTAACCTTGTGCGGCGTTTCCGTTCAGGCGCGCCCGGCAGGAGGACTTCGTCTTTTTTTTGAAGTCGGGGTTAGAGCAACCACGCTGCGATGGTTGGCGCTTCGAACTCATTGCTGTGTAATAATATATGTGTAATAAAAATCCATTTATCATCATTATTGCTACATATTATAAGACAAAGTCTTCCACCGCGTCTGTCTGTCTATTCGCAATAAACTCAAAAAAAAGTCCACTGATTTTCATGCTGTTTTCAATGGATAGTGTGGTTCTATATGAAGGTTTTAGTATATAAAATAAGATCCCATGGGACAATTATCGAACTTCAAGCGGGTGAAGCCGCAGCGAGATGCTACTTTTTACCCGACTGCGCGACGCAAAGGAGGGTAATGTGTTTATCAGTCTATGCATGTATGTATGTTTGTTTCTATGTGGCGTTCTAGAGACCAAATGCGTAGGCCGATTTTGATCATTCATAGGTCAATCGATTCGTCTTAACCTTGCGAGTGTCACTAAAGACATGACAGTAATAAAAATTCACCACAGTGCGGCAGCGACAACCAGACGCCTAATTGTCAAAATGAAAAAAAAAAGTCGATGGAAACAGAACGACTCACAGTCGGGGCCCATACAAATTTTCACAATCAAATCTTCCCTAGGGGCCCCGACTGTGACTCGTTCTGTTCTGCATTAGAATTTATGTTTTGTTACAGAATTCTAAACTACTGGGCTTGTTTCTTTCTTTTAAGTTTTTATTTAAGTAAATTTTTTCACGTATTTTTTAAAAATTTCTAATAAGAATAAGAATAAAAATAAATCACAACGATACATAAGGCGCCTGGTCTCTGGCTCCTCCTCTGCCCCAGCCACCGGCTGCTACGGAGCCGCGACTTTGACTATCTACCTGACACCCTGACACCCACTCACCTTTTAGGAGGCAACTGTATTTTTTCTTTTATTTAAAAGAACAACGATAAAAAGTACGAACGTATATTGATAGACAAAGCTTGGTGAGAATATCAGTTTTTTTTTTCAAAGTGGAGCAACTCTACGATTTCTTGCCAACCGAACGGAAAAACAGAACGAGAACGTCAAACTCAGACTGTCAATCTGTCATGTCAGTGTCAAACACCGCAAGTTTTGTTTACGTTACGATTTCTAATTACATTGAAAAACGCGATCATTTCATATTATTATACCTTGACACACTAACGAGTAATTGAATTGAGGTATTGATTCCTGATAAAGCCATATACAAACTCGTAAAATGGAGAATCTGAAAAATATTTGGAAACCGGAGTGTGAGTTGAGATAACTTTTCAAACTACTTTTATGTTTGAATATTTGTGTTTATGTATTTGTATTTTTTCAGTATATCGAATACAACTGGAGGCTCCGAAGCCGAAGCGTGTGGTATGTGATAATTTGGACGATAGACCGGAGTTCTATGGGAGGGAATATCACGGAGTCATGAGTCACAAAGAAGCAACTTTAGTGCTCGAAAACGAACCCAACGGTGCCTTTCTAATAAGAAAAGGCAGCCAGGGTAACGACTTCTACACATTAACTTTGAAGTAAGTACTATTTACTGTCGAGATACACAAATATAGTCTACTTGTAATAAATTGTGCTAATTTTCAATTATGTTTACATTTTGATACAAGTGGAGAAAGTTTGTTATTGCAGTTCTCGGCTCAAAAACATCCTCGCCGCTTATTTAAAAAAAAATACTTAAATATTGTTTAAATCATTTGTTTGTTTCCTTATCCTAATCCTGATGAATCATCATTATAGAATGCAGTGTGTGAGTCAAAATGAATCCTAAAAAAGGTGTTACAGTTTTATTTTGGTACTTACAGGAAAATTAAATACCAATGTATTTTCAATCCAAACTCATGCAAAAGTTGAAAATAGTTGTTATAGAATGGAGTTAACGGGACAACAAATTAAAAAAACAAATATTCAACCATTTATGCGTCTATGCACATAAGCTCTATTTATTACGTATATTTTTTTTTTGTGTGCATTATAGAATAAGAATAATGAACCCTTCCACCCTGTACAATAACAATTATTTCCCTTCTTTATTAATTATCACACCCAAATATTGAAATGTCCTTGTGAGGCATTGATTACCCATTCAAATAATCATTATGCTCTGCAGTTGTGAATAAAAATACATAAATTAAACCCATCATTATTAAACCTTCTTAAACTGCTGCTTTGGTCTACTGGTCACAATCTCTGCTGCCAGTGATTCCCGAGTCAGGTGTTTTTGTGTCAGGAATTTCCAGCAGCAACTGTGTCTGGATTGATGGCAATAGGCTTGCTCCCCATAAAATAAGACTGAAACATCTGCATAGCCCTTATTGGATTACATTTTGTTCTGTTTAATATGTAAATTAATTTAATTTTCATATAAAGTATATTCTATTCTAATTACAAAGTAATCTATGTGTAGTTATTTACATTGTGATTCTAGTTAGGTATTCATATGGCCTCATCTGCCTTTGTAATTGATCCCTTTTGGGTAAAAGAGTCCTCCATCTTCTTCCAATCCTCTCTTTTTGCATCAAGATTCTACCAGTTCCTGCCTGCAATTTCTATAATATTGTTTGCCCACCGTTTTCGTGGACCAACACCCTCTCTCTTTACATGAATTAAACCGTACTTTATCATTTCAGATTTGATGATAAAATTCATCACTACAAACTATATTACGATGGAACCCATTACATCGGTGCTAAACGGTATGAGACTATGTATGACCTTGTGGCGGATGGCCTCATCACCTGTCATATGGAACTGAAAGCCCATCACATAGTTGAGATGATCAACTCCAGGGCTAGTTACCCTGAGAGTCCATATGTCACATTGAACAAACGCAAACTCAATACATTGTCAAGGATGCAACAGTAAGTTGTTTACTTTGTATAGTTTTAATTACTATTTCTGTGTGAAATTGGTGTTATGTAGGCATGCAGAAGATTACACAATGTACATTTATGATTTATAAATATTTGTTATTCACTGTTTAGGAAAGGAGCTCGTCGCTTACTATGGGTTAGTCTGTGGATTTGTGACCGCACAATCACACCGGTTTCTTCCGTTCCTCGGAAAGCACTTTAAGCCGTTGGTCCCGGCTATCATTTGTAGAACTTAGACAGTTTTTACAGGTAGTCATTGTACCAAAATTCTGGCAACCAGTCTTTCCAACGATTACCCAGTACTAACTGGGTCGCGGGGTTATGATAGGCGATTGCTCCATGTAAAATCCTGGTATTTAGCTGCATCTCAGACTGGAAGCCGACCCCAACATAGTTGGGAAAAGGTTAGGCAGATGATGATGTTATGTGGTGTTTGTTTATAATTTTTTTTGTCTTTGCTTGCACATTGTGTCGACAAATAAATATATTTTCTTTCTGTGTTCTTGAGACAAAAAAAAGAGGATCAGGAAGGAGGAGGAAAACTCGGCATGTACTGGGTAACCGGTAACCCATCCACAGGCAAACCTAGGCAAACACGGCTCAAACCAAAGATCGACCCAATACAATACTCACTTTACTATTAAATGTTTATTCCAGAGCTTCAAACAATGCAAGCCCCATAATAATAAAGACTGAAAACAAATGCGAAACAGAAGTAGATGGCATGAAGAAGCCTCCGTTTGATCTCACACCTTCTATTGAAGACAATCCTTTAGTGATGAAGTATTCCAAGTCTCACAGCTTCAAAGTGCATACATTTAAGGGTCTGAACTGGTGTGAACTGTGTGCCAATTTCCTTTGGGGATTTACAGCACAAGGGGTTAAGTGTGAAGGTAAAACTTTTTTTTTTGTAATTTGGTATTCTTTATGGCGATTACATGAGCTAAACGCGAGTTTTATAATTACTTACTAAAAGTATTCACTGCTATAAACAAGACCAGAAAAATATATGATATTCTTCAAGATATATGCTAGCATGATAGTGTTTTGAAAACATAATACAATTAATTTGACTCGATAAAAAAAAATCACGAACTTATCTCTAAAAGTATCTTTCAAACAATAAAAGACATACTAATATGCATGCGATCATTCTGATTTTTTGGCAAATAATTCTACAAGCAATATATTAGCATGATTGTGATTTATTTTTTTAATCCAATCAATAGTTTTTTTGTAAAACGATCGACACCACTCATTTCGCGCTATTTGGCCCGCAGTGACTGACGTAACAACCACTTTGTAGTGCAAGCTCTGATTAGAACTTTATTCTAACAGCATTTCAAATGAAGCACCACCACAAATAGAGTTGTTAATTTAGCTCGTCTAATCGCCTTAACCTAATTTTATGTTTATGGAGAGGTCACAGGGAGGACAACAAAAATAAAAGTTAGTCCGTCAGTTAAATCATCAACAAATATTTGCCCCTATTTTTTCTTTTGTTACATAAACGAAAATTGACGCTTTTAAAATTCTCAATACGTCACGCCTTGGTTTAATTTTTAGCGAGTTCTGACGTCACGAGCCCCCACTCCCGAGTTTTGATGCGTTTTATCTTTCTCAATATTCATTGATTTACAAAACAAAACGTGTCCACTATTTTCCAATACTCTAAAGTGGCGGACTACATAGATTTGCAATTTTTTGATACAGTCGTCATGCATAGGTACTCCTTCAGTTTGATGAGACACATACACATGCACAAAACTGTAAATCTACACTAATAAGTATTACAAGGAGGACATATTAGATTTTTTGTTTGTTACGATTTAACTCCAGAAGTAATCAACCGATTAAAAAAACTGTCTTCATTAGAAAGCTACATCTTTACCGACTATAAATTATATCGATATCATGCAAGTTAGCCGAACTATTACAATTTTCGCAGACGAAGTCGCGGGTGTCGTGCTAATTAGAAAGAAAGAAAGAAAAAGCATTTACATATCCCCACAGGATGATGGTTAAATGGCCGCTTTGTTAAATGATAAAAGTCATCCAAATATCCGTTTACATTTAACTATTTGAACGACATTGTCACGTATACGTGACAATCAGGTGCTCTGTACGCCAAACACAAATATGTGACAAAATGGTAGGTGAAATTTTGCTTGGCGTGGAGTTTATGTTCTGGACTTCTGGTGTTCAACTTGGCGTGGAGAGCACGCCGCACGCGTGTGCGTTTATGTTCTGAACTTCTGGCGTTCAAAAGGTTAAAGGGTTAGGTCTTATATCAAGTCGCCTAAATTTGAGGAGTCTCTCACTGTGGCGGGGGGAAGTGGGGCAACGGATTTTGTCTCAAGCGCCCATGTAATTTTAGCTGCTGATGCTATATCGAAATATTTAAAATTCTGTTCTAAAAATATTGGTAAATCAACCATTTCAAATATCAGTTGGAATGTCACCATTATCATGATAAAAAAAAAGTTACCTAACGTATCAATTTGGGTTACATTGCATGTCAAGGAGACTCCATTTATTAGGCATAAAAAAATGCCTGTAGTTGAAGGCTCCGCTCTTCCTTTCCTTCCCTTCGCATCAGCAGCCTATTAATGTTCCCACTGTCGGGACACAGGCCTCTTCTCTATGAGAGGGAATGGGCTATAAACCACCACGCGGGCCCAGTGCGGAATGGTAGATGTCACATGTCTTCGATTTTTTGATTCCAGAACATGCCGGTTTCCTCACGCTGTTTTCCTTCACCGTTTTGAGAGCAGTGGTGATGAAATAAATTACACAAAGTAATGCGCCTGGGTTCGAACCCACGACTTACTGTCCGTAAGTCGGGGCCGCCACCACTGGGCCACCGCTGCTCTTATTTATTTCCCATCTAAAAAATAAATCTATCATCTAGGAAATAAATTGAATATTAGAGATTTGCATTCACAGCTAAAAATAATCATTAACAATGTAAGAGGATAATAAAATACCTACTTCAGTACTATTTGACAAATATTATATTAATATAAAGAAAAATATAGGTATTGCAAGGATATTTCCTTATAGGAAAATTATAATATTGGACACGTTCAATTGTACTATGATTGTTAGTGGTTAATTAATTTTTACCACATAAATTATTTGACCAGTGTGTGTTGCCAGTGATTACATATTACGGGACCGAAACCAAAACGTGGTCGCTCACAATGGGCCTTATCAAAGTACCTACTCTAAATACTAGAGATAGCAAATTTTACTCAAAGGAAACATTCCTTTATTTTTTTAAAGAAACAATTCTGCATTTACAGATTTTCGAAAATTCGCTTGTCACATTCGGGCATCGAACCCGGTATGGATCGACTAAAGTTCGAAAAAATAACATTCTGTACCTTTTTGACATCAATCGCTAGGGTCAATCATATGGATCAAATCTCTCTAACAAACATGATAAATTAAATGAAAGGAAAACCATGAATAAAAGTAATTTATCTTATTGAATTTTTCCCATTGAATTTATAACTGTTCTTTAGATTTCATGGTTTTCCCTTAATTTAATGTATCATGTTTGTTAGAGGGATTTGGTCCATATGATTGCCCCTATCGATTGATATAAAAAAGTACAGGATATTATGTTTCCTTTGAATAAAATTTGCTATCTCCAGTATTTCGAGTACTTTCCCTCCAGGTGGCATTGAAACATTCCACCCAGTATAATTTGTACGCGGGCAAAGACGAGGGCATCAGCTAGTTCAGTATATAAAAATAAATAAACAAGAATTATCATCTTCCAGATTGCGGTTTCATAGCCCACTCAAAATGCTCAGAGCGCGTTCCAAACCACTGCGTTCCCGACTTGAAGAAACTCCGTGGCGTCTTCGGTATAGACCTGACCACGTTACTAAACGCACACTCCAGCACTCTGCCGTTCGTGGTCAAGAAGTGTGTGAACGAGATAGAAGATAGGGGCATGGACTCTGAAGGAATATACAGGGTGTCTGGGTTCGCTGATGAGATTGAGGCGTTGAAACTGGCCTTTGATAGAGGTTTGTCTACAATCTAACCAATTCCTTGTTTTAATTGATTTTTATTTACACTTATAGAAATATCAACTTTGCACTTGTGTCAATTAAGTTGACTTTAGAAAAAACATGGGGTCTTTCTTACCACTGTGAATTATTTCACGGACCCAAACAACCGTCTAGCTGTACGCTTTAATCTAACAAAAATTTGCAATTTAAAGCTAATAATCATCCACAAATGACTCCCTTAATTGAATAAACTCAATAATTTTTATCCAACGACTATGAGGTACGCGAGAAAAAAAAACATCCCAACTTTACGTGTACAGGAGATACCCTAAAATAAAATACTTTATTTTACCACTTTGTCGGCGTAAATTCATACCAAATTAAAGCTTTCTAATACTAAGAGTCTTTGAGCTAAGCAGGGCTCGGAAACGGGTTGAAATTCTTAAGCGGTTACGATCATTGACCACAAACCGGATTCTATTTACTGAAAAACGGTTTTTTACGAACTTTGGTTTTGATAGTCAAAATTAACAGGTTAAAACCAAATTTGATAGGGGCCCCGGCCCCCGCCACTTTCACTCGCACGGTCTGGACGTTGCGATGTCATTTTTTTTGACGTCCTAAGATCAGACATTTTTGTTTTCAAAATATTTTCTGGGGTAATGTCACTATAACTTGTTGGAAGTGTTAAAAAAGTAGACGAAAAAAATTTACGAATTACTGAATTAACCGGTAACCATTATCGTTTGGGTAACATAAAAACAGTTCACTTGTTTAACCGGTAAAAGTAAGAACGATATATTTACCGGTATTTTTCGAAATTAATCTTTTTAAACCGGTTCAGAGTCCTGGACATGGCGAATCTATAAGGATTCCTAATTGCCTACCCTAAAAATATTCATTTCAGACGGCGAAGCGGCAGATCTCAGTGTATACAGTAATATCAACGTGGTGGCAGGCACTCTCAAGCTGTACCTACGGCTTCTGCCGGTGCCACTCATCACTTACGAAGTACACCCGAAGCTGGTGCAGGCTATACGTGAGTCTTATTATCTCATCATCATCTGCCAACTATGTCGGTGTCGGCTTCCAGTTTAACCGCGATGCAGCATACTAGTATTTTACATGGAGCGACTGCCTATCTGACCTCCACAAATCAGTTAGTACTGGGGTCACCTTTGGTAAAACTGGTTGTCAGACTTTTTGGGCCACTGACTATCTGTAACGACTGTCAAACTTTTGGCTAAAGGGGCCGGCCGGCAGTCTTGTCATAGATAAAAAAATCCAGTTGCAATAACGATGCTTGCGAGAAATGCACCTTGGATTTGCGTTTCTCGCAAGCATCGTTATTGCAACCGAAATTTTTCGTTATTATTTAGTGATCAAAAGTTTGCGACAGCGTTTATGTCGAGACTGGCATGCCATTGGCTGTAACTACAATCGTCACAATGATTTCCTTGTTCACATTCCACTTGGCACATTGGCACACAACCTCGTGTGCCAAGTCGAGATATTTTATTTGTTTCTCTTTAGGATGCCCATCCATGAAGTGTGACATTGTGTGACAAGGGGGTGGAAGTGGTCCTAAGTTTCATGACGTCACATTTCAACATTTTTATAATCTAAGTGTAAATCTAGTTTTAAAACACGAACTTCAACTGTTTTGCTAACGGAAAACTCAAAAATATTTCCAACTGTATCTGTATAGACACAAGGTTCGCTGTACTAGCGTTACGCGCCGAGTTTTGTTATTTTTTTTTTAATGTTTAATTTGATGTTAATTTTGTTAAAAAATAATTTGAATCGAATTAAAACTAATTTCAGAACCACTTTTTTAATGCAATAATTTGTAGATGTAAAATTGCAAAATATATGGCGTCACGTAAGGTCGGGGAGATCTCACAAATGTCATCCTCAGGAGTTGTTGACTCGTCGAGCGTTCGAGCTCGAACTCCTGAGCATGGCATGCTAATTATTTCTCACTTGTTTTGTATGTGTGCATATGCATGAGGGCGGGAGGGTGGGCCCATATGTGCATGTGCATATGCATGACTTGTGTCCTGCTTTCAGACCTGGATATTTATCTTGCGGTATTAAAACTAAATATTTTTCATAGCATTTAATGTCATGGATTTCCGCAAAGTAACGCCTGATTCCATAACTTATTTTGATTTTGTTTGAAAGGTTGAATTAGTCGGGAGTGTTCTTAGCTTTGTTTTATAAGAATCAGTCCAACATGGCCGCAGCCACAAAATGGCGGATTACATATTTATTCAACAACTCCCTCAATATGGGTATCAAATAAAAGGGCTTTACTAGTAGAATACTATACGCTATAACGCTATAATAAATTTCAAATCCCAGATGGCCGCCACCACAAAATGGTGAACTACTTACTTTTTTTTTCACAACTCCCTGAAAATGGGTAATAATACTAATAATCCGTATCAAATAAAAGGGTTTTTTTAGTAGAATAATGTATACTAAGTATATTGAAAGGGAATGAAGAATATTAGATCATTCTTACACACAGATTTCGTTACGTGACGATTTCTACCAAACCGCACTGCCCGTAAGCCGCGTTAAGGAACTTTGTTTTAATTTAATGTAAAATGTTTAATTACATTATTTCAGAGATGAAGACACAAGCGCAACAAATAACATCTCTACGAGAATGTCTGGACTGTCTGCCGCCGGCGCACTTCAACTGTCTACAGTACATGGTGCAGCATCTACACAGGTACATACAATCAAAGATAGCCCGCAAAATTCAAATTTTCTTACGTTTTTTTTGCAATTTGCAGACCAGTGCTAGGTTGTATGTTGACGAAAATATCGTTGGCGACTGTAAGACGTATCATCATCGGCCTATTACTGTTCCCACTGCTGGGACAGGCCTCCTCTCTATGAGAGGGAATGGGCTATATCGACACCTGCAATTTAAAACATCGTAACTCACTTTTTAGCGAAATTGAGTTATAAACACAGCCTAACTAATAAAAAAATGCTCTATCGTTTGCGCTCACCCTCGTAACCCAATTCACTCCCGTTATGATTTTAGCCAGCGTAAAAAAATTGTAACTAGTCATCCACTGACAGTGATAAAAAGGTATCTTTAGTTAGATACACTTAACCGTGGTAAGTTTTAATAATTTTACAAAACAATAATTGTAACTTAATATGCAAATTTTTTCGGTAAGATTTCTTACATAAAATATGAAATATTTCATCAACTTTCATTGTAAATTGAGTTACAATGTTGTTATTCTTAAAAATATAATTATATTTTCAAATAAAATATTGTTAAATGATATTAGAGGCAATCGCTTGCGCAAAAATGTTATTCCCGACCATATTAAACAATCTATTCGAAATCACATATCGGAAATGCCATTGGTAGACTCACACTATGTAAGAAGTAGATCATCCAAACAGTACTTGGATGCAGAACTGAGCTTACCCATTCTTTATAAGTTATATACTGAATTTATGAAAGAAAAACATCCTGAGCAGGAAGTGGCTACATCTCGGCAATATAGACAAATATTTATCACGGAATTTAATATTGAATTTAATAAGCCTAAGAAGGACCAGTGCCCTAAATGTGACATTTTTAGAAACGCATCTGAAATTGATAAAAGTAACTTAGAATATGATTTCGCATTACATATTGCAAATAAAGAAGTAGTTAGAACTTTAAAGGACATTGACAAAAGCCGAGCCAAGAACTCTGATTCTGTTGTAACAGCAGTCTATGATTTACAAAAAATTCTAAACACTCCACAGTCAGAAGTTTCAATATTTTATTATAAAAGAAAACTTGCAACTTACAATTTCACAATTTTTGACATGGGTAAACGTGTAGGATATTGCTATGTGTGGGACGAGACTATCGGACGTAAGGGTTCGAATGAAATAAGTAGCTTTGTTTTCGACTTTATAAAAATGAAGGTACAGGAAGGTTATACGGAATTCAATTTCTACTCCGATAGTTGTGGCGGTCAAAACAAAAACAGGATAGTGTTTTCGATGTACGCGTATGCTAGTAAGATGTTCAATATTACTATAAATCATCACTTTTTCGAAGTTGGACACTCTCAAAATGAGGGTGACGCAATGCACGCACTTATAGAGCGGAGAAAAAAATATAAAGTTATTTATGTCCCTCAGCAATGGATGACGTTGATCAGATGCGCCAAATCTACTGGTTCACCTTATATTGTCAAAGAAGTCAACCAAGATGATATATTTATACAAACAGCTGTTATCGTTCTACAAAAATTGGGACCGCGATGTGAATAATGTAAAAGTAACCTGGAGTAAAATAATGCACATTCAATTTATCAGTAGCTTACCAAATATAATTACTTTCCAATATGATTCTTTAAGTGACACTGACAAGTCTATAAACATAGCTGAAGTTTCTCGTCGATCAGGTACTCGTCGCAGTGCAAAAGAACCTCAAAAATAATGACCAAAATATAAACATTCCAATAGCTTATAACGGGCGCTTGCCTATATCTGAGGCAAAATATAAAGATTTGATAAACTTGTGCAATAGCAAGGCTATTCCAGAGATCTATCATGATTATTTCAAAAATTTACCTCATTACCACCAAGACCCAAATATTTCTATTGAAGATGATCAAGACTGATTTTAATTAGTTGAAATATAGTGAGAAAGTGATTAGTTGATTTCACTAGTTCTTAAAAAGATTTAAAAAATGTCTGTGTTACAGTCCTGTCAAACTTTATTGTAGTTACGCGAAACTGGAGGAAGAAACAAGCCATCGCTTGCATCATACAAATACAGTGGAGGGAATTGTCTTTCACGCAAATACTATAAACTTGCGTTGAAGCAGAGGGAAAAATATGATCGCTCTGCCTTTGAATTAAAACTCTAAATCAGAGTGATGGTTTGCTTCTTCCTCCAGTTTTATGCAACTTCAATAAAGTTAGCAGAAGTGAAACACAGACATTTTCTTAAATTGTAAAGGCTGATTTAAGCTAATCAGCCTTTACAATTTAAGAATGCTTAATTTTTTTACTATTAAAGATTTAAAATTCTATTTTTTGTTACATTTTCTGTCAAACTTTATTGTATTTGGATATAAGTGGAGGAAATTGTCTTTTGTGACTCACTCACAAAAGACAATTTTTCCCCCTTTATCCAAATACATTAAAAGCTTAATGGGAACTGTGTGTCCTCAAAAATTTGATTAAAATATTTTAAAATTATGTTTTACATTACTTTTCTTTGTAAAACTTTTGGTTTGTCAACCTAATTGTAAAGGCTGATTATTTTATGCTTAACTTTGTTATTTTATAATTATAATAATAAAAACATTGCTAATTATTTCATTTTTTTATTTTTATGGTAACTCCAATAATAGAAAAAAATTAATATTATGCATTGTAACTCAGACTTACAATTATTTTTTCGGTGAATATAGTTATAATCATACTAAATTGCATTGTATGTCTGAGTTACAATTGTAATTTGGAAAACCGTTTTTCGTGAAATATCATTGTAAGTCACAAAAATATATGAAATACATAAGTAAACAACGTATTAGTCATACTGGAATGTAGATTATACCTTTTTACTTGTATTTACAAAGTTGGAGGTCCCTAGGACTTATAGGAACAGAGTAAGAATTTTTTTAATCTTTGATTCGCTCTACTGAAAAGTAGGGAAAAATGAGTTACGATGTTTTAAATTGCAGGTGTCGATATAATCCACCACGCGGGCCCAGTGCGGATTGGTAGATGTCACATGTCTTCGAATTTATGGTTCTAGGACATGCTGGTTTCCTCACGATGTTTCCCTTCACCGTTTTGAGAGCAGCGGTGATGTAATAAATTGCACAAAGTAATGCGCCTGCCTGGGTTCGAACCCACGACTTACTGAACGTAAGTCGGGGCCGCCACCACTGCGCCACCGCTGCTCTTAAGACGTAAGACGTACGTGCCCGTAAGACGTATGCAGTTACAGAATTATGATCATCGAAATCATCAATACATACAACCCTCCAAGCTCACATAAGTCTAGGAACGACTTTGACCTTAAAAGAATCGTTCTTCGACATAGATGAACTTATAGGGTTGTGTTGATGATTTTGATGGTTATAATTCTGTAACTACATACGTCTTTTGTAAGTTGTTGTCAATTTGGTTCCCAGAGTATCTCAGCTAGCAGATGTGAACAAAATGAGCGCTCATAACCTGAGCACGGTGTTCGCGCCCACACTGGTAGCCACTCCACCGGCCATCACCGACCTCGCCTTCGAGATACGCGCCCTGCAGGTACTGATAGAACACTGCCCTCAAATATACTACGGTAATAAGTGAATTGTGTCAAATAATTCCTCCTGTTTCTGTTTTCGTGAATGGTTTTAGTAGAAAAAGTTTCACAGATGTTGACAGTAGCGCGATTCATTCCAATGTATACCTTATAACTAAAAACCGGATTTAATGCAACATGAAATCGTTGAAATATGCATGCAATTATGCTCAAAATATGCAGCAAAAGTACCAAAATATGCAACATAAAATCGTTGAAATATGGATGCAAATGTACAATTGCACAGACTGTAACATTTTTAATTATTTTAACTCTTACTTTTGCTTATTTGACTCAACAAGACATTTTTATGACTTTTATTTGTATAGGTAGGGGTTATTGCCCCTAAAGCAGCATGACTCTTGATCAGTTTTCATATCGATATTGAGCTATATCAAAATTGGGATAAAGTACAAAATAGCATACCTAAATAAGACAAATCACAGAGAATTACCACCCTCACTATTTTCAACTCTATTCCAAGCGTTGTGTAGTTCATTAAATGCAAACTGTTTGAGCATTTTGCTGATCTAGTGCTCAATATGAAGACCATATACTTGTGCTACTAAAGTAGACTGATTTTTATTTAAAATTTATTATTATATTATACTTAATAATTATAATATTCAATAGTACCTCTTCTATTTCTCTCATGTAATTAAATTAATTAATATTATTTTATAAAATGTTATTATCTCATTAGCACGGGGTCCGGATTTATGCCCGGTTGATGGCATTAAGCTAGCCCCTTAATACATGGAATTTAAACATAACTTGCGAACTGTGGATGCAATTAGGTACATTTCTGCATAACACCCCCTGTGTGCTGTTATGTTTATTTATAGTATTATCTTAAAATACAAGCATTTACATATTAAGATAGGTACTTAGAATGAGGCACAAAAACTCATTTAAAATAATCTCACAAATTAGTTAGTAAGTTAGTTTTACGTGCAATATAAATTTAATTAATTATTATTTATCTCTATCAAAAATATTGTGATATTGGAACATTGGTCTTTTAAAAAGAATATCTTCTTTTCTACCATTCCAGGTTGTGTGACGTTTAATTATAAGTTTTATATCCAAATTGTAAGTTCTAAGAAATCATGTAATTATTATTATTGAGGTTACTAAAGCGTCATTTTTTTTTTCACCGTACAGACTGGCCAACCGTATGTGGCGAAACATTTGTATAAAACATGTTCTAGGTATGATGTCAACAAATAAGGATTGCAACTAAGAGTAGAGAAAGATAATTTATACAAGATAATATAATATATATTGCTACGTAAAGTTTTATGATAATATAAATAAAACTTTACGTAGCAAAGCCGTCAACCTAACATTCTGTACATCAAACTAAGTAACTACACAAAAAAATACACCTGGGAACCGATTTTTTTTAATGGCACCGCAAAAGCGTATTTCATGATTTTCTTGAGTCGACGTCATTGAAGATATTCAGTTCAGGTTGTAAGGTTTAGGTTCTTCAAATACCTATACAATTTAATAGAGAATTTTTTATTTTAGCGAGAAATAAATAATTAGAGAACTTATTCCTCGAAATTATTTTGTAACTAGCTCAATTTTTGAAAAATGGACATTTGCCATTGTAAGTGACAAAGTTGAAAGAAATTGAAATAAATATGCAAGAAAATGTTGATCTGCGCATGTAAATGTGATTTCACCCATAAATATGTTTTTAAAATAATGTAGCTTGGACCAAATTTGTAGTAAAAATTAAAAATCTCGTTTTTTTACACCATTGTTCTAAGGACCCCAGATTTATGTAAACTTTTGTATGTAACTTTATAATATTATTCGCTTAATACATAAATAAAACAGATTTGATCAAGATACTTTCATTTTATTGCTGTATTATCATTTTTTCCGTTTCTTCTTAGGTTTGCTACTATCTTCGCTATCTGCGTTGTTCTGTTGGAATTTCTTTAAGTCTGCACAAAAAAGTACCTGTAAACAACATAATTTTATAAAGCATTTTGAGTTTTATGTCATACTCAAGTCACCCAGATATTTTAATTTTGACTAAAATTATTGTGTAAGTATCAAAAATATCAAATCAAAAATATTTTGCTTTACAAATAAACTTTTTATTATAAATTTATTTAATATTTAATAAAATTGGTAGGTTTCTTTTTCTTAATTACGGAAATCGGTAAGTGCAAACCACCCGTATTTGATCGCAGCCCGTCTGTTACTAGCCCTATAACCGCGCCTTCACACACACAAATAAAAGCACGCAGCGAAATGTCGCGTGTTTGGGATTCTGTTTATCCATGTCTCTCTGTAAACTGTCAAAGTTTAACAATTTAAAATAGCAGCTTTATTAAAATTATTGACCAAGTAGGTACCATATTTAATTTAAAGTCTTTTGTGACAACCTCCTGAATTTTGACTAGGATGCAAAACTACACCTTGTATAGCTTACCGTTAGTGAAAGAATTTTCGGAACCGGATCAGCGTGCCTAAAATCGCCGCTTTAGCAGAATCATACTACTTATCACGTTAAAAAAAAAAAACTTAAAATGGACTATATAGTCATACTTACTTACCCATAAAGTCAATTTTTTAACGTTATTCTATTATGATTCTGCTAAAGCGGCCATTTTAGACCACGTGTAGTAGTGTACCGTACCATAACCGTTTTAGCGTCGGTGCGTATTCCACCCTGTATTAAATAAATCTTACAGTATGAGCCCATCCTGCCATTTCACCATACAGCATTCTAAAATGATCCCCAATTTCTGTGTACATCTTTTCTGAGACATTCCTTTTGCCTCGTAAGTGTGGGAGGTAGTTCTGTGCCGCTATTTGATACACGTGGGTGTCCACAGGGAGGGCTTCTAGGTGGTTCAGAGACATCAGGCATATACAGTCAGCTACCTGTTGAAAAACATGGTGTCAGGAGAAAACAGCCTTTTAAGAATTACTACAAAAATAAAACTATTTATTTCGGCCTGTGGCTAAATAATAACAGCCGATCGGGTTGATTTTTAAGTTAAGCCGTGCTTGTCTAGGTTTGTCTGTGGATGAGTTACCACCCTTACAGACCGAGTTTCTTACGTGTTTCGGACAGCACGTTAAGCTGTTGGTCCAGGCTGTCATTTTTCCGTCTTCAACAGTCGTTACAGGTAGTCAGTGGCCCAAAAAGTCTGATAACCAGTCTTACTAAGTGGTATTCTATTACCAACTGGGTCGTGGGTCAGATAGGCAGTCACTCTATGTAAAATAATGGTATTCAGCTGCATCCGGTTAGACTGGAAACCGACTCCAACATACTTAGTTGGGGTCGGCACCACCAAGGTATCTGGACCATGCTACAATTTACCTGTTCAAATAAAAAACATTACTCTGTACCTTAGGCCCAATGCCATGTAGCTTCATTAGCTCCAGTTTGGCATCTTTATACTTCATGTCCTGCAAGCTGTTGATCCACTCCTCTCCCCCCCACTCTACTATTTGAGCCGCTGACCTCTGAATGAACTTGGCTCTGTATCCAAAACCTAAATCTCTCAGTTCTGCTTCTACCTTGAATTGACAAAATTATAATAAGCCTACACTCAGCTATATGGTTGCAAATCCAGGGACGTGACGACCCTGAGCAATTCACCATGGTTTATACGGAACACAAAAATACATGAGTACTTGGAAACTCCAACAGTCAGAGAAGAAATAGAAAACTCTTGTGAGGCAAACAAGCAAAGACTCAGACAACACAGAAATCCAGAAATCATCTGGCCACAACACTGTTGAACACCAACAACTGCATGTTCCGATTGAAAAGGACTAGATTAGCCTCAATCTGATGATTGTTTGAAAACGGGAGATGACACATCACTGGATGTGCAAATCGAAAAGAGATGACAAATCAACAAATCTGATTAAAGCTAATAGGGCTGATAGCAGATACTGTAACAAAAAAAAATTAAAAAAATACAGGGACGTAAGGACTACTCACACTTATTCAGCTCTATTCAGCTTATGCCCATAGAAAATGATTTTGTATGAGACGCGTACATGCGTGTTCAGCTGAACGGATGTGTTTGCGTCTCATACAAGTTGCTGATAAGTGTGAGTAGTCCCGTATTCAGTACATCATTCTGAAAATATATATTTGTTTCCTAAAAAAAATCAATAGCTACATGGTCAAAATGTATGTACTTAACAGCAATTTTTTTAAAACTATTCAGGAGAAATTATGGCCTGCAAGCAAATTATGACCCCCATGTGGATTACGGCCAACATTGAATCATTATCATGGTATTATTTTGATGACATAAAAGTTGTTTAGTTAATTGTCTTACCCCTGGTAATGCCAGTTTCTCAACTTCTGGGAATGCATAGTATGAGTCTCCTTCATATTCACATATTTTTTCTCCATAGTGAGTACATAGCTTTTCTACCATAGTAGATATCCTGTAATAACACATGTTTTATTATTAGTAAGTTTGTTTTCAGTGCAGTTGCTGTAGATGTGTTGTGTAAAAGTAATAATAAGTGTTATTTACCGTGATATGTGATTATTTTGACTACAAATAAATGAAAACAAATTCTCCACAGGTTCTTGATGTAACATTCTGATACCATAAAACTGTTGACAAGCCTTCTCAAACAGTTTGTCTTTCTCTGACCACTCCTTGTAATATTCCCCTAGGTTCAAATCTAGTCTGAAGTAATCTTCAAGTAACTTTTTAAAATCTACATTATTTTTTGTACTTGTGCTTCTATTTATTGTGTTATATAGTGAGCCTATGACTTGGTATTGCAGATGATCATCATTTTCACTTAATTTCCAAACTGTTTTGGAGAAAACCCCAATCCATTCATTGTTTTCTTTGTTGTGTGTCCACCTGAAGCAAGTAATATAGTCTCCTATACTTAATCTGCTTGTCACGTTCTAAGGAAATCATATATTATTATGAAGGCCTAAGTACAGGAGTTTAGGAGTCCACTGTTTCAACACGATTCTTTATCATTTTCAGTCGTAAGAAAGCCAAATAATAATTAACTAAGTAATGTGTTGTTGCATGTATTCCGAACAATAAAGTAAACAACAAAAACTTAACAAAACAGTTTAAAGCTGTTTGGCATATCATCACGCCTGTGTTGTGTTTCCCAAAGCTAGCTGTAATATTCATGTATCAAATAACTAGAATACCATGTAACAATACGAACCTAAAACTTTGACCGCCGGATAGCGTTCCCACCAACTGGAGCTCCCGGAAGTTACACAACAATTTGTTCCAAGTCATCTTAATTTGTTTCTAGATGAATTTCTCACTATTTCATTGATAAGTTTGAAAATAATATTTGCATTTTTCAGTTTCAGCTGGGCGCGAATTTTGTCTGTCTGCTGTCAGTCTGAACTCTGAAACTGTCAGTGTCACCACAAACAACATCATTATTGTCATAGGCTGCATTCCGAATCACGCTGTAATCGATTTTATCGTTCACAAACCCGTTCCGGATGGGGAAAAAACTCAAAGGTCGATATAGATGTCACTAGCATCGATTCTGCCTTAGCAGCTAAATATTGCGATATAGTGAATTTGTTAATGCTGTTTTCGAATAATTTTATATTTATAACGTATTGTTTTTGGACTGTTCCGCAATAAAAAATGGATTTACGTAAAATAAATGCGTCAAGAGTAGGGAAAAAAGCAGTAATCAATAAATCATTTCAAGGTTACACTGACCAATAATCGATATTATCATCGAATCTACTCTACTACAATGTATGTTTTTGAGTTTCAGATTAGAAGCATACGGCGGATATTTTCAAAAATGATAGTTGTGTTCAAAGGCTGTGTTGTTTTGTTATGAACTTAGGGAGTCGCATTTAACTAATAAATCGTGGCATTTTAAGAAATTGTGCACATTGCAACCATGAGTATTCAAGTGAATATAGCCGACGAGCTCCACCAACGTAACTTCCATTTTCAAAAATAGGTCTTTTGAAAGGTTTTGGTTTGGGGTTATATTCACTGTGAACGCATTCACGAGCGTTCCGAATTGACAGCTCTTAGCTTTCATAATCATGATACCAAATTGGAACGCAAAATATAGATGTGAGCGCTGTGAGCGATTATTTTGTAATTCGGAATGCCGCCATAATTAATACTGTCCGTGTCAGACTGACTAAACTTCTCAAGTTTTTTTTCGGAAATAAAAATCTATGTGCATTTTTGATAGAATTTGGCCAACGAAAGCTGTCCACAAATTATTTTCAGAAGTTTTAATATGGCAATGATTTATTAGTTTGTTTACATGATAATATTCAAATCAAAAGCAACAAAAACTATTTAATTTGAAACATAAACAGACAAAACACGTAAGGATCGGTCGTTGCAAGCGCACTGCGCTCGGATCGTTCGAACTCGCACGCAGAAAAAGCCGAACGCGACCCGAACAGTTGAGGTATTCTATGATGATGAGATAACTTAATGAGAGTTAAAAGTAAATTTGATAACCAAATTTTTTTTAGGAGAAAATGTAATTTGAACATGCTCTTATTTCTTTGTTAATTTAGGTATTTTTATTCGTTTATGTTTTGGGTTTTTTGTCGGTAATTCATTATAACGCTGGTTATTTAGAATAATAGTCGGCCACAGATCGATGGAGATTAATTTGTTTTTCGGAACCATTATTATTTCCCATAATTTAAGACTGTCAAAACATGTTTTGTACTTGAGTCATCTTGGGGTATCATATTTACATTGGTTTTGTTTAAAATAATGCCAAAACAATCAAAAGTTCGACGAGGAAGCTTTTACTTACTATTACTGACAAATAAAGACATAAAAAGTGATTTGAATCAGAATGAGTGTGAAATTTACGATGTAGACAATGTTTACTATTTATTTTGCCTTATATTTCCTAAACTACTGGACCGATTTACATAATTCTTGGGTGGCAAATGGTTTTAAGCCAAGTTCAGCGTTTTGACACTAATTTATACGTTGTAATATGTATATCTCAACAAATAAATAAACATCATTTCAAGTTACTATTAATCAAGTTACTGTTAATTACTTATATGACACAGAAACTTTAATCTACGTTTTTTCCTTCTTATTGAACTTGAATACTCGTACTATAAGTTAACATAAAACCAGCAAGATTCTAGTGAGATTATACAGCGTGTAAGGTTAAACGAGGGACATATTGAGGGAAGGTATTCAGTATTCGATTCTAAACCCAAATATGTAAAAAACCTATAACCTTCATTTTTGACATAATTGTCTAATTAAATACATTACTCATGGACACTGAGCGCGCAAGTAGGTGTCACGCGGCAAAACAGGTGCCGGTCCTGAGCTCCGTGCGCAAACTCCGCCCCATTCCTTTGTATTGTCGCTGATGCACCGACAGCCGACAGGGCACACCCCCGCGCCACCCCGCGCTGACTTCAGTGTATGCGCGAGCGCCGTTACTTCCGCATGTCTAATATTGCGTTTCCGCGTATCGCATCAAACAACCCCGCGTACTTCGCGATATTAAGAGTGTTCTGTAAACGTGTTCTTGAATAACCAAAAATTACGTCTTTTCCAGTGAAGAATATTGGGATTATGGTTCGTGCTTAAGTGTTATCTAGTGATATTGTGCGAGGAACCGTTAATTATTATGCAAGGTGTTAATCAACGACTGCGAACATTCGGTCAGTACCTAGTTACCTAGATGTTTGCCTGTCCAAAGCCAGATTTAAAGTATGAAGGGAAAATGGATTATACCTAGAAAGGTTATTGACCCGCACACATGTTCTGCGATAAGCGCATGGCGCACACGTTGCGAAACTTAGGCGAAGTTTTTGGTATGGATATATCTGTTATGTATTAGTGTTTTCTTTTTGTTCATATGTTTATTAGTATCATGTAAGCATGGACTATTGCGGGTTTGAATAAGTCCCTCGTTTAAACTAACATACTGTATAATATCACAAGTTTTCAAAATACTAATTCAACTGATCGACTCACGTTATACTCTATGTATGGCCACTACTTGCACCCTGCTGAGATAAGATATCGTCGCTGACAATAATACACTCGAAAATTACAGCTCTTAGACATGTTACTTATTTTTTTTTATTTTTTTCCTGAATAATAAATAGTATCAACACCGTTTAAGCAGTGTATAGCCAGGGTTAACAGCTCTTGATTTTTTTTAATTCCCGCCTTTTTTCTTGGACAGCTTTCGCTGGCCAAACTCTAACTTTGTCAGTTTTCCTCTTCTCTGTCTACAGTCTGGAAACTACGGAAACAAGTGTAAACAATGATCGATAATTTAAAAACTAGTTTAATTAACACTGCACCTTTTATTACCCCAAGCTGAGATGTGATTCCTTATTTTTATTACTAGTACCTACGTTAGTATCTCCTTCATTCATTTTACCATCTTTTTAATATACATTTTAAAAAAATTCTTCAAAAGACCTGTTTAAAAAACACATGATATAAAAAATAGTGATCCGCTGGTATCGGGAGCAGGATCCAAGCTACCGGTGGTTAGGGCTGCAAAGACAAGAACCTCCTCACATCATCATCATCATCATCATCTCAACCGAAAGACGCCCACTGCTGGACATAGGCCTCCCCCAAGTGTCGCCACATTGACCGGTCCCTTGCGACTCGCATCCACCGGATTCCCGCAACCTTCACCAGGTCATCGGTCCACCTAGTGGGAGGTCTTCCAACGCATCGTCTTCCGGTTCGCGGTCGCCACTCCAGAACTTTTCGGCCCCAACGGCCATCCGTTCTGCGAGCAATGTGCCCTGCCCACTGCCACTTAAGTTTAGCAATTCTTCGGACTACGTCGGTGACCTTGGTTCTCTTGCGGATGTCTTCATTTCTGATTCGATCACGCAAGGAAACTCCGAGCATAGCCCTCTCCATTGCCCTTTGGGTGACTTTAAGCCTTTTGATAAGGCCCATTGTGAGCGACCACGTTTCGGTCCCGTCTGTAATCACTGGCAACACACACTGGTCATAGACTTTCGTCTTGAGACACTGCGGTAAGTTGGACGAGAAGATAAGATAAGGTAAGTTGGAGAGAGACCTCCTCACAGTGCGAGCCGTATTGAGGAGTAGCCTTCTGAATCAGGCCCTTGATCCAACCGCCTAAAGAGAGCTTCGATATCTATCGAAGCTCACCACCCATCCACCACCATCCCAACTGGTCATCGAAGCCCTTGGCTATAAGGCCATTGACCGTCACGACAATCGGCAAAATAATAACCGAGTTCATATTCCACATGTCGCGAACCTCGTGTGCCAAGTCGAGATATTTTATTTTAATTTTAACTAAAAACTTGATGCTACAACGGCGTCATCGCTACTGATGCTGAGTGTGCGAAGAGCGAGTGACGTAAACGAATAGTAACCCTTTTTACCTATAGAGTATGAATGGTAAAATTGCCACTTAATTACCGTTTGAATGAACGCAAGCCGAAAATGTGCAGACGGCCGAAGATTGGGGGTGGCCGATTTTTGGCGTATTTACCTTATTTTATTTTATTATTTTCAAGAACAATTCATTGACTCCCACTAACCAGTTGCTTTTGACGCTTTGTTACTACGCAACTGGATGTCACCAACTGACTATGGGCGACTTCGCCGGCGTTAGTCGACCAACAGCCAATAGAGTGATCCACCGAGTTTCAGTAGCAATAGCTTCCTTAAGCAAAACTTTCATTCAGTTTCCTGCAACTGAGGAGGAACTTAAACAAACTCAGCTGGGATTTTACAGTACTTATTGCAAAGTTTCCCAGGGTTGTAGGTGCATTAGACTGCACCCAAATGAAAATAAGATCTCCTGGAGGTAACCATGCCGAGACATTTAGGAACAGAAAGGGCTGTATGTCTTTAAATGTATAATATAGTCTTTATAATTCTTTCGTTGTAGGAAGAAGCAGGTGTCAATTGATGGGCCCGTAGTTAATTCTATCGAGGAGCCCTTGATCTGCCGAGAGGGTGTACAAACAACCCGAAACACACATTGTACATTGTTACCCTAGGGGTGAAAGTAACTTATTTAGTCCCTAGACGGGGTTTGGCGCAGCGCGGGTGCCAATAGTTCGAGGGACTAAATAAGTCTTTAACCCGAGGTAAACACTGCTTTTCATTACGAATACAAGGAAAATAAAAATAAAAACACGAAACAACTCGTAAAAAAATGAAGATCGGATTGCCGCTTTCCCGCCTATTTTGTTTTTTTTTTTCTGTGGCCGGCTATTCAGCCTTTATTTTGCACTTTCGTCACTGAAAAAATAGTAAATATTTTGTCCTACTAAATTATAACTAAGTTATTTAAAAAAATATATTCTTTAATTAATACTGAATTTTATGTTATTTCAATTTTTCATCGCGGTGTAATTTGGAGGCTGTATAGAAGTCGGAACATGGTTCAATAGAAATGTGAAAATAGAACTAGTTTTTTTTGAATAATTTGACAGCTTTCAGTTGAAAGTGATTCTCCCTAGGGCTGAAAATTATTACTTTCAACCCGCTCTTCAGGCAACTTCAGACCTACTTTCCGAGTAGTTATGAGTAATGAAAAATATTTTGCCTACTTCGTTCATTGCGGTGTGCCCGGAGATAACTTTTAGTAAATACGAGTCCTTGATTTTGATAAAATACGATGAATGCTGTATTCGTTATTGACCTGAAGATAAATAAATACCTAATTAACCCAATTATTTAATATAGGGGTACTTTAACATTATTTACGTTTACATTATGACGTAGGTACTTGTGAAATTGGTAAACTTACTAAATCGATTTTATCTGACCAAAACTCTTTAAATTTTATCATTTCAGCCATAGGCCTCCCCCAAAATTTGCCGGTCCCGTGCGACTCGCAACCAGCGGATTCCTGCAACCTTTACCAGGTTATCGGTCCACCTGGAGGGAGGTCTTCCAACGCAACATCTTCCGGTTCGCAGTCACCACTCCAGAACTTATCAGCCCCATCGGCCATCCGTTCTTCGAGCAATGTGCCCTGCCCACTCTACCCTGAAAACTCTTTCAATTTGAATGGGGATAATAGTTCATTTTTTTAAACTCTGTCTTTCTTAAAGGACAGGTGAGTGAATTTCTCAGGCGGAAAATTTACGCGTCTAGGCTGAAAACGCAGTGCTGCTTTGCAGATAATACAACGATTTTTTTTTTTCAGAATTAAAGTAACGTGAATCTAAATGAAGCCACTTAAATTATATTTGTAAGACTATTACTTTCTAAGAAAAACATCGGTAAATGACGAATTATCAATTTCTGTGTCCTGTCCACAATCACTTTCATACACGGCATTTACCTCTCATGAAGATAATCTCCAAAATATGTAGGAAAAAGTATTTTGTTTGTGCTAAGTAATAATTACCCAACAAGAAACTAATTATTTTTGAATGTTAAGACTAATAGTTAATGAGTAAATGTCAATGGTAGTTTTGTCCGTGCGAAATTACTAATTTCTATGGTCATTTTGTTTCACAGTCCTGAGCTTCCACCAATGAGTTTAAACCAACAATAAATTCCTGCCCGGCAAGAGACAGTCGTGCACTTACACACAGTTAGAATGGTAGTGCACCATATTGCCACGTCTACCCGCCAAAAATTTAAGAAAGTGATTTCGGTTCACTCGGAACAAAATTTTGCAATTTCGGTGATCAAGTTTTAAAAGGACTTTTCCAAGAAATAAAGGTATCACTTTTAAGCATGCTAAGCAGCCTTTGGTACACATTTAAGATTATAGAAAACAATAGTCATAGCCTTGGTAGTTTCTTGTAATTTTGAAAAAATAGCCACGTTTCCAATTTCTGTGGGCCAATTTCTGTGGTTTCCGTGGCATCTGGGTGCCCACGGAAATTACACGACTTCACAGAAATTGTACCAATCAATTATTGTATTAATGTTAAAGAAGATTTTTGAAAATAATCAATATTTGTTATTCCGAAATTACTTTGACAGAACTTGTCAGTCAAATTTGTCAGTCTCTCTCCATCTATCATCAGCCCTTTCCCAGTTCACTGCATCTGCTGGAATATGTATTCTAATTTCTAGTGCCAGGGTAAATAATTTTGGTGATATTGAGTCTCCTTGCAGGCGCTCCATGAAAAATATTGGTATTCAGCTGCATTCGGTTAGACTGGAAGCCGACCCCAACGTAGTTGGGAAAAGGCTAGGTTGACGATGATGATTGTGTCTCCTTGCCTGACACCCCTCTGTACATGGAATTTCCCGATTTTCTCATGAAAGGAGACACAGACAGTAGCGTTTTGATGGCGGTGATGGAGAATTTGTATGTACCTTTCATCGATGCGGCATCTGGCTATGGCTCTTTCTATGAACCACCACTCTATCGAGTCAAATCCTTCTCGTAGTCGAAGTGGTCATTCGTGTACTCGTCACATTTCTCTATGACTGTTTTATGTGTTTGTAGGTGGTCATTGGTACTGAAGCTTGAGCGAAATCCTGCCTGTTCTCTTGGTTGGAAAAATTCTAGCCTCCTGGCGAGTCTGTTAACTATAACTCTCGAGAAGATCTTATAAATATGTGACAACAGGCTAATGGGTCTGTAGTGGCAGCTTCTTGATGTCCCCTTTTTTGTGGATCAGGGTGATTATTGCGTTGTGCCATGATGCAGGTACTTTAGATTCCACGATGAAAATTTTGTGAATAATACTGCGAGCACATTGCTGACGACCCTTCCGTTGATTTTAATCATCTCTGCGTAACATGCCGTCTTCCCCTGGTGCTCTCCAATTTTTAAGTTGTTATATTTGTTGTACTTCATTTGGAATGACATCGGGAATTTCTTCGGAACCTACATTCTGGATTAGTAATCGGGGTTGCCCTAGAGTTGCTATTGTCTGGCTCGGTGCTGCTCCACTCTTATAAAGAGTTTCATAGGACTCTTAGGCAAGTAGCCTTTTTATTTGTGACTTCTTCCCCATTTCCGTTGAGAAGCTTGAAGATCTGTTTCCTGCCCTCGTTCAGCTTCAATTTAAGAACCCTTCGGCTGCTGTTCATCTCTAACGCTTCCTGTATGAGATTGGTGTTATAGTCAGTCAAGTCGTTCCAAGTCTGTTTACGGATGTACTTACGAGTATGTAGGTCTCTGTATTCCTGACTATCCACGTTTCCCTCACTGCATAGTGACCCTATTTGGTCCATCATCTTTATAGTACCTGGTGTTAATTTAGTCGGTCTATTTGGTAGGACACTTGGGGTGATTTCCTTAAGGACGTAAGTTAATGCTGTTGTTAGTTTATTGTTAATCTCATCTATGGTCATGGTGGTTAATCGTTCGTAGTTGAGTTTTACATCGACAGTATTCTTATATAGATCTTCGTTAGCTTACAGTATCTTGAGTTTGGTATCGGTTGGAAGATGTTTCCTCACAACAAGATTCCTTCGCGATGTTCGTAGTTTTACATATTACATGTCTGCTCTAACCAATCGATGATCGCTAGGCTACTCGTGTTTATTAAAGGTGTTCATAGCATATAGTGAGTTAGCTTGTAGAAAATTGAGGAACAATTGTCCTCCAGAATTTCTTGCTAGTTGTCTATGCCAGTTTCTCCTCTGTTCTCCTTGTTACCAACTCACGCGTTGAAATCGCCCATTATTACGGTATATTGGGTCTTAATTTTTTTTTCAGAGCTCGTAGTTCTTCGTAGATCTCTTCTACAATTTGGTCCTGGTAGCCTGATGTTGGGGCAAATGCCTGTAAATTTTGATTTTATATATTTTGCTGAGTCTTAGTGTTCGTAGTCTTCTTCAACCACATAAACAAGGCGATCCGAAATGCTGTTAACTTCAACCGCCTACTGTTTCATGGTTTTGTTAATTATGAAGCCAACTCCTCCGATACCAGGTAAACACTATATGTTCTACTACCTACTGTTTTTTTTTATAGTAGAACATATTATTATGGTGTTTACTCGTCATGTCGTAGGGTCGTCACCGGGACTTCCGTGCCTTTTCTAGAGTGGTAACCACCAGCTCGGTCCGGAACTGCTTATATCGGTTTCCTTTTATTCGCAGCTATCCTTCATACTACAGGATAGTTCACTATCCTTCACATGTGACCCGGTAGGCAGCTAAGACTCGCCCCTACCTAGGTTGTTAGTATGTTTCAAGTAAATTTTACCTCATCATTGGAGTAAATAACATAATCAGGTCCTTGATTGCTAATTTTGTAAGACTGATTTAAGCAATAGTACACCACGTTGTATTTCTTTTAGTAATTCACAATTTCAGTGCACACACACAATTTCTGTGTCACCAATACAATTTCGGTGGCAATAATAAAATTTCTGTGGCTCACCAATTTCGGTGACCCAAATAACTCTCTAAGTAATTTAATTATGTAATCCTCATTTACAAAATGTATATATAATGTGGATATGTTGCGCTTTATAATTAAAGTTTTTTGAAAAACCTGAAAAAGAAAATGTCCATGGAAATTAGGTAAAAAATCGAGTTGTTGAAATTGACTCAGGTACTAGTTTTATCAGTTACTTTTCAGTTAAACTAAATTTAAAATCCGTTTTATGTATCAACATAAAACATTATCAATAAATAAATTCATGTCATGCTTGGCGGTAATGGTCTTTAAAAGCGAAACCCGATAGTATCTGATAGTGCACACAGGGGAATATCCTTACTGGAAACATTTTAGCTAATTCAATGATAAGTGAACGGTGTTTTATAGCATGGATAGCATACAAAAGAGGAACCCAAAAGTTAATGTACAGGCAAGCTCAGACAGAACCAACAATTTAACGGTGAAAGTATATTTCTAACGTACCAGTAGGTAGTTATGGTTGATTTTTAGTCATCATCATCGGTTCTCTATGTGGTGGATTACCTAAAATCCACTACGCGGGCCCAGTGCGGATTGGTAGATGTCACATGTCATCGAATTTTTTGGTTCTAAGAATTTTAGGTTTCCTCACGATGTTTTCCTTCACCGTTTTGAAAGCAATGATTATTAAATAAATTACATGAATTTATTTTTAGTAAAAGTGTTACAACTGGTATGCGGTCAATTGGACCTGGCTTGTGCCTACTTACTTAGGTACTTTTGAAGCTAAGTACTGAATAAAATCTATACTAATATTATAAAGCAGAAGAGTTTGTTTGTTTGTTTGTTTGTTTGTTTGTTTGTTTGGTTGAACGCGCTAATCTCCGGAACTACTGGCTCGAATTGAAAAATTCTTTTTGCGTTGGATAGTCCATGTATCGAGGAAGGCTATAGGCTATATAACATCACGCTATGACCAATAGGAGCGGAGCAGCAATAAGAAATGTTGAAAGCGGGAACAAAGCAGTTTAAACTTCCGTTGAGTAGGCGATGCGTTGCGATATCAAAACTTCACGCGAATGAAGTCGCGGGCAAAAGCTATGAGGCTATAATTTATCTTGGAAACTTGAACACCTGATGCAGGACCGCAACAGACCAGCTAAATTATAAGAGATACAAAAATGCCACCATAGCAAAAATTGTTCTACATGATGAGCATTTTCTGCTGAGAGTATAAGTTTGAAGATCTGGAACATCTGATGTGGAACTCCAAGAGCCCAGCTACACCATAACACATATAGGAATGACGTCTTAGCAAAAGTTGTTCAATTTTATGAGGACTCTCTGTTGGTTTATAAAAATCGAAGATCTAGAACACCTGTTGTGGAACTCCAAGAGCCCAGCTACACCATAACACATATATAAATGACGTCTTAGCAAAAGTTGTTCAATCTGATGAGCACTCTCTGTTGACTTATAAAAATCGAAGATCTCGGACACCTGTTGTAGAATTAATTTCCTTTTCCAGTTACCTTCGTGACTCGGTAGCCTACCCGGAAACGCAGGGGAGCAGTTACTTAGATTTCAATTGATCAGGTATCTTCACAACAAAACTATAACCATGCCTAGAAAGAGGTCAAATCTTTCCCAATGTTCCAAAGGAGCTAAAAGATGGAGGATCATAAGATCCCAAGAATCTATCGAAGAGCGTCAGGAGAGACTTGATGCTGTTCGAGAACATCAGGCTGCAACTTGCTCCGTGGAAACCTCTTCGGATCGCGAAGCACGCCTGCGTTCTCAGCGTATTTCTACATCCAGGTCTCTAGAGACCAGTGAAGAATAGATGCGCGACTGACCGCTAATCGTGAACATCATGCATTGTCTTGCGAGTCGGAGCCGTTCACGGATAGAGAATTGCGCTTGAGTTTCAAGCGTATCTACGCATCGACTACTAGATCTCTAGAGACAAGTAGGGAACGTGACGCGCGACTGACCGCTGATCGTGAACGTCACGCATTGTCTCGCGAGTCGGAGACGTTCACGGATAGAGAATTGCGCTTGAGTTCTCAGCGTATCTACGCATAGCTTCTTCTAGGTCTTTAGAGACAAGTGCGGAACGTGATGCGCGACTGTCCGCTGATCGTGAGCGAATCTGAAATGTTTACCGATACAGAATCAGGCTTGAGTTTTCAGCGTATTCGCACATCTACTAACAGGTCTTTTGAAACGAGTGATGAACGTGATGCGTGATGCGCGATGCACGTTCATTGAACGAACGCGCGTTTGAATTCTGATCGACGTCGACATTCTCTGAACAGAATGTCGATATCATCTGAAAAATCGGATGTGTCTCAAGATATAGCCGTAGGGCATGGCGACCTGCCGTGTCGACGGCGCGTTCGTGTTCCACGTGCGCCTCAAGAGATGTCAGCATAAAGGGAGGGGCCCGCAAAGGTCGAAGCCTGCCGGGGCTGCGGGACTGTTCGAAAGAGATACCGTGGCCCTGGAACGTAAAGGGCGAGGAAGGAACATGGATGGGTTTTAGTCAGTAAAAATCTGACACTCCCTCCCGCTCCGCCCAGAGTTGGAGAAGTTATTTGATTATTTCCCAACCGAAAAAAAGGGCATGGCGACCTTCCTTGGGTTGATAAGGCACGGAGTGCATTTACGTCTCCTATGATTGAATACGCCACATATTCCGCCATCGGAGGTATGGCTAAAAATTGTACTTTTTGTGAAGCTGTTAAATGGCAAAAAGAAACAAATGGTATGTGTTGCTCAGGTGGGAAAGATCCGTTATTTTCCCGTCCCCGGGTTCTTAGAATTCGACATCAGACGTTTCAGATCTTCGACGACACCGTTGTCGCTGGCATAAGCAACAGGATCCGCGTACGAAGTCGCGGGCAGAAGCTAGTAGATATATAAACAATCATGCCTATCCGCGCATTCGTTACAGAGTCCTACCTTGAAAGTGAAACGTGATTTTTCACCCCAAAAAAAAGTGAATTTCCGTCAATAAATTTTGCGTAGAGTAACCTATACTTAGTTTGCACAACCGATCCATACTCACACCAAATTGCCAGTATTAGTAGCCAGATCTAATGTCAATGAAGTAATACAGGATGGGTGGATTGGATAGGTGATAACCTAGACCTTTATAGTCTTTGCTGATAAGCAAAGACTATAAAATGGTTATCAGTAGGTACCTATTGGAATTGAGAGCATCGATTGGCATCATAAAATGTTTTGTGTGAAATAGCCATTTTCTTGCTAACTGTTCATTCGAAAACCTGTGAATGGGAGATTTAAATTACCTACACGAAAAATTATGGATAGTCTTCTAAGACCACTTTCGTGTGGCTGTGTGGCTACTGGCAAACTGGCAACGGTTAAACATTTAGTTTCAGTTCCTCTTGCTGCCCCGTTTACCGTAGGTATCCTCCCTGTAAACTTCATTGTCATTTAAACTGGCTACTTATGATTAAAACCTCTTTTTAACCGACTTCCAAAAAGGAGGAGGTTCTCTATTCGACTGTATGTATTTTTTTTTTTTTTTTTTTTTTTTATGTATGTTACCCGATTACTCGAAGACGCCTAAACCGATTTGAAAAATTCTTTTTTTATTTGAAAGGGTATACTTCCAAGTTGGTCCCATAGTCGCCAAGTCGGGATCTGATGATGGAATCTTGGCGAAATCGAGGGAACTCTTCAAATTTTATAGGATAACGTACAGCAATTTTTATATTTTCTACAACAAGTGAAGCATTTGCGTTTGATAAGAACCATTCTACCATCAGATCTGATGATGAAGCCAAGAGTCACGGAACTCCATAATGAGACAATGTATCCTAGTCGTGTTTGGGCTTGTTGTAATTGTAACGGTATGCACTTTCCATGTGAACCACTAAAAAGTGAAAAATAAAAACTTTTTTGCAAAAAATAAAACCGACTTCAAAAAGAAAAAGTGAAAAATAACTTTAGCTTCTGAAGTCGGTGACAAAAAAATTAAATCAATCATACAAACGTCACCGACTTCAGAAGCTAAAGTTATTTTTCACTTTTTCTTTTTGAAGTCGGTTTTATTTTTGCAAAAAAGTTTTTTTTATGTACCTTATAAAAGAGGTAGTTATTTATTAGGTATGCTAAACGTAGTGATTATATACTCTGTGAGGTATGCAGGTTACAAACTCCAATAACAGTATACCTAAATAAATATTAAAATAAATAATACCGGTACGGGGAAATAAAAAAGCAACCCAATTATAAGACACAAATTGAATCAATGGTGTGATGGTGTGACTACGGATCCAGATTGACCGTAGTCACGCCAGTGTGACTAAGGAACACCAGCAGTGTGACTACGGATAAATAAAATTGACCATAGTCACACTGGTGTGGCAATTTGGTGTGAGCATGGATCGGTCGTGTTAGTTTGATGTACAGAATTCTTGGTTGACAGCTTCGTAAAAGGTTCGCTTACGCCTTGTATAAGTAGTAAGTGAGTATTTCCTACCTACTTAAAAGCGTTTACTAGGGTTACCTACTTAGGCGTTACTAGGGTTGCCATCCGTCTGGATTTTCCCGGATTTGTCCTAGTTTAGAGGGCATCCGGGGAGCGTCCGGGCGGGGCTTCTTTTGTAGTCCGGGTTTAAAACCTTAAAGTCACACACGCCCTGTTTCCGCACGCCGCGATCAACCGACGAACCGACTCGCCAAATTCACTGTCAGGTACATTTAAAATGATGATAAAAAAATCAAATAACAAGGTGATTTAATTATGACATTTTCAACTGTTTTTTAATAAACTGACTATGTTTAACCCTTATGTGAGTGACGAGGTACCTGGGTACCTTTGGCGTTTTCAAATTCAAAAAAATATACATATGTTTTACGCCCTGTAGGTAGCTGTGACTTCCTGAGAGCTCTTAACTATTTATGAATTACATATTTTTTTATGTATTGACCAAGTCTACTATTTACAATGTTTTGTGGAAACCAAAACATATTATAAACTCATAATTGAGTGACGAGGTACCCGGGTACCTCTTTGTGACTATGAAGTAAGTATTTATAATTTCATACAAAAATTTAATAAGAAGCATTTGTTAAAGTGTTTTATTTCTATAAAAATACAAATCTTTGTTCATACAGAATTAGTAAAGCTTTCGAAGCAGGTGTTACCTAAGTACATGTTGGACGAGTTACTGCATGTTCATCACAAACTGGTTTTCTGCAGTTAGTGCAAGCTTTTCGAGTTTTTCTTTGCTTGCGTTTGAGTTCTCTGCATAGGTAACAACTTATATAAGTTGTAGATCCAGAAGAAATTGACGGCCCAAGTTCTCGGCCAAGCACGTCCTGCATTGCAGATCTCACATGTAATTTGAAGTCACAATGCAATTTTTTTATCTCTCTTCTATATTTTTACCACATAGTTGCAGACTCAATGATTTCAAAAACTTTCTACGTCTGTCACTCGAGACCAATTGTGGGTTATGTTCCATGTAAATGATATAATTATGTTGCCAAACCTGCCATGTCAATGATATTGTAAAAAAGTGCTAAAGGCTACCGATTTGTTCTGCGTTTTTCGGTATATTCTGCTAACAGTTTATCCATGTTATCCACTCCACTTTTGGTTTTATTATAATATAGGTTATAGGCTTGGCAGTTTCCTTATTACTTTCAATAACTGGTGACATGTGCATTGATGACAACATTATTACTTTATTCTTTTTAGGCACGTAAGAGCACACAGTTGCTTCTTTGCTAAATGTGAAGTTAGAAGAATAAATCGCCCTCTCCTTGCATAATAACAGGAAGAAAACATTTATTTTTTCTTACCGTTCCAACTAGTGTCATATTCCACGAATTCAAGGAATGGGCTAATTGAAGCGACGTAAAAAAATTTTCCGTAGTTACATTCAGCCCTGAGTTTTTATATTTAGCCACGAGATCTAATACAGTGCATTCTCCTACATTTGTTTGGCGTATGCCATCACCTGACTTTCCTGTATATATTTGTCCATTTAGGGGGTAGGAGTCGGTCTGCCGGGGTTGCGGGCCTGTTCGAAAGAGATACCGCGGCCCCGGAACATAAAGGGTGAGGAAGGAACATGGATGGGTTTTAGTCAGTAAAAGTCTGACACGATCCCGCTCCGCCCAGAGTGGGAGAAGTCATTTGATGATTTCCCATCCGAAAAAAAAAAGGGAGGAGGGGGTTAGGAGTTATTTGCATCACAAGCCCAGAATATTTTTATGCCATACTTTTCAGGTTTTGATGGCATGTATTGAGTAAAGCGAGTCCGCCCACGATATCCATATATGTAGTTCAGTCATTCAGTGATACACATACATTTAGTGTTTCTTGCGCGCCGAAAACCATGTACCGCACTCCACCTCTCCTCCGCTTTGATCGCCACAGATTGTCAACTGTTTAGCTTAGCTAAAATAATAACATTCAAAGTATGTGTAACACAAAAGCCGATCTTGATTACGTGTAGACTGTATGAAGGTACCTCGTCACTCTGTTAAAGGTGTTTTATTTGTCACTCACATAAGGGTTAAAAAAATCTGTTGACATGTCCGGGTTCGGGCTCTAAAATCCGGGGTTTTCACGCGTCTTTTCCTGGTTGCCAAATTTAAGGCGATTACACGAGCTAAACGCGAGTTTTATAATTACTAAAAGTATATGATTCACTGCTATAAACAAGACCAGAAAAATATATGATATTCTTCAGGATACATGCTAGCATGATACTGTTTTGAAAACATAATACAATTAATTTGGCTCGATAAAAAGAAATCACGAACTTACCTCTAAAAATATCTTTCAAACAATAAAAAACATACTAATATGCATGCGATCATTCTGATTTTTTGGCAAATAATTCTACAACCAATATATTAGCATGATACTGTTTTAGTTTTTTAATCCAAGTAATAGTTTTTTTGTAAATCGATCGAAACCACTCATTTCGCGCTATTTGGCCCGCAGTGGCTGACGTAACAACCACTTTGTAGTGCAAGCTGATTAGAACTTTATTCTAACAGCATTTGAAACGAATTTTGAACCACCACAAATAGAGTTGCTAATTTAGCTCGTCTAAGCGCCTTAAGAGATGGCAACCCTACGTTTTACGCACTTTAACAGCAAAGTATACGTATGTAACGTACGTTATTTTGCTGCCCAGTCCAAACTGAATCAAACCCTTCTCTCCTGAACACGCACTTAAATAGGTACACACATAAGATAGTACAATTATTATTTTGTGATCGGAGTCCGAAATATGGAAGAGAATAAATACCACTATGTTTGCCTAAATTTCAAGGAAATTAGTAACATGTGGTCTCTCTATGTTAGACCTAGTAACATTTTTTAGTTCCGTAATACGACAATTGTTTTATACGTAGGTATTATCTACATGTTACTTATGTAGTTCCTTGAAGATTAGGTAAATATACACATAATTATTTCAATCCTATTCCTACTATTATAAGGCCATTTTATTTTATTCTACGGGACTGTTCGCAAGAGATACTGCGACCCTGAAACACAAAGGGCTAAGAAGGAACATGCAAGGTTTTAGTCAGTAAAGATGAGTCTGAAACTCCCTTCCGCTTCGGCCAAAGTGGGAGGGGTCATTTGATGACTTCACATCCGAAAAAAATGAATACATAAAGTAATTTGTAAGTATTTTTATATTTCAATTATTTTAGTAGTAAGTTGTGAGTTCGAACCCAGGCAGGCGCATTACTTTGTGTAATTTATTTGATACCTACTGCTCTCAAAAACGGTGAAGGAAAACATCGCGAGGAAATGTCCAAGAACCAAAAATTCAAAGACATGTGAAATCTACCAAACCGCACTGGGCCCGCGTGGTGGATTATAGCCCATACGCAAAATACGCGCTTTAACGTGGAATTGCGGACACCATGCAGCCCGTTGTTCAATACAACACAATATTTCGGTAGGAAAACAATTTCAATTTAATTTCTTATCTTGAGAATTTGAGATACCTACCTACTGATATCAGAATTGGAACCGCTTCCGTTTTTTGCGCCGGATAGCGGACCGTTTAAGGACCTAAAATTGACCCAAATTGAATGACAAGTCTTACCAGTCCAGTTTCCAGCCTCACCTGAATACAGGTATTCCGGTGAGACTGGAAGCCGAACCCAACATAGTTAAGAAAAGTCAAGACAGATAATGATGACTGCACATTAACTAAGATAGCTCTTCTCATAATTTCCGTCTCCGTTAAGGTTAAATGGAAATGAAAGGTGGTAATAAGTGAAGCCAGTGCTAGCCTAGTGGAAATAGTGGCGACGAATGGGTGGTCTCATGTTCGCACCTGAACAGGCCATTTACTTTGTGTAAATAATTTAATCGCTCCTCCTCTGCTCTCAAAGCAATGAAGTAAAAGTGAACCAGCATGTCATAAGAAGCAGTATTCCCTTCCCTCTCATAGAGAGGAGGCCTATGTTCCAGCAGTGGGAACATTAATAGGCTGATGATGATGCCATAAGATATAAATTCAAAGTCGTGACATGGCGTGACATCGACCAGCCCTCATTGGGCCCGCGTGGTGGATTAGAACTCAAAGAGGGGAGACCTGTGAGTGAGTGAGTCCCAGGAGTGGAAACATTGACGAACTGCGCAAGTGCTCCAGCACCACGGCCCAAGGTAGTCGAAGAACACCGTGTGGTGTTAGTCAGTATGAGTATGACAGACCCCTTCGTCTATCCCTGTCCCATAAATATCCCAGGGCAGAGGACATCCATTCAAATTACCACACAAAAAAAGTAGAGTAAAATAACGGCTGATCGTCATACATAAAGTGTGTAAAAAACCTCTTAACGAAATTGAAAGGCACTTGTTCTCCCCGTCATTGCGATATTTTTTTTGTTCCACACCATACCTGGAAACCTTCTAGTTACGGAGATATTGGGGGTCAAAATTTTAACTTTAAAATGCAAGTTTTTATTGTATTTTTTTATTTTATTTTAAACACCACTACGACCCCCGTACTATTCAATCCATCCAGCACAAGGTTTTGAGTTCGTTACATCGAGTTCTATCACAAAACAAAATTTTTCACCCCAAAAAAGAAGTTGCTTCCCAGCAATAATTTTTGCGTAAAGTTACTTAGTTTGATGTACAGAATACTTGGTTGGCGGCTTCGTGATGAGGTGGTTTGGTGGTTTACACCCTGTATAGGTACTTGGAAACCATGCCATAGTCATTAGTCATACGCGGAAAGTTCGCACAGGAATACCAAGTCATAGGAAATATTTTGCAAGTCTGCAACTTGCCATATCAGGTCACAAGAAATTTACCCTTACTTACGGCCGAATACTGAAACGTCACTCAAAATTTAAGTAACACTTATATAACAGATACTCAAAAATGACGTTTGGCCATACAAAATGTTAAGTTTAGGAGCTTCTCAAATGTTAAGCAGCTCTTACATTTTGAGTGACGTTTCAGTATTCGGGGGTTAGGTAGCTACGTCATCATCCGTCAGAGGAATTCATGATATCCCTCGAGCTTAACTGCCTACCTATTGTTTATTTACTAAAAGACGTATGTCTACACATACGTCATCATAAGGGAAAATACTGTCTATTTAATACTACGCGGCAGTAACTGCATCCAGGGAATTTGTACATACTCGTACCTACGTTACCTATTGTAAAACCCGTTAGATTGTAATCTAAGCGAGATTGTAACCTCTCAACAGATTGTCAACCGGACATCTATACTTAATATTATAAAGCAGAAGAGTTTGTTTGTTTGTTTGTTTGTTTGGTTGAACGCGCTAATCTCCGGAACTACTGGCTCGAATTGAAAAATTCTTTTTGCGTTGGATAGTCCATGTATCGAGGAAGGCTATAGGCTATATAACATCACGCTATGACCAATAGGAGCGGAGCAGCAATAAGAAATGTTGCAAGCGGGAACAAAGCAGTTTAAACTTCCGTTGAGTAGGCGATGCGTTGCGATATCAAAACTTCACGCGAATGAAGTCGCGGGCAAAAGCTATGAGGCTATAATTTATCTTGGAAACTTGAACACCTGATGCAGGACCGCAACAGACCAGCTAAATTATAAGAGATACAAAAATGCCACCATAGCAAAAATTGTTCTACATGATGAGCATTTTCTGCTGAGAGTATAAGTTTGAAGATCTGGAACATCTGATGTGGAACTCCAAGAGCCCAGCTACACCATAACACATATAGGAATGACGTCTTAGCAAAAGTTGTTCAATTTTATGAGGACTCTCTGTTGGTTTATAAAAATCGAAGATCTAGAACACCTGTTGTGGAACTCCAAGAGCCCAGCTACACCATAACACATATATAAATGACGTCTTAGCAAAAGTTGTTCAATCTGATGAGCACTCTCTGTTGACTTATAAAAATCGAAGATCTCGGACACCTGTTGTAGAATTAATTTCCTTTTCCAGTTACCTTCGTGACTCGGTAGCCTACCCGGAAACGCAGGGGAGCAGTTACTTAGATTTCAATTGATCAGGTATCTTCACAACAAAACTATAACCATGCCTAGAAAGAGGTCAAATCTTTCCCAATGTTCCAAAGGAGCTAAAAGATGGAGGATCATAAGATCCCAAGAATCTATCGAAGAGCGTCAGGAGAGACTTGATGCTGTTCGAGAACATCAGGCTGCAACTTGCTCCGTGGAAACCTCTTCGGATCGCGAAGCACGCCTGCGTTCTCAGCGTATTTCTACATCCAGGTCTCTAGAGACCAGTGAAGAATAGATGCGCGACTGACCGCTAATCGTGAACATCATGCATTGTCTTGCGAGTCGGAGCCGTTCACGGATAGAGAATTGCGCTTGAGTTTCAAGCGTATCTACGCATCGACTACTAGATCTCTAGAGACAAGTAGGGAACGTGACGCGCGACTGACCGCTGATCGTGAACGTCACGCATTGTCTCGCGAGTCGGAGACGTTCACGGATAGAGAATTGCGCTTGAGTTCTCAGCGTATCTACGCATAGCTTCTTCTAGGTCTTTAGAGACAAGTGCGGAACGTGATGCGCGACTGTCCGCTGATCGTGAGCGAATCTGAAATGTTTACCGATACAGAATCAGGCTTGAGTTTTCAGCGTATTCGCACATCTACTAACAGGTCTTTTGAAACGAGTGATGAACGTGATGCGTGATGCGCGATGCACGTTCATTGAACGAACGCGCGTTTGAATTCTGATCGACGTCGACATTCTCTGAACAGAATGTCGATATCATCTGAAAAATCGGATGTGTCTCAAGATATAGCCGTAGGGCATGGCGACCTGCCGTGTCGACGGCGCGTTCGTGTTCCACGTGCGCCTCAAGAGATGTCAGCATAAAGGGAGGGGCCCGCAAAGGTCGAAGCCTGCCGGGGCTGCGGGACTGTTCGAAAGAGATACCGTGGCCCTGGAACGTAAAGGGCGAGGAAGGAACATGGATGGGTTTTAGTCAGTAAAAATCTGACACTCCCTCCCGCTCCGCCCAGAGTTGGAGAAGTTATTTGATTATTTCCCAACCGAAAAAAAGGGCATGGCGACCTTCCTTGGGTTGATAAGGCACGGAGTGCATTTACGTCTCCTATGATTGAATACGCCACATATTCCGCCATCGGAGGTATGGCTAAAAATTGTACTTTTTGTGAAGCTGTTAAATGGCAAAAAGAAACAAATGGTATGTGTTGCTCAGGTGGGAAAGATCCGTTATTTTCCCGTCCCCGGGTTCTTAGAATTCGACATCAGACGTTTCAGATCTTCGACGACACCGTTGTCGCTGGCATAAGCAACAGGATCCGCGTACGAAGTCGCGGGCAGAAGCTAGTAGATATATAAACAATCATGCCTATCCGCGCATTCGTTACAGAGTCCTACCTTGAAAGTGAAACGTGATTTTTCACCCCAAAAAAAAGTGAATTTCCGTCAATAAATTTTGCGTAGAGTAACCTATACTTAGTTTGCACAACCGATCCATACTCACACCAAATTGCCAGTATTAGTAGCCAGATCTAATGTCAATGAAGTAATACAGGATGGGTGGATTGGATAGGTGATAACCTAGACCTTTATAGTCTTTGCTGATAAGCAAAGACTATAAAATGGTTATCAGTAGGTACCTATTGGAATTGAGAGCATCGATTGGCATCATAAAATGTTTTGTGTGAAATAGCCATTTTCTTGCTAACTGTTCATTCGAAAACCTGTGAATGGGAGATTTAAATTACCTACACGAAAAATTATGGATAGTCTTCTAAGACCACTTTCGTGTGGCTGTGTGGCTACTGGCAAACTGGCAACGGTTAAACATTTAGTTTCAGTTCCTCTTGCTGCCCCGTTTACCGTAGGTATCCTCCCTGTAAACTTCATTGTCATTTAAACTGGCTACTTATGATTAAAACCTCTTTTTAACCGACTTCCAAAAAGGAGGAGGTTCTCTATTCGACTGTATGTATTTTTTTTTTTTTTTTTTTTTTTTATGTATGTTACCCGATTACTCGAAGACGCCTAAACCGATTTGAAAAATTCTTTTTTTATTTGAAAGGGTATACTTCCAAGTTGGTCCCATAGTCGCCAAGTCGGGATCTGATGATGGAATCTTGGCGAAATCGAGGGAACTCTTCAAATTTTATAGGATAACGTACAGCAATTTTTATATTTTCTACAACAAGTGAAGCATTTGCGTTTGATAAGAACCATTCTACCATCAGATCTGATGATGAAGCCAAGAGTCACGGAACTCCATAATGAGACAATGTATCCTAGTCGTGTTTGGGCTTGTTGTAATTGTAACGGTATGCACTTTCCATGTGAACCACTAAAAAGTGAAAAATAAAAACTTTTTTGCAAAAAATAAAACCGACTTCAAAAAGAAAAAGTGAAAAATAACTTTAGCTTCTGAAGTCGGTGACAAAAAAATTAAATCAATCATACAAACGTCACCGACTTCAGAAGCTAAAGTTATTTTTCACTTTTTCTTTTTGAAGTCGGTTTTATTTTTGCAAAAAAGTTTTTTTTATGTACCTTATAAAAGAGGTAGTTATTTATTAGGTATGCTAAACGTAGTGATTATATACTCTGTGAGGTATGCAGGTTACAAACTCCAATAACAGTATACCTAAATAAATATTAAAATAAATAATACCGGTACGGGGAAATAAAAAAGCAACCCAATTATAAGACACAAATTGAATCAATGGTGTGATGGTGTGACTACGGATCCAGATTGACCGTAGTCACGCCAGTGTGACTAAGGAACACCAGCAGTGTGACTACGGATAAATAAAATTGACCATAGTCACACTGGTGTGGCAATTTGGTGTGAGCATGGATCGGTCGTGTTAGTTTGATGTACAGAATTCTTGGTTGACAGCTTCGTAAAAGGTTCGCTTACGCCTTGTATAAGTAGTAAGTGAGTATTTCCTACCTACTTAAAAGCGTTTACTAGGGTTACCTACTTAGGCGTTACTAGGGTTGCCATCCGTCTGGATTTTCCCGGATTTGTCCTAGTTTAGAGGGCATCCGGGGAGCGTCCGGGCGGGGCTTCTTTTGTAGTCCGGGTTTAAAACCTTAAAGTCACACACGCCCTGTTTCCGCACGCCGCGATCAACCGACGAACCGACTCGCCAAATTCACTGTCAGGTACATTTAAAATGATGATAAAAAAATCAAATAACAAGGTGATTTAATTATGACATTTTCAACTGTTTTTTAATAAACTGACTATGTTTAACCCTTATGTGAGTGACGAGGTACCTGGGTACCTTTGGCGTTTTCAAATTCAAAAAAATATACATATGTTTTACGCCCTGTAGGTAGCTGTGACTTCCTGAGAGCTCTTAACTATTTATGAATTACATATTTTTTTATGTATTGACCAAGTCTACTATTTACAATGTTTTGTGGAAACCAAAACATATTATAAACTCATAATTGAGTGACGAGGTACCCGGGTACCTCTTTGTGACTATGAAGTAAGTATTTATAATTTCATACAAAAATTTAATAAGAAGCATTTGTTAAAGTGTTTTATTTCTATAAAAATACAAATCTTTGTTCATACAGAATTAGTAAAGCTTTCGAAGCAGGTGTTACCTAAGTACATGTTGGACGAGTTACTGCATGTTCATCACAAACTGGTTTTCTGCAGTTAGTGCAAGCTTTTCGAGTTTTTCTTTGCTTGCGTTTGAGTTCTCTGCATAGGTAACAACTTATATAAGTTGTAGATCCAGAAGAAATTGACGGCCCAAGTTCTCGGCCAAGCACGTCCTGCATTGCAGATCTCACATGTAATTTGAAGTCACAATGCAATTTTTTTATCTCTCTTCTATATTTTTACCACATAGTTGCAGACTCAATGATTTCAAAAACTTTCTACGTCTGTCACTCGAGACCAATTGTGGGTTATGTTCCATGTAAATGATATAATTATGTTGCCAAACCTGCCATGTCAATGATATTGTAAAAAAGTGCTAAAGGCTACCGATTTGTTCTGCGTTTTTCGGTATATTCTGCTAACAGTTTATCCATGTTATCCACTCCACTTTTGGTTTTATTATAATATAGGTTATAGGCTTGGCAGTTTCCTTATTACTTTCAATAACTGGTGACATGTGCATTGATGACAACATTATTACTTTATTCTTTTTAGGTACGTAAGAGCACACAGTTGCTTCTTTGCTAAATGTGAAGTTAGAAGAATAAATCGCCCTCTCCTTGCATAATAACAGGAAGAAAACATTTATTTTTTCTTACCGTTCCAACTAGTGTCATATTCCACGAATTCAAGGAATGGGCTAATTGAAGCGACGTAAAAAAATTTTCCGTAGTTACATTCAGCCCTGAGTTTTTATATTTAGCCACGAGATCTAATACAGTGCATTCTCCTACATTTGTTTGGCGTATGCCATCACCTGACTTTCCTGTATATATTTGTCCATTTAGGGGGTAGGAGTCGGTCTGCCGGGGTTGCGGGCCTGTTCGAAAGAGATACCGCGGCCCCGGAACATAAAGGGTGAGGAAGGAACATGGATGGGTTTTAGTCAGTAAAAGTCTGACACGATCCCGCTCCGCCCAGAGTGGGAGAAGTCATTTGATGATTTCCCATCCGAAAAAAAAAAGGGAGGAGGGGGTTAGGAGTTATTTGCATCACAAGCCCAGAATATTTTTATGCCATACTTTTCAGGTTTTGATGGCATGTATTGAGTAAAGCGAGTCCGCCCACGATATCCATATATGTAGTTCAGTCATTCAGTGATACACATACATTTAGTGTTTCTTGCGCGCCGAAAACCATGTACCGCACTCCACCTCTCCTCCGCTTTGATCGCCACAGATTGTCAACTGTTTAGCTTAGCTAAAATAATAACATTCAAAGTATGTGTAACACAAAAGCCGATCTTGATTACGTGTAGACTGTATGAAGGTACCTCGTCACTCTGTTAAAGGTGTTTTATTTGTCACTCACATAAGGGTTAAAAAAATCTGTTGACATGTCCGGGTTCGGGCTCTAAAATCCGGGGTTTTCACGCGTCTTTTCCTGGTTGCCAAATTTAAGGCGATTACACGAGCTAAACGCGAGTTTTATAATTACTAAAAGTATATGATTCACTGCTATAAACAAGACCAGAAAAATATATGATATTCTTCAGGATACATGCTAGCATGATACTGTTTTGAAAACATAATACAATTAATTTGGCTCGATAAAAAGAAATCACGAACTTACCTCTAAAAATATCTTTCAAACAATAAAAAACATACTAATATGCATGCGATCATTCTGATTTTTTGGCAAATAATTCTACAACCAATATATTAGCATGATACTGTTTTAGTTTTTTAATCCAAGTAATAGTTTTTTTGTAAATCGATCGAAACCACTCATTTCGCGCTATTTGGCCCGCAGTGGCTGACGTAACAACCACTTTGTAGTGCAAGCTGATTAGAACTTTATTCTAACAGCATTTGAAACGAATTTTGAACCACCACAAATAGAGTTGCTAATTTAGCTCGTCTAAGCGCCTTAAGAGATGGCAACCCTACGTTTTACGCACTTTAACAGCAAAGTATACGTATGTAACGTACGTTATTTTGCTGCCCAGTCCAAACTGAATCAAACCCTTCTCTCCTGAACACGCACTTAAATAGGTACACACATAAGATAGTACAATTATTATTTTGTGATCGGAGTCCGAAATATGGAAGAGAATAAATACCACTATGTTTGCCTAAATTTCAAGGAAATTAGTAACATGTGGTCTCTCTATGTTAGACCTAGTAACATTTTTTAGTTCCGTAATACGACAATTGTTTTATACGTAGGTATTATCTACATGTTACTTATGTAGTTCCTTGAAGATTAGGTAAATATACACATAATTATTTCAATCCTATTCCTACTATTATAAGGCCATTTTATTTTATTCTACGGGACTGTTCGCAAGAGATACTGCGACCCTGAAACACAAAGGGCTAAGAAGGAACATGCAAGGTTTTAGTCAGTAAAGATGAGTCTGAAACTCCCTTCCGCTTCGGCCAAAGTGGGAGGGGTCATTTGATGACTTCACATCCGAAAAAAATGAATACATAAAGTAATTTGTAAGTATTTTTATATTTCAATTATTTTAGTAGTAAGTTGTGAGTTCGAACCCAGGCAGGCGCATTACTTTGTGTAATTTATTTGATACCTACTGCTCTCAAAAACGGTGAAGGAAAACATCGCGAGGAAATGTCCAAGAACCAAAAATTCAAAGACATGTGAAATCTACCAAACCGCACTGGGCCCGCGTGGTGGATTATAGCCCATACGCAAAATACGCGCTTTAACGTGGAATTGCGGACACCATGCAGCCCGTTGTTCAATACAACACAATATTTCGGTAGGAAAACAATTTCAATTTAATTTCTTATCTTGAGAATTTGAGATACCTACCTACTGATATCAGAATTGGAACCGCTTCCGTTTTTTGCGCCGGATAGCGGACCGTTTAAGGACCTAAAATTGACCCAAATTGAATGACAAGTCTTACCAGTCCAGTTTCCAGCCTCACCTGAATACAGGTATTCCGGTGAGACTGGAAGCCGAACCCAACATAGTTAAGAAAAGTCAAGACAGATAATGATGACTGCACATTAACTAAGATAGCTCTTCTCATAATTTCCGTCTCCGTTAAGGTTAAATGGAAATGAAAGGTGGTAATAAGTGAAGCCAGTGCTAGCCTAGTGGAAATAGTGGCGACGAATGGGTGGTCTCATGTTCGCACCTGAACAGGCCATTTACTTTGTGTAAATAATTTAATCGCTCCTCCTCTGCTCTCAAAGCAATGAAGTAAAAGTGAACCAGCATGTCATAAGAAGCAGTATTCCCTTCCCTCTCATAGAGAGGAGGCCTATGTTCCAGCAGTGGGAACATTAATAGGCTGATGATGATGCCATAAGATATAAATTCAAAGTCGTGACATGGCGTGACATCGACCAGCCCTCATTGGGCCCGCGTGGTGGATTAGAACTCAAAGAGGGGAGACCTGTGAGTGAGTGAGTCCCAGGAGTGGAAACATTGACGAACTGCGCAAGTGCTCCAGCACCACGGCCCAAGGTAGTCGAAGAACACCGTGTGGTGTTAGTCAGTATGAGTATGACAGACCCCTTCGTCTATCCCTGTCCCATAAATATCCCAGGGCAGAGGACATCCATTCAAATTACCACACAAAAAAAGTAGAGTAAAATAACGGCTGATCGTCATACATAAAGTGTGTAAAAAACCTCTTAACGAAATTGAAAGGCACTTGTTCTCCCCGTCATTGCGATATTTTTTTTGTTCCACACCATACCTGGAAACCTTCTAGTTACGGAGATATTGGGGGTCAAAATTTTAACTTTAAAATGCAAGTTTTTATTGTATTTTTTTATTTTATTTTAAACACCACTACGACCCCCGTACTATTCAATCCATCCAGCACAAGGTTTTGAGTTCGTTACATCGAGTTCTATCACAAAACAAAATTTTTCACCCCAAAAAAGAAGTTGCTTCCCAGCAATAATTTTTGCGTAAAGTTACTTAGTTTGATGTACAGAATACTTGGTTGGCGGCTTCGTGATGAGGTGGTTTGGTGGTTTACACCCTGTATAGGTACTTGGAAACCATGCCATAGTCATTAGTCATACGCGGAAAGTTCGCACAGGAATACCAAGTCATAGGAAATATTTTGCAAGTCTGCAACTTGCCATATCAGGTCACAAGAAATTTACCCTTACTTACGGCCGAATACTGAAACGTCACTCAAAATTTAAGTAACACTTATATTTAACAGATACTCAAAAATGACGTTTGACCATACAAAATGTTAAGTTTAGGAGCTTCTCAAATGTTAAGCAGCTCTTACATTTTGAGTGACGTTTCAGTATTCGGGGGTTAGGTAGCTACGTCATCATCCGTCAGAGGAATTCATGATATCCCTCGAGCTTAACTGCCTACCTATTGTTTATTTACTAAAAGACGTATGTCTACACATACGTCATCATAAGGGAAAATACTGTCTATTTAATACTACGCGGCAGTAACTGCATCCAGGGAATTTGTACATACTCGTACCTACGTTACCTATTGTAAAACCCGTTAGATTGTAATCTAAGCGAGATTGTAACCTCTCAACAGATTGTCAATCGGACATCTATACTAATATTATAAAGCAGAAGAGTTTGTTTGTTTGTTTGGTTGAACGCGCTAATCTCCGGAACTACTGGCTCGAATTGAAAAATTCTTTTTGCGTTGGATAGTCCATGTATCGAGGAAGGCTATATAACATCACGCTATGACCAATAGGAGCGGAGCAGCAATAAGAAATGTTGCAAGCGGGAACAAAGCAGTTTAAACTTCCGTTGAGTAGGCGATGCGTTGCGATATCAAAACTTCACGCGAATGAAGTCGCGGGCAAAAGCTATGAGGCTATAATTTATCTTGGAAACTTGAACACCTGATGCAGGACCGCAACAGACCAGCTAAATTATAAGAGATACAAAAATGCCACCATAGCAAAAATTGTTCTACATGATGAGCATTTTCTGCTGAGAGTATAAGTTTGAAGATCTGGAACATCTGATGTGGAACTCCAAGAGCCCAGCTACACCATAACACATATAGGAATGACGTCTTAGCAAAAGTTGTTCAATTTTATGAGGACTCTCTGTTGGTTTATAAAAATCGAAGATCTAGAACACCTGTTGTGGAACTCCAAGAGCCCAGCTACACCATAACACATATATAAATGACGTCTTAGCAAAAGTTGTTCAATCTGATGAGCACTCTCTGTTGACTTATAAAAATCGAAGATCTCGGACACCTGTTGTAGAATTAATTTCCTTTTCCAGTTACCTTCGTGACTCGGTAGCCTACCCGGAAACGCAGGGGAGCAGTTACTTAGATTTCAATTGATCAGGTATCTTCACAACAAAACTATAACCATGCCTAGAAAGAGGTCAAATCTTTCCCAATGTTCCAAAGGAGCTAAAAGATGGAGGATCATAAGATCCCAAGAATCTATCGAAGAGCGTCAGGAGAGACTTGATGCTGTTCGAGAACATCAGGCTGCAACTTGCTCCGTGGAAACCTCTTCGGATCGCGAAGCACGCCTGCGTTCTCAGCGTATTTCTACATCCAGGTCTCTAGAGACCAGTGAAGAATAGATGCGCGACTGACCGCTAATCGTGAACATCATGCATTGTCTTGCGAGTCGGAGCCGTTCACGGATAGAGAATTGCGCTTGAGTTTCAAGCGTATCTACGCATCGACTACTAGATCTCTAGAGACAAGTAGGGAACGTGACGCGCGACTGACCGCTGATCGTGAACGTCACGCATTGTCTCGCGAGTCGGAGACGTTCACGGATAGAGAATTGCGCTTGAGTTCTCAGCGTATCTACGCATAGCTTCTTCTAGGTCTTTAGAGACAAGTGCGGAACGTGATGCGCGACTGTCCGCTGATCGTGAGCGAATCCGAAATGTTTACCGATACAGAATCAGGCTTGAGTTTTCAGCGTATTCGCACATCTACTAACAGGTCTTTTGAAACGAGTGATGAACGTGATGCGTGATGCGCGATGCACGTTCATTGAACGAACGTTTGAATTCTGATCGACGTCGACATTCTCTGAACAGAATGTCGATATCATCTGAAAAATCGGATGTGTCTCAAGATATAGCCGTAGGGCATGGCGACCTGCCGTGTCGACGGCGCGTTCGTGTTCCACGTGCGCCTCAAGAGATGTCAGCATAAAGGGAGGGGCCCGCAAAGGTCGAAGCCTGCCGGGGCTGCGGGACTGTTCGAAAGAGATACCGTGGCCCTGGAACGTAAAGGGCGAGGAAGGAACATGGATGGGTTTTAGTCAGTAAAAATCTGACACTCCCTCCCGCTCCGCCCAGAGTTGGAGAAGTTATTTGATTATTTCCCAACCGAAAAAAAGGGCATGGCGACCTTCCTTGGGTTGATAAGGCACGGAGTGCATTTACGTCTCCTATGATTGAATACGCCACATATTCCGCCATCGGAGGTATGGCTAAAAATTGTACTTTTTGTGAAGCTGTTAAATGGCAAAAAGAAACAAATGGTATGTGTTGCTCAGGTGGGAAAGATCCGTTATTTTCCCGTCCCCGGGTTCTTAGAATTCGACATCAGACGTTTCAGATCTTCGACGACACCGTTGTCGCTGGCATAAGCAACAGGATCCGCGTACGAAGTCGCGGGCAGAAGCTAGTACCGCTTATAATTTAACTCATTATTTTTTGGTAGATTATAATGTATCGAAGTGAAATTGTGAAATGTATGCGATGAAACTCGCTTCGTGCGCTGTGGAGGGGGAAGGGCGGGGGGGGGGGGTCCACCTTGCGCTCTGGTACTACTGCCATGACAAGGTAATGCACCATTCCTGGGAAAAACAGATTAATGTAACCTCCTCAAAACACTTTATTTTCGCCTTTTTTTTTGGATGGGAAATCATCAAATGACTAACTCGGAGCGGGAGGGAGTGTCAGACTTTTACTGACTAAAACCCATCCATGTTCCTTCCTCGGCCTTTATGGTCCGGGGTCACGTTATCTCTTTCGAACAGTCCTGCAGCCCACTTTGTATTCGCCTAAAAAGCGTAGTCGACTGTATTATGGTATGTGGTGAGGTTCGTAAGGTTCAATTTCTAGGACACGCTTCCGCACGATGTTTTAAGTAAGAACTGTAAGTATTATTTACCTTTAAACCCTTTTCCTTATTTGTATTTTGTTAATTATGTGTACAATATAATCGTCTAGACCTAGAGGGACACAAATGTTATCTTTTTTTTTCACTACCTGTTTTCTTCTATAATAGTTTGTTTTACGAATAAAGGAAATAAGCAATGAACACACAGCAAACGTACTATAGGAAACTTGGAAAATTAAGGTAAATGGTAAGTAAGGAATTAGTATTCATTCATTTTGGCTTATCACATTTTATTTGTAGATCCGTGGTCCTACCGTAAGCGGAAACTACAGTATGCATAAATGTACTGAATAATATAGTTGTTGTAATGCACTGTCTGAGAGTTTGGTATACTGCCAACTGCCAAGAAATTAACATATTTACGCTACTGTAGGCAGGTATTTCTGATAACTTTTATTGACCCGCCATTCGACTTAACGAAAGGTCAGCACACTCCTGTGGTCCTGCCTAACCCTTCAGGGTACCCACAGCTGTAATGTAATGATATGTTATATTTCGGAGCGTAGTATTAATCTCATTTGTGGCCAATAATAGGATACAATGAGGTATGCGTCACAGGTCACAGTGACACGGTCGTCATTACATGTCACAGTCACTATGATCTTGCCTTACCTATATGAGAATAACAGAAGTAGGTTGACCCCGAATCCCGCTCTGGGTGGAATGGCAGGAGTGTCAGGCTTGTACTGACTAAAACCCACCCATGTTCCTTCTTACCCTTTGTGTTCCAGGGTCGCGCTTTTTTTCGAACAGCCCGCAGCCCGGACAGGCATCGGCCCTTGCGGAACTCTTCCATTTTGCTGACATCTTTTTGACACGCGCGTGGAACACTCGCGAGCCGTCGTCGACTCGGCTGCAACTACCCCGTTACAGCCATTACAACGAGGCTAAGAACAATTTATTATAATTATGATATCTTCCTCAGATTTAATTTCTTTTCTTCCCTTTTGTAATGCGCCTCAAAACACTTTGCTCAATCGGCAATTTTATCTTCGTTTCTTCTGTAATAGAAGTTACGAAGTCATTAAAATTTGTCTGACTGAGAATTTCGTTCTCCGCGTATTTTGCTGTCAAGGCTCTGTTGATAAAAAAATCACGGTATGACGAGTCATAAACCCGGCTGAGCGAGAGAAGAAGTTCCCTGCAAGTAGTTTAATACATTCACGAGTACGAATATTATCGACCAAACCCGATTTACAACGAATACAAACAGTGGCAAGTGGCTCATCAATAAAAGTCTTCGACTGTACCTGTCGATTTGCAGGGAACGTCTATGTAGTACTACTACAATTTGTCAAATTTCTTTATTAGATTTGAAACTTTGTCGCTAAAACATTAAGTTCAACAAGATTGATTGGGATAACAGTTTCGGGTAGCTTTATGTTGCTGTCGTCTGGCCATCAAGAACTTCTCAGCCCGCAGTCTGACTTCGTGTCCAGTTTAGCGAGTCCTTCATTGCGCACGGAATCTTTGCGAATTGCAATTGTTTTGCTCTCTGTTATCACAATGTTTTTAATCACTTACTGATTGATCTCTTTTCGCTTCTTTATTTGACAAGCGGCCAGGACTTTTCCATGCTTTTTTATGAAGATGTAAAACTATGTAAAAGAGAATGGTTTCCGGTGGGGCCTAGATAAGTAACATAATTAAAGTGAAATGCTTTTCACTAACAATAAGGAACTCATCATCATCATCAGCCTATTAATGTTCCCACTGCTGGGACCATCAGACCTCCTCTCTAGACTGTAGTACCAGTGCAGATTGGTAGATGTTATAAAGTCTTCGAATTTGTTGGTTCTAGAATATGCCGGTTTCCTAACGATGTTTTCCTTCACCATTTTGAGAGCAATGGTGATGAAATAAATTACACAAAGTAAAGGTTCGAGGGCCACGACTTACTGACTGACTTGCTCTACTCGTATAAGCAATTTTGAATTTTTGAATGAAAAAAACTACCTACGTTTAAATATTACTTGTGTTTTATTGTACATTTACTGTAGTGTCTCCTAGTGTTCGTTCAAACGGGCATAAGTGATAGAGGTGAGTGCCTTTCCTATTCTCCTCAAACACATTTCCTAGAGCACAGATAATATAATACTCCTAAAGGCTGACCGACGATCTAACGCAAGCATAGCGTTTACGCTCAACGCTGTCCGCTCCGCTCGCTAACGAACCTCAGCCTTGCCGATTCGTTTAGTATATAAACATAAAAGTTCCTTCCTTGGTATTATTCAGTCCATGTTACTTGCTGTAATTACCTAATTACTGGCAACATTGTAATTATTTCACAGTATCAAGTTAGGCCCTACCTAAACTGTTTTCTTTTTTCAAAAGTTTGCACCGACATTTTTCGTAAAATGTCGAAAGTTGTATTGTTTTTGACAGTCGTGTCTCTCACAGTGGATTCTTACTATTGCTGGATTACTGACATTAACACTAGGATGTTGAGTCAAGGCCCAATCGACTACAACGAATTGCGTCCCAACGATGAAGTTGACAACGATACGCCGGCTGGCGATAATCGACTCAATTTAATATTTCCCGGTGAGTGTTTTTATATTCCTCTAAACTGCCTCTTTAGATTAGTTACTAGTAGCGAAAAGCCAGGGTTACCAATTCGAAATTTAAAAATTGCTTCATAAGCCAGATATTTACAGAAACTTACTTTTACCGTATCGTTAAATTTTATTTAGTTTTTGCCGTTTGGACGGGCAACATAAATCCGGACAAATGGTAACCCTATTTTCAAACCTATGCAGAAATTAATCATTTGGAAACTATAGCTGCCCGAAGTCTGAATTTGTGCTCTCTCTCGGATGGTTTGCATGTTTAAGAGATAGCTTGGTACGAGCCACTTGAAGTTTCAGTTTTAGGACAATCCGGATCCGACAGATAATGTACTGAAGTAACTTTTGAGTCCGATGCCCGCAGCCAGCCGCAATCAGAGGACCTATACGAACGCGCGGTATAAACGAAACATAAATAACTGGATTTTAAAATTAAATACAGGGTGTAAACAACCTCATCGCAAAGCCGTCAACCAAGCATTCTGTACAACAAACTAAGTACCTAACTTTATGCAAAAAATAGTGCTGGAAAACGAAATTTTGTTGGGGTGAAAAATCATGTATTGTGGTAGAACTCAATGTAACGCACTCAAAACATTGTGCGGATGGATTGAATAAGTACGGTGGTCGTGGAGGTGTTTAATGTAAAAATCTTTCAATAAATACCTTGTACTTATTTAAAAAAATACTTACTTGTCAAAAAGTTGAAACTTTGACGTTTCTCCGTAACTAGGTTTCCAGGGGCTTAATTCTGCTATTTTAATAAATTCGTCACTCCAACACGATTCCATTCTCATCCCATTGTCATTTTGCTTAAAGTTCGTAATCTGCTAAATTCACAATGGTCGGTCAATGGTCTCGTAATAAAATTGTGTTTTAATGGCATTGTCGTATTGTCATTATTATAAAACCCTTAGTACAAATGGTTTTCGAAATCTACTACTAAATGCGAACAATTAAGTATTCATGCCAGATTGTATGTAAGAGATTAATATTCTATGACATTTCTTTCAATGGAGTGTCAGTGGTTGTTCATTGAGAAGTCATAATGGCGCCATTATGATAGTAGAATTAACAAACTTGTCAAAACTTGACAGAACTTGATCATTATGAAATCAATGATCGAATACTCTGACACTATTGTAATAGCAGAATCGAGGCCCAGGTATGGTGTACAACAGAAAAATAATCCAATGACGTGGAGAACAAGTGCCTTCCTTAGAGGTTTTTTTACACAATTTATATCCGTTTCACATAATGTTATAACGTTTTCATTTTTTTTTTGGTATGCATTCCAATGGATGTTACTGAATTTGCTTGCTGCAAACAATAAAATTTAAGTCACATTGTGATATTTTCGATTCAAAAATCGACGTGTTATGTTAGTATTAAACAACTTTAAGGGACACGGTCGAAGCACCGAAAGTAGTTCAAATCACCCGTGACGGTTCGTCATTCATAAAGTACTTATTTACTTAATATTTTTTTGTGCGCATCCGGAACGAACAAAATTTAGTTCTTCTAAAACAAGGAAGTACGAACAAATAATCGATGAATCGTAACCTAGTTAATTAAAGAATACAATTACAATGCTTTAACAAAGGTAGTACTTTGCAGTAACATAAATAAGTAACGAGTCTCTTAGTAGATTTTATTTCCTGATTATTTGCTGAACAGTTGTTAAATAGTGTCGGTGTTTCGCATTTGTAGATCATTGTCAGTCATTACTGGAAGTCAGTAGCCTGAAAGTTTGACAACCAGTGTTACCAAGGGGACGTATCGTATTACCCAGTACTAACTGGGTTGTGGAGGACAGATAGGCAGTCGCTCCATGTAAAATACTGGTATTCAGCTGCATCGGCTTGGACTGGAAGCCGAATCCTAGCTAGGCAGGTGGTGATTACTTATTAAATAGTAGCTATAATAATGTGTAATTATTTGAGTTATCATTACCAAACTATATCACCAAAATACTCACTAGTATAAATAAAAATACTTTGACAGTTTAATTTGGATAAGATAGATTAAGAATTTATTCATAGCAGTATTCGTAATCTGTGTTTGTTCAGATGTATTGCATGAACGCTGACCTAACAAAAGGAAGGAAGTACGAGTAACTATGTACGTAAAGATCGTAGCAGGTAACGTTTAGTAGTTTCTTAGTATCTGGTCTTAAAAGACAATTTATAAAAAAAATACTGTGTCTGTGGTGACCATTTTAAAAATTGTAGCGTAGGTATTTTTCATAATTCATAATAATACCCTATTATTATTATTTATTATCTGATGGCCGCTTTCAGACCCCCTTTTTACCAACATAGGGAAAATGCGTTTTTGGAAAATTATATTCTTTGATTTCGTTAATTTTTTTTTGTACTATAATATTAAGAACAAAAGTCTTAATAATTAATTACGATCTAGCCTAAAAGACTAATAAGCAATTTAACTCTAACTTAATATGTTACGTGATAGAATATGTTAAAACTAAGAATAGTGTTCATTTGCACTTTTACACAAGTCCGTAGCACTTTCTTAGAGTCTAATATAATTTATAAAACACTATGTTCATGTGTTATATGGTGGTGATGATGAGGTTTCTATCAAGTTAACGTTGTGCTGAAGATATTATCAGTGAATGGATTGTAACTTTGATAGCTCATATCTCGAAAACGTGACACTTTAGAACAATTTGCCTCATTCAAAACTTGTTTGTATTGATACCAGCTATTGATTAATGTAGGGTCTTATGCGTAGCCACTACTTAAAAAAAAAAAACAAAATGGCGGAAGAAAATCGTAGGGTCTTATGCGTAGCCGCTACTTAAAAAAAAAACAAAATGGCGGAAGAAAATCTGGCCATGCTTCATACAAAAATGTTCCAAGCCCTTTGACAGATTTAATGTTTTATGTGCTGGCGTCTGTGCATTTGTCTTTCTTCTTTCTTTTTTTATCGCCCGTTTAGTGCTTAACCTAGTGTACTTAGGTTTGTTGCTTAGCTTTACATGCCGTTGAGAAATTATCTCTCAGGCATGCTGGTTTGCTGCGGGACTGTTCGAAAGAGTTACCGTGACCCCGGAACATAAAGGGCGGGGAAGGAACATGGATGAGTTTTAGGCAGTAAAAGTCTGACACTCCATCTCGCTCCGCCCAGAATGGACGGAGTCATTTGATGATTTCCGATACGAAAAAAAGGGTGGTTTCCTCAGGATATTTTCATTTATCTTTGAAATACCACTATTTTATTTTATTTGTATTGTTAAAACTAGGTTACGCGTTCTCGTCATTATTGTGATTGACGTGAAAACTTGTTTACTAAAACGTTTATTTTATGTTTACCAAATAAGATAAAGAGTAGGTAGTACAATGTAAGTAATCAGTGTTAAGGTTTTTCTAGGAGGTACCTACTTGAATAGGTACATTTCCCTATTGTGGTTAAGAGGGCTATTACTATTTTTCTTTTACTTATATTTGAGTGTTTGAAGAGTTTAACACTCACATACAAGAAAAAAATTGAGGTCTTCGAACCAGATTGCACGAAGTGTTATTGAGTTTTTCGACTAGAAATTTCTCAAAGCAGCCCGGAATTCTGTCCCGTTATTTGTGGACATCTTACCTGAGACAAAAGGCATGATAATATGTTGGTGCATACAAAAACTAAACCCCTTTGCCATTGGATTTTCCTTAGATACAAGAAGTATGTAAGGAGGTATCGTTCTCTCCTCGTACATATTAAATCATATTTTAAATAGGCGTGAAAAAATTACAAATCTATATAGTCAGTCAGTTAGAGTATTGGAAAATAATGGACACGTACTGACGGACTAATTAGATTTTTTTTTGACGTCTACCCTATTATTGGTGTCATATTTTAATTCCCAAAAACGTCAGTCAGTTTTCAGAATAAGGAACTAAAAGGAATTGCTTTATGTCGTTCTACGTGGTAACCATTTAAGGGTCAGTTTCCCTTCCACCTTGTATGTTATGATTCATCTACCACTGATAAAAGCCACAAGTTCTTACTCATTGGGTACATTCCTCATTTTCCTGCCCTTGTACCATTATATTTGGAGTCGGTACAACACGTTTTCCTCTTCCATTCTCCCCTGTCAGACGTCACGGCATAATTTACTCCTTTCTCTTTCATATTATTCGTCACACTATCCATCCATCTTTTCTTTGGCCTTTTTCTCTCCCGCCATCCATCAACATTTATGTCCATCACACTTTTAGTCGATATGCGTTTCTACTCATTAATATTCCCACATCCCAGTGGGACATAGACCTCCTCTTTGTCTCACGACCCGCGTTGAATCAGTTAATATCACAAATGTATTCGTTTTTTTACCTATTAAATCGTTTATCGTTAATTGAATGTTAATTAAACGAATGGTTTTATTGTTTTGTCCTTCTTCTAAATCTGGTTTATTATATAGCTATTTGTAATTTATTATATCTGTAAAAATTAACTTCAATGCTTTATCTTTAAAGTCAATGCCCTACATTTTATTCATAATGTCTACGTTTTTATCATTACATTGCATTGTTACTCGTAGATAGCATCGTATATTTTATTTATCTAAACATCTACACTAACAAATTGAATTAAAATGTCTGTTTTCAATGTTAAAATAATAGGAGTAGCTTTTTGCTGGACGCACATGAAAGTATTTCCGGTACTTGTTTTAACATCAGGAATCGGATTTGTTCCCTGTTGTTGGCAATAGGCTGGCCCCCAATAAATGGGACACAAAAGAACATTACCGTTGAAATGTAGGTATACCTACTATTAGTTACACCTCTGCTTAACCCATTGGGAATTACAGGAGTGATGTTGTTTCTGACAAAAAAAATGTCAATTCCAGGAACAAAATGGTGCGGAGCTGGTAACGTGGCAGACAGCTATGATGACCTAGGAGAAGAGGCGGAGGCGGATACATGCTGCCGGGAACATGACCACTGTCCTGACTTGATCGAAGGCGGGGGCACCAAGTACAACCTAACCAACCATGCTTTTTATACAAGGTATTATCAAAGACATGTTGCTGTTTGACACAAACTGTTGAAGTCCCACGCTGGGCGCCATTTCATTGGTAATTGCTGATATCTGACGCTTCACTCGAGTGACTGTTCATTTTTGTGATTAATATACATTATAGGTCCACCTACACTTTTAATTTGTTTTTCGATCATTATGTGAAAGATGACCACTGCCGTAATCCAGTATTTGTGGATGGCTTCACTTGTATTTTTTTTTTAACTATTGATTCTATTTTGTGTTTTCACTTCGAGTGAATAATGCCGACTGAAATGCAAAAATGATCAAAAAGTGAAGCGTCTGACATAAAGACGTAAGTCCCACCCTGGGCGCCATTTTATTTGTAGAGTCCCAAGCTGGGCGCCAACATTAAATATTTGTAGGAAGTTCATGTTGGACGCCAATATTTTTAAACGAAACCAAAAATGTGTTTTATTTTGAGTAATGACTGTCTGTAGGTTTGTTATACCTTGTCTAGCAATATTCACAGCGTAAATCAGTTAGCAGCGTTGAGGCTTGACATGCTTTTTTGTAATAGTAAAGATAAATAAATAAATAATGTTGCATGTTAGCAACATTACTTATTTATTTTTTTCAGGAAAAGATTCATTAACTAACACTGTTATTTCAGATTGAATTGCTCTTGCGATGACAAATTCCTCGAATGCCTGAGGGCGGCGAACACAAAGACGGCGAGGTACATAGGAAAAATATACTTCGATACGTTGCAAACAAAATGTTTTAGAGAAGACTATCCCGTCGAAGGGTGTGTGAAGAAAGGAGGGTATGTACAATTCTTTTTTTAAATTCACGTGTTTAGTTGGTCTAATGGTCGCGAACACAACTTCTGCTTTGCTACTTTTGCTTTCGTCTTCTTTCTTCCTGGGTTCGATTCCCAAGTCAGGTAAAGAGTTATTGGGTCTTTCCATAAGGAATTTCTCAATAGCAGCCACGGAGTCCGGATTTGTGCTCGGTTGTTGCAATAGGAAGAAAAAAATCAACTGTTCAGTACATTAGGCGAACTTGTACTGAACAGCTGATTTTTAATCGAGTTTTCAGTTTTGATCCCATAGTAAAAGTTGTTTGTTATCGTGAGCACAATCACGTGTTTAAGTATCGTACACTAATATTACCAGTCACCATATATGTCGGTAGGTAATTCAAAAGTCGTATCGAAATAAGCCATCATTTCTTCTATTTATTAATAATCTTTAAATATTTATTCGTTTTATCACTCATCATTCATGTGTATTTATTCAGATGGTTCAAAACAAAGTGTGTGGAATATTCCTACAACACCACCGGCGACCGGGTCTACCAATGGTTTGATGTGCCAGACTTCTGAAGAAGATTCAAGTCTAGTCGATAATAAATTAAGTCAAAGAGGTTATTTAAGTTGTTGGTAGCTTTCAACGGGTATTGTAAACATGATTCATATGTTTTCCAAAGAGGGGAACATTAAGATTAGCTTTAAAAATAAAAGGTTTTTGCTTCCTAAACCTGCATTTGTCTGTATTCAATTAAGACACTCATAAGGTAGATTCATCAGGGTAGCCCGCGAAATTCAATTTTTTCTTACGTTTTTTGCAAATTGCAGGTTAGCGTCAAATTGTTGTTGATGAAAATATGATTCGTGCAAGGAACACGTATTTATAGTTACAGATTTCTATTCATTAAAATCATCACTACAACCCCCTAAGCTCACTTAACCTCATTTAATGTGTTTTAAAGGAAATGATTATTCAAATCATATTTTTGTCAACATAATCCTGCAAACTGCAAAAAAAAAAATTAGGAAATTTGAATATCGCACAAGAATGACGTAATGGGCTATTAGCAAAAGGATGGAGTACCTAGCTGAAGCAGGGCAAGGGCCCTGTTGTTTTGTTGCAAAGAACAAGAAAATATTTGAACAAAATTATAATCTGATACTTTGACGACGATATTCATTTAAAAAGGTTTATATACCTATCTTTAGGGTTCAAAATAAATCAGGAAATTGATATTTAAAATTGTGTAACCTGATATTTCCCCAAACAGTTTCCTTGTTTTATCTTGTACCTTCACTATTGTTGTGAACAAATACCAACTATAGATAAAACCTATGTAAATAGTTATGAGGATATTAGAGAATTAATTTTATCATCTTTCAGGATTAACATTTTTATTATATTTAATCATCTACGCCTTATCTGTGAAGTTTACTTACGCTTAACTGTTTGTTTTGCCATAGACTCTCATAACAGCTACGATATAAACCTTACTTGTTTGTGGTTAAGTATTATAGAAATACAATAAATAAAGAAGCGGCATTCGTATTATTTATTTCTTCCAGCATATTTCATTGGTACATTGTTAGAGATTTTGCCATAATTCATTAGTATATAAGTAATATACAACTCTTTATATTAAATTATGCACACATGAATGCACGATTAATATACATAATTTATATTATCTCATAGGTATAAATAACCATACATTTAGTTACACATGTGATAAAAGATATGAATACAGATTTATAACAATATATAAACAAGTGAACAACTTCGAACCGTGTCGGAAACAACACTAGAATATTCTTTATTAATGATAGAAAAACTTCAAATACGGGTTATATATAATTTAATGTAGATATGTAGCAGTGCTTAGCTAAAACATTGGAACGCGGGCGCACGCATGATTATGTACAACCAGATAATATACATACATAGTTATACATCGTAGTGGGCTATATACTGTGGGGTTATATACTTTACGAGTGATTAACACTAGGAATCGCAAGCTAATTCTGGATTTATACGTGAAAAGGTTGAAATACACGAGAGCGAGAACTTTGTTGGATAGATACGAAGCAATATAAAGGACTTAAAGAGAATCCCTTGTACGAAGTGAGCAATCTCCAAGTAGCCTACGTCCAAGCGACCTTACCGATCAATATGTACAACAACAACTTTAGAACATTTATAAATTATTTAGATCCTTCAACGTTATGTAGTGCGTCCTCGCAGGTATCTACGATATAGGTTAGGTCGTTGGTTTCATCAATTATTCAATATAATATTAGTTATTCAAAAGTATGAAACATCCATGGTTTCAATTAATATTTTCTTTATCTAACAACATTGTGTCGCAATGAAGTATATTAATTTTAACGAATTCGATATATTTTCTAAAAGTAATAATATTTCATGCAAGCAGTCTTGTGTCAGCTGGAAACGACGCTAACATTTCATTGTTATATCATTTTTCCACGCCAACAGATTTTACATTAAGAATTAATTCACATTCTATTATTGTTTTATTAAAAACTCCATATCAAAATTGTATGAAATTCTCTGGAATGAAATAAGCAAAGGTTAACTGAGAAACCAAACTGTTCGTAAAGAAAACACGGGTCTTGATCACTTTATGTTTTGATTAAACAATAAAATTAATTTCTTAAAAACCTTTGCTCATCTGCTTAATGAAGAAGCTGGCGAATAGAATGCTTTGACAAAATATACATTTACATTATAGATGAGATAAGTGGGTAGTTCAACAAATGTTCAGAGACTTCAAGTGATAAATGACGCAGTACTGTTTAGTAAGTAGGTATTATATTAAGAATGATTAAGATGGTATCACGTCTACTATCACAGAATATTATTATTTCGAGAATAATCAAAGAACCAGCATATAAATTTAATGCGTTTACACAAAATTTTCTTATTTATAATATCTTTACTATGTAAGTATATTGAGTTACAGCAGTTTGATATTACAAACGGGTATTTGCAAATCTCAGTAGGCACCTATACTTACATTTTCCCAAGATTTACGTGTAATCAACTGTCGTATAGTATTGTAATATAAGTTATTTAACTTAATGAACAGGATTTTAGATTAATGTTATGTAATTTTTTACATAGGGGAACGACTTATCTATATAGATGACTTGATGATGTTTTCAACTGTGGTACGGTAACCGAACTTCGATTTCACAATGTAATATTCTGATCATGAATGGACATATTTGGAATAGTTAAAGTTTCGTTTATAGAACTTCATTAACAGATAGTTTTGATTCAATTTTTGGTCAATGGGACGGTCGCAGTAGCATACTGGTGCTTGCAATATTGCTCGAGTTATTGAATTTTATTTAATGTACATTTGTATTGTTAACATTTATAATAATGGATTAGTTCTTACATTGAAATATGGTGAAATAAACATTTAAGTTTCAACTACTCATTTAGGATACATTCAGGTAACACAGCTAGCGATCAAAAACGTAACGTAGAAAATCACAACAATTCTATGCCAAAGGATCGTGTAGTAATAACTAGGTATATAATAACTTTACGAACTGTTCCTACACATAATAAATAATGCAGATCCAATAATGTGTAAACAATTCACTCGATATCATACTCTAACCTAACAGGTGGGCCCGTGGGCCCGTGGGCTCGGGCCCAAGATATAGAAAGCATCGGAATACACGACAAGCCGGGTGTTCGGGTGTTACAACTCCAACCGTGGATGCTATAAGACAGCACTAATACTCGAATATTCACTAGACTGTGCGTTTATTGAAATTTTACTATGTACAACATCTCCTAAGTGCGGTACCCAAGTACCGGCGCGTCGAGCGGCCTACCATAGAATAGTTTCTACAACCGAGCCGAGTGCCACGGCCAGCCGCAGCAGCATCAGACGACCCACAGCAGCCACGAGCCCGCGCCCGCGCGCCCGCCCCACCGACATTATTTGCCGCCGAGGCCGAACTTCATGAAGATGAGCTCTTTGCCCTTGCTGAGGATGTCGCCGCCGGGGGCGGTCATCTCGGAGAACTTCTGCATAAGGTTGGGCTGCTGCGCCGGCGTGGAGACGGAGGGCGGCTGCACACCCGGCGCAGGCACGACGGCGGGGCCAGCGCGGCGCGCGGGCGAGGCGGGTGCAGGCGGGCCCGGCGCGGGCGCGGCGGGCGCGGTGCCCGGCGACTGCGCCGTGGGGGTCCCGGCGTTACCAGCGCTCGTGCGCGCGATCGTGCTCGCCGCCTGCCCGCTCGCCGCGCCTCTCCCCCTCGCCTGTTCGCCAAACTCATATCACACACTGCACTGTTAGCTACATTTACCATCTTATCTGTTTACGGAACGTTTCAGATTAAATTTGCATTCTCATCACGTCTTTGCAGAGTTCAAATGATTTCCGAAACAATATCCAAAACAGATAAAATAGTCAGGTAATTCAGATTCATATTCAATTAGCGTGTATTAATGCAACAAGCAATTAATCGTTAATATGACTGGGACAGGTGTCTAGCTTTCTCAGAGATCTTGTCAAAACTCTGATAGATTATTCAAGTTACTTATTGGAAGAGATAGATATTATAATTAGAATATTAGGTCTCATTATGCGTGTCTTAAAATATTTACATTTACTTAGGTAAATAAAATACACTTACATCAATACCTAAGTCACTCTGTGTATCATGCTATACAATATTGAGACAAAACATTATTATTTACAAAAATATCCATAGTACACACATCAATATAGTATAAAAATGTGCAATAAAAAAACATGCATTGCCATAAACAAAGCAGGTGGCATTTTAAAAAGAAAATGGCTGACAAGTTCGGTCAACCGGGGTCACAATATTTTATATATTTTTGGAAGAAAATTATCATCAGGGTTGTAAAATATAGAAGCTCAGATTCGTTAGGGTAGATCAATTCATTCAATGCATTCGTCATGCTTCGGTAAACTACAACAGAAAGCTTGAATAAGAACAAACTATTCGATTACGAGATGATGCACAAGAGTCGTCATATAAACGTCAAAGAGGTTGCTATAGTAACGTGACGTCATCACCTACGCAATCGTTTAGCAAAGGACCACATTCACAGGCCTCAGAGATTGTAGTAACATGGTGAATGGGTATGGTATCTGATGTGAGTGAAGTACGCCAGTGTATGTTCTGTTCTAGTCTCTGTATGATCTGGTCCAGTATGCGATGACAGCTAATGATGTGTAAACAATATAAGAGAATCATGACCGTCAGTCCACTATGTTTGCGGACGAGTGACCGAGGCGGCCACGTACCAGATGCCCTCTGTACACTGAGCGTAGTAATTAAACGCAAGGTAAATATAGATAAAGAAATAAATGAAGAAAAGGAAAAAGTGAAAATAATATCTAAAGATAATGAAGTGACAGTCGAACAAAAAACGTCTAGTATCGTTGCATAGTATATTTGAAAGTATTCTTGTGGGTCGATTACAAACGGTATTTTTACCTGAGAATTCGCCTGTTCTGGATTACTGGCGCATGTGTTGTGGTCTAACATAGAGGAAGGAGGGCAGGCATCTAGCAAACAGACAATACACACAACATATATAGTGACCACAGACAACCACTTGAATCTTGGATCACACCTCACGAACACCCCGTGGGTTCAGAGCGAGATTATGTTGCGTGTATTTGTACGACCAGCCTACCCGCTGTGTGTCTAAATGCCAGGGTATACCGTGTGACAAACAAAACATAATAATAGGATAGAGAGTCGGATAGATGAAAATAAAATAAGGTATCCTCGAGTCTTAACGACGTGGCTTTGAGTAGTGTGGTTTGGTAATAAGGACACACTTGTAATAGCAAGTCTTTGTAAGGAATCAGAACCTCTTCGAACGATGTTTGTGACTGTGTAATCCAAGATAGAGTGTTCATTAGCAAAGTGTACACCAAGAGTCTTTGTGCTCCGTAGATTGCAACCGGACTCGCATTCATACATTCCGTTTTACCATCACTGACACACTTGCTTAAATCCAGGATCGATTGGAAAGGAAATTGTGAGTCTCAATTTCGTAGTCGAAACCAGCACACAATCAACAAGTTTTGAAAGGAATCTTAAAATTCAGAAAGACCAATAAATAATCAAGGAGGCAACGAGGCAAAACGGAATGGAAAAACTAAAACACAAACTCGCTGAGCGAGTCCCGTCGCAATCGCAAGTGTACAGGAAAGATGATAGAGGGTTCCAGAGCGAAATAGCTAGCGTATTTCAGTAGTCACATAGCAAGTCCAAGGTGCAAACATGAAACACTCAAAGCTCTCGGTGAACGGTGAAGACACGCGTCTTCACCGAACTTACCTAAGGGAGGTCGGCTCGGCGATCTCTTACGAAAGCGATTTCATCATGACTACTTTCAGTGTACGGTCTTGAAAGTTAATGTTTTATTAAGACTTCAATTTAAAGTTCGAATGTTTTATTGAAGTGAAACTGACAAGCAGGACGAACAAGTGTCATGTAGTGACGGGTGACTCTAACAGGGTTTTATCTAAAGCGTGTGCATCGCTCTTCTGTCATCGACGAGCCGACCGACCCGGCTTAGTATTAAAATAGGGGCAAGAGCAGCGGTGGCAGCTCAGGGAAAAAAGTGGAGGAGCAGAGGTAGTGGGGGGTGCCGTACCTGCGCGGCGGTGGTGGTTCCGCTGCTGGGCCTGCTGCCCGGCGTGCTGCGCCAGCTGCGCGTGCTGCGGGTGTTGCGCATGCTGCGCGTGCTGCGCATGCTGCGCGTGGTGCGGCACGCCCTCACGCGGCGGCGGCGGCGGGCCCTTGGTGCCGGGGCCGCTGCCAGTCGGCCCGGGCAGAGGCGCGGCGCCGCGGCCTCGCCCCCCGCCGCCACGTCCCGCGCCCTGCCCAGCTGTAGACATGCCCGCGGCCCCTGCACCCAACATCAATGCTCGACATTCCGTACCAAATCTGACTAATCACCCTTCTTTGACTTTATCTAAATTTCCAAGGGTCGAGGAAGAATTCTCACGAAATGAAAATTTGACGACCTTGACGAGGTTTTTCAATTGCAGAGAGTTAATTTGAAGGAGTGGATAGCCTATTTTCATATTTAGTATATTTTTAACTCGAAAGTTAGCAAATCTGAATCTAGTCTAAAATCGTCAGCATAAAACACTAGAAGAATTTCTATCTATCACTACAATTAAGAAACTAGATTATCAAGTTTAACGCACCTTGATTGCTATGCGGTGCGGCGTACTGGTCGTTCGCATCAGCGAGGAAGTTGCTCGGCACAAGACCTCGGACGCCTTCAATCTCAGCCATGTAGAAGCCATCGTCATCCATGTCTCCGTACACGTGGATGATCTGACCCGTTTGGAAGCTCAGCTCAGCCTGGAAAAGTTTCTGAGTGACAAAAAATCAATTGTGAAAGAAATGTTAGAGGTGATAGCAAGATATGGAATAGAAGAAAGTGAAAAGAATATGGAAAAAGATATAATTAGATTTATTGATTGTTTAAGCAAGGGTTCAGACAGTTATGAAAGATAAGATAGGGAGAGATAGAAAGCTATTCAAGACCACAGTTCAATAAAGATGTCAAATAGATCAACAGGAGCGTATGAAGAGTTAAGGGACAAAAATGTCGTATATAGACATACAGATACATAAAACATTTAATGCAATCTTAGGCACTAAGCAGATAGTAGTAGGTTGTTTAAAACATCTAAAGCCATTGATATTAAGAATAGCAGCAATGAAGGTCAACAAGAGTACAGGTTGAAGTTTAAACTGCTGACGTTTAGCGGTATGATACCTGCCAATACCGCACTCCATCAGCCGTGACATAGGTAACAAAGCTGGTCTGACGATAGATCTCTCGCAAGAACATAGCAGCTTTGGACTGATTTAGCTCCAATTAAGCTACAGCTGCCACTGCTTTATTAAGTACTTAAAAGACGTTCTTTTTATGAGTAACACCCACTGTTGTCTGGTCTCATTCAAGACCAAAAGCAAAAACATTAAAGTTACACGTCTTGTAAACACAAAATTGAATTTATCACAAGTGAGGAAGGAAGAAGAAGAGGATACTTACATCAGCGTCCACATTGGGGCTGAGCTCCTGCGGGTCATAATCGTAGAGTGCGACCATGCGTCGTACTGGCTGGTTGGCGTAGGCATCCGCCCAACGGTCTCGCTTAGTCGGCTGGCCCGTGATTTCTTGCTCCGAAACTTCCATGACCATATTATGGGGCACATATCCGCGACGACCCCTGCACTCGCCCCAATAGAAGCCGTCGCCATCTTTGTCGCCCCAAACCTGGAGATTGAGAGAGATTTTATATTTAGGGGTTTGAATAGTTTTTTAAATAGGGACAAAAAAACAGTTTGGCGCAGCTTTGAACAATGAACATGCGTCAGAGTACACTATCCTTGATGATGTATAATTTCCTACACAAGTTTAGAAATCTTTTGATAGGTGTCTAGAGGAACTCACTACGGCTACTATTGCTGCTGATTGTACAATATATTAACATTTTAATTGTCATGTACTTACCCTAGTTATTAGGTACCTATTCTATCGTAGGGATTCGATTTCGTTGGCGGTAAATCAATAGCAACAGATCGCTGATCGTCTATACATGAGCTCTTTACTGAATTGGACTTAATATGGGTACTGCCCTAAGATAATTCGCCACTGACCTTGATAGTGTCTCCTTCACTGAAGGGCAGTTCTTCATCACAACTTTCAGGATTCGGGCTCATGGTTTGTGGGTCATAGTCAAATAGGGCGATGAAGTAGCGGCTTCTCTTGGACTGAGGGTGGGTTTGCGCGTGCCTGGCGCCAGGCTGGGGCCCACGGGGTCCCTGAGTTTGTCCCCCACGTGCGGTGTACTGCATACTGCTGGCTTGTTGGTTTTGTTGGTTCTGCTGGTTCTGTTGGTGCTGCTGTTGTTGCTGTTGTTGTTGTTGCTGTTGCTGCTGCTGCTGCTGTAAGAGGAATTGGTATTTCTGTTAAAACCCTCTTTGAGTAGAAACATTTCATGTTTATTACTTTATTCTTTGAGTAGCCTTAGTTATATAACTCTTTCACTGATTCACCTTGAAACACTTATGTTAATCTCATTGATTATAATAATTCCAGAATAATAGGTATCGCCATAGTTAACCGGTATGCATACCTGCTCGTTGTGATGTCCTGCTTGGTGCGGGTTAGGGGGGCGGCCTCGCTCGTGGTGGTTCCGGGGGGGCGGGTTCTGGTACTGTGCCCCGCTGGGCCCGCCCGCCCCGGGGTACGCCGGGTTACTTTGGAACTGGCCGGCTGGTTGATATTGGGGTTGCTGCGTGCCATGGTAAGCTGGTGTACTCGGGTACGGCTGACCCGAAGGCTGCTGCGACGCTTGCGTTGGTTGGGACGGTTGCTGCTGACGTCCGTACGAACCAACACATTAATAAGGTTAGATTTTCCATAAACAAGCCAACAGCAATCGAACAAGCTCATAGCCATTATCCTCATTGGCGTTGCGTCTCAAAGCGATATAAATATTACCTTCTCCTCGGACGATAAGAAAAACAAGACATTCCGTTGTAGCTCTAGTCAACCCCCATGCACAACGAAAGCTAGCGTGCAGCGTTACACTTGAAACCACATCATTCATAGCAGATATAATCATAAACAGTCGGTTCCAAATGTTCTTGTCACAAGTTTAACAAAACAAAATTTAAATTGAACTTCAACAATAACGGAAAAATCGTATCATTAACCGATGTCCCCTCGTTAACTGAATACCTTATCTGATAACATAAGACATTGAAGTGTGGGAGGTGTGTGAGAGGAGTGAGTGTACGGCATTGATACGCGTCGAAGCCAAGACAGCATGCAGGAACAATAATACAAACACGCGAACATGCTCCAGTGTTGTCTGTATCGAGTGCTCAGTGGCCTAGCTCCTCTGCCTAACTGTCGGACGTCGGGAGGGACGTGCGGGTGTCGTATGACGTGTGGCGGACCGTAGTCGTGTGTGGGCAACATCGAGGACGTACAGTAAGTGAAGATGACAACACAGAACATCGAGAAGTGAAACTCAGAAACTCGTGATCGGGAGATCGTACAGAATTGAGAGAAAGAGAGCATAGTGAATAGTGCTAGCACATGGAGAGCACATCGATGACAGCTAGGAGAGTCCCAGACCTGCGGGCGGCGGCGCGGCGCCTCCTCATCTTCGCTACCCAGCTCCGTCGCGCTCTCTTTAGTGATTTCGATGGCCGGTATCCCCGATTGCTAATACCACATGGTCATTCAATATTTTAGCATATACACAGTTCGTTATAGCGACACAAAATATAGTGAGATAATGATCGTGCTGATATGGGCGATATTGATGACTATGGTGCTCGCAATATTTCGGATGTGATCATTGCTCCATACTTTGTGAGGCATCTTTTCTCTTGAAACGATTAGATTACATTTTAAAGCAAATAGAAGTACACACTATACGGAAAGGTTACTAAGCGGTTTTTAGAAGCTGTTGAAGAGTGAGATATAAAGTTGGTACTTTCATATAATATTAATATATCAGGCGTTAGAGCAAGTGAAGCCTGTACAGGAAAGCTGAAGACAGAAAGATAGAAGTTCACTGCCGTGTTAGCGATCGGCTTTTATTTTACATGATTCAATCCTAGCTTGAAAACGCACGATTGTTTTGTTTCCACGGTTCGTATACATGGACGATGTGTTAATGTTTATGAGTGATGTCTTCATGTTTATGAGTCGTGAACTGTTATGAAAAATCGTCTAATAACTTTACCACTCCTAAGTAATACATTAAGTGGTTTTCTTTTATAGCAGTATCACACAAGAACCCTTTCTATGTAAGCTATAGTTTAATTGTAATATTATACTATCTATGTATCTTTAAAATCGTACAACTGCTAAACAGAAGTTTGATTCCAAAAACCTAGTATTCTTTATATAAATATATATGCATTTAGCTAGTATACATGTTTTCTACATAATATTGTTGTCTACTTTCAGATAAATATAAGCATACTCAAAGTAAATTGTCTTCATATGCTGAATACATGGCTACAATATTATTATTATGACACTATTTGTATAATATACGGGCACACTGTGTATTAATAAAAATTCAAAAAAATAATAAAACCAATAATATTTTACATAACTAATAACACAAAAAATAACGCTTTCAAAACTAAAATAAAATTCATAGAACTCTAAATAAATCAGTCGTGTGTAAACTTCAGAATTAAATAAATAATGATAAATACGAAAAGACGTGTTAAAATTCCTTACCGAAGGGGTTATTTTGTCGAATATACTCTTTAGGAGGCCTGTGCCGAATCCAGTCGTAGGCTATGGAAAGGTGTATAACAGTTATGTGAGAGAGCGAGGTAAGGTTAGACTAAGTGGCATGATCACAACTCATGGGCGGTATTGTCTGTGTCACAAAGTACAAGCTCTTTATCTGTTCTAAGTTGTATCTGTATGGTGTCGTGCGTTGTCGGGTATCGGCCAATAGCACTAGAGACTACTGATCTAGTCGCAAGCAGTATGCATTTAATTTTGAACGATCGAGCCGAGTGCATAGCTATAGTCGATGGCGCGGTGGTCGTGTCGTGAAACCGTCGGCAGAGAACTAAATACTGGACATTTGGAAGATGCCAGCGACAGAACCACAGGAGAAAGTATAAAGAGTGCAGTTTGCAACACCGATATCACGCGACAAACTATCTGTGTACACGATACTTAAAGAACTGATGATCAACTCGAACCTAGCACTGAAGTAGATCAAGATATTGCTAATTGTACAGAACAGACTGTTTGTCGCGCAAGAAGAGAGCATATGACACTGATCGTTATAATGATAGCTAAGAAGACACAGACGAAGAAAATTATCAGAGATAAAATCAAAAATATAAAGCACATAGTAAATACTGAATCAACCTCTCAACAAAATAAACTGGCAAAATGAAACTTGACGTTACACACAAATGTACAACATTGAATTGCAAACCAAATAACCAAAGTGCTATGCCGATCAACATTTAGTTCAACACATATATCTTAAGTATAATTTTGGCAAATGAAAATCCAATAAGATGTATGAAAGTACAGAAAACAATGAATGTAAAATTTTGGCATTTTTTTTTTAGTTAAAGCCAATTTGTTGGGACAAAGACTCCATTACATCAGACATAGCGAGATATTATTATCAACATTATAAAGGGAACTATAGAAGATAAATAAAAAAAGTGTTTGGTCACCTGAGCAGCGTGTGGGTCATGGCGGTTAACAGACGGGAATATCTCCTTGTCAGAAAGATTCTCATCATGCTCTATAACTTGCTGGTGGTGTTGGTAGGGCTGGGGCCTCTGCACGGGCCCGCCCCGGTACCCGCCGGGCCCCGGCTGGTTGGGACCTGGGCCCGGCCCCGGCCCGCGTGGCATCCGTGTCACGACACCGCGCAGCACCGCCGGCGGAATTGGCGTGGGTGCACTGTCGCTGGACTGGCTATCCCGTGACTTTGTACGTACCTGAAAACAACAACACAGGAATCGCGATAAAAATCGTAAATCGTCAACAATAAACACAAATCAAATTGTACCAATTAGATAAACGTCACCATATATCTAGTATTGCTAACATAGCGTTCACATAGCCAAATCAAGCTCCATACAGCCATACTTACGGTGACACATTTAGGATTGAGGCCGATCAGTTTGCCAATGTCGATGAGAGCGTGGTCACCGGTTGGAGAATCCACGTCGGTCACCTTCTTGCCATCGGCGTACACAGCGTACCCAGTGACCGGGCCCGAGGCGGGCGGACGCAGGACTGGCTGCCAAGTCACCAGCAAGGTCCCGTCCTGAGGTCCCGCTTCCACCTGCGACACCGCACCAATCACCACCAACAATCCAGCCGAACAATAGTGAGGCAAGCCAATTGGGTTTCAACTTTATTACATGTGGGCCAACGTTGAACTAAGCCACATTGAGGGAGGACCTGACATTACAGATGGGGGCGCTAAGCTAACAACGAGGTGAGCGTTGGGATATGTCAAGATAATTTTCCTGGAGCTGGATTTATGGTTGCGATTGACGCGACTTCCTCGAGACGTGCTGTGTGCTTTGAGGTTGTGAATTATTTGAAAGGGATAGGGGTGTGTCAGTCGGTCTTTGTGAGTATTCATACTGTATCATCACACTTTCGTGGAGCATTGGAAAAGCTACCTTGTGCGTGCTAAAAACGCTTCACAGTTACTGCCTTGAAAGCATTGTTCAAAATTTAATATTTCATTTAAGGATTTTCCACTATCCACTGAGTGATTATTGTAATTCTGATTCCTGACTAAGTATAGATAGATACATATAACATCAGCGAGCAAGGAATGTGAGTGTAAGATGTATAAGTTTGGATCCAAAAAGCATGCTCAATTCACGTCATGCTGATTGTTGGGTTTATGCTTTTCACGTACCATGATTTCATTTGGTGGATCTGGCAATCCCTTAGGAAGAGTCCTGAAGTCTGTGTAAGCTCCAGGAGCTTCTTCTTGAACTGGCGCTCCAGGTTGTGGCGGACCAGCTCTTAAGTGTTTAGCCCTGACAGTTACCCGATACTGCGTGCTAGGTGATAAACCTGTGATTGTGTGGCGATACACTCCTGGCTTCACTGTTCGGACCTGTAATCAATGAACGCATGTCTAGTCTATCCTATTGATTAATGACTTCGGTTCACGATAATGAGTGCTTACTTCAACATTGTTTACACAGACGACGTGCTGGTGGTTTGAGTTGGCTGGGAGCCAAGAGATCACGGCCTGCGAGCAGGTCACCCCGCTGGCCCTGACGCAGGTCGGGCCCATGTTGCCCGTGTCTCTACCGATCACCATTGTGCAAGCTGCATCCCTGGAGGTGCGTCGCGACACTGTCACCGATCGCACGCTGATACGATGCGGCTTCGGGAACAAAAACACCATAAAACTGACCGCTCTTTATCAAAACATTTCAAGGATACAAATAAAAAAGTATAACATCTAAAAGCAAACGATGACATCGACGACCAACTAAATGAATTTGTGCTCACTGGTAACATGTAAAAGTGTCTACTGTAGAAACGTAAAGAGAAGCAGCTAATTGAACATCAAATCAACTCACCCGATTGGAGTCTACTCCTTCAACGAGCGCTCGAGTGCGTTCTGAGGCCTTGACGGTCGTTTTGAGGACTCCATCGACGTAAACGTGGTAGCTCTCGATGTTGGCTTGCTGCACACCTTCAGGGGCTGTCCAGCCGATGAGCACGGACTTGTTGAGCTGCCTCTCCAGGGTGAGCTGCCGCGGCGCCGGCACTAACGACGAGAAAAACAGCCCGGCTGTTGAGGTCCGAGGGCATATCGAGGAGTGCGGCCAGGCAGGCGAAGTGCGTGAGAATGCGAAGAAGCGTGCAGCGAAGTCCAGGGAGGGGAACGGGGAGGGACAAAGGTTCGACTATAGAACTATTTCTATAAATGATCGTTAACTACGACCGTCACAGGTCGATTGTGTAGCGTTCTGATTGTATCACTGTGCGAAGCGTCATGATTGTTTAATACTACTATGTTAGTATGTATGGTAGTCCAAGTGCTTGATGCGTTTGGGTTGCATGCCAAATGTTAAACTTCACTTAATCTTAAAATTTACTATTTAGTAATGCTAAGATTTTAACTCTCTAAGCTAGATTGTCTAAATCTCTTGATCAAAGGTCTAGTGATAAAAATATTTAAAAACGATTGCTATATTGTTCACATTGTCCAGTACTGTCTGGTCTACTTTTCGTGCCTGTCTAGTGTTAATTCTATGAGAGGCGTTTGGAGTGTGAATGCTTACCATTGTCATCGTCTTCTGGTCCTTCGCTCAGTTCTGCAACTTCGCTGAGACGAGCAACATCGCGACTGATGGACAGTTCACTTATCGCTGTGGTGGCCTCATCGACATCTCTCAGAGTTGAAACAATCGCCTGAGGGTAAAATAGGACCTTGAACCACCAAGTTTTTGAACCATATTAATAACTGTAGTAGTTTTTACACAGTATTAGGAGATCATGACCGTTTTGATGATGGTCCCATTGCTTGTTTTCTTTAAGGTTAAAGTCAGAAATTAAAAATGATGCTGCAGAAAATTTGTCTAATTACAATTTAGTGGGTTTAGCTCGCGGCGTCGCCCGAAAAATTATTTTAAATATCACGGGATATTTCGGAAAAACTATACCTTGCCGTATAGGTGGCCGACGGAGTTTATAGTGTTACACTGGTAGGCGGTAGCCTATCCGTGCATGCTAAGTATTTTTGAAATCTGTTCAACCGTATAAAGTTAACAGGCAGACTATGTATGGCAACGAGAAATCAACTATAGGGCCACATTTAATCATACTACTCGTGGTCGTCAAACATTTAGTTCAAAACCAAATTATTTAAAAAATCTATGTATCACCTGATGGAACTCCAACAAATCGTCTCCGATCAATCTTGTAACGAAATTAGATGGTACCAGCCCACGACGTCCGTCCAACAGTTCGGCATCTAGCATGGGGGCGCTGGGGTCTGGGGGACCCCACACCAGTAAATAATCCCCAGCACTTATTGCCAATTCACCTTCTGCAGTCTCAATTCTAAAAGTATTACTATTTATAATCACACAATCAGGTTCTAAAAGCAAAAGCAATTTCATTGTCGATCGAGTGTCTACTTACTCAGGGGGGTCGTATGAATATCGGGCGATGTACACACAACAGCGACCCTTTCCCGGAATGTCCAACATGTCAACCGTGTCCGTGGCACCATTCATAAAATGTGACACATTCCTCGCAACTGAAACATGTGCATCGCTGAAACATTTTCCTTTTAACAAAGAGCACGAAGTAAATTGGATTTCACTCACCTTCCATTTCCAAACTGGTGTTAGGCATAATCCGCGCTATAGCTCTCTGGTTCCGATCGTGGCTGAATCCCGAGTCTAAGCCTCCTAGTCTATCAGTTCCGAATTGGCTATCTAATCCTAAATTCCACTGGGGTTGGTGCGGCGTGACCGGCGTGGCCACCCGGCCCACTCCCCCCGTGTTCCCATATCTACCAAGTCCGAGGTCTATTTCATCTAGAGGTTTAAGTTTTATATTCATAGGATTTGTTCCAAGTCCGCTAGAGAGTAGGGGATTTGTATACGTCCCTGTCCCAGTTCCGTAAGCACTTGTGCCACCTAAACTTGTGTTTAGTCCTCCTAGTTGCGTGCCGGTCAAGTTCGAGAGAGCGTTTCCTAATCCGCTTGTTAAGGTCGACTGTAGTCCTCCCAGCGTGTTCGATAGTCCACCAGATAAATTGTTTTGGGGATTGTTGAGACAGCTAGTGAGGCCGGTGCCCGCTATGGTCCCCGTCATGCCGGGAGCGAGGCCCGAGCCCAGGTTCAACCCAGACACGTTGCCGGTTAAGTTCTGCAGGTTGCTCTGCAGTCCAGCCAGCGTGCTGGAGATCTGTCCGATGTTGTTGACGAGCGGTGCGGTGACAGGGTTGGTGAAGGTGACTTGATGCGTGTTGGAGAGACCGTACGCGTTGGAGTACGCGGACACGGGGTTGGAGTACGACGTGGGGTTGTGCGCGCTCATGGAGTATGCCACGGAGTTGGAGGAGGGGGCGGTGAACTGTCCGGTGGCGTGCAGCGCGGACAGCGTAGGCATGGTGCTGCTCTGGCAGATGGCGGCGTGACCCGCCGTGCTGGTGTACGAGTGCGGCAGCGGCGACGGCGTCGGCGAGTGGTACTCGTGGTGGTGATCGTGGTGATGATCGTGGTGGTGGTCGCCTAGCGCCTGGTTGGAGCCGCTCGATTGGATACCTGCGAAACCATAACCTACTAAAACATTATCGTTATGTTATTTAGACCATTAATATTAAACATCTACTTTTATTTTGATACTGCTATAGCCATCTTCTCTAACTACATCACTCTCACCAAAATCATTCTCATGTAAAATGTTGCCAACTTTTTGACAGTGCGAGTCCTGTCATCATGTGGTCTCCACATGATGAACAGACTCGCACTGTCAAAAAGTTATCAGATCTCATGTAGACCCAAGCTTCTAACTCTACAAGGTCTAACTTCACAAACTACACTCGATTCAAAATATTGGCTTGGCCATTTCGCTACATTCACATGGGCGTAAGGTGAAAAATTTACTTTTCTGTAATACAATAGTTCTTGTAGTAACGAAACAGCCAAGCCATGCTCTGCCTATAGCCATAGCCTTGTGCTTCGCTTGGCCCCAGATTAAAAATATTGAAGTGTTGATTACCATGTGTGGTGGATCTGGTGTGCTCTAACTCAGCAAGGATGCGGTTGTCCTGCTCGATCTTGGCCATGATGCGCTCGATCTCCGAAGCCGGTTGTGCTGACTGCGTCGACCACGTGGTGACGCCGCCTTGCCCGCGCGCTCGCAACGCTGATGATAGTTCCAGCTGCAGTTCCTCGCATCGAACTGTTTCTAGTGCCGCCTACGGAGAATATTATTATTTACTTAATAGGATTGCTCCTGACTAAAACAAATATGATTCTATTTAGTCCGTCAGTTAGATTATCGAAAAATATTGTATCGGTATTTTTTTTTTACTGATACTTTTCTGATAGCTCATGAACGAATGTATCCTTCGAAAACCAATTTATCATCTGCCTTTGGAAAATAGGTGACATAAAGGTCATTCATCATAGTGTGGTAACAAGAAAATCTGCAACAAGGAAGACGTACGGTCGAACAAGCTATTTGGTTTACATTTTACAATGTAAGTTGTGGGTTAAACTGTAAAACAAATAGCTTGTTCGACCGTACATCGGAAAACCTGTCCCACCCAGTTTTATTAAAATACTACCTTTTCATGAACATCGTGGTTTTCTCGTCATACACATACTAAAAAAAACTGTTTTGCAAAAAATAAAACCGACTTCACACAAAAAAGTGAAAAATAACTTTAGCTTCTGAAGTCGGTGACCTTTGTTTGATTGATTTAATTTTTTTGTCACCGACTTCAGAAGCTAAAGTTATTTTTCACTTTTTTGTGTGAAGTCGGTTTTATTTTTTGCAAAAAAGTTTTTATTTTTCACTTTTTAGTGGTTCACAATATGTGCATACCCTTTCACAGCCTACCAGAGCGATTTTTTGTTATGAAACAAAAAAAAACAAATGTGTGTAAACAATAGACAGACATGAGATTTCAGCAATCCCAGTAAGAGACACACATTTGCTACATTTAATGAGGAGTTCCGTTGCCTTTCTCCGAAGTTCTTCATCAGATCTTTACCAAATTTAAATGGGATCACTCCGAGAAACTACTCTTTCAAAAACTACCCAAATCGCTTCTGGTGTGCCTATAAAATTTGAAGAGTTCTCTCTATTTTTCCAGGATCCCATTATCAGGATCCTGACTTGATGATTATGGGACCTTCTGGGAAGTATACCCTTTCAAACAATTAAAAAACAAATTCGGTCCAGTCATCTTCGAGTAATCGGGGAACATTGAATTGAGAACCTCCTCCTTTTTGAAGTCGGTTAATAACGACGTTATGGTACGTGACTCAAATATCCGGATAGCCTTTAAAAGATTTGGCCGAGAATCGGTAATTTGCTTCTAAGAATTGAAGAGTTCCGTTCCTTTGTCATGGATCCCATAATCATAACCTAACCAAATTCTCATCAAACTACCCTTGAAGTGCCCGTGCCAATAAAAAAAAAAACTTATCCCCAATAAATGGAACTTAATACACCTAACTGTCGAAATCTGGGAATATTGTACACATCTGCGTACCCCCTCAGAGCATACAGGCGTGATGTTACGTCATGATGTTGTATAAACAATAAACATTCAAGCGATTGCAGCAGTTACTGCAGATTTGCCGTGTATATTTGAAGAGTTCCATTGTATATCTCCGAAGATCCGGATCAGATCTTCAGCAAATTAAAATATAACCACACGGGAAGCACCAGCTTTCAAATTAAAAAAGAATCATCAAAATCGGTTCACCCAGTCGAAAGTACTGAGGTAACAAACACTGTCGAAATCTGGGTGTATTGTACACATCTGCGTACCCCCTCAGAGCATACAGGCGTGATATTACGTCATGATGTTGTATAAACAATAAACCTACAAGCGATAATAGCAATCACTGCAGATTTGCCGTACATTTTTGAAGAGTTCCATTGTATATCTCCGAAGACCAGCATCAGATCTTCAGCAAATTAAAATGGGACCACATGGGAAGCAGTAGCTTTCAAATAAAAAAAGAATCATCAAAATCGGTTGACGCAGTCGAAAGTTATGAGGTAACAAACACAAAAAAAAAAAAAAAAAAAAAAAAACATACAGACGAATTGATAACCTCCTCTTTTTGGAAGTCGGTTGAAAAAGAGGGTAGTGTGGTACTATTTGGAAAAGCTAATGAGACAACAAAGTCGGTTCTGTAATTCGCACGACAAGTGTCATACATTTATTTTGAGAAACAAGCCTCGAAAAACAAGAAAACTTTCAAGAAATTTTCAGAAAATTACTTTTATGGCGCCTATTTTCCAAAGGCAGATGTACTGTTTCGATAAATTGGTTATCGGAGAATACATTCGTTCATGAGCTATCAGAAAAGTATCAGTTTAATGTCCTAAATGGCGTAGATTTCTTTAATCGCCACTTTATGGTGTAAAGGTGGAACATTTCATGGAAAACGTTCGATTTCACAAAAACCACCCAGTTTGGACCAAAAGCTATCGGGATAAAAGTTTTTGGATGCAGGTCTTGAAATGGACCCTGTATATCAACAAACTTGTACGCGAACTCAAGATATTTTGGTCAATTATGTAGTTACCTTCTTTTCCAGCTCCCTCGCTCTGGACTGCAGTTGTTCTACATTGTGCTGGTCGATGGGCGAGCGTTGTGCCTGCCGGAGCTGAGCGAGCGCGTCCGCGTGCGCTCGCTCCGCGTCGGCCCGCGCTCGTTCCGCGTCACGCAGTCGTCTCGCCAGCGCGTCTGTGTCGCCGCCACCCGACATGCTTGTGCCGTACCCGCTCATTGTCTATGGAAAAAAACAAAAAGCTCCTTAAAGATGAACGCACACTAATCCACGCCGAAAGATATTTTTTTCTCATCTGTATATCGTTTTCTATTCGTCCGATTCGATGCGGATAAGTGTGCGAGGTTTTATAGGATTTCATACAAGTGATTCTAAAATTCAATTCTTTCGGCTCTGATAAGTGTGCGTTCACCTTTTAGTTAAAACGCCACTTAATACTTATCGGTAAAGAACCTTCGCTCAATACGATGCGAAGGTCAAATGAAATTTTGTGAATGATTTTTTTTTTTAAAAAAAGGCAATATGTACACACATTGCTGTGCCCTAACAGGGCCCATAACATTGTTCTTAACCGTAATCTTTTTATAACACTGTGGGACGCACAATTATAAATTTATGTTTGGTTAGAACTAAGTTTTAGACACATCCTATGAAACCTTCTTGACTAATTTTTAAAAAAGAAAACCTCTTTTGACGAATTAACTTATACCACAGACGTAAAAGACTGCTAGATAGTTCAGCAACCAACAACTTTCTGCGAAAGAATCTGTGGTGATAGGTATGGTCACCTATACCAACACTACACGGGTCTCGAACCCCGTATACTAAAGCTATTAATGCACCGAGTGCTGTTATATTTATAGACAAAAGGCAAATAAAAACCAATTAATATATTTTACTAAATGAAAACATTACATGGTAATTTTCGCGTAACACGCTTTTTAATTAATTATTTCAATAAAATCTACTACCTGTCTCAAAAAAATAAACAAAATAATTAAAAAACTAAAATTGCATAAATAAATTTATTTGTGTACGTACTCGTAGCCACGTAGGCCATAACTCCGTAGCCCGTAGCCGTCCGTAGCATATTCGTAGGAGAGTGTTTACGAGTGCTACGAAAGCTCAATTTATCGGGCGAGTCGAGAAATTAAGCGCTTTCTTTCTCTTTTTTACTATCGCTTGATTTTATATTCCTATCTCTTTCCCCCACAAGTAAATGCTTATTTATGCACTGCTCGATATAATTAGGCATTAAAGACCGCTACGAAGTATAGTAACGAGTTGCCTTTGCCAAAAGAAGGGTTTATTGCGTCTGTGGTATAAGTTAATTTGTCAGTTATTTTTTTTTTCTTGGCACAATATTTTTTTACATAATGGTTCTTGGTTACGTATTTACATGACTACAATGACACAGTAATTTAGTTAGTGAAACTCTCTGCAATAGGTATTTGTTATCTAAGAAATAAAAAGTAAAAAAAAAACCTTTGTTTTTTTGGGTTAATTTATGGGTAAACTTTGTCCTTTTTAACCCCCGACGCAAAAACGACGGGGTGTTATAAGTTTGACGTGTCTGTGTGAGTGTTTGTGTCTGTCTGTGGCATCGTAGCGAACGTCCGAACGGATGAACCGATTTTGATTTTGTTTGAAAGGTGAATTAGTCGAGGCTATGTTAGCTATGTTTAATAAAAATCAGTTCAAGATGGCCGCCGCCACAAAATGGCGGATTACATATTTAGTCAACAACTCCCTCAATACGGGTATCAAATGAAAGGGCTTGATTAGTAGAATACTATACGCTATAATAAATTTCAAATCCAATATAGCCGTTACCACAAAATGGAGAATTACATTTTTTTTCACAACTCCCTCAATATGGGTATCAAGTGAAATGGCTTGTGCTTGGCTGCGTGTGTCGGTGGTTAATTATTTTTTTTATTTAATGTTCAATACTGTAACGTCAACTTGATGTGTTTTTTTTTGTGTACTACTAACAAACTTACTAACGCTTTCTTTGTAACAATGTATGGATTTCATTGTGTCTGAAATGAAAATTATTATTATTATTATTAATATCACTGCTGCCAATGTTTAAGTTGTAAATTAGAGGGGGCAACCTTCGATATTGACATCGGCTGGGCGCAAATTCTGACTTCAGGCTACAACTGATAATAATAATTGTGATTACAGATGGGAAAACCAATTAACACTTTGTTCGATCTTGACGACCCGAATGGCGTAGTGGTAGTGAAGCTGCCTTACGTTCTTAGGGTCCTGGGTTCGAATCCCGGTAGGAGCAAATGTTTGTGTGATGAGCATGGACATTTGTTTCCGAGTCATGGATGTTTATATCTACACTAATATTATAAAGAGGAAAACTTTGTTTGTTTGTTTGTTTGGTTGTAATGAATAGGCTTAAAAACTACTGGACCGTTTTTAAAAATTCTTTCACCATTCGAAAGCTACATTATCCACGAGTAACATAGGATATATTTTATCCCCGTACTCCCACGGGAACGGGAACTATGCGGGTGAAACCGCGGGACTTCCGCTAGTGTATAATAATTATGTATTTACAAACAAAAAAGTATATATGTAGTATATCAACTATCTAGTGTCCACGACACAAGCTTTGCTTAGTGTGGCACTAGATGGCGCTGTGTGTTAATGTCCAGCGATATTTATTTATTTATCTGGGAATCAAAGTCTGGACTTCAGATACTAGACTCAGAGGCAATCATCAACTCATTGTAACATCATCTGACTATAGCCATTTCCCAACTATGTTGGGGTCGGCTTTCGGTCTAATTGAATAAATGAATACCAGTATTTAACATCGAGTGACTGCCTATCTGACCTCCACAACCAAGTTAGTACTGGGTAGAATAAGCCTTAGTAAGACTGGTTGTCAGACTTTTAACGACTGTCAAAGATCTACAAATGATAGCCGAGACCAACGGTCTAACGTGTTTTCATTGCAAAAAATCGTATCAATAATCAAAGACCACATACTATAAAACTATGAACCGAAACTCAGACACCCAAAAACAATTGACTTTCGTCGTTAAATCGAAAGCCTTTATCAAGCTAACTATAGTGCTTAAAGGAATATTTTATCGATTTTATGTTAAATTCGAGTCGATAGCGATGCTCGCCCTTCACGGCCACTGACGTCATCCGATAAAGGCGACCTACCTATCGATAGTCGATAGCACAGACGTTGATCACAACACTTTTAAGTTTCGATAAAGGTAATACAGTACAGCCGTGGGCACTATGATTTTCGTCTACTTGACTGATTGTAATTTTATTTTGATGCGAACATAGTGTAATAAGAAATAGGACTTCACTTTAATATTTTAAAACAAAGTCCTCCGCCGCGTCTTACTATCTGCGATCAACTCAAAAACTACTGCACCGATTTTCATGCTGTTTTCACTAATGGATAGAGTGGTTCTCGAGGAAGGTTTTTTTTGTTATGTAATTTGTACGCAGGCAAAGCTGCGGACATCAGCTAGTTTCATATACACAATTGTTATTTCAAGAGAATGCGTTATGCGTTTTGAATTTTACTAAGTGTTTTGTGCTCGCGAGTTTACGACGTCGTTGATCGAGAGCATTTCTCACAATAATTTAGTAGTGTAGTGGGAGAGTCTATGGTTAAAATCGGTTTTCAATTTTAACAGTTGTGGCTGAATCCAGTATTTGCCTATCTGACCTCCATAAACCAATTACTAGACAATATTCCTCTTTGACTGGTATGGAAAAACTATTTCCTGAAGCAGTACCTAAAATGGTACATTGTGCTATTCGATATCTAATAGATCGAGTAAAAAGTTATATAGGGATATCTGGAATTGTGCCTGGTTTATTAAGCATTGTTTTTGCTATTGCAAGGTGGAGTCATTCTATAGGTCACACATTCTCACGTGCTGGAATGAGCAGCATGACAATGTTGACTCGTTGTCGACATTGGTAACCTGTCATCTCTGTAGTCACCCTTCTAGCTATATCGTCTATCACGCAGTCCACTTTTCTGTGTTCTTCCCATTTTCAGCCTATCAAGTTTCAGGCGATTGCACGAACTAAACGCGAGTTTTATAATTACTAAAAGTATATGATTCACTGCTATAAACAAGAACAGAAAAATATATGATATTCTTCAGGATATATGCTAGCATGAACAGAAAAATATATGATATTCTTCAGGATATATGCTAGCATGATACTGTTTTGAAAACATAATACAATTAATTTGGCTCGATAAAAAGAAATCACGAACTTACCTCTAAAAATATCTTTCAAACAATAAAGTACAATAACTGCATGTACGTATTCAGTACAATAACTGCTTCAGGATGCTGTTGGGGTTGCCGCGCTATTGTAGTGCGTCCGGTATGTTTGCTTTTGCGCATATACTGATGATTTTTATGCCATAATGCGCAAAAAGACAAACTCCATCTTGTCGAGAGCGCGGTCTAGCTCTAACGGCATCCTAAGTATGTTGATTGATAAGTTCGACGCACCTTGGTTGTCGTACGCTGTGGAGGTGCTGGTCAGAAGACCCTACACCTAACCTCTCAATTTTGTATTTGTTTCTGTTTTTGTTTACTAACAATAGTTTGTAGGAATAATGTTACTAACAATTGGGCCTAGTTGCCATAAATAAATAAATATTATTATTATTATTATTAATAAAAAACATACTAATATGCATGCGATCATTCTGATTTTTTGGCAAATAATTCTACAAGCAATATATTAGCAAGATACTGTTTTAGTTTTTTAATCCAATTAATAGTTTTTTTGTAAATCGATCGAAACCACTCATTTCGCGCTATTTTTCCCGCAGTGGCTGACGTAACAACCACTTTGTAGTGCAAGCTGATTAGAACTTTATTCTAACAGCATTTCAAACGAAGTTTGAACCACCACAAATAGAGTTGCTAATTTAGCTCGTCTAAGCGCCTTAACTGCCCAAATCATGACTACCGATCACAAAATGTAGGTGACTACTCTGCCTGTCTTTTCGGGGAATTAGGCTTGATGTTTTTACATCATCTGTCTAGCCTCTTCCCAACTATGTTGGGGTCCGCTTCCAGTCTAACCGGATGCAGCTGACTGAGCTGCTGAACTGGTTTTTTTAAATAACCTCCAAAACCTGGTTAGTAATAGGTTATGATACCCCAGGGCCCAGAGTAAGACTAGTTGTCAGAATTTCGGGCCACTGACTACCTGTGAAGACGATCAAAGATCTACATAAGACAGTCGGGACCAACGGCTTAACGTGGCACAGAGGAAACTCACTTACTCGGTACATAATGGATGGTTACCCATGATGTTTTATTCAAATTATAATAAAATAGTGTTAGGTGTAAAACTATCAATAAGGGGTTATTTAAGTGTCATGGTTTTATGACGAGGCGTTAGTTATAGGGTAATTATGTCACGACCTATGTTTACAGCGACTTACAATACTGCCACAATAGGTATGAGGTTGTCCGGTAATTAGTGACTGATACATATATACGTGATTGTACTGTAGTGTAGTGGGAGTGCTACACTACTTAATAAGAATACCCTTTTTGGATATTATCAGTATATGTTATAACTTTCAGTATTAAATTAACACATCTTTTATCCTAAGGTATGTCAAGTCTGCCCATCTGACGGACAATCCCTCCTTATCAAAACATTTATGTATTACCAACATTATTATAAAAATTTAGGTATTACCAAGCTGCCAGACCGAATTCGCAATAAATACCACAATATGCTAAAAAAATGGGAATCGCTTATGTGGGCAATAAGACTGCTGGGTTGAAGTGGGAGTGGGGCTATGTTTGTAGACTGCATCAGGACCGATGGGCCAGAGTCGTCACTCAGTGGGTGCCAGAAGACGGGCAGCGTCACCGAGAGAGGCCTAGAAAACGCTGGCGTGACGACTTTTGCGAGGGATTGGCCTGATAGAGCCGCACGTAGAGAGGCATGGAAGACAATGGGGGAGGCCTTTGCAAAGCTGTGGGACAATATAGGCAAACAAAATAAAAAGCTGCCAGTGTTAATCAGTGGCCATAATGATGTATCACCATTGAACCTCGACTATCCTTCCTCCTTCATCGTTACTAATGGTTGAGCTGAATGGTGCTGATCCATGCATCATGTTCGTGAACGGGCGCTGTCAGTTGTAACTGGTCATTTCTTAGTCGCCATGGTTTAAGTATTTGAATGAATTATTCTGTTTTTGAGTTGTATTTTATTTTTGTTTTGATATGGACATTTTTAACGTGCACATCTTGCTACATTGTTCTCACATAATGTACCATCTCAACATGAATGATGTACTTAACCAAGATTTTGTAACAATTTTTTGATTTAAAAGAGTGTCCATGGAGTTTCTTGCCCGTTCTTCCCCATAGAGATCTACGCTAGGGAATGGGCAACTACAGTACTTTCACAGTTTTTATGTCTTGTGACTGGGACTGTAGCTACATTTAATGTTCATTTTTGTTTCGACAATTCAAAAGTGCCTGTAACTGGCCTACTTGAAATAAATACTTTGATTTTGATTTTGAACTAAGTAGGTACCTTTACGATAGAACTGTAACGATGTCGTTTCATTTACAGTCTCGTGGACGTAAAACCTCCACGACGACTAAAAAACCTCCATAGTACTTACTTGTACTCAAAGAAAGAAATGTAACATGTAGTAATATTATTACGTACTAACCGACTGAACGTCCTCAATGGTTGACATTTTGTCTGTACATCAATTTTAGGTCAAATCTTCATCACATCCATTATTAGTTTAAGCTTTATTGTTTCACGTTGCTCTTTTATTGCCATCCTTTCATTTAGTTTCATTGTAGATATCGTTTTACTGTAACAATTACGAGTTTATCATTTTCATTTTCATACTACACTATACTCACAAATTGCTCACAGATGATGCGCAACATTATTTACTACACTATCCACGCACCAGAACCTTTAATTCCATCGTATTTCTTCATGTTTTTGCTAACTTTGTGTTTATTAATTCTTTGACATTTTATTGTCAATAATCTGGTCGTCATAGTTACCTTTTAATCGTTCGTGGTTTTCTTTGTGGCCATCCACCGTTTTTGTCTTAAAAGCCAGATAATCGTTCTGGCCTTCTACTTTACACACTCTTTTCGTCTAATTTTCAAACATTTTGCAAATTCCACTTTTGATTTCGAAATCGGCTATATAAGACAGGGCCGCTCTAGACATTCATTCATTTCATCGCTAGCTTTCGAGCGAAGAAAATTATATAGGCCTTGTCCCGGGGCCGACTGCTCCGGGACTCAAGAAAAGACCTCAAACCTCTTGACTTCTCCGCCAGTCACCTCTACTAAAACCTGCCTCTGCACTGGGCTTCAGAGGAGGACTGCTGCATCTGCTGTCAACCTTCATCCGGGGCTGGAGTCCTGTGCTGCGAAGCCTGCCTACTGCTGTCAACCTTCATCCGGGGCTGGAGTCCTGTGCTGCGAAGCCTGCCTACTGCTGTCAACCTTCATCCGGGGCTGGAGTCCTGCGCTGCGAAGCCTGTCTACTGCTGTCAACCTTCATCCGGGGCTGGAGTCCTGTGGTTGGACCGTTTTTGGCTGACTCGCCCCGGACTGCCGTCGACCCTCTCCTGCGACCCTCTCCTGCTCGTCTTCATCCCGTGATCATCCCTTCACTCCATCCTCATCTTCACTATCATCATTTTGTTACTTTCAGATTTTATTACTAAAATAAATTGTATTACGTTTATCTTTTTTTTTTTTATTTATTCTATTTTTTTCTTCATATCTGTCGCTTCACGACAGTTTGGCGCCCAATTGTCTTCAGGTTCTACACTTCTACATAACACTACACATTTCCATCATCACAAAATTCTAAAGAAAACACTTTGTCTAGTGTCCATAAATCAGAGGGAAAATAAGTACCCATTTTAAAAACATTATTTCTGGTGGTCATACACGTAATACTTTTAAGATTGTGGTATCTTACCTTTACATAGTGTGACTCATTATATAAACTAAAGAGGTCATTACTCTTCACTAAACCTTAAAACCTTTATACAGACTTGGTTTATAAAAATTGTTTCTGTTTCACCTTAACTACAATTTTCCTCTGATTTAATATAAACCTTTTTGGCAGTCTCTCTTGGCAACTTCACTTTAGATCATTAGTTCATTGTCATACTACAGACATCATTAAACATTTTCATATAGCTATCATTGTAACTATTTTTTCTTTTGGAAGGAAAATAATTTTTTCTTTAATCTTTTACTAACTTAATACTTCTAATTTTTTTTCTTCTAGAAGGAAACAAGGTATTTTATTTGAAACTTATCTTTATTTTACCAATATGTATAGAACAATTAAGTTTGAATTTCTTAATAAACCTGAACTCGAATACGAAATTAAGATCAGACTTGAGGAACCAGTAGACACTGTCGTACGGTTAAGAAAGCAAATTCTTCGACTTTCTTCTATTACCTCCTCGGAGGAAATTTTAATCTCACCAATTCCAATTGAGGAAGAGCTCCCTCAAATTAATACCACTATTAATTACTTAGACTTAAAAGTAGATAAACTTCTACACGGTGATTCCAAATACACTCGTCTTATAGAAACTTATCTTAATCATTTATTTTTTAGACTCGAGCGTATAGACGTTGACGTACTGAACTCTGAACAGAAAATTGAGTTTGATGCTTTACGGTCCAAATTTGATAGCCTCAACAACAAATTTGAACCATTCACTTTTCTTCCAGCGGAAAATACTTCCCCTCCTCTCTACGATTTACCTACCTCTCATGACAACTCGGAAACTCCTCCTTCAAATATCCCTCCGTCACAGACCATTCTTGAGGCCCTCCTTCAACAAATTAACTCTACAGTTCCTCCTCAACAAGTGAAGCCTCATATTTTTAAAGATTTAAAAAGATACACTTATAATGGAAAGTCATGTCCTAGGTCGTTCCTTCAAAAACTAGAAGAATATTGCATTTCACGTAGCTTTGACAAAAAACTTTTGATTAATCAAGCGTACGAAATTTTTACAGACAATGCTTTACACTGGTTTAGATTTCAGATTAATTGTAATCCAAATCTGACCTGGCATGAAACTTCTGAGCTTCTTATAAAAGATTTTGGTGTTTTCGATTACGATTACAAATTACTAGAAGACATCAGAAAGCGAACTCAAGGTCTGGACGAAACTATATCGGTCTACATTTCAATTATGTCCGGAATGTTTTCACGCTTGACTAAAAAATTGTCTGAGTCAGAACAATTAGAGATTTTACTGAGGAATATCAGACCGTGCTATTCAGTTTTTGTGGCATTAAGAGATTGTACTACTATTGACTCTCTCTTAGCTGTTTGCCAGATTTACGAAAAATTCTTGGACAAAGATAAAAACTTTAAAGAACCATCTTTGCAACAAAATACTTTAACAGCTGAATTTAGCTACAAACCTCGTATACCAGTTACTAATTCTTCCTCTGTAAATTTTCAGAAACCTCCTCCTCAGTACCTCCAAAAACCAAAACAAATTAACACTCTGACTCGATCTGATCCTCCTCAACAGAGTAGCTTTTGCGTTCGTTGTCGTGTGCATGGACACACCTTAAACACTTGTAAGAAACCTCACTTCATTATTTGCTTCAAATGTGGTTTGAAGGACTTTAAAACTGCTGATTGCCCTAAATGCAATCCTAAGCCTGGTACTAGCTCAAAAAAACTAACAACTGACTTGAAAAGTGAAAATTTCGACGTTAATGATTGGAATAATTGGATCAAAACTCTTAAAAATTTCTTTTCTTACTACAAAATTTCTTCAACCCTTTACTCTAATGACAATGATTCCAAACGCCCTTTCATTAACGTGCGAATTATTAACTTAAACATTTCTGCCTTACTTGATTCAGGTAGTTCTGTTACCATACTTGGCAACAATTCTCACCTGGAAATTCTTAAATTAGGTTTCAAGCTTTTCAAGTCAGACTTAATTACTGTCTCAACTGCTAGTAACCAAAAAATTAAATCTTTAGGATATTTTGAATTACCTATTTTCTTTAATGACCAGACTCATTTAATTAAAGCTTATGTTTTTCCAGAATTATTCCCCTCTCTTATTCTTGGTATTGATTTCTGGAAAAAATTTAATCTTCTTCCTACTATTTTATCTTCTGTTTGTCAGTCGAACCTTAAATGTTCATCTATTCAAGATGCGGAGAAAAAGATACTACCTTATGAACATCTTAGTACAAATCAGAAGGATATTGCAGATAACATTATCCAACGCTTCAAGAGTATCTCATTTGAAGAAAAAGGCATTTTGGGACGTACTCATTTAATTACACACAAGATCGACACAGGTGATTCTCTCCCCATCAAGCAAAGATGTTATCGATTGTCCCCTGAAAAACAAAAAGCTTTAATCAACGAAGTGGATAAAATGTTGAAATGGAATGTCATTGAACAATGCGAAAGTCCATGGCTATCTCCGGTGCTTATAACTCCGAAGAAGAATGGAGAATGGCGTTTCTGCGTCGACAGCAGGAAACTTAACTCAATCACTCGTCGTGATGCCTACAGCCTCCCACTTATAAGTGAGATTCTTGACAATCTTAAAAACGCCAAATATCTCTCAAGTATCGACATTGCGAAGGCCTTCTGGGAAATTTCTCTCAACCCTGCGGACAAAGACAAGACTGCCTTTTATGTACCCGGAAGAGGCATGTACAGATTTAAAGTAATGCCCTTCGGCTTAACTAACTCTCCTGCTACTCAACAGAGACTAATGGATATGCTGTTTACTCCAGATTTTGACAACAAAGTATTCTGTTATCTCGACGATATCGTAATTATAAGCGATACCTTCGAAGAACATATTTCTCTTCTCTTAAAAGTTCATGAAAAACTCTCTTTTGCCAATTTAACTATAAATTTTGAAAAAAGTCAATTCTTCAGGAAAGAACTCAAGTACCTCGGTTTTGTTGTAGGTGAATATGGCCTGAGAGCTGATCCTGACAAAATTCGAGCCATTTTGGAATATCCTACACCATCCTCTAGAAAAGAAGTACGTAGATTCATCGGTACTTGCAGCTGGTTCCGAAGATTCATTGCAAACTTCAGCACAATTGCTTCTCCACTTAACAGGCTAACTTGCTCTGGGAAGATTGCCCCTAAATTCGTTTGGAACCCCGAAGCAGAATCGGCATTCGTGAAACTTAAAGAAGCTTTGGTTACTACTCCTGTTCTCGCTTGCCCAGACTTCAACCTCCCATTCTCTGTACATTGCGATGCATCAAATTTTGGCATAGGAGCAATGCTTACACAACATCAAAACGACAAGGAAGTTGTTATTGCTTACATGAGTAAAGCTCTTAATAAAAACCAGCAGAACTATTCTACAACAGAAAGAGAAACTCTAGCCGTAATAACTGCTCTAGAACACTGGCGTTGTTACCTAGATAATGGTAAACAATTTACAATTTACACAGATCACGCTGCTCTTAAATGGTTCCAGAACTTATCCAATCCTTCAGGAAGACTGGCTCGTTGGACGCTACGCCTATCTTGCTTCAACTTCATTCTAAAACATAAAAAGGGTAAAGATAATGTTGTCCCTGACCTACTATCCAGATCAAAAACTCATGACTCTGAAGATTCTCAACGTCAAGGTGTAAATCCTATTTTAACGGACGAATCAGTTCCTAATCGTGACTTGGAACACTACAACAAGATTTTACTTGGCTGTCAGAACAATCCTGATTCTTATCCAAACTATACGGTTAAAGAAAACAAGCTCTATCGTTGCATTCACTCTCCTCATGCTCTGAACGATGACTTCACTTGGAAAGAAGTTCCACTTCCACATGAAAGACAGGCTATTATCGAAAGGAATCACAGTTCTTCTCAAGAACCTCATCTCGGAATTTTCAAAACCTACAAGAAGCTTTCGTTACGATATTACTGGTCTGGCATGTTTAAAGATATCGCTAAATTTATCTCTACTTGCGACATTTGTCTTGCTTATAAACATCCAAATCATTCTCCTTATGGCCCTATGGGTAAACCAAAAATTTGCTCGAGACCTTTTCAATCTATATCGCTTGATCTTATGGGTCCTTTTCCCATGACCAGAAGACGTAATCAACATATTTTAGTTATTAATTGTACCTTTACTAAATATACTTTTATCTTTCCCTTAAAACGTGCTACTGCGTCTAACATAATTAATATTTTAGAGAATTCCGTATTTCTCATCCATGGTGTTCCACAAACCATTATCATGGATAACGGTCCCCAATTTCAATCCCGTGAATTTACTACATTTCTTAATAAATATAAAGTCCCTTTTATATTCTACTCTCCATTTTACTGTCCCCAAGTCAATCCTACAGAAAGGTATAATAGGACCATCATCACGGCTCTAGCTACTTTGGTAGGTGATGATCATCGAACCTGGGATATTTATCTCCCAAAAATTCAACACGCGATAAACAGTTGTGTTAATGCTATAACTGGTTTTTCTCCAAACTTTTTAGTATTTGGTCGGGAAACAGTTCCTTGTGGTTCATTCTACACTCCAACTCAAAATCTTGAGGAAGTTGTTTTTCTACCTCGCGATGTCTACGCTACAAATATTGGTTTCCTCTCGTCAATTTTTGATAAGGTTCAAACTAATTTATACATAGCACACGCTAAGAATAGCGCTCGCTATGACCTACGTCGGTCATTTAAAGAATTTAATGTCGGTGATACAGTTTGGCGTAAGAATTACGTACAAAGCAACGCGGGTTCGTACTTCAGCGCAAAACTGGCCCCTAAATTTCTAAGATGCAAAGTCTTTAAGAAACTCTCGCCCTTAGTATACATATTAGAAGATACTAATGGAACGAAAAATAAATGGCACATCAAAGACATTAAAATCTAAACCTCGTCTTCATCGAATCATCTTATTTAGATAGTTAATCTCTCATTAGCTCATTTATCAATCGCTTAAAATTAATCTTTATTTTTGTTTTGAATACGAGTTTTTAAACTCACTATTCAACGTCCTATGCGGCGTTACTTTTAACTTGTCTTTATTTTGTGATTTAGAGCTTACTGCTCTTATTCTTCACTTCTACAAATGAGGTCAGAAGATCACTAGTTCAGATACCTTTACTTTAGAGCCCTACCGCTCGAATCTATCTTAGACTAAACTAAATAGTCATCTTAATAATTATATAATTATTCCTTTATAGGGTTTTCTTCGAGCGGCTGACTACTCGTAAAATAAGCCTTAGGTCAATATATTTTTCACCCAGGGAGCGGTTGATTACTCCCTAAATAAGCCTTAGGTCAATATATTTTCCACCCATGGAGCGGTTGATTACTCCCTAAATAAGCCTTAGGTCATATTTAGGAACATACTTCTAGAGTGGTAGTCATTGACTGTGAACTCCACCCTTACCATTATGTAGATGATAGTATACCTGAGGAAGAATGAATGTCTGTTAGATGATTTCTGTTTGGACGAAGTAATGTTTCAAGGATTTCTCTCGAACTTTAAACATAAAATTTTCTCTGAGTCGAAAATTTTCTGGGGTTGTCGGGGAAATGTAGTAATATTATTACGTACTAACCGACTGAACGTCCTCAATGGTTGACATTTTGTCTGTACATCAATTTTAGGTCAAATCTTCATCACATCCATTATTAGTTTAAGCTTTATTGTTTCACGTTGCTCTTTTATTGCCATCCTTTCATTTAGTTTCATTGTAGATATCGTTTTACTGTAACAATTACGAGTTTATCATTTTCATTTTCATACTACACTATACTCACAAATTGCTCACAGATGATGCGCAACATTATTTACTACACTATCCACGCACCAGAACCTTTAATTCCATCGTATTTCTTCATGTTTTTGCTAACTTTGTGTTTATTAATTCTTTGACATTTTATTGTCAATAATCTGGTCGTCATAGTTACCTTTTAATCGTTCGTGGTTTTCTTTGTGGCCATCCACCGTTTTTGTCTTAAAAGCCAGATAATCGTTCTGGCCTTCTACTTTACACACTCTTTTCGTCTAATTTTCAAACATTTTGCAAATTCCACTTTTGATTTCGAAATCGGCTATATAAGACAGGGCCGCTCTAGACATTCATTCATTTCATCGCTAGCTTTCGAGCGAAGAAAATTATATAGGCCTTGTCCCGGGGCCGACTGCTCCGGGACTCAAGAAAAGACCTCAAACCTCTTGACTTCTCCGCCAGTCACCTCTACTAAAACCTGCCTCTGCACTGGGCTTCAGAGGAGGACTGCTGCATCTGCTGTCAACCTTCATCCGGGGCTGGAGTCCTGTGCTGCGAAGCCTGCCTACTGCTGTCAACCTTCATCCGGGGCTGGAGTCCTGTGCTGCGAAGCCTGCCTACTGCTGTCAACCTTCATCCGGGGCTGGAGTCCTGCGCTGCGAAGCCTGTCTACTGCTGTCAACCTTCATCCGGGGCTGGAGTCCTGTGGTTGGACCGTTTTTGGCTGACTCGCCCCGGACTGCCGTCGACCCTCTCCTGCGACCCTCTCCTGCTCGTCTTCATCCCGTGATCATCCCTTCACTCCATCCTCATCTTCACTATCATCATTTTGTTACTTTCAGATTTTATTACTAAAATAAATTGTATTACGTTTATCTTTTTTTTTTTTATTTATTCTATTTTTTTCTTCATATCTGTCGCTTCACGACAAACAGTCCTTTCAAAATTCAAATTTAAAATTGGCTTGTCGCATTGACTGCACAGCCATTTTTATCATCAGTCCTACCAAAATTATGTAACGATATACATCTTCCTAAGTTTCTTCCTGGTACCAGAGTATTGAGTGTTTACTCTAACTAGCACAGCTAGTTTCTATTTAATGAAGAAGTTCTAAAAAAAAAAACCCGACGCACGGGGTAAGTTTGTGATTATAAAATACTATCTTGTAACTGCGGCTCCTCGCCGCCTATTAAAAATTTAGTCATACTAGGACTGTTTTTTTAACCATGTATTTTTATTTATTGTTTCAGTTTTTTTTATTTTTAATCATACGATTTCTACAATAATAAACTACCAAGTCGCATAAGAAACGTTTATTATTTCATGATCTGCACCCACTACGTCACAGAACATACTCTGAAAACATCGAAAAAATTTTTGGGACAGGTAATTTTTTTTCGAGTTTTCTTAGTATGTTTCTTAGTATAGGTACTATTATATCATTAACTAGGCATGCTTGCATAATAATGTTATAAATACAGTAAATACAAGTGTCACTCTGTCTCTTTGTCTGTAACGTAACTGCTGAACCGAATTCGATAAAATTGGCTGCACACAGATAGGAAAGCTGAGTAGGTAAGTAAGTTGATAGTAGTAGTGAAAACCTTGTGGCATTAAGTTACATGTAAGTACCAGTATTGTACATAAAGTTTAAATAAAAAATAGTAAAAAAAAATTGTTAAAAAATTTATTACAGGCAATCTTCTCGTATTTTCTGAACTAAACGTTAGGCGAAGCCACAAGTAAAATACGAGTACTTATAATAAATTAATAATACACCATACCAAACGGCCACCCTCTTTTTTTCATGGCATTACATATTTTATCGTATAGATAAAGAAAATAATGGTATTTTTTATCTATTTTGTACCCTATCACAATGTTGTCCTATTTAACCTAAAGGTTGTGTGGTATTTAATACCTTGTGAATTCAAATGAATTCATTTGGGGTCAGCACAACATATGTCTTGTTTTTCCATACATTTTTATTACTTGTCATCTCATCAGACATTTCTTTTCTTGCCGTATCATTCTGAACACAGTCCAACCATCGACCTATCTGTGGGACATAATGTCTGAATTTTGTTCCATAACTATGCACTGGTTGTACTTTAAGATGTCTGTATGAATGTTGGTACTGCATTAAAACTAAAAAAAATATATTAGGTCAATATTTCTTTTAGCCACACAGATAAAGATGATTTTATTTAATTATACGGCCGCCAGATCATCAAGTTACCTCAATCTATGTCATTTTTTTCCAAATTAAACAAAAAAAACACAAATTGCTGATGGTTAAGTTCAAAATCGAATAAGATAATTTGTCAGTTTGTAGTAACTTGTGCAATACATAGAAGAGAAAAACTGTAAACCTTTGAAACAGGCATCACATCAAAAATGTATTCAAACGGTATCGAAAAAAGGTCACAGCCATATCGATTATTTGGAAGTACCCTAGTTGAACTAGACTGAATGAATTACTAAATATTTGGCTGTAAGGAGCCCCTGAGTTGACCTTGGCAGGTCGTGGCGTAATGAATAGACCCGGCCATGTCTCGGCGGACGAGTTTATGCAAGATAGATTAAGTTAGGGATAGAGGTGGATGGTATTATGCTATTTAGACTTGTTCGTTAGTCTTGTGATAGAAAGCGTTTCTGTTGAGCTTGGGGTCTTCGATTTGGCAGTGATATTTGGTTATTCCATTATCAAAATCAGAATCAGAATCTGTATTTGTTAAAACATAGGTATTTACGGTGTTAGGTTAACATATTTGAGCGCTATAATTTGCCACGTAGGCATACAAATTTTAATAAGTAATTAAAAAACTAAAATACTTAAAAAAACTAAATAAAACAAAACGAAGCATTAACTAAAAAAGATTAAAAATTATCATTTCTAAAATCTGGAACAGTATACCTTGTAGCATTATTCTATTAATAGAGAGGAGAGAACTTTCTTAAATTTTGATAGGGGCAAAACTTTTCTTAAAATATGTTAAATTAATGTAGATAACCAATTGTGGATGGCACAAAAAATCGAATAAAAAAATACCAACATACAGAAGGGATCCTCATACGTAATTCCCGGGCATGTTGCCTCAACGTGTATGTCGCCTTAAGGCTATAAGATTCGACATTCGCCGCCGCCCTGTCTCCCACGCCATGAGACGATAGAGTGCAGTGCGCTGACCTGATTCAACACCCCCCTTCACCCCCTTACACCCCTACGAGATCCCAGACTCCTTGGCAGGGAAATTGGGCGCGTAGTCTGACATTACTCTTGCTCCTTGCTCTCGCGGACGTTATACGGAGTAATTCTACAGCCTGGTGCTTTTTATTGCACCCTGTATAGTAATGGATCGTTTTAATAGTCTATGGTTTTTATTAGAATCATAGTTTATTGTTAGGGTGACCAGAGATTATGAAAGTTTGGGATTAATGGGCCACCATTAATCCAAATTGATTTTATTATTATTTTATTTTTATGTACATTGGTGGTTCAACATGGTAAGTTTTTTTTTTAATGTTGCCCTTCACTGGGAATTTCTCCCGTATCGTGGGTGTGTTTACAAACATTTAAACTCACATCACAACCCGGAACAGCTATCTGTAGACCATACAAATGATTGTTCCTTGGATCGAACCCGAGTCACGCAGCGCAGCAGTCAACCACTCAGCCACTGCGCCAACCGTGCCGTCAATTTAATTCAAAAATACCTAATAGGCTTGTTAACTGAAAAAATCTAATTAGTCCGTCACTTAGACTATCAAAAAATATTTGACCCGTGTTTTTTCTTTTGTCACATAAACCAAAATTGACGAAGATACGACGCTTTTAAAATTCCGTTTTATCTTTGTCAATATTCGTTGATTTACAAAAACAAAAAATACGTGTCTATTAAATAATAGACACGTATTTTTTGTTTGTTTGTTTGTTGTTTGTTTTTTTGTTTTTTGTTTGTTGGAAAATTCCAATATTCTAACTGACGGACTAAGGTCCTTGTTCACCAAAAAGATGACGGTTTGATTATCTAAAAACAGCTGTTTAAAACACATTTTTGTATGGGAACATGTCAAAGTGACAGCTGTTTTTAGATAATCAGACTGTTACTTTTTCGGTGAACATAGACCTAAATAGATTTGCAATTTATTGATAGTGGAAACTAGCCTATTGTGAATCGCCCCTTTTGATATTTTCACCAGAAAAGTCATCAATAATATTGAACGCAATCAGCCCATCTTACCTCATCGTCATTTACATTGTCTGGTGTTGGTGTGACTGAATTGAACTGCCTCGAAGGTCGAGTGATTGCAAGCGCAAATGCTGAGTATGAATTCCTGGGTTCGGTTCCCGGCAAAGTGTTATTAGGTTGTTCAGAATTTCTTCAGTATAGTAGCCACGAAGTATGGATTTGTGACTGGTTGGCGACAAAAGGCTCGCCCACTATTGCAATACATGACTGTCGAAATGTGAATGTATTACTATGTGTATATCTGCCTAACCCTTCCAAAATAATAGGCGTGATGTTAAGTTATGCAATTCATTTCGCAGTGAAAAAAAAACCATCACAAGTAAAATTAAATTTAAAAAATAGAAACATCCGAATTGAGAACCTCCTCCTTTTTTAGAAGTCGGTTAAAAAAACCGACACAATGTAAGTAAAAGTTAAATAGAAAATAATTCGTTTATTCGCCATTTTGTGGTGGCTGCCATCTTGGATTTTTTATTTATCATAGTGTATAGTATTCTATTAGTCAAGCCCTTTCATTTGATAGGTGCCCTTATTGAGGGAGTTATTGAATAAATATGTAATAATCCTCCATTTTGAGGCAGCGGCGCGCGGCGGCCATTTTGGACTGATTTTTATCAAACATAGCTAAGAACACTCCTGACTAATTGACCTTTCAAACAAAAAAAAACAATATTAGTCGGTTCATCCGTTCGGGCGCTACGATGCCACAGACAGACACACACAAATATATAATAGATAACATCCCGTCGTTTTTGCGTCGGGAGTTAATAAAACGAAACAAAATACATAATGAACGGAGTAAACGAACTATTGAGTATATTGCAGCGCCCTGAAACGTGTGCGTGGTAACTCAAAGGTCAACAGCGATTGTGAAAGGTCTCTCTGAAGTGCTTAAATGGTTCTGTTTCTGAGAAAAACGCTTTCAGCTGGCTATTTTGAGCGTGGCTTGATTGATATGGTGTGCGTTTCAAGTTATAATAACCATAATTTCATGACCTTGCTTCCTTCTCCAGCGCACCAACGTTTTTAATATTTTAAAAGTGAAAACTTGTTCAAGCGCGTTGAGAACTTTTTGGGTGTACAAAAATCATGGAACTCGCATGTCCGTCACCTAACGCTTCGTAGCACTCGTAGCCGATCCGCTGCGGCGTAGCATCACATAGGCGTGCGCGGTACACAACAACAGATTACTTAGTTTTCACTTCTATCCCGAAAGACTGAAAAAAAACATGCGGAATGTTTTTTTATTTACCTAAAAGAAAAAGTCTAACAACCAATCTTACCAAGGGGTATCGTATTACCCAGTGCTAACTGGGTTGTGGAGGTCAGATAGGAAGTCGCTCCATGTAAAATACTGGTATACAGCTGCATTCAGTTAGACTGGAAGCCGACTCCAACATAGTAAGGAAAATAATTTTTATACTTTTCTTCTCACATCATCTGCCTAGCCTTAAAAAACTTAATAAAAAAGACTGGCTCAACAAATTACAGGCGTTTCTGGAAGAAAGCCACATATAGGACAAAGAGGAGGGTAATTGTGGTTATCTTTCCCTGTAGTAGGATGTACATAAACAGCTATCTGTCTATGCAATTACTGGATCAAACTAAGTAACTCTACGCAACAGTTTCTGCTGGGCATTGACTTTTTTGCGTTTAAAACTATCGTTTTACGGTAGAACTCAATGTAACGCACTCAAAACATTGTGCTGATGGATGCTTTGAGTAGTACGGGAGTTTTGGAGGTACTATTTAAAACAAAATGTTTGGTCCTACGAACCGGATTAGCCCCCAGACCTCAGATAATTGAATCACCAACAAAAGAAACACTGCGCTGACGTGGATGGCAGGAATTAAAGTAAAGGGCATTTTACATCCGTTAAAACCCATCCCTTTACTATTTCGGTCTGTTGCAGTATTGCAGTTAGTCCTAATTAGGCCCTGTATAAAAAATAATGAGGGCACTTTGAAGCTGAGCCCGGCGAAGCCCAAGAAGAGGATTCTAAGATAACGATTTGAGCTTTCTGGGCAGTTTCTATTGAAGATCGAACGTAGCTAGCTCGAAAAAGGAGCTCACAGGTCCGTGATAAATGAAGTCTTCATTGAAGAGCAAGCTCGAAAAATTTGAGCTTTATAGTTCGAGGTAAATGATTATTGAAAGGCAAGCGGAGCGAGCTCGAAAAATTGTACTTTTTGGACCTTGAGAAGTTAATTAATACTATCTAAATCGTTTCTAACTTATCAATAAGAATTTGAGATTATGGGAAAATTTTGTGATTATTCTCCTCTAAACGTCAGAGACCCCCTAATCTTTGATACGGCGATACGACGGTAGATGCGCCCCTAGTTTATTGTATTGTTAGCTACTATTTACAATCTGTCAAATCAGAGATACACAGGGGAACACAGCCATACACTGACAATATCATACCATAAACCAAGAGGATAAACGTATCACACAGTGTAAATTGCCAGAATTCCCACGCTTGGCTCTCGGCCAGGCGTGGTGATTGTCTGTGGTTCGTTCTTGTGATCTATAGACGAGACCACAGATTAACTTTATCTTCTAATTGCCCGCGACTTCGTCCGCGTAAACCACCCTTGTCACCTAGGGGTATAAAAGTAGCCTTCAACTTGTTCTCTGACCTACCAAAAATACACAAAAAAAAATCGGTGAAGTCGTTTCGGAGGACTTCGATAACAAACAATGTGACACGATATTTTTATGTATTAGATAGCTTTGTCTGCGGCTTTGCTCGCGTTGAATTTGGGGTAATTTTAATTAAAAAAAACCGGCCAAGAGCGTGTCGGGCCACGCTCAGTGTAGGGTTCCGTAGTTTCCCGTCTGTCACAATAAGTGTTCAATCCAATCCGATTTTAATAATTATTTTTTTGTTTGAAAAAAGATACGTTCAGGATAATAAAATATGTTAACGAAGTTAAAAAAAATGCCTTCATATACGATTATACTACGAACTTAGTCCAGAGATTATTTTGTACAACTTTTTGTCTTTTTTGTACAAAAACTTGTTTCCATCCAAGTTCAAAATAATTTTCCTAGAAAGTCCTTATAAAGTTCTACTTTTCAGATTTTTTTCATATTTTCTAAACTTATGGTTCAAAAGTTAGAGGGAGGGGGACACATTGTTTTTACTATTGGAGCGATTATTTCCGAAATTATTGACATTATCAAAAAATTACTTCAGTTAACCCCTATTCATTTTTAAATACCTTTCCAACAATATATCACACGTTAGGGTTGGAATAAAAAAAAAAATCACTTCCCACTTTACATATAGGGGGGCTACCCTAATAAAACATTTTTTTCCAATTTTTATTTTACCACTTTGTCGGCGCAATTGATACACATATTGGTACCAAATTTCAGCTTTCTAGTGTTAACGGTCACAGAGATTAAGCGAGGACGGATGGACAGACAGACATGGCGAAACTATAAGGGTTCCTAGTTGACTACGGAACCCTAATGAGGGAATTTCATTGCGCAAAACAAAGAGTAAGTAAAATTCAAGATCGAGCAGTATTTTAAAGATATACATATCTGGGTTGTTCATAAATTAGTTGGTTTCAAAGCAGAACAGAGGAAATTTGCAGAAGTATTGTGTAAAATCTTAAATTATTGTCTAGGATGGAATTACTATGGCCGGTAAATTACATAACGATACGTAGCTACGAAGACAAACAAAATTTAAAGAAAACTTAGATTTGTGTTCAGTGAAAACCATAAAAACGACACCCATGAAGGAAAAAGGAAAAAAAAATCATAGGTGCGTTTTTGCATTTTTATTTTGACCTCATTTTCGATATCAGCGACCCCAAAAACCATGAAAACGACACACATGACGAAAACTTTACTTCAACGCCATTTCGATTTTCATTTCGATCTCATTTTTGTAATCAGCGACCTCGAAAACCATGTAAACGACACCCGAGATGAAAAAAAAAATACTTTTCCTCGGCGCTATCTTGGATTTATCAATAGGAGTACTTTTGTGTAGTTTCGAATAAAATAGTCTAACTAATCTTTTTTCCCAATACAAACTTTGGGGACCCGTTTCACCTCCTTAGAGGGTGAATTTTGAAAATCCTTTCTTAGTGCACCCCTAGACTACATAAGAAACTTACTTGCCAAATTTGGAATCTGTAGACTCAGCGGTGGGGCTGTGCGTTGATTTTTAGACTTTGTCACCCCATTAACCCCTCTTAGGGGTTGAATTTTGAAAAAACCTGAAACCCATTTCTACTGATTTATCAATAGGAGTACTCTTGTGAAGTTTCTTATGAAATAGTCTAACTAATCTTGTTTCCCCATACAAACTTTGGGGGCCCGAATCACCCCCTTAAACTACTTGCCAAATTTCGAATCTGTGGACCCAATGATTTGGGCTGTGCGTGGATTTTCAGACTTTGTCACCCCATTTACCCCTCTTAGGGGTTGAATTTTGAAAAAAACTGAAACCCGTATCTTCTCATTTATCAATAGGAGTACTCTTGTGAAGTTTTGAATGAAATAGTCTAACTAATTTTGTTTTCCCATACAAACTTTGGGGGCCCGTTTCACCCCCTTAGAGGGTGAATTTTGAAATTTCCTTTCTTAGTGCACCCCTAGACCACATAAAGAACCTTCTTGCCAAATTTGGAATCTGTAGGCCCAGCGGTTTGGGCTGTGCGTTGATATATCACCCAGTCAGTCAGTCAGTCAGTCAGTCAGTTTACCATTTTATATATATAGACTAGTTGTTGCGTGCTGCGCGAGCTGCAAGCAGCTCGCGTGCTAGTGGTGGTACCTTGTTTTTTTTTTTCACTTATAAAACCCCTAAATGTAATATTAATTCTCAAAAATGACCCTAAAAGAAGTTTTCAACTTTTCAAAGTCTAGTGCACCGCCAAATTAAGCCCAAAAGGACTAAAGGTTTCCACTTGATTAGGCTCTAATCATTCTAAATCAGCATCTTCAAATCACTCGAATAACGATACTTACCCATATTTTAATTGTTTTCCTAACCCTTATGACATTTTGAGAACCAATAGGAATCCTTAAATCAGTATGAAAACACTTAAGAACCCCCCTAACACATTCTGAAAACTAATCCAATAAAAATAAGACATTAAAATAAAATTAAACTTGAGAATTAATTTAAAGATTTGGAAACCCCATAAGAACTCCTCATATTATCTATAAACTTATTTAAAAGCTCAGACCTTCTCTCATTAAAAAACATTACCCTACAATTTGCTTGTCGACCTACCAGCTATCGGAAAGGTCCTCTACCACCAGACAGGTTTCGACGCCTATGATAATATTTGTTCAAACACCTAATGGCTATCCCTAACCGTTATGAAGTTACAGTGCAAGTTTAGGGGAGATTCTGGAGGGGAGGAGAGGGTATACGAATTTCAACGCTCCTCAATAGTATTAAGTGAGAATTAAAAACAACCACTATGTGTGCCAGTTTCCGAGATACGATGGGGGGCGGGGTGACGGGAAGGGAGAAGCGGTCGCTGTTTATGAATGTGAAAAAAATGTTCCAATTGTCTCAAGTTCTGAAAACCGGCTAAGGGGGGAGAGGGGGGGCAAAGGGGCCCAGCTTTGAAAATCGTTTTTTTTTGTCGAGCTTCCTCTATACGAATCCGTAAAAAAAACAGAACACGGATCTCTTAGTTTCCGAGATACGATGAGGGGGAGGGTAGGGGGCGGGGGCGGAGAACGGTAGTTTTGAAAATTGATTTCATTATTTATTAAAATAACATGGGAGACTAACACCTAAAACAAACAGATCAAGGACAGTACAATAGTCTGATAGCCAAACCAACTTTGGATCGGTCCCGGTCGCCGACCTGGTCGCCGGCTCGCTACACTCGCCACCTCCCCACTCCGATCCACTCAGGACCTGCCTACAACCGGAAAACTACCATGACCTCATCCCCACGCTACGGGGTCGCCAGCTCGCTTCGCTCGCCACCTCCCGCTTCGCTTTACCGATATCACCACCGGGCAGGTTTTCGGTCCAGGGCTCGCTACGCTCGCGACTTTCTTTTTTCACTCCACTCAGGACCTGCCAACCACCGGAATGCTACCATGACTTTATCCTCACGCTATGGGGTCACCGGCTCGCTTCGCTCGCCACCTCCCCCCTTCGCTTTACCGGTACCACCACCGGACAGGTTTTCAGTCGACGGCTCGCTACGCTCGCCACCTCCCCACTTCGCTCCACTCAGGACCTGTCTACCGACGGAAAGCTACCGTGACCTTATCCCCACGCTATGGGGTCACCGGCTCGCTTCACTCGCCACCTCCCCCCTTCGCTTTACCGGTACCACCACCGCACAGATTTTCAGTATTCGGCTCGCTACGCTCGCCACCTCCCCACTTCGCTCCACTCAGGACCTGTCTACCGACGGAAAGCTACCGTGACCTTATCCCCACGCTATGGGGTCACCGGCTCGCTTCGCTTGCCACCTCCCCCCTTCGCTTTACCGGTACCACCACCGGACAGGTTTTCAGTATTTGGCTCGCTACGCTCGCCACCTCCCCACTTCGCTCCACTCAAGACCTGCCTACCACCGGAAAGCTACCGTGACCTTATCCTCACGCTATGGGGTCACCGGCTCGCTTCGCTCGCCACCTCCCCCCTTCGCTTTACCGGTACCACCACCGGACAGGTTTTCAGTCGACGGCTCGCTACGCTCGCCACCTCCCCACTTCGCTCCACTCAGGACCTGCCTACCGACGGAAAGCTACCGTGACCTTATCCCCACGCTACGGGGTCACCGGCTCGCTTCGCTCGCCACCTCCCCCCTTCACTTTACCGGTACCACCACCGGACTGGTTTTCGGTCACCGGCTCGCTACGCTCGCCACCTGCTCACTTTGCTCCACTCAAGACCTTGCTAACACCGGAATGCTATCGTGACCTTATCCGCCTAAGCTACGCCGCCTACGCTACGAGGTCGCCGGCTCGCTTCGCTCGCCATCTCCCCACCACCATCACCGGACAGGTTCCAACGCCTACTATAAAATTTGTTCAAACACCTGACGGCTATCTCTTACCGTAATGAAGTTACAGCACTTTCTATTTTAGGGGAGGTTGGGGAGAGGTGGGAAGGGTACACAAATTTCACCTCCAAAGGAACCCTAAAATCGACCAAATAAATAAACCCCTCAATGTACGAAACCAATCCTCATTCGGTCGAAACCGTTTGAAGGATCGTAAACTATTGGTTCGCGAGCAGCTCGCGTCTATAAAATATTCCTGTAGGGGCAAAGCCCTAAAATCAGTGAAGATCCTTTGAAACCCCTTAAATATCCTAAAATTTGAAAAAAACTCTTACACCTCAGTTGGATGAATCGGTTGAACGACCTCAATCGGTAAATTTTTGGGAAACCGGAAGTAACGGGGCCGCCATTTTGAATTACAGCCGTCTTCAGTCAAGTAGATATCCTTGAAAGCCTTGAAAAACCTAAAAAAACTCATCAGTGGGATGTGAACCACTTGAACGACCCCAATCGGACAAGGTTTCGGAAACCGGAAATGACACGGCCGCCATCTTGAATTTCTGAAACGTCACAATTTTTCCAAACTAACCATAATGAAAGCTACCTGTCAGTAAAAAAACGGTGGCTATACGTTGGCTTTGGTAGAACAAAAGAATTCGCCAAAGTCGGATCAGACCCGAAAATTCATGAACCAATGGCTCTCGGGGTTGCCAGCTGCAAGTGATGAATATGGACAAATGTCATTTGGGGCACCTCATTCTTGGTGGTTATGCAAAATTTTCATTTAAAATGTCGTCATTTCTACTTTTCTCGTTTTTGGGGAAAATTGGGAAAAATACCCCAAAAGTGGGAAAAAATGTTGCACCAGGCAACACTCGTTAATAAACTACACAATCGGTGCGTAAATAACAATCCAGTCGGGGGATGCCAGCTATCCCATTTATCGTGTCGAAAGTTGGGATTTTTGGTAATTTTACAAGATGGCCGCCACACACGCCGCCATTTTGTTTTTCTGAAACGTCATAATTTTCTGGAAATCTCAAGGATACAGGCCACCAACCAATGTACTCGATGTTGCCAACTTTTGAGTTTGGTAGAACAAAGTAATTCGCCAAAGTCAGGTCTGACCCGAAAATTCAAACCCCAATGGCTTTCGGGGTTGCCAGTTTAAAGTTATGAAAATGGTCGAATGTCATTTGGAGCATCCCATTCTTGGTGATTATGTAAAACTTCCATTCAAAATGTCGTCATTTCAAGTTTTCATGTTTTTGGGCAAAACATGGGAAAATACTTTAAAAATGGGGAAATTTTTTGCACCAGGCAACACTCGTCAACACAGAACATAACCGGTTCATATAACATAATCCAGTCGGGGGATGCTAACTGACCCATTTATCGTATCGAAAATTTGGATTTTTCGTCATTATTATAAGATGGCCACTCTGTTCGCCATTTTGTTTTTCTAAAAAGTCATAATTTTTCTGAAATGTCATGGATATAGGCTACAAATCAGTGCACTTGGTGTAGCAAACTTTTGTGTTTGGTAGAACAAAGTAATTCGCCAAAGTCAGGTCTGACCCGAAAATTCAAACCCCAATGGCTTTCGGGGTTGCCAGTTGAAAGTGATGAAAATAGTCAAATGTCATTTGGAGCATCCCATTCTTGGTGATTATGTAAAATTTCCATTTAAAATGTCGTTATTTCTACTTTTCATGATTTTAGGCAAAATCTGGGAAAATACCCTTAAAATGGGGAAAATTTTTACAACAGGCAACACTCCTCAACAAAACACTCAACCGCTCGGTACAACTCGAACCCGTCGGATTTTGCCAACTGCCCCAAAAATCGTGTTGAAAATAAGGATTTTTCGTCGGTTTTACAAGATGGCCGCCACACCAGCCGCCATTTTGTTTTTCTGTAAAGTCATAATTTTCCTGAAATTTCAAGGATACAAGCCACCGACGGGTGTACTCGGTGTTGCCAACTTTTGAGTTTGGTAGAACAAAGTAATTCGCCAAAGTCAGGTCTGACCCGAAAATTCAAACCCCAATGGCTTTCGGGGTTGCCAGCTGAAAGTGATCAAAATGGTCAAATGTCATCTGGAGGATCCCATTCTTGGTGATTATGTAAAATTTCCATTCAAAATGTCGTTATTTCTACTTTTCATGTTTTCGGGGAAAATCTGGAAAAGGACCCTAAAAATGGGGTAAATTTTTGCACCAGGCAACACTACTCAACAAAACACACAACCGCTCGGTACAACTCGAACCCGTCAGATGTTGCCAACTACCCGAAAAATTGTGTCGAAAATTCGGATTTTTTGTCGTTTTTACAAAATGGCCACCACACCACCCGCCATTTTGTTTTTCTGAAAAGTCATAATTTTCTGGAAATCTCAAGGATACAGGCCACCAACCGGTGTACTCGGTGTTGCCAACTTTTGAGTTTGGTAGAACAAAGTAATTCGCCAAAGTCAGGTCTGACCCGAAAATTCAAACCCCAATGGCTTTCGGGGTTGCCAGCTGAAAGTGATCAAAATGGTCAAATGTCATTTGGGGCATCCCATTCTTAGTGATTATATAAAATTTCCATTCAAAATGTCGTTATTTCTACTTTTCATGTTTTTGGGGAAAATCTGGAAAATTACCCTAAAAGTGGGGTAAATTTTAGCACCAGGCAACACTACTCAATAAAACACACAACCGCTTAGTACAACGCAAACCCGTCAAATGTTGCCAACTACCCGAAAAATCGTGTCGAAAATTCGGATTTTTAGTCGTTTTTACAAGATGGCCGCCACACCAGCCGCCATTTTATTTTTCTGAAAAGTCATAATTTTCTGGAAATCTCAAGGATACTGGCCACCGACCGGTGTGCTCGGTGTTGCCAACTTTTGAGTTTGGTAGAACAAAGTAATTCGCCAAAGTGAAAAAGTCCCAAAAATGAAAAAGTTCAATATTTTTTGGGGTTGCCAGTCGAAAGTGATGAAAATGGTCAAATGTCATTTGGGGCACCCCAAAGTTGCCAGCTAGACAAAATCTCCATTCAAAATGTCGTTATTTCTACTTTTCATGTTTTCGGGGAAAATCTGGAAAAACACCCAAAAAATGGGGAAAATTTTTGCACCAGGCAACACTCCTCAACAAAACACACAACCGCTCGCTACAACTCGAACCCGTCAGATGTTGCGAACTACACGAAAAATCCATTTGAAAAAAGTCGTAAATTCCACCATTTCACAAAATGGCCGCCACAGCGTCCGCCATGTCGGATTTTCAAAATGTCATAATTTTTCTCAATTGCCATTGAAATCACCCACAAATTGGCAAGGTTAATGTTGCCGACTTTAAAAATCGGTAGAAGAAAACAATTGGTCAAAGTCGAGTGAAAAAAGTCGCAAATTTCAAAACGTCCCAGCGCGGCCGCCATCTTGTTTTTTTTTTTTTTTTGCTTTTTTTTTCAAATCACTTTAGACCTTCTACAAAAATTACCAATCGAAATTGGCCCAAGTCCTTTCCTCGCCGAAACCGGAAATGGACTCGGCCGCCATCTTGGATTTGAATCTCCTCTATAATTTTCCTCTACTCGACCGGAAGTACTTGTCATTTTTCCAAAACTAACCCCTAACCCATCTCTCACCCATTCCGAGAAACGGCATGTCAATGAGTGAGTGAGTCAGTGGCTTTGTAGTTTTATATAATATAAATTGTATAATTAAGGAAATGCACAGTGGACATGAGAGATAGGTAAATAGCCGGTTAAGTACGCTAATGGTTTTATCAGTGTGCCGAGTAGCCAAATCTTTGGCGTGACGCATTATAGAACAAAGATAATATACTTATGTAGTGCTGTATTTGTTCTTTTGACGCGTGAGAATATCACCGCCATTTTTTTTTCAATACTATTTCCACAGATTCACTATTGCAAACAGCGTCCTCCTGCAACTGATATTCACGCGCTAAATCATGCTCCAGCCATTTCATAGTTTTCAAGAGCTCTGATGCATACAAACACACGGTCTCTGACTTGGCTTTACCTGCCATCGAGAAACTCTCAGGCTGGTTTGGTTTCCTTACGATGTTTTCCTCCACCGAAGCAAGTGATAATTTTACAATACGCACATGGATCCGAAAACACAGAGGTGCGTGTCTGGAGTTCGAACTCGAGACCTGTGACTTGGCAGTTACACCACTAGGTCATCACTGTTTCCAACCTGAAGATTTATCTCAATATCAAAGTCTTGCAATTCGCCTGCGAAAATTTTGATAGCTCGGCTAATACGAGTATGCACGACAACAATATATTATATAGCCTGTTATGTTATATGGTAAAGAACATAGCTTTCTTATGGTGAAAGAATATTCAAAATCGGTTGAGCTGTTCTTGAGTTCTTGAATCTTTCCGCTTTACAATGTTAGTGTAGAAAAAATCCAACTGATTTGAAATTAACATACACAAATAGGCTTAAGTACACCTTACCTACATTTTATATCAGAAAGTGCACATATTCTAAAGGCTTGGGTTTATTACCCTTACCGTATCAATCATTCGAGCACCACTCTAGTGGAAAAATCGTTTGATGTCCCAAAGGTTAGAGGTGGGCAGGCCAAACGCCTCGGGGAACATAAACATTGTTCTGACCGCGGAAAACATTGAAAACGTTACGTTCTGTGATTGGTTTTTTATGGTCTGTGATTTGAGTTGATCTGGTTTTTTTTTGGTTTAATAATATAGAGACGTTTGGAAGGAGAAAAAAAATGGTTTCCTAGACTACTGTTTTCGTCGCATTTTGGAATGAATCCGGTGGTCCCTGTAAATAAAGTAACATTCCAAGATTTTTTACAGAAACAAGTGTACCTATCTGCGTGCTGCATTACAGGCGAATCCTACTGGTGGGTGACGCCGAAGGATAGGTTAACTAAAGAGAATATCATAAACCTATGCTAGTAACATTATAAATGCGTGTCCGATCAAGTCAAAGTTGTGCTGTCGAAGATAGGTACCTACTATGTGAACGGATTTAACTTTGATAGCTCATATCTCGGAAACGTGTCACTATAGAACGTTTTATTTCATAAAACCTAGTTTGTATTGATGCCAGCTATGGATTGATAAACGTTTTATGCGTGTCTGATCAAATCCAAGTTGTGCTTATGATGCCATCAGTGAATGAACCTAAACCTTGATAACTCATATCTCGGAAACGTGACACTTTAGAACATTTGGCCTCATACAAAACTTGTTTGTATTGATACCAGCTATCGATTAATATAGGTCTTATGCGTGACCGCCATTTTGAAATAAAAAAAAACTAAGTAGATGGTGGAAGAAAATCCGGCCACGCTTAATACAAAAATCTTCCAATCCCTTTCACTTAATCTAAGAAAAACAAAACCAAGAAATCAAAGCCAAATCCAATAATCTAAAAAAATCAAAAAAAAAAACAAAATTAAAATCTTTCTTAATCTATCTATCTAAGACTGAGTTATAAATAAAACTAAGTTTTAAATCAAATAAGTTAACTAATTACCTACCACTTTATAAAATAAAACCAGACCAAGATTTTGCTTTTATCGTTGCTATTCACATTAAAAATGGCAATGGCAAACAATATGTTTAAGTACGTTTTCCTAAATTGTGTCCATCCTATTTTTAACACAGCAATAAAATACCCTGTCGTTAATAACTACTGGCCACAAGGGTTAACAGTTCTATTAAAATGCCATCATTAAAAAAAAACATTTTATTCCTAATGGCGCTTATCCTTCTTTTCTTGACATTGTTGACAGTATCTATTTGGAATAATAATAATAATGACAAATAAGGTTTTCTTACGAACAAAAAGAATTATGGACAAATGAAGTTTTACATAGATAATTCACAAGATAGTTATACGAAGGGCTTTTTAAACTCAATTTCGTTTCATTAGAAATAAAAATCACGAGAAGAAGATAAGCATGCTATCATATCCCCATGAGAGAAGTATTCAATTCCATTCAAACATGATCCTAAATCAGACTAGTTTCCTAGTTTTAATTTGCAACTAGCTTATGGCCGCGGCTTCGCCCGCGTGGAGTTCGATAATTAAGTACCTACCACAGAATCATAAGGTATTACCGGGATAAAAAGTATCCTACACATATAGTTTTTAACCTGGATGCTGTCATCCAGGTTAAAAACTATCCAGCCCTTTTTTTATATTCAATTTTTTTTGTGTGCTATTTTTTCAGTTTTTGCGTTACAGTAACAAACATTTCGCCTTTGTAATATTGGTGTGAATACACAACCCTCAACCCCAATACATGTTATTGCAGTTCAGAAACACAATTTAAAAACTTTACACACGTACTGGCACAAAACATTTTAAATCTAAACGACAAAGTGGCACTCAACGTGCACGCTACGGCCATAACTTGTAATTTTCCCATCGGCTTGCCGGCTTGGCGAAACTTGGACGTGCCAAGTTGCGATGAGACAAGTATGGCGACTGCGACTTTGCGGAAGGCGACACAAAATTGCGTTTTTATGTGCCGCAATGGAGTGTGAGGTGTATAAGGTAATTAGAGAGGGTGAGGGTAATATTAAAAAAAAAATGTTCTACTTTATAATGACCATGAATGTTTCCTTTCGTTGCAAGCCGTTGGCAAACTTGCATCCTCTTTTTTTTATCGGTTGTTGGTACGAATTTTCAAAATATTTTCTGTACATTTAGAACTTTTGCTATAAAACCAACTCTTGTGCAATATGCTAGATGCAGCGGTTTATACTTATTAACTTTTTTTTTAAATAAAATGGCCCAAGAAACCCTGACGTTACGATTTTAACAAAGAGAGAAAGCAAAACACCGAGAGAGTTGGAAAAGAATGGGGGGGCTTTACCCAGCAGTCCAGTAGGACAGAATAGGCTAACAAAAAAAAAATAATAAGATCGTAATTCAATCGCTTGCATTTGGATAAGAACTAATAAGAAATCGAACCCAGTCCCACAATAATACTTGGTTTTATAATTCTGCAGTCAAAAAGTGGCTGACGAAAAATTCAAAGAACGAACTCCTTACCAACATTAAAAAAAACCATCGTCTTCTTTTTAATTTAAATGTTTGCACAAACAAATACCCAGACAGCCAACTAGCAAACTTTTTGAAGCCATCCTACGACAATAAGTGAGATTTTACTAAATGTCGTCAAATGTATGGACGAATAATTCAAGATGTCTAGACGAAGTCGTTCTCTTCGATGTTGGGTACTCAGAGATTCTGTGACGACCACTGCAAATGTATTGGATCTGATACCGTTTAGAAAAGATTTTTGAACGGTAAATAGAGATAAAGTTCGCCGATCTTTGCTTCGAGAGTTTTAGATTCGGATAAAAAGAGATTTTTTTTATTAGCTTATAATTTCAATAACAGCATTAATAGGTTTATTATGATAAATATATTCCAAAAGATTTTTAGAAACCATTCGTAAGTAGATAGTTTAAACAGCTGAACAGTAGAAAACAGGCCCACATTTTTTTCTGACCTGACCATTGAAATTCTGAATTTACAATCTGGAGCCAACCTCAAGACAACTAGACTAACACCCGTATAAGTAAAAACGTGTGTTTAAGGAATTACATAAGCAAACATTATTGTGCAATAGACAATAATTTAAACGAAGTAAAACCGTCAAAGAAAGCAAAGCCAAGGAATTCTAACTTTTGACAGTTCTAACTTCAAGCAATGACTGAACTACAAAATAAAAATCGTATCTTAAATAATGACTTGTACTCATGAAAGTAAACACTTTGACTTGTCTATGCATACGGGTGTTAGACATCAGCCCTCAAATCAAATGATGCTCTATGAATCAAATCAATAAAGTGCCAAAGAACCTCAATTTACCTGAAAATGGCACAAAGTACAACTAGTGCCACACCAAAAAAAAAAAAACCTCAATTTCACATTTAAAGCAGTAAATCCACCCGATTCCAAATTCAAACGGCTACCAGCCACGTGTTACAGTAGTCGTACACAGAATATCCTCCCATCCTTTAATTGCTTTAGTGCGTGCCCCTGAAACATATCCGTATGGCCACGGGACGCGGTGTTCCAGGAACCGGGATGCAGCGTTCAGTGATTTGATTTCCGAACGTGATTATGTCGGACGGACAGTGCTTGCAAGGTCAGTTACAGGAATTCAATTATCGTAATTTCCATCAAATTCTACTAGGATTGTTTGTAAACAAATTTGCCAAGGGCGTTATTGATTTTGGTGTTGTGTCGGCTGGTTTAAATGGCGCTTGTGATATTAATAGATGTTTGACTATTTAAACAAGCAATTAACTCAACACGTTGATCATGTACTAAGCCTTTTCTAAACAGTATCAGGGTCAGCTTACCAGTATTTGACATGAAGCAACCTCCACAACCCAGTTAGTACCGAGTAATACGACAGCCCTTGTTAAGATTGGTTGTCAAATTTGGCCACTGTAGGCTTGATTCCCAGGTAAACTGTTAGATTATAAAATTCCAGTTTTTCTCAATTTAAGTAGGAAGATTACATTTGGTAAAGTGAATTAAACATATTGGTTTTTTTTCTAGATTGTTTACCAATATTGGACCTGAAGAATAAAATTAATAGGAAGAGATAACTCGGTATGTAATGGATGATCACCCATCTACGAATCGACCTTGGCAAGTACGGCTTAACCTTGACGATCAACCTGTGCGGCTGTTATAATTGAGCCAGAAGCATACTGTTATTATAGCTACCCTTTCCCTCAACAGAAACCGGACAACATTAACAACATTTCATCTCAACCGAGAGCCGAAATTCTCGTAGTAGCAGTCATGCCAGATCGAACCGCATTCACTGGCAAATATCTTGAAGATGTCTTCGCGACAATCCATCAATTCCCTGACGTCTACCATGACGCTAATGGCTGCGGGAGGGGAGAGGGGTGAAGGGATCATGATCTTCGCTTTTTTTGCTAACTGTCGGCTCAAAGACGGAAAAGATTTAGGATAAGAAATTGTTAGGCACATTTGAATGGAGTTTAGGGACTTGTCAAAAAAAGTGTTGTGGATGATGTAGAGGATAATTTGGAAGTTATACTTATTTATATTTTAGTACATCGATGTTTTTTGGAAGACAGGCTTACAAAAAAATAATAGAAAGTAATGGTCGTTTGGTGGCGCGGAAACTGCGTTCGTTGCCAACTGTAGCTGCTTAATTTATTAACTGCCACTAAAAATGCTGTAAAATAAATACGAGTTTTACCAAATCCTTTAAATAGCTTATACAAAAATCCTTTTCACTAAAAGAACGAAATACAACGTAATATAAGTTAACAACGAACTCAGCCAAACTAATAAATATCCCACTAAAATTTCGACCCAATTCCGATGCGGAATATTCAAGCCTTCAACAAGACCAAACATTTCTCGTTTTTCTTTTAACCGAAAACGTATTCCTAAGCTTGAATCACGAATCAGTAAACTATGGATATGACACATTTTTTTTGAGGTTCTACTCGGCAAGCAAGCGAACGGGTCGCGTGCTCACCGCTGAATATTTCACTCGAAACGAGCTAGGCACAACGACCGGATTTATTTTGTCCATTGCTCTCTGATTCTGATTTTATGTAGCCACACTGGTAAGCTTGAATAAATATGTTTTTACATTTTAGATATATGCGTAGTTGTCGATGGTTTCTTATTAAAGAAAGCACAGATCATAATAGCTACCAGATTTAGCATACTAGGCTGCAGTATACAGGGTGTTAACGGACCAAACTATAACTAAACTAAGTAGGTCTACGCAAAAATTATTGATGCTGAAACATCTCGTTTCATGGTAGCACTCAACACATTGTGCTAATCGACACATTGAATATTACAAGTAAACATTTAAAAAATACTATTTAAAAGTTACAACTAATATTTTCGCAACTAAGTATAAGATTCTCAGGTATGGTCTAGAACATAACTATCGCAATGATGGGAAAAACAATGCCTTCGTTAAGGTTACTTTTACACCAATTATGTACAGTAAAGTAAGTAATAACTTCATGTAAATTAGACAGACTGAATTCCACAAAGTATTCCGTTTTAATCAACTTTCCTTCAATCGTTCAAAAAACACGTTTACTCACAAAAAATTAAAACCATCGCTCTATACACAACTTGGAAGAAGCCTTTGTAAGTACAATAACGGAGCGATGAACGTAAAAGTGCAGTCAACTACGCTTATTGGATAGAAACGAGCGTAACAAACTTGCCCAAACTAACTGGCAATGTGTCATGAAGCCTTCAACCAAGGATTCTGTACATCAAACTAAGTAACTACACGCTAAAATTATTGCTGGGAAACTTCTTTTTTTGAGATGAAAAATCAAGTTTTACGGTAAAACTCAATGTGACTCCACTCAAAACATTGTCCTAATGGACACAATATTTAATAGTCAACGGATTATAGAGGTATTTAAAGTAAAGTTCTGACCTTAAAAACTAGTAAGTATTTGAAAAAGAGTTGGAACTTTGACCTCCAATATCTCCGTAACGAGTAGCTTCCCAGGTATAGTCTAGAACGAAAAATGATCGCAATGACCGGGAGAACAAGTGCATTTCAATTTCGTTAAGGGTTTTTTCACACCTTTTATACCATGTTCTTAAGTAGTGTCTACTCTTACAAGTGAAGCTACGAATGGACTCATTTCGACGTGGCTTTTAACTGTCCCAACTATATTCGTGGACGAATGTGTTTTGTGCAACGATTTCTCAATCTCTAAGTCATTATATTCGTTTTGGAAGAAGATTCGCTCATGAATGTCAATTTGGAATTAAACGTGACTAGAGATTATTAAAATTTTCTTTGAGGTTCAAATGGGTTTCAGAATCTGAGTTTTTCTTCCAGTATGTAAGGTAAAAATGCTAGTTTTGATATCATTGATACATTGACGGATAATGAAAACTATTCAGATGGTCTTATACATATAAAGGATATGGAAGATGAAATATTATATGAATATGAAACATTAGCCATTTTGAACACCAGCCAACATACGTTAGGATAAGAACAATACTATAATTTGTAGTCCTTACATCCAAGGACGTTACATTACGTGGAGATGAAGACTTGCGCTAAGCTTGCGAGGTTCGTTACGAACCGTATCTGGGTTATTTTTTATATGAAATCAGTACAAAAACTATGTGGGCATAAAAACGGGAACGCGGGAAGCGGTCGGCCTGATGCCAACTACAGTGGGGGCGTGGCAAACCCGTATTTACTGAAAACCACTACTGATCCAACTTAGACTAGAATCTGGAGGCTGAATAAACAACTTCAGCCTTTCATATCATTGGCCCCATTTGAGTCTGAGTCATCTTTGAGTAGGCAGTGAGACGGGTTGTCTGGGGTTTCTATGTCACGCGAAGATGCTGCTTTTTAGTACCTAGGTGTTGCTATTGTTGAAAGACTAGCTTCGAAATCTTTACAATTTTTGGTTTATGTGTGACATTTTCTATGTTTGTAATTCTGCGTCTTACATCTTAAGTAGTATGGGGTCAAGGAAAACTGCTATTTCCACTCAATTTACAAGCAAGATGCAATGCTTCGTACTCAGATAACTTTTGCATTACATTTTCAGTTACTAAAGTTTTTTATTGTTTCATCTTATCATGGTGAATTCGTAATGTAGAGCACGATGGTTTTTATATTGAAAGCGATACAAGAAAGAAACTCACGATTCTCGTCTAAGATTGAGACAATTGAAATTCTTAACTTACTGACGTATTTAGGTTACTCGCAAGTTATAATACCACCGTCACATAGACTTCGACTAAACGTAGGCTTCGTGTAGTCGAAATTGTGTCGCACACACTTACACAGACACAGACTTATCAAATACACAGACTTATCAAATATTCTGTCGATAATATAACGTATAACTTCGATAACAGAAGGCCATTCATATTACGAACTTCATCAAATATATATAGAGAGCTTCCAAAAACAATAAGGAGATTGATCAATACATGCGGCCCAGTGGTGTTGACAGACCAGCTATCGACATGCTTCACATCTCCTCAACACCACAAGGCTCGTTATTTCCCCATTAACCCACAATATCGCACGGCCCATTATTCGGAGAGGAAATACAAAAACAATTTCCACTCGCACCGGATAACGATCCGATCGATAAAAGCGAAACTCGAATGCGATTACCATTAACAAGTGCTGGCTTTATAGGTATTTTTGTGACAGTTACGTTACAAGCTCGTGCAGTTTTAGCACGTAGAGTGATGAGCAGGAGGGGTACTCACAGTGCAGTGGTGTGGTGTAGCGGGTTACATGGGCTCCAGGGCACAGCACGGGACTTAGTTCGTGTAACAACAGATGCACCTCGTCGTGGCCACTCCGAGCTCAACTTGCGTAACATTTATATAACGAGACACTGCTGAGGAACAACACCGCCCGGTCAGAGGCGGACTCGCGCGCGGCCCCGGACCCTTCGTCCTGCCATTTTGGTATCGACGGGGACGGGATGAAAAGCGGAGATGGCGGTGAGGCCCGCCGAACGCGGGCTGTGATCGCGTTCGCGTTTCGAGCGGGCTTTTGTGTGAAAAAGGGGATGTCACAGCGGTGGTTACGTTCGGTGGGAAAATAAAAAAGTGTGAATCGGTCGGGCGGAGCGGTCGGCTGCGAGAGGCACATGCCGCTCGATAGTCGGGCGCGTGCGCGAGGCGCGGCGCGCGTCACCCGCCGCACTTGCGCCGCCGCGCGCCTCAATGGAGCGCCGCCGCCGTCGCCGCTGCCTCACCGCTCCGCCGACGCGTCCCTACGCAGACACCACTCAGCAGCCCTACTTTACGAAGGCAAACAAATTGCGAGCAGTAAAAGTGTCGTAGTGGTCACATTGTTCTCTAAGGCTTCTTCATATTGACTATTCTTACAGAAAATGATAGATAGGTGTTGTTCTGTCTTACTTTTGTTCTTTTATGTAGGTACCGATAGTTATACTTTTGAGTAACAACCTAAATAAAACAGCGTACTTAGATCTATAGCTGTAGTTACTACTGCTTTGTAGTGTCGCATGGGTCATTCAAATACATGCAGCGCTGCACGACACCATCTTGTTTTTTCAATACAATTTGACAATGTTTACTGACAGCGCGCCCTCTTGTCAACGTCAGTCAAGCGCCAAAACAGCCATGCAGCACTGCACGAATGATCCTTCTGCCCATTTCAGATTGTAGTGTCCTTCTCGACCAAGTTCATTATTTGGCTATCAGTCACTCGGACGCTGTATGCTATAACGTAATGAAGGTTGTGACACCGACCAATTAATATAGCCAGACGCTCTGATTCAGATTCCGCGGATTGTTATGACGTGTGACTATACGCCTTTCAGCATGTCTCGTATATTGTAGTCTGAATGCGTTTCGGCGAATTGGTGAACGCATTTCAAATAATTTCAGTCTTTATTTTCAACCGACATTGAACGATGAAAGTAACTTTGAAATTAACTGTAGCGATGTTTGTCTCTTTTAAAAATTGTTTATCATCTCAATTTCCTATCGAATTTGATAAGTTTTTTTTCAGTAAACGCTAGTGTAGATTGTCTATGCCTAGATCAAAGTATGTTTTCACAGCTCTAACTTCAAATCGATTGTAAGAATACTCTTAAGTCGCCACAGATGGAGACACTTACCTGAGCCGTGTAATGGAAACAGTTTCAAGCTTCTTGATAACTTTGTTTCCTCCAACTTACTGCCACTGTTATAGCATGTGTCGTCCCACTGCTGGGCAAAAGTCGTGACTTCCAAATGACTTTGTTTGTTAATCATATGTTTTGTTGTGTTTGGATGATTTTTGATTACTTCAAATTATTTTTTAAACCCTTCCAAAAAAGAAAGGTGTTGTTAAGTTTGACGTGTCTTTCTGTGTGTTCTTGTGTATCTGTGTGTTTCTGTGGCATCATAGCTCTTGAACGGATGAACCGATTTTAATTAAGGTTTTTTGCCGTGAATAATACAAGATAGATAGTTAGTGATTTTATGACCGTTTCATTAATAACATTACAGCAAGTGAATCAATTAATGTTAATATAACGCCATTGATTGAGGAGAATTGAATTGATAGTGATTGAATAGCCGCAGCAAAAGAAGAACATGCTGAAAGTCGTTCCACAATCATTTTACCTGTTTCAACCGCAGTACAAGAGAAACCTTATAATATAACAAAGAAAGATCACAGTGGTTTGGCAAATGTTTCTGTGACAGCAAATCAAGAACCACCTTAAGACAACAAGAATAAAGTTTACAGCGATTTTTATATAGCTGCAAAATCAGGGGTGTAAAATAAGGAAAAGGATGGTCTTAACTCACCGCATTACTGTAATAACTGCTGCCATCGTCCTCATCATCATCTACAATCACATCACTATTCCTATTAACAACACTAGCTTCTTCATTTATCACCACGTTGTCTTCTTCTCCATTATTAACACATTCTCTATCACTATGACAAACATTGACACTATCAGTAAGTTCAATGAAAAACACTTTGCTAATTTCATCTTCAGTTTGCACAAATACCGAATTATTTTCTTTTTTAACACTCCATTGGCTGGGCAAAGTGTCTGTGTTGGAAATATCTTTTATTTTAAATATCTTGACACATACGAATATTGATAGAATTCTTTTGAATATATTTCTAAAAGTATTTGTGATTGATTGCCAGTTGTTTTGTCTCATATTGTCGATGGTCTACTGTTTTTGATTGAATGACAGTAATCTAGTTATGGCGGCTTATCGAATGATATCTAATAATTAATTAGCCCTCCAGTTTCGGGAAGTTGTTTCCGGAAATCAGGTTATTAATTGTATTATTGATAGTGTAGTTCTTTTTGTGTAGGTATGTGAGATTTTGACCTAGACCATTTTTATACAGCGCACTTGGTTATCATCTACCTAGCCTTTTCCCAACTATGTGGGAGCCGGCTTCCATGCAGTCTAACTGGATGCAGCTGAATACCTGTACCTAACGGCTGTCAAAGATCTACCAATGACAGTAGGGACCTGACTACCTGACTGACTACATGTACATAACGGCTGTCAAAGGTCTACAAATGACAGTAGGGACCTGACTACCTGACTGACTACATGTACATAACGGCTGTCAAAGGTCTACAAATGACAGTAGGGACCTGACTACCTGACTCACTACATGTACATAACGGCTGTCAAAGATCTACAAATGACAGTAGGGACCTGACTACCTGACTGACTACATGTACATAACGGCTGTCAAAGGTCTAGAAATGACAGTAGGGACCTGACTACCTGACTGACTACATGTACATAACGGCTGTCAAAGGTCTAGAAATGACAGTAGGGACCTGACTACCTGACTGACTACATGTACATAACGGCTGTCAAAGGTCTACAAATGACAGTAGGGACCTGACTACCTGACTGACTACATGTACATAACGATTGTCAAAGGTCTACAAATGACAGTAGGGACCTGACTACCTGACTTACTACATGTACATAACGGCTGTCAAAGGTCTACAAATGACAGTAGGGACCTGACTACCTGACTGACTACATGTACATAACGGCTGTCAAAGGTCTACAAATGACAGTAGGGACCTGACTACCTGACTGACTACATGTACATAACGGCTGTCAAAGGTCTACAAATGACAGTAGGGACCTGACTACCTGACTTACTACATGTACATAACGGCTGTCAAAGGTCTACAAATGACAGTAGGGACCTGACTACCTGACTGACTACATGTACATAACGGCTGTCAAAGGTCTACAAATGACAGTAGGGACCTGACTACCTGACTGACTACATGTACATAACGGCTGTCAAAGGTCTAGAAATGACAGCAGGGACCTACGGCTTATCGTGCTTTCGGAGGTACGAAGCAGGTTCGGCATGTAATGAATGGTCACCCATTAACGGAGCAACATAGGCAAGTGCGGCTTAACCTGAGGCTTCTTAATTCTCTTTTTCTCATCAGCCTTAAACATTTCAGTCTCAACCAGCCATTCTCTGTAGTTATCTTCCATGTTTTTCCTCTGTTCTTCGTGGAGTTAACCTGAAGATCGTACCGAGTGACACATTAGACATCAACCTTGATTTTATATGACAAAAAAATCTGTAAAATGTTTTAAGTAAATAAAAAAGGTTGATAGTAAAATAAATTTATTTATTTGACTATTTACAATAAACCTATGAAAATATAACGATTTGGCATGTTACATTTAAGCATAATATTGTAACACATGATATATCATATATTATCATACAAAAATAAAAAATATTTAAATTCGACAAGTATGCAACAATAAGATGCTTGTATCTTTTTTCTAGACCTTTTAAAAAAACATAAGCGTAGTTTAAAACTTAGCATAGAAAACCACTAGAAGTGCCTAAATATTTACAAAGCAATGCCTAACCGAACAAAATTTATAAAACAAAATATGGTAACTTTTAACAAAAAGTCACGTTATACGTGTCATAATCATAAAAAAAAACTTTATTTACATGATCACATAGAAACCCTGAACCACACCGAGTATTTCTTTTATAATAATTAAAATCGAAACTACATGTCCAAATATAAATTGAATGTTGAGCAATACAAAAAAATTGAATTAAATCATAATCTTCGTCATAAAGATTCAAAAGCTTAAACACAAAAAGGGCTTAAAACGAAAACAGCTTCAATAAAATAGAGTCATTTGATTAAATAATACAAGTTTTTAATCACAACCTAAGAAGATAAAGAATTAACAATCAAACAACATACTTTAGAATAGGTACTTTGAAAATCGCAACGAAATCCTTTAAAACGAAGGAAACTTAGCTTTAGTACGTAAGTGACTGCGCACTTAGTAAATGTTTATAGTTAGTGCTAAAACTCTTTTTTTTTCGACATAATTGTTTAAAAAACAAAACAAAAATACAGTGTAAAGGCTATACAAAGTCAATATTAGATACTTAGTTATTAAATTCGTCACCTTTATTAAACTATCTAGTCAGAACAAACGGTTTCATCCGACATGAAAGTCTAAACATGTAAAAGAAGAAGACTAAGAAAACGGCGTCTTTACATGTCGCCTCGTTGCTCCTAAAAGATCTTAATTTAAATATAAAATTACCTATAATCCAGAAGAACATTTTAAAAACAACGAGGCACCAGGCAAACGCGAAACCGTAACTCTCAGGTCCCTAGCGCGACATGGCAAGAAAGCTTATTAGTCAATATCCAGACTCTTGAAACTGCTGGTGAAGCTAGCGAACATACCTTTACTAGGCTTCTTAATTCTCTTTTTCTCATCAGCCTTAAAGATTTCAGTCTCAACCAGCCATTCTCTGTAGTTGTCTTCCATGTTTTTCCTCTGTTCTTCGTGGAGTTGCTTGACAGGTGCGAGGGGTCCACCAAAGTCTTCGGGCAGGAGTTCCTTGTCGACGATGGATTCGGGGCCTTCGGAAGAGAAGTTCAGGAGGTTGAGGAGGTTGGAGTGGATGAGCGGCTTCACGAGGCACATGACTTGGTTGATGAAGGAGACGGTGTGGACGACATGGATCTTTTTTAGACGACACGGATGGGCATTCTGGAAGATAGAAAACATAATTATTTAAGTACAGTCGAACAAAGCAACACAGCATGCTTTAGAAAGTTTTTCATAGTAGAGGATGTGTTCATCAAATTGAACAACTTTCTTCATAGAACCAAAACCGAAATCGCAAAAAAATAATCAGCTGACCCGTACAAACCTTCAACACCTATTCGACCCAAATAATAATATAATGAGCCACTGTCTGTACGCTTATAGGTCTTTTAACTACGCAACGGATTTGATTGCAGTTTTCAGTAATTGATGCAGTTTTCAGCATTACATGCAATTTTAATGCAGTTTCAGCTTGAATCAGACAGAGTAAAGGATGTTAGTAATAATCAATATTCGGTTACACCTAAATGAACAAAGAAGAAATAGAAAGAAAAAAACCAACCTGAATATAATGCATAAACGCTCTAAGCGCGGGCAGAGTCACCCTGGTCAAGTGACCGAGGCTGCAGCCCTTCATATCGAAGATAACGATATAGCCCTCGGACAAGCCGTCTTCAGATAGCTTGACGTCGTTGAACATGCAGAACATGCGGACTGCGTCAGCGAAGTTTAGCTTGCTGTAGTCGAACTCCGAGAGCCGGTAGAGGAGAACGTTGTAGCCCTCGGTGGTCTTGAGTGGTAGGCCCACCATGTGCCTGGAAAAGATAGAAGGTCAAATGAAAACTATTCAATGTTATCGAGGTCATTTTTCAGTAAAAAAGTGATGCACTATCTAGATTTAAATCCGAGGTTTTGGTAAATGGACATCATGCAAGGATTATATCGATGATGTCTTCACAAGGAAACCTTCTCTTTAATGAATTATCAGGACTATGTTATATTACTATCATCACCAAAAATAACATAATTTCAACCCTATAATTCTTGAAGGAATACGCAGAGGTGTACCTACCAAGGACCAACCATTTAACGTGCTTGCCGAGGCACGGAGGAAACTCGGTGTGTAATGGGTGTTCACCCATCCACAATCCAACCTAGGGCATTAAGGCAAGCTATTAAGACCAATTAGAGCTTAACTTAAAGATCGACCCAAGCGGTTGTTATTCTTTAGCCCTCGCTAAGATAACCAATGAAAATACGAATCAAAAATTGAAATGCACATTTCAAGAAATCATGAAATACCAACTTACATACATCAAACCAAGATACAAAATCATGATAATTACAAACACAACGCTTTTGAATACCCACGGCGGTTCCCCTAAGAGACAAACGAAACTATTCAATGAAGAGATATAATGAATAGATACTCAAACAAGATAGTGGCTTGACAAGAATGCTTGACACTTGTATGGTAGACTCAGGACAGAAGCTTTCAGTTCTGATATGACGAGTGAATAGGTTTGATTCAGTTGACCGCAGTGATGACAGAATTACTTATTAAATAAATAATAATTGGTCTACTAACTAAATAGGAACATGAATTTTAAAACAGAGTTTTACAAATGTCTAGTTAAAACTGTTTTGTTTTATATGATTCCGTAAATCCCTGTCTGCATGAATCTGGCCAATGGATGTTCTGAGAATGATCCGCACTGTCAAGACGTGAAGATGTTTATGTTTGTAACGAATAAACTCAAAAACAACTGGACCGATTTTAAAAATTCTTTCACCAGTTAATGCTACATTATTAGGCTACTAACATAGGCCATAAATTATATAGAAGACCAGCGTCAGGCAGCATCATCACCTGTCTGGCATGAATGCTGAAATGGACCTTTTTGGCGCAGCCGTGAGGCACACAGCACATTTCTACTATGTTTTACTCATTGTTTTGTATCTTTTTTATATTATTGTGTGTGTGCTTTAGTAACTGACGTTAAATAAATATTTTTCTTTCTCTTTTTTTCTTTCTATATTTATATATGCAAATTGGTGGCTACCGGCCACCGTAGATGCCTGTGGACGGTTAGCTGTGGGCTAGCTAGCCGTCCGTCCGTCTAACGACGACAGGCCGTGTCGACGGCGCGTTCGTGTTCCACGCGCGCCTCAAAGAGATGTCAGCATAAGAGAGGGGCCCGCAAGGGCCGAGGCCTGCCGGGGTTGCAGCCTGTTCGAAAGAGATACCGCGGCCCCGGAACATAAAGGGCGAGGGAAGAACATGGATGGGTTTTAGTCAGTAAAAGTCTGACAATCCCTCCCGCTCCGCCCAGAGTGCGAGAAGTCATTTGATGATTTCCCATCCTAAAAAAAAAAAAAAAAGGGCAGAAAGATGATTGACAGATCAATTTCATTAGACTAACTGACTGCAAAATTGTAATATAATTTAAAAAGGCAATGAATACAGCAGCAGAAGTCAAGTTTATTGTGTGTTAATTGTATTTATTGACGCAAGCAATAACATTATATGACTCGTGGTATTCTAATACGTGATATAGGTGATATATAAGGTGTAAGGGGCATTGTCATTTTTATTTCGTCGGTTATTAACACAACACAAAGGAGGAGGAGCAGGAGGAGCTCGTGCCTAAATAACATCAGTCGCTCGGTTCGATCTTAAGGTTAAGCCGCGCTTGCCTCGGCTGGTCTGTGGATGGGTGCCCATTACATACTGAATTTCCTTCGTGCCTCGGACAGCACGTTAAGCCGTTGTTCCCGGCTGTCATTTGTAGATCTCAGTTGTCAGGGAGTCAGTAGCCCGAAAGTCTGACAAACAGCCGTACCACCGGGTATCGTATTACCCAATACTAACGGTTTCTGGGTTGTGGAGGTCAGATAGGCAGTCGCTCCATGTAAAATATAGGTATTCAGCTGCATCCGGTTAGACTGGAAGCCGACCGCAACATAGTTGGGAAAAGGCAGGCATCAGATGATGATGATCCAATACGAAACGCAGACTTGTTCACATACTGACCGTGCAGGAGGAACAATTCGTACTCCCAAAGACTTCGCACGAGATGAATTTTACATAGAACACAAAAAAAGATATACCACGTTTTAAGAATCAGCGTGAGAAAACGTGGATCACTCAAAGGTTAGCTGGTTATTTAACTGAATTTATTAACTGCATTAATCAAACGTTCACAAATTGAATCGCATTTGGTTGATGTTAGTTCAGATTAAAAGAACACCGGCCCTACAATTGCTGATGAAATTATTAAGCGTCTACAAACGTCACCGTTATAGATACCGACGAAATAATTAACTAAGATTTATCAAATCAAGCTTAAGGCCTATCGAAGTCAGGAAAAAAAATCGTAATAATTAAAAGCTTGATTGACTAGAATAATGATGATAAGAAATAATCATGGCTTAGTTTTTTTCTTTCTGGCTTGACTTCATGACTTTTGGCTAAGCTATACTTTTAATAGTTAGAGAGCCCATGACACTCCCAGGCGAAATATAAATAATTCGTAACGTTATTAATAGGGGAACACGAAATGGCGATGCTACAATGCAAAAAGCCTGGCGAACAAAACGATTTCTAGTATGATATGACTCCCAAGTTTCGTAAAATAATTCATACGTGACCGTGGCACGCGTATTCAATCAGTATAAATCGAAAGGAACCGGGTGCTGACAAAATGCCGAATCCAGCTGCGCGGAGGGCGACGTTCAATCGCTGCAGCAACCACTTTCTTCACTGTTTGGAAGATGCAGCAGTGGTTTTTCTTACAAAGAAATTGATGACATTTCAAATGAGCGGTGGTTTTTTCAGGAGGTCGATCATACTAGATACCTAAAAATAGTTTTTTTGATAGCGCCGCCAGGTGTTTTGCATTGTAGCATCGCCATTTTGTGTGACCCCATTATGAAAGAAATAATATTATAATATGTATCGAGATTCTTTTCAAACTAGGTCTAGTGTCATGGGCTCTCTAACTATAATGTCACCTCCAAACAAAAACCCATGACATTTATTTTGTCAACTGGCCTAATGAAATAATAGTATGTATGTAGTATAATAGGATGATATATCTTTAGAGGGAAACACTTTTTGTACTGATTCTGTAATTCTAGTATCCTGAAGCCTGGAACATTGTGCTCGTACGGTCTGTGGCAATAGGCTCGCCTTCTACTAAAGTAATGTAGGTGATACTTACAAATGCAATGCTTAAGGAAGGCGCACAAATAAGAAGTCAAGAAAGGAGATACTAATAATTTATTATTTATTTATTATGATTATATTACACACATTCCGTTACTCAAGATAGTGGCACGTAGCTACTTAGTTGGAAGTTCAATACATAATGATTGCCTATTTTTCCCTCTCGTAAGTAGTTAAATACGATAATATTCTGACTGGCGATTTGTCCTGACCGATCTCAGTCGGCAGGTTTCTTGTAACTCATTGGCTTCGGTTGGGATGTACTCGTACCATCATTTGAAAATCTCTAATGGAAATGATATCAACAAACACCAAACAAAATCCGAAGGCAACTCGTACTTCATTAATAAAACACAACTTGCTGTTCAGTAACTGAATTAATTAAATCCAACTGAAGATCAAAATGAAGATTTCAGTTTAAAAAAAACAATAAATAAGAGATGAAATAGGTAGCGAATTATTTACAATTTGACATTGAAATTGATTGAAATGAGTTGACAAATAAAATGCTTTTTTAATTATTTGAGGAATCAGTGGTATAGTTTACAGAAAGAAGTATATAATCAAGTTACAAAATCTCTATTAAAGTTAAACCCAGGGGTGACTTTTAAAATCAATAGATATATTTGATTCGCCATTGCGTATTTCACACGCTAATAAGGGATCTACCCTTACTTTGCGTGAGTGTGCTAAGTAAGTACTTATTTTTACATTTATCTGATGTTGACTGCACATACATAACCTTTACAACTTCAAACTAAAATATCTTTAATTCCTGACTTCGTATAAAAGTATAACAGAAGACAAAATTGTTCAGGAATTCAAACTCTATACTTTTACATATTTCTCATGGGCAGACGCTAAAATAAAATTTCAACAAAAAATTGTTCGCGCTGTGGCCGGTGTCCTTTAACTCGAAGGTGTCAGAGCGAAGGGAAAACTGCTTAGATGAATGTGGGTGCGAGAAGTGAGTTTCGTAATATCTACGTCTGTTTCTTCGGCGCGAGTGGGTCGCGGTTGGTGAAGAGATCAGTTGGTTCTCAAGGTAAAGAGCACTCGAGCGATAGTGTCTTTAAATATAACTGGCAAAATGTGAGTGTTACTTCTGCCTAACAAGGATTAGAAACGTGATCTTATACGGTAGAGGTAACTCACGTTACTCACAGAACGGACAGCCGATCTGGAGTGGTAACCGCGAACCGGAAAACATTGCGTTGGTAGGTCTCTCTCTCACTAAGTGGACCGATGACCTAATGAAGGTTGCGGAAATTCGCTGAACCAGTCAATGTGGCGACACTTTGGGGAGGCCTATGTCCAGCAGTGGACACCCTTCAGCAGGGCTAGCATGGGCCGGGGATAAAACTTTTGTCCACCGGTTATTTCCACTGACAAGGGAAAAAATTATTTTATCCACCTGCCAAAGCACGGCAACAGGGTTTGACATTAGAGGTGGATACTCACCCCCCCGCCTATAGCATGGCGACTAGTGGAAGAGAAAAAAATACAGATATTTTGACATAACAAAGGGAGAAATTTGTCCTCATCTTTAGATGGTGGGTTTAAGTATATCTCTTTGAAAAATTATTAATAAATAAATTCGCGTCCAGGAAAACAAAAAAGAAATGCTTATTTTGTTACGCCCGATTTTCTTGACACTGTCGTTAATAATATACTTGAAGGCATTTTGTTTTAAAAACTTCCCAAATGTGATGGGATGCAGTGTGGTTCCATAATTTTCAGAGATAACATTTTTTTGGACGTGTACTACAAATGGCGCGACGTCAGATTTTTCATAAAGATAACTTTATAAAAAATCAGACATTGCCATCAGACAATATCCCAATTTGAGCGGGAACGGAGCTGGAGCAACCGGTAATACAGTTAATCAACACTGTTAAAGTGTAGTTACTGTTAAGCAAGTTTCCCGCGCTATCGAGTTTTTCGATTTGAGGTTAGGTACTCGTATATACTCAGAGACATTGATAACAAAACAAAATAAATATGCAGCACAGATGTAATAAAACGAAAAAAGTACTTTGGTTTACGACGATATTCTCGACTATTTTGTAATTAAATAATTTTTTTCTTATAATGGCAATCATTTCGGGGACAAGCGTTGCCCTGTTTTGTCCCCCGTGAATAGTTTATCCACCCATGTCGCCATGCTCGGAGGGTGGACAAAATTGACAGAGGGGAATAGTATTTTGTCCTCTCCCCGTGGATAAAATGGGCCATGCTAGCCCTGCTGCTGAAATGATGATGATGAACTCACGTGATGTCCATGATGGTTTTGTTCTTAGGCGCGAGAGGGTCGCGGTTGGTGAAGAGGTCCGGAGTGTTGGCCCTCAACGTGAAATAGCACTCGATAGTTTCCTTCGTCTCCTTGACCTTGTAGTAGTTCGAGTGGAGGAACAGGATCACGTACTCGTCCGATATGTGTGGCAGGTGCGGCTGGCTCTTCATCCTGGAATTGTGAGAGATTTTATTAGTTAAGGTAAGGTATCAGAACTTAAACTGCTGACGTAGTTCATAGAGATTAGTGTTGCCCAAAATCGGTCTTGGTCTTGCAGTCTTGGTCTTGTTCTTGCGTTTTTGCAAGACCAAGACCAATACCAAGACCGACGTATTTTAGCAAGACCAAGACCAAGACTGAACCCTGCAAGATTTGAGCAAGACAAGACTAAGCTTGCAAGACTCTTGCGTCTCGCAGATAAATCAAACTGAGATTTGGGCGTTATTAAGTAGGGATTTGGTTTAAAACCCGATTTTGATAGACGTTCCCCAGTATCAAAACCGTATCGTCAATTCGTCATAACGCTAAAAGGTATTGTATTGATTATTATATTTCGACTATTTATTTATTAGGTAGCGTGTTACTCACAAATGTATGTTCCCATGTGATAAAAATATACTTACCTAACATAATTTTCTGGCAAAGTTCATTTCATACCTTGTAGGTATATCTACATGTAGTATTATATTATGCTTGTCTAATGTGCAGATCTAACGTTAGTAGGTTGGTAAACATTATGTTGGTACTTATGTTTCAAAGTTTATGTTATACTTCTATTTAGCAAAATTTAAAACTAACAGCGAGTCGAGTAGGTCTAGTAACAGGTTTTAGGACAGCCAATGTTATGGAACAGATGCCAGCACATCAAGCTACTACCATCTGCTAAATTTCTATAACAGATTTTCAACTTTATCGCTAAAGCATTAAGGTTCATGATTGATTGGGAAAATTTGACGTTCTGCGAATAAACCGTTGGTCGGTCGGTGTATTAAATGTACCTAATTATTTGATCATTTACCAACAAAGACGCTGCGGTGTATCAAAGACTGCAACAAGTGTATCACACAGCATTTGACACTGTTTGAGCGCCGCATCCGTCGCCACAGAGTACGGACAGAGGCACACAAAATTATTACCTACTTTGGTAGGGTTGGCACAAGAGGATAATATTAAATGACCTTGAAGATGTATGTAAATAGCAATAGGCTAATAGGTATTTGCAAGTAGTCTAGTCTACATTATAAAATATATGTAAACGGGTATTTATTTTATCACTGAAAAAGTAGACAGTGGAAGTAAGTGCCTAGCAGTTTTTCTAGACCTCAAAAAAGCCTTCGACACAGTCTCGGTCCCCATACTTCTGCGCAGGTTAGAAGACATTGGCGTCAGAGGTGTCCCACTCAAGCTGTTTCAGGAATACTTAGAGGAAAGAAGATATGTGGTAAAAATAGGATCTTACACTAGTTCTGAAGAAACCGTCACCTACGGAGTTGGGCAGGGTAGTGTACTAGGCCCAACATTGTTTCTTGTTTATATTAACAGTTTGTGTAATTTGTCTATAGAAGATGCTCATATATTCTCTTACGCTGATGATACAGCAATTGTCTTTTCGGGAGAGTCATGGGAAGGCGTCGGCCGCACTGCCGAACGTGGCTTGTCTACGATAGCTGCCTGGCTCGATCGCAACCTTTTAACATTAAATGTCTCTAAAACTAATTATATATGTTTCTCAATCTACAATCTTTCCCATCCATCGCAAGACCTCCAGATTAAAATACACACATGCTCCGACTCTTCCAACAGCGCCTGCACTTGTCTAAAAATAAACAAAGTCAATAAAACTAAATATCTTGGTGTCATGCTCGACCAACGACTTTCGTGGCACTTGCACTTAGATCTTATAATGGGTAGAGTCAGGAAACTAATATGGACCTTCAAGTTACTTCGTCACGTGGCTACCAAAGATCTAATCAGGCAAATATACATCTCCCTGGGTCAGTCCATAATCATGTACTGTGTACCAATCTGGGGCGGTGCAACAAAAACAAAATTTTTGGAACTGGAGAGGGCGCAGAGAGCCCTACTGAAGGTTATGTTTTTCAAACCAATGAGATTCCCCACTGAAAGCCTTTATTTAACCTCAAATCTTTTGTCGGTTAGAAAAATATATATTCTCCAGATGGCTTTAAAAAAACATAAATCCCTTCCCTTCATCCCTTCCAGGGCACAATCTAGGAGAAAAAATAATGTCGCTCTAGAAACGCCAGTTAAAACCAAATTTGCCAGGAGACAATATATCCAACAATCATCACGCGTATACAACATCCTAAATAAAGAACAAAACATTTACTCTATGACATACCACGATTGCAAAAAAACACTCACTCAATGGCTGATGAACAAAAGCTACGAAGAAATTGAGTCAATCCTGCACGCGATCACATAGTTCGTGATGTATCTTCTCACGAATTGTGTGCTCGTTTGCAGAGCCGATTCCACTGTACTGGTCATCAACACACACACACACACACCACACACACACACCACACACACACATACACAGACACACCTGATGCGCACACGAAACAAAATTATTTTGTCAACTTGATTTTGGTTCTCTTTTGAATTTTTTATTTAATTATGATTATTGGTTCGATTTTAATTGTATCTATGATCTAATTTTATTATGTTATTATTTTGAATTATGATTTGTATTTCATTTCATATTGATTTTTTATTTAATTTGATTCGATTCTGATTTAATTCTCGTTTGATTTTGATCCAATTTTGATTTAATTTTGATTTGATTTAATTGTGATTTAGTTTGAATTGATTTGATTTCAATTTGATTTAAATTAATTTGATTTTAGTTTTATTTAATTTGATTTTGGTTTAATTTGATTTGATTTAACTTAGTTGAATTAAATTTTAGTGTTATTTATTTTTCAATTCAATTTTTGGTATTTAATTTTTCTTTTTGTTGATTTTGAATTTGATTTTATTGTTAAATTTCTTACTTATGCAATGTTAATGTAAACCGGAAGAGCGGAAGTACCTACTACAAGTAATTTTTTGCTCAAAAGGTACTTCCTATTATTTGATTGTTATGTCATAAGTATTGAAATAAAACTTTTTTTTTTTTTTTTTTTTTTTTTTATTTATCGCGAATTTTACCTTTAATGTAAGTCCGACGTTTCGTCCGTTTTCAGTTTAGTCTAGTCTAAATAGTAGAGTCTCGCAAGACTTGCGAGACTCTTGCTGCAAGACCAAGACCAAGACCAAGACTGAGAGCGCAATACCAAGACCAAGACCAAGACCAGGTGTATTGACGCAAGACCAAGACCAAGACTGGCTAAGGTCTCGTCTTGGTCTTGCATTTGGGCAACACTAATAGAGATGCTAAACTAAAATAGGACTGGGCCGACCATGTTTTCTGGATGCCGGCAAAGCTGGAGCTCTCAGATACAAGCCAAGGAAAAGATGGCGGAACGCCTTACGCTGCGTTCACACAATGACATGGTCTTCATTTTACAGGTCCGTTTTATCGGACAGGTTTTTTTTCATTGAAGGCGTATGGAGTTTTATGAGCGACTTCACATATGATACAGTATTCAGTATACAGTAAAAAATAATTCCGTTTTATCATCTAATACTGGATGAACGGAATTCGTATGCGTCATCTATCCGTACAACTTTACCGGATATAAACTGAGTATGGTATCCAAAGTCCATCCTGGTAGAGTAGTGGTGGTATACTATAAATTTCCTTGTGAACATCGTATCCAGTGATGACGGATACGTTGAACTTTATACAATGCCTGTGTGTGAACAAAGCATAATTTTTTGTCATATCCGTAAAATGGGGTACCGTAAATACGCAGACTAGGTGTGAACGGGCTGTTAGATGGCTTTCTCCTTAATTTTTGGAGAGAGAGAGAGAGGTTTTCGTTTTGAGAATTAAAAAAAAATAGTTTCAATGAACTCGATAGATGGCGTTGATCTGACTACGTTACTAGGTGCCAAAGTCAGCCAAAGCCAAAATGGAAAAAACACACGCCACATACGCTCGTTGACTGACACGTTCGTGGGCACAAGCTTCCGAATATAACCATTAGGTATAAGTGAAATTATGTGACGTTCTGTTCCTTGCACCGAGATCAGCGCCATTTATCCAGCGACTAGGGAAGAGTTTAAAAAGGTTCCAAAATAAAAAAGTGAAATCCCAAAATAGCGAAAAAAAGTACACCATGTTAAATTATTTCGGTTGTGATTACAAAGGCAATTCTATGAATAACTAATTGGCGAAAAACCATGAACTGTTAGCAAACGCGTGAAATAAGGTCGCCATTTTGTAACCGCATTGTCATAAAAAAAAGGCGAGGGCAACGGCATGCAGCCGTACAGCCTAGTTATTAGAACTTGATTGCAGTTGATCGCTTGGTGTCGGTACTATCAAACTTGTAATGTAAATCGCTATGTAGATTAGATTGATGTTATTTTAAATGTTTATGAGCTTTTAAAAATTGCGTCTCACAGGTCTGAGATGCCTGTTGGAGAATAAGCACTGCCTAACTGAACTAAAGAGAAGAATAAGGCCCCATTCCCTCTATGTCGTGACGATTAATTTATCCTTGGTTTTTAGTTGCCAAAACTCGTGGACGACATTAATCGCGTCGTCCTATATGTGAACACCTTCATTTAAATACACAAGCCAAGATACTTACTTAAAATTATACGATTGGGGGGGAAACTGGAGCCTAAGACAATCAATTAATCATCTCAACTTATTATTAAATGCAAGAAAAATTGTGATAGCCCTCTTAAATAAACTCAAAAAAGGAACGCAAGATCGGGTAGTAAAGTTATAATAGTGAACAACATCTTTGAGTACAAGAAAACGCAGGAAAATGTTGTTGAAGTAAATACAGCTCTAGTGATGCGATAGTCTGGCACACTGTCAAGAAAACCCGTAACCAAGCCCATATTTATGCCAAATATGCGGTTTTAGTAGTGCTTGCTTTAGCATTTATTTTATCCCTATTATATCTATCGTCTGAGGATCTGCTATCGTGAATCGTGATGGATGGTCGATCTTCATCATCTTCCTTTTATTTTTCCTCGGCTGCTGGGACGAGAGGTTCTCTTCCTCTCGCGTTCCCCCACCTCCTTCGCTAGCATGACTGCTTCGCAGAAGGAGGTGACGGCTTCCCAATCCATCTCGCTCCGGACCATGGATTGAACCAGGGCCCTACGCGAGAGGTCGCCGCTGCTTCACCATCTTCCCTTATCCTATGTTACTTGGGGTCCGCGTAACTCGTTTTTTCTTCCATTCTCCTGTAATTCATACCTTTTTCCATTTTCCTTGGTCTTCCTCTCCCCCTCCATTCATCAGCATGTATATTGATCACTCTTTTAGTCACATGCGATTCTTCCCTCTCATCACATGCCCATATCAAGACAGTCGATCCCCGTTCAACCTTTCGGTAAGTTCTGTAACTGGAGCAACTTTCAAACTTCCTCTAATATACTCCTTTCTTATTTTATTCATTCTTGTCCCACCACACATCACCTCAAACTTCTCATCTCCGCTACATGCATTCCGATCCATACAGTACAGCAGGTCTCATCGATAAGATACTCAAAATGAAGGAAGCAAGAAAAGAAGATAGCAAGTGGATGCTTTGTCCACTTGGGGTCAAAAGTTAGGAAGCGGTGGAACCTAAACTTTGGCAAATATGTGCGCACTTAGATTAATTAAGTAGTTGAAATAGAAAAATGCAGAGAAATGTTGTCTCCTTGATTGAAAAGTTGATGAAACAACCCGCTTGCTTTAAAGTATTGCGGTACTAGTAGTAACTGAATTGATTTAATTCCTAGGTTTTGCCTTAATTTAAAAAGGTCTTAAAGTTTGTATGATTGAATAGGAGTTCATCACCTAAAAGAATTTTCCCTAAAGAAATTACCTTATTACCTTACAATATTTCGAGAGTTTACAATATCGCTAGAGAGATTACAATATAACGTGTTTGACAATTTTACGTTGACATATACATTTAAAAATAAAACTTCCAACTACCCCCCACACGAAAATCTAAGACGCACAAACGTCACACATATTTGAATTCACGCTTCAATTGCTTTCGCATTGCGAGCGCGATTGCATACTAACGATTCCGCTCCCTTTAACTAGCCACGCGATTCCTTACGTCCAGCGCACGGCAAAAAATGTAACGTAACAAGAAATACGTGAACTGGGGTGAACTAGTTCGGATTGTTTGATGTAAGTATATGAATTTGTATATACTTATGTATATTCAGTTTTCTAGAACAGGTCAAGTGGTGGAAGAATTTGCTGTCTGGACCATCATGGCATTGGCATAAATATGTAACAATTGCTTTATCAGTAGTAGGCTTCATTTCGATCATTTTGGCACTGATTTTTAAACTGATTTGATAACAATCATGCTTGGGCTCCTTATCTTAACGGGCCTTTGGCCTCGTACAGGACTAATTTCGTTTCATTTCCTCTATTTTTAATGTTTATTAGTTGTACTGATAATTTAACCATTGTATTTTATGTGTTTTAACCTTTACGGGGTACATATAAATGCATTTGTCACCGTAAAATTGTCAAATACGTTATATTGTAATATCTCTAGCGATATTGTAAAGTCTCGAATTATTGTCAACTGAACATACGGAAGTATCTCTGCCCCCATAATCGGGACTTGGGGCACCCCCCCGTTAGGTTAGTTAGGTTTCTTTAAACCCTGCACCCGGAAATAGGGGCCCCGCGAAGCGGGGCTCCGTCGAATACGCTTTTTAGGGGAATATAAAGTGTTTTAAGGTTAGGTTATAATAATCGGTATTTCTCAGGAATGGTACAATATCTTTTCATGAGAGTTGTACCACTGGGCAAGGGGGACTCCTCCTTCCCTCCACACCGCGTGGGTTGACTACCATCGCATGTATTTCACGTAAAATAATGCGTTTTGTTGTAAGCAGTATTTTCATTTGACAATATTTCGAGATTTTACAATATCGCTAGAGATATTACAATATAACGTATTTGACAATTTTACGGTGACACATACATTGCATGACATTGTTCGCCCTGGAACCAAGAGCATCGGAAAATTATGTGTTGTTGATCATTAGTAAACTCCTGTAATTACGATCTTATTTTTGTAACGGATTATCTGCAGAACACATATATTTTAAAAAAATTATCACACATTTTGAGGTTATAATCGAACCAGAACCACGACTAATACGTATAGTTTTTCATAGATCCGAGTGATTCTAAACGGTTTCAGATAACTCCTAATAACGATCATAATGAAATGTGTGGGTTTTGTTCACTCCAGCATTGTGATAACTACCTATTTAAAATCGAGTTCGAACTGATTCATAAAGTATAGGTAGGTACTTAGTAGGTTTTTTAAATGATATGAAAAATGAAATGATATAAATGGAAAAGTGATTGTATGTACATTGTAGTTCTATTTGCACTTTATACGAGATAAATAAAAATGAGATTCAGATTTAAAAATATGCATCATTCATTCACAAGTTATTAGAAATTCAATGGATGGATTACTACAATCGATTGGGCATCCCTAGGTAATCTTTTTTGACACGACTGATTGCGGATGTTTTCGAGTTAAATACTTCATAAATGTTCATTTTAACATGCAGCTAGTCCGTGTTACTAAAGTAAAGCAAATAATATAATAAAACAGACAATGAATTATCGTGCATGTCCGATACTTTAGTTGCACAGGGCGATTCTGGACATTGTCCTTTAGATCGTTCAAAAAGTGTTGATCAGCCATATAAATGACTTTTGTTTTCTTTTTATTCGTTCAGAGGGCCAGCAGCTATTAACTGACATTTTATCAGCAATGAAAGTCAAAAATAAATCTGATTGGAATGAGCTGCCAAAAAGCTTCTCAATCTAGTTCAAAGTCGGTAGTCCTAGCCGAGCGGTTGCTTACAAGCTCTCGAACATGATTTTTATTTTTACACCTAGTGCTGATAACTAGAATGTAGAACTTCCAACCTAGCATACGAAGAACACGAATGTAGGTAGGTAGCCCGCTTCCGAGCCACATTCCGGGGGCAAAGGGACTTATCGAGCCATTTCAGCCATTACCATATTATTGAGAGCCTGCACGGAGCGGGGACGCGCTGCTATTTACTGACACTTCTGTATATGTACAATGGAAGCAACAGCTTCAAACTTAAATAATTGCAATGGCATATGTACAACCAAGCATTATGTACATCAAACTAAGTAACTCAAAAATGATTATACCTGGGAAATTACTTTTTTTTGGGGGGAAAAATTACGTATTGTTTTACGGTAAGACTCAATGTAACGCACTCAAAACATTGTGCTGATGGATAGATTGAATAGTATGGGGGAGTGGAGGTTTTTACAGTTGTACAGGATAAATATTGGGCAATACATACCATGATTGACAAAAAAATACACGCACATTGAAAATAATATAAATATTTTGTGATGACGTTGAATTTACATAATAAAAAGTATTTTTAGGACCAAATGATTTTGTCAATTTTTTTGTAACATAACAAAACAATACACAATAATTTATTCTGCAGCAGTGTACTTGTACAACGCGAACAAAATCGTCATTTACTTGCAAGAGCCAACTGTTGGCTGTCGGAACAAGTATAACGTGTCGAACTTAGCAATTTATGTCAGCATTTTTTGCTGTAAAATGTGTCACTGAGATCCTGAGTACATAATTTTTCTTTGTTATTTCTTCTTACAGCCTTTCATAGTATTATTAATCTCGGTGACGAATTGAAAATGATACAAAATGACGAAATATTGCAACCACAAAATAAGATAGGACAAGTCTAAGATGATTGCGACAAAATGCACGACGCAGTCGCCTACAGATGCGACAATGCCGATGGGACCGTTATAAATCAATTACCTCACAGAAGTGTTGCAAATAGAAACGTTAGAGTACCTATCTGCATTTTGTAGTAATAAAGGACTGAATCATTTAAACTAAACCAAAGAAGTATCTTGAAACCTCTAAACTAAAGGCCTTCCGATACCTTGTTTTTTTTTTGTTTTACCTGAAATGTTTGTGTAATTGTTCTCACATAATATACCATCTCAACATGAATGATATAACCAAGATTTTGAAACAACATTATGAGTTAAAAGAGTGTCCACGGAGTTTCTTGCCCGTTCTTCTACATAGAGATCTACGCTAGGGAATGGGCAACTACAGTACTTTCTCAGTTTTTTTGTCTTGTGACTGGGACTGTAGCTACATTAAATGTTCATTTTTGTTTTGACAATTCAAAAGTGCTAAGATAAGATAAGATATTTTTATTTGCATAAAACATTGTATACTTACAAGGTGTTATTCCAAAGAGAAAAGTAGTAGATCGGACATGTTTTGCTTAATGCTAAAGCATGCAAACTTACTAAAGATACTTACATTATGAATTCGTATTAAAAAAAAACATTAATGCTATAATAATTATTATCATTAAGCCATTTATATAATTCAATTTTAAATAATTTCCAATTTTGGTAATTTATTATAGAGACGTACACACATAGCCAGAGAGTTTTTATTATATTTCGCTGATCGAGGCAGCACATCCAGCACAAGTCTGTGTTGGTCACGCCGACTTCGAGAGCTCACTTCCTCTGCTGTTTTAAATAGCTTTTTGTGTTTTTGAACGAACATGCATGCTTCATATACATATAACGTGATTCATATTATATTCTGCTACAACAGCCATTTTAGGCCCACTGGTCTACTTGAAATTAATATTTGTTTGTTGTTTTTTTTTTTCTTCTTCTGATGTCAAAAACTAGAAAGTGCCCGAAGAGCAAGTAAAACTGATATTGATCACCTTGATGTCCCCATTAATTATAAAGAATACTTGCAAGTTACACCAACAGGTGGAGCCGCGGGCAAGGCCCTTAGGTAATAAACAAATCCAGCTTTCATTTAATAATACCTATTACGTATTTTGAATAACAGTCGAAGCTTGTTACATAACATTATTACGCGGTCTACCTTCTACAAGGCCGAAGGTAGCTTTTTTTGTTTTGCTTCGGAAACTGATCGAACAGTTTCGGACATACCTACTGTTTTGTATACTCTCATTAAGATCGGCAAAAACGTAGCCGACAACTTGTTCTCCGATTCATTGCGATCATTTTTTTGTTCTACACCATACCTGACAACTTTCTAGCTATGGAGATATTGGGGGTTAAAATTCAAACTTTTTCACAAGTTTTTATTGTAAGATTTTTACTTTACACCTCCACGACCCCTGTACTATTCAAATCCATCCATTAGAACAATGTTTTGAGTGCGTTACATTGAGTTATAGGTGCCGTAAAACGTGATAAAAGTCGTTTCGTTTTTTCAGTTACTTCGTTTGAACAGAATGCTTCGTTGACGGCATCTTGCAGGGTTTGTTTACACTCTTTATAGTTTATGTTGACACTCACCACTCCCTGATCTGCTGTATCTCGTCATCATGTCCCTCGGGCAGCGGCTTCAGCCCGCGCAGGAACGGGTGCAGGTACTTAGTCGCTGACATCTCGCCACCGCTCGACTTCTGTAACAATTTATTAATTTTCTGTTATTAAATCTGACGTTGGACACGCCTAGCATTTCAAGGTCAAGTACGATCCTAAAAATTCGAATCGGTTCATTTCAAAATTAAATTATACTAAATACAAAAGAAAATAGAAGGTTTAGTTAGACTCTTGTCATAATATGTCCATGGTCTAGACAATGTCACAAAAAGGTCTAGATTTATTCAAAAAACTTTGAAAGCGATCAAAGCCAAGGATTTTTGAAGATAAACTAAAAGCTCTAACTTCAACACAGTTTGGTTTTGGAAGCCGACAGTAATTTTGTAACTGCATGTGCATACAGGATTGGTGTATAACAAGAAATCATGCACGATCAATGATGTTCTATATATTGTGCACGATAGTTGATTCTACAAAATTGAGTATTGCGTGCAAAACTTGGCTTATTTTAATAAATGTATCAAATGAAATGACCTGCCTCATAATTTTGTGCTCAAAAAATCACATGACCCGTCACTAAAAGGAAAAACCCGTAAATGTAATTGTATGTCTATATTCGTCTTGTCCTCCGTGAAGTTTTTAAGACAATCGAATTTGAATCTGGTTGAATTAGTAAAAAAACAATTTCAAATTGATCGTAAAAAATTATAACATGACATTATAAAAGGCAATGTAGGTAATTCAGACAGATTGAAATCTTATAAACAATTAAATACAAAATGCATAAAAACTTGGGTCCAGCACTTTTGTAAAATCAAGTAAATATACTTATTAACAGTTGAACTGACTTAGTATGGACATGTGATGAGGAGGGACAAATCGCATGTGACTAAAAGTATGATGAATATTAATGTTGATAGAGGGAGAAAAAAAAAAGACTAAAGAAATGATGGAAGGTTTGTGTGAGAAGTGATATGAAAGAATAAGGTGTAAATGATTGCGTGACGGTTGACCTAGCAGAATGAAAGAAGAAAACGTGTTGCGCTGACCCGAAGAAACATGGGTCAATGGCAGGAAAATGATGATGATGAAATCAAGAGTTGAACTGCTTGAGACAACAGTAATTCAACTGTACACAATCCAAAAACATCAACAATTATTTATCTTTGTTTATTACCGCCAATCTCTGCCTTCAATGCAGTAGGTAATGATGAACTGCCATTAACAAGGTAACACACGTCTTCAACTCAACATTAAAAAGATTTATACATTCACTTCTAAACCAAATCATCACGCACAAAACAAACTGCATACAAACAGTGGAGCCACACATCATTAAACTTGAATAAATCATTCTCATCTAATAACCGGTAGAATATCATTATATTCATTATTGTGTTCCTGATTCAAAAAATATTTTCATACACGCATCATTATCTAACCTTCATTATGTATGTAGGTAGGTTTTATAATTAGGTATGCAAAAATATCTATTGCTGCCTTCTCATGTAATTTTCCTACTCCTGGGGCATAGGCCTCCACCCTGCGAGAGGAGTGTACTCTGGTCGAGTACGTGGGCAAGCTCAGGGGCCTAATTCTGCTATTTTAATAAATTCGTCACTCCAACACGATTCCATTATCATCCCATTGTCATTTTGCTTACAGTTCGTAATCTGCTAAATTCACAATGGCCGGTCAATGGTCTCGTAATAAAATTGTGTTTAAATGGCATTGTCGTATTGTCATTATTATAAAACCCTTAGTACAAATGGTTTTCGAAATCTACTACTAAATGCGAACATTTATTCATGCCAGATTTCATGTACGAGATTAATATTCTATGACATTTCATTCAATGGAGTGTCAGTGGTTGTTCATTGAGAAGTCATAAAGTCATTATGATAGTAGAATTAACAAACTTGTCAAAATTTGTCAGAACTTGATCATTATGAAATCAATGATCGAATACTCTGACACTATTGGAATAGCAGAATCGAGGCCCAGGTTGGTGGCCTTCATATTATACCTACGTAACAAACGGGAATGGATGGGTACTCGTATTATTATCAACGATGTCACTACCAAAGAAACGATAGAGACGGACTGTGTTAAGAATGATATGGCAAGAAAAGAAGTGTCCAATGAGATGACGAAAAATAGAGAAGTAAAGAAGAACAAGACATGCTGCGCCGATCCCAAATGAATAGGGATAAGGGCAAGAGAATGATGATGATGTCACTACGGAATTCGGACACGGTGCTAAATAAAATATCTTTATTTCAGACCTAAATCAGTCATAAGTAGTTCGCGTTACCACTAGCAAAATATTTACAGTTTTCATAAGATTGAATCTCATTTTTCTCTGATCTCCTCCAACTACCCATCCGAGATTAAAATTGTTATCAATCTTAATTTTAATTATCCATTCATTGCATGATTCGGTAACTTACACACGTCACAAGATATTTAAATACTGATTGTTAAATGATACAACACATAGTTATAACAAGTCATTATAATGTAGAAACCCGACCTTCGCATATTTATGATATAAGAAAATGATGTATCATGTTTACAATGGATTGTATAACCTTTTGTATATTTTTTTTGTTAGTTTAAATCCCAGATTTACGCACAAACAACAAAAACACATCCTTGTCTTATTTAATGGCCTTTTTGCATTGTCCATCGTTATAGGTTCCAAAACAAAAAGCAGTGGAATCCTCCGAAATAGTTGTAGCATCGGCTTGAACTGATCGTTTTCGTCTCACATTTTCAGGAACTGCTAACTTTGTTACTTCTTCAGAAATAGAATTGGTCCAAAGTAAGTCCCTTGAGAAACACCCTAATTAAAGTAGCCCCTAAACTACAGTTAAAATTTCTGAAACAACGTCTAACTCCACAAATTTACGACTACCTCTTACAAACAAAGAATCTAGCAGAAACAAAATAGTCTACACGTTAGAAACGCAATCGGAACTCGTTATTGCATCGTATTGAGTGGTCAAGTGATCAGGTCGAACGGCTACCTACCAGTGCTGAAAGCGATGCAACAACTATCACGGAATTTACTAATTGCAAATTTAATTAGGTGAAATTTGGCTGTATGCAATAGTACCTGAAGTTGGCAAGAAAAAGTTTTATTTCCTTTTTGTGTTTTGCTCAGCGTAGGTAAATAATATTTTGAATTTAGAGCTGCCGTTACCACAAAGCTTATAGCAGATTAGGTCAGTATAATTATGATTTGCATATAGAATAATTTTCAGCTTGTAATTGAAACTGATAATATTATTTAATTCAAAGAATAAAGATCATTTCAATTTAGTAATACTTACTATGGAATTTTTTCATCCTATAAGATCTATAGTAAACCGAGAGTAAACCAAGTTTACTGATCGAAACTTTTATTACTAAAGCAATGCATTACTCTCTTAAGAACTGGTGGTTATATAAGGACCAATTAGACAAAAGTCTTGAAAAGAAAATAATTAACAGATACACATTCTCGTCAAAGAAGTGAAATTCCTTTTGTAAAACACGTTGTAAAACAATTTCTTTACTTATTTTTTTTCGCAAATAAAAAGTCTTACGTCACTCAAATGTTGCCAGTTACCAAAATCGCAATGACGTGCAGCATTTTACTCGGTTTATTACGAATTATGATTAACATTAAGGCATTATTTGCACAGTCTCGTAATGTTTGAAATTCACTTTCTAACATAGAAAGTGACGCATGGAAAGCCGGTACTGGGACCATGTCGGTCTCTCATGGATATTTACTATAACGCAACAAAATTACCACCAATGTGTTGTTTCTAACAGGATTTAACGATAATTTGTTGGAATATAGGTTTGTAATAATGATGAAATAGACCTCACTCGTTTTGCAGTGGATGTATTAAGAATCCAAAGTAGAACATAAGAAGAGAGGTCATTTATCTGGACAGAACCTATCTGGTATAATATTTCCACTGCTGGTACACACGGCCTCTTCTCTATGACAGGGAATGGTTACGAGCAAAATTTTTGTCAAAATTTATTAACCGACTTCAAAAAGGAGGAGGTTTTCAATTCGTCGGAATCTATATTTTTTTTTATGTATGTTCCCCGATTACTCGAAGATGGCTAGAGCGATTTGAATAAATTTTTTTTTGTTCGAAAAGGTATACTCTCCAGGTGGTCCCATAATCATCATCTGATGATGGTATCCTGGAGAAATTGAGAGAACTCTTCAAATTTTTATAGGCACACTTGATGTGATTTGGGTAGTTTTTGGAAGAGTACTTTCTTAAAGTGGTCCCATTTCAATTTGGTGAAGATCTGATGAAGAACTTCAGAGATAGGCAACAGAACTCCTCAATAAATGATAGGAAATGGACTGGGATTGCTTAAGGGGCCGGCGGAGCATGCGTTTTTCATACAAACGTAATACCAAAATAATATGAAAATCAAACATAATTCTTAAGGTAGTGTGTATATATTTCGATTGTCCCCAAACAAATATTTTGAAAGGACAATGATATAAAGACGAGATATGAGGAATTTAATATTTCTATAGAAAATTTATTTTTCTCATAACTCTTGTTTAAATCAGTGTCCATTCAAAATACGTATTTGGGAACCTATGTATTCTGTAATCAAATCGAAATAAATACACACTACATTATGTTCATATGTTTGATTTACAAATTATTTTGGTATTACGTTTGTATGAAAAACGCATGCTCCGCAGGCCTCTTAAATCTCATGTCTATCTATTATGTATTACCGAATTCTGAAGCTAAAGTTATTTTTCACATTTTTTTGTGTTTTTTGAGTCGACTTTTTTTTTTGAGCAAAGTTTTGCTCTTTCTTATCTTTTTCGAACGCTGGTAGAAATATAGAAAAGTTGACTAGTTGTGTAGTTTGAACTTAGAAAGAAGCCTATCTTTTGTTAAGGGCCATGTTCACCAAAAAGATGACGGTCTGATTTTCTAAAAACAGCTGTTTAAAACACATTTCTGTATGGGAACATGTTACAGTGAGAGCTGGTTTTAGATAATCAGACCATTATCTTTTCGGTGAACATGGACCTTAGAGATCGAAGTTTGCCGCACTATTTATGTATAACTAGCGGACGTCATGCGGTTTCACCCTAGCAGTTTCCGTTCCAGTGGGAGTACGGGGATAAAATGTAGCCAATGGTGAAAGAATTTTTGAAATCGGCGCAGTAATTTTTGAGTTTATTCATGACATTCTGTCAGCAATAATGACTTGAAATGATTGACCTAAACTACCTTATAGTTCACCTCAAAGTTTTGTAGTAACACAAACGTTACAGAATTGATTACCAGTCCTAGGCCTCCTTATTCGATCCCGATTAAAACCCCACCACTCACTTCCTGCGTTCCACCCAACGAGGGTCTTCTTCCACGCAGATCATCGTTTATAATTAGTTAATTACAAACTTGACCTAGTGCATTTAAAACACGTCACTAACTTAGTTAATAAGGCACAGCATCTTGTTCTTTGAGTCGGGTAATTAGTAACGTATCTCAGTATAAGTAATTAAAACTGATTAGCTTGCAAGATGACGGTTAAAATAAGTACAGTATATCTTCCATGCTGAGATAGGAGCCTTTTGGTCTCGTAACAGGACAAATTCTGTTCGTATTTTGTTTTTTTTTTTTAAGATTTTATTATTTTGCTCACTGTGTTTACTTTTCATTAGTTATAATACTAATTTAACCATTATTTTTGTGTGTTTTGCTTTTTCTTTCTTTCAATTATTCCTTCTCCAGTTTTGTATGTTTATTCCTACAGCTGATGAGTAATCGGTATAAGGTATAAGTCACCTTAAATTGCCAGTAACAGTTTGATATTTTGATCAGATTCTTGTAGATTCAGAATTTGGTGCATTAGTTTGTATAATTGGTGTCAAGTTTATTTTTTGTTCACATTCAAGAGTTTTAAGGTTTTGTGATTGAACGTCATCATCATCATCATCATTTCAGCCGAAAGACGTCCACTGCTGGACATAGGCCTCCCCCAAGTGTCGCCACATTGACCGGTCCCTTGCGACTCGCATCCACCGGACTCCCGCAACCTTCACCAGGTCATCGGTCCACCTAGTGGGAGGTCTTCCAACGCATCGTCTTCCGGTTCGCGGTCGCCACTCCAGAACTTTCCGGCCCCAGCGGCCGTCCGTTCTGCGAGCAATGTGCCCTGCCCACTGCCACTTAAGTTTAGCAATTCTTAAGTGAACGTGTTGCCAATCAATGCTAAAAAGCAAATTTTTAGACATTCCTCGATCTTTATGAACTTGGACTTCAAAATCAAAATCGTAAAATATTGCGTAAAGTTACTTAGTTGGATGTACAGAATGCTTGGTTGACGGCTTCATAATGAGTCTGTTTACACCCTGTATTGGCCTTGAGATTCAAAGCTTATAAAAAAATGGTGGATGAACATTCTTCAACGGACAGCAACAATCAAATCTATGATTAAGAATAATCATAAAAACACGTGCAAGTACAAGATAATGAGGTTGATAAAAAAATAAAAACACCGAAATCCTACTAAAAACGAAACGAAAACCAGTTCAAGATTTTTTTTTCTAGCCTATCTTGTGTCCCACTGCTGGGCAAAGGCCTCCCCTTTTTCCTTCCAAACCTCTCTATCTTGTGCGATATCTGGCCATGTTCACCCCGCAAACAAGATCAAAACGTCACACCACCTTCGCCGCGGTCTACCTCGTCGGCGATTCGCTCCGTCAGGCGTCCAGTGAGTGACGATCTTTGCCCATCTCTCCGGGTGCATTCTCACTACGTGGCCAGTCCACTCCCACTTCACTCCGACCCCCGGTCCGATTCTCTCTTCACTCTGTTTTTTCTCCGACATCTGCAACCTAAGTCGCTTCACACCGATTATACTGCGTTCCATTGCCCTCTGGAAAACTTGAGTTTGGACTTCTGTTGTTCAGTAAGTGACCAACTTTGCGCACCGTAGGTTAGGACGGGCAGGATGCACATACTGATGAGTTTTCTTTTCAGTGTCATTGGAAGACTTCCCATCATATTGTGTTCTTTTAGGGCCCAGAAGATCTTCCAAGCATTTTGGACTCGTCTTTCTATTTCCTTATTTTGCCTACTTTTGACAGACACTATCTGGCCCAAGTATGTATACTCATCGATATATTGTAGCACATGCCCGTCTACCTCGACCCTACGCTTCGTGCTGTTGGTCATGACCTGGGTTTTAGATCTGTTTATTGAAAGTCCAACCTCAAGACTTGCCGTGCTCAGCTTGCAGCATTTCTTCGAGTTTTGAAGCAGATGTGGAGATCAAAACAATGTCATCAGCAAAGCGGAGGTTCGTTAGCTGATGGCCGCTAACATTTATGCCTCGTGACTGCCACGAAGCGGGCAGTTTGCTAAAAACCTCCTGCAGTGCGCTAGTGAACAGTTTAGGTGAAAGTAGGTTGCCTTGTTTGACACCCCTTTCAATGTTGAAATTCGGACCAGAAATATGTAGCTTGATGTTCGCGGTGCTACTTCGATAGATTAAAAGATTGATACAGTTGAAGAATAAGTCCAGTATTTAGCAAAAATCTCATAAACATTACAAAATGATATTTTATGGCTGTCATGCTCATTTATATGTATAGGAAAACATAAAAATAAATGCTTGAGTAATAAATTGTTAATGATAAGCGGATAGTGACATAACACTATTATGAATGGTGTTGTTGTCAATATTCCAGTTGTTTATATTACACTAGCATAAGCCCGCAGCTTCGCTCGCGTACAAATTATATACTAAGACCTTCCTCGAGAACTACTTTATCCATTGGTGAAAACAGCATGAAAATCAGTGCAGTAGTTTTTGAGTTTAGCGCGGACAGGCAGACGCTGCGGAGGTCTTTGTTTTGCCTAGGGCTCCTGCACAAACCGATGGGCAACAACATTACTTTAACCGTTTTAATGCCTTGTGACTGGGACTGTAGCTACATTTCATTGTTGTCTTTGTTTCGACAATTCAAAAGTGCCTGTAACTGGCTACTTTAAACAAATGCCTCCATATTGAAAACCGAGGGTGTCATGGGTAGAATCGTGAGTAGAGAAAAGGATTCAAGTTCGCCTAAGACGAAAACATCTTTATCCAAGTATAAAATCATAACAATTAGAGATTATAAAAATATATCTGTGGCACCATGTCAGAAATGATGACTGGCATAAGTGACATATAACTTTGGGAAAGAATGGGGGAAAATGAAATCATTCTTCGTAAAGTCAGGAGTGTATAAGTTAGCAAACAGTAAAGTCGTGAGAGCTTTGAGAAAAGTATAGCCGTAGGCATAGAAAACTGTTTTCTACAACTATTAATGTCAAACATGACATGCATCCACAAACTCGGCTGTTTCATGGCTTCAGGCGCTGACAGTTTGACACTGAAGTTTATATAATTGCTGTCATTGTAAGATGAGAGAAAGGAGGAGCTCCTGGCTAAATAATAACCGCCACTCGGGTCAATCTTTAGGTTAAGACGCCTGCGGAGCATGCGTATTTCATACAAACGTAATACCAAAATAGTTTGTAAATTAAACATATTCCTAAGGTAGTGTGTATTTATTTCGATTGAATTACAGAATATCTAGGTTCCCAAATATATATTTTAATTGAACACTGATTTTAACAAGAGTTATAAGAAAAATAAGTTTTCTATAGAAAATTTAAATTTTTCATATCTCGTCTTTGCATCACTATTCTCTCAAAAAACATATTTGGGAACATAGATATTCTGTAATTCAATCGAAATAAATACACACTACCTTAAGAATATGTTTGATTTACAAATAATTTAGGTATTACGTTTGTATGAAATACGCATCCTCCGCCGGCCCCTTAAGCCGTGCTTGCCTCGGTTAGTCTGTGGATGGGTCACCACACTTTACATACCGAGTTTCCTCCGTGCCTCGGAAAGAACGTTATGCTGTTGGTCCCGGCTGTTACTTATAGATCTTTGACAGGCTTTACAGGTAGTCAGTGACCTAAAAAGTCTGACCACCAGTCTTACCAAGGGGTATCGTATTATCCAGTACTAACTGGTCAGATCAATACTATTATGTCCGCTTTTTTCAGCACTCTTCTATAAACATCAAAGTTTTTCTTTTTTTTGGGTCTAGGAGGACCCACTCTCAGTTGCATTGGGATTTTGGGCTCGCATTCCTTATGAGTTACTCAATTGGCTTCCTTAATTGGCAAAGGTCAAAGCCTTTTCACTTGTGACACTTTGAGTTTTTAGGTGATCAGACCGGAGTAAATGCCTAAATAATAACAGGCGCTCGGGTCGATCTTCGGGTTAAGCTGCGCTTGCCTCGGTTGAGTCGAGGATGGGTGACCACCATGGGCGAATACATGCTGAGTTTCCTCCGTAGAAAGATCTATATCTTTGACAGTGGTTAAGTATCAGTGGCCCGAAAGTCTGAAAGCCAATCCGGTCAAGGTGTTTTGTATTTCAGAATCAGAATCATTTATTCGTAAACATAGGTAACAATTACAACAAGATCTTAAAAAATAGGTAGTGCCAATTGCCAAAAAAAAAAAAATAACAACGATTATATGATGAGTATACTAAATCATTACATTAAATTAAACTAAAGTAAAATTATGAAATTATTAGAGTACCATATAATTGTATTAACACATGCAAACAAGTTTAATTTCATTATATCTATTCAATATCAAGATTTTAAGGTCAACTACCTATTTACACATGGAAACAAGTTAAATTTTATTATTCATAGTCAATTTAATTTCATGATTCAAAATATAATAATTCAATTAAATTAGAGATAAATTCAAGATTAATCTAAAAATGTAAAATATTAAAATTCATGTCATATAGTTACAGAGATATAGAAGAGAATAATAACATTTTTCAAGCAGTAACCCGTTAAGCGTTTTTTTAAACTTGTGCAATGGCATACATTTTATTTTATCAGGTATTTTATTATATATTTGAGGTGCTATGCCAAAGAAGCTTTTCTTCATTAGAGCAGTTTTACATTTCATTAGGCACAGTTCATTAATATATTGAGTACGCATCGGAGTTTTCTTAACTGAACATAGTTTTCTGAATAAATGTGGATTTATTTTTACAAACAGTGCAGTTTCAAGGATGTATAAAGCCGGTAGAGGTAATATATTTAACTTTTTAAAAATGGAATGCAACTATCAGTTGTGTTTAAACCACACATACTTCGCAAACATTTTTTCTGCATTCTGGAAACAAGTTCCCTATTTTTTGATTGCCCCCAAAAAATAACACCATACCGCAGAACTGAGGCGACCAGTCCATGATATGCCACTAACAATGTATCTGTATTTACTTTCTTGGAAAGTTGAGATAACAAATAATATATGCTGATTTACTTAATCGCTTGCAAATTTCCTCCAAATGAGGTATATCCAATTCAGTTTTTCATCTGTAGTTATACCTAAGAACTTTGCAGTACTGACTTCTCCTATTTCTTGAAAATCATAAGCCACATTAGCTAGTGGTTTCTCAAGCCGTTGGTGAAAGTGCATTACTTTTGTTTTATTTCCCATAGAACTAACTGGGTATTGTAGGTCAGATATAGGCAGTTGCTCCATGTAAAATACTGGTATTCAGCTGAATCCAGATAGACTGGAAGACGATCCCAACATAGTTGGGAAAAGGCTAGGCAGATGATGATGTAAGATGAGAGAAAAGGGAGGAAGTCGTGTACAGTCACGTCTAATAATATGTAAACACTTAAGATTTTTTTAAATTGTGTTTCTCCTAATGTACTGATTAAAATTTAATGTTATTACGTGTACATAGTATTCTGGATATCAATCTCCCCTAGTTACAATTGTTATTTCTCGCGAAAATAGCTATAATATTAAGGGGCCGGCGGAGCATGCGTTTTTCATACAAACGTAATACCAAAATAATATGAAAATCAAACATATTCTTAAGGTATTGTGTGTTTATTTCGACTGAATTACACAATTTCTAGGTTTCCAAATAAATATTTTGAATGGACACTGGTTTAAACAAGAGTTTTGGGAAAAAGAAAATTTCTATAGGAATTTTAAATTCCTCATATCTCGTCTTTATATCATTATCCTTCCAAAATATGCATTTGGAAACATAGATATTTTGTAACTTTATCGAAATAAATATACACTATCTTAAGAATATGTTTTATTTACAAATGATTTTGGTATTACGTTTGTATGAAATTCGCATGCTCCGCAGGCCTCTTAAGGAAAGTGTATACATATTATAAGACGTGACTGTGCAAACAGTGCAGCACAATCTTTTTTTTGAGAAAATGACAGTCAGGAATGCGCTGTAACACATGCATGACATTACCAGTGGTAAATTTAGAAAAAAAATGGCGACGTTAGTTACTGTTTCGATTAGAGCCACGCAAAAAAGGTCCACGTTCAACTATGAGGCTATAGTCCGCGCCACGAGAAGTTATATATTTTTGTAAACAAAGAATTTCTGCCAAGATACGTAGCGCCAATTCAATCGACTAGAAATACTCCCAATCAATCAACTTAAATTGTCATACGTGTAATACGAAACTAACGAGCAATTGGTCGGGTTATATTGTGGCGATATAAAGAGCTGGTCGTCTAATGTTTTGTGGTACTGGAACGCATCTGACATCATATAACTTAAACATTTAGGCCGCCATTTTGAAGTAAGATCACGCTGACGCTGCCATTTTTTAATTTGCTCCAAAGGCTGCGAACCCGTATGTGTGTTTACAAAATTTATACTCGTAGCTTCTCGTGGCGGGAAGTATAGAAACAAAATATCCAGCTATTGACTGTAATCAGAGACAAGAACAGTTTATAAGATGCACTATTTTTGTCTGCAAGTTTTGATCAGTCATGACTAACATCTAACATTTTTACTATTTCTTTAAAAAAAAACTTTAAAAATATGAAAAAATAGTGATCCGCCGGAGTCGGGAGCAGGGTCCAAGCTATCGGTGCTGGTTAGGACCGCAGAGATGGGAACCTCCTCACAATGCGAGTTGTATCCAAGAGTACTGCCTTCTGAATCAGGCCCTTGATCCAACCGCCTACAGAGAGCTTCGATGCTTCGATGCTCTTAGTTATCAGGCTATTAGCCGTCACGACAATCGGCACAATGATAACGCAACACATATCGCGAACCTCGTGTGCCAAGTCAAGATATTTTATTTGTTACTCTTTTTCAGCTTTCACGAGGTTCTCGTCATGCGGAAAAATAACATCGATTATCTTTACACAGTAACTATTATATTACAAACAAAGCACAAAAGCGCGAAATTCTAAACCTCAAAAGATAATCGAGATCAATTAATCAATCTATAGAAGAATCATTAATAATATTGTAGTTAAAAAACAAGCTTTACACATCACACACGTCATTTGATATCCATATCATGGAAATGCATAAAAAACTAGTTCGCCATCTTTGCGAGACCGCCATATTGGATTTAGAATGACGTCACTTATCTAACTATGCGTTGTCAGCCAAACTACACATGTATGCAAAGTTTCAACTCAATCGGAAACTGGGAAGTGGATCAAATTAAACTTCTAAGATCAATTTCACAAATGTTTACCACCAGCGCTTTCCTGTCAATGTCGTTCAAATGCCAAAAGATCCATGCAGCAAGAACTTCTATGTAACAATCACACAGGTTGGTAAAAGTTACACAAACTATTTGTCACATGGCCCCAGGCCAAAGACTTTAAGCCTTGACAGTGACAAACGAAGGCCAGCCTAGGTGACAGGTAATGAATTCGCTAGACCTACAGCTTTCTGCATACCAGGGTCAATGACCTAATGTGGAAACAGTGTTGTCCTATTCGTTAGCAAACAAGTTTTACTGCGGGCTTTGTAGGTTATTAGCTCTGACAGAAAAAAACTTTTATATTACGCTGTATTTTTTGAACTCTTTGGTACAGAATGATTTTGGTGCAATGACTGAGCAGTTGGCTGCTGCGCTGCGTGCCACGGGTTCGTTTCCCGCACGGAAACTAATAACTAAACTAAAACTAATATTTAAGTTCCATAAATTATATCACTGACCGGCAATAAGGATTTAGGCCAAAAAGTTATGCTTCACAGCTACTATTGATCTCGTTACTAAAATCAAACAAAATATAGATTGTATAAATATAGTCCTGGGTATTTTTATCGACTTAAAAAAGGCATTCGACACAGTCAGTCATAAACTGCTCCTATAGAAACTGGAATCCATCAATATCACTGGCAATGCTCTGAAAATGTTCGAGTCTTACCTAAAAAATCGTTCGCAAGTGGTTAAACTTGGCAGTCACCGAAGTGATGCATTAGCTATTGGGTGTGGCGTCCCGCAGGGATCTATTCTAGGTCCCTTGCTCTTCTTAATATATATAAACTAGCTGACCCGTGCCCACTTCGTTGGGCGGTGCGATGTTGCAATATGTTCACTCTTTAGCCGTGTACGCACGTACGAACACGAACATAGCGAACACAAACATCAAATCTGAACATTTGGTTCGTACGTATGGACAGCATATTCGAACACGAATGCGAACATAGTTCGAGTCGAGTTCGCGCACAACAGTCATGAACTCTATCTTAATAGCCATGACGGCGCCGTTGGAAGTGGTCGATTGTGAAGTAGCGGAGAGTTTTTTGGTGTTGTTTCGTAACATTTATTAAAGCTCTTCGAACGTCCATACAGAACATACAAAAAGGATCGCCGCAAACATGTTTGACGAACAGAGTATTCGATGTTCGTAGTGGTACGCACGTGCGAACCAAGTTGTTGCGTATCATGCTACGCAACTGTTCGTACGTGCGTACACGGCTTTCGGTAAGCGAGCCGCTGCGAGCGCTCAGCGCTAGTCTACCTATCCCTTGTTGCTGAGACATGCTACCTTAAAAAAAAAAGTGGCAACACTGCCCGAGTGACATGTAAAATTTTTGATCCGTATTTTAAAATTAAATTTAATTAGTAAATAAGTTAAATTAAGGTGTAATTAATATGTGAAACGCATCTTAAATGCGTAAATACTCAGGAAAACTGTTATCCTGATAATTAATGAAGTTTTCGGTAATACAAGGATACCGGTAACCTAAAAACAACAGCTGACGTTTCAACCACGGATGTGTACGGATAATTCAGGGGAAGTATTGTTTACTTTTATTTAAAAACAGCACACAAACGTCATTTTAACTCTAAATTACTTTCATGCCAATTTTTAGTATTAGTTTTTGCTGATTTATTACCCTGTACTGGTTCTAAATCTCTTTGTTGACAACCGGTCATTTAGCAACAAAACATAGTAGTTTCGTCTCTGTTCTTATTTTCAAATTGATATAATCAATACGAGTTCATAGATAGATCGCGTAGGATCATTACTGTGGATTACTGTGTTGAATTATTAACATAATAAGATCAGTTTAAACTTTTATTTATTTTATGCAACATACCCACATGAAAAGTAAATACCTAAGATAATAAAACCATTGAAATCTACATAGATTCAATTACATACATTGTATTAGATTACTTTTAAAGTTAATAGAGCAGCCTACTTCATTTAATCTCATAACTGCAATCTTCTCCCTGCTTTTTTTTGTTTTAAGTAGTTTTTTTTTTTTTTTCACCCCTTTCACCGCTAACTTTCTTTTATTGGTCTATTCTATAGGTTCTCACCGCTTCTTTACTTCTAATTTTCAGTAACCAATCCTGAAACCATGCCTGTGATGACCCGCAAGGCTACTGCCCTGGATATGGAGCTAAAATTGAGAACGGCCCTCCAAGAACTCAAAGAATCCAACCTCCAAGTCCAACAGCTGTTACAGGAGAGAGAAGAGAGTGAGGTGGAAGTCGATAAAGTTAATGGCAAAATTTCAAGCTTAAAACGGGAGCTAGTAGACCTACATCAGCAATACTTGGACGTTGTTGATGAACGGGATCAACTGAAGGTGGTCACGGATGGTTTCACAAATTGTAGTAACTTGTATGAGGAGGCTTTGTTTAAAATTAGGGACCTGGAAAATGACTTAATTCATGCCAATAATTGTATATTTAAATTACAGAAAGAAAGAGAAAGTACTCAGGTTATAGAAACAAACCTCTTATATAATGAATTATTAAATAGTAATTGTAACCCCCCTTCCTTAATAACTATTGACCTGACTGAAGATTCCTTACTCAAACAGAATTTTATAGTTAGCAATAGGAAGATTAAAAAATATGCAAGATTAAACAGAATTATTAAAAAATGCAATCAATTTAGGAAACAACATAAACGCTTTTCCAAATATATTCCACTAAGGAAAGAGCGTGTTGATTTAGTTAATAAGTTAAATAATTACCAAATAAAATTAGAGGACAGTATAAAAATTTATGAAATTGATACTCAGCAGTTGCAGTCTGAAATTCAGGTACTTCAGGATTCACTAAGTTCCCTTTCTAGTAGGTATAAGATTTCTCAAAACCAAATTAGGGAACATATTTATGCGGCAAATGAGTTGGTAATGGGTCAATGTAGTTGCCAGACAGTTACCAACCATGATATTATCCAGCCTCAGGTAATGGAGGACCCATACCAGGTTGAGAATTTGCCTCGGGACAGCACTCTAAATCAACAAACAATTAATATAACACAAGATGATTTACACGTGTTACAGCCTGAGTTATATGATAGTTTGCCTGAGTTTGGTAATTTTGTCTCATCAAATAGTAATGTTTGTGATCATTCAGTTATGTTCTCTGACAGTATAGGTAAGGGGCTAGGTAAATTAATTAGTAATAACCTGAGTTATTGTACCCAAAACAATTGTATGCCTGGGTCAACCTACAAACAGGTCATGGCATCTGTAACAAAAAGTGTTTGTGATCCTAGTACCACCATTACTATATGTGTTGGGAATAGTTCAAAGGTTAAAAAGGAAGACATCACTGACTATGTTTCTGAGTTGTTAAAGTTAAATTGTAAAAAAGTCATTTTGTGTGCTTTTCCATATTTTGAAAATGTAAGTAGTAGGAAAAACGATTATATTCACATGTTAAACAAACACATACATTTTTTAGTAGGTCACTATAGTGACAAACTTATATTTCTTGATATTAACACTTTTGTTGATAATCTTAGATCGACGCGGGGTAAAGTGTATCTACCTATTAGTTGTAGACACAAAATAGCTCGGCTATTAGCTTTTAATATTCACACAGACATAAGTAGTATGTCTAAGTTTAGTTCTATTATTGATACTGCGACTATTAGTACTAATACTAATGAACAGGTGGTGACCTTAAATAAATATAGCATTAGTGCTATTGATGTTTACAAACTTTGTACTGAGGAGGAACCATATGTCACCGTGGAAACTTCTCAATTAGCTCTTAGGAATGATAGGATCATGTTGTCTGGCGATGGATCGGGAGTCTCGGGGCTCTCTCCAGATCTTAATATTAATTTAAACTAGGAAGTGAGACAACAGAAGGTACCATTAACAATATTGTTAATCCTACCAACAGCAAAGTATCTTCTGGCACTTCATTAGTTCGTAAAAAAGGGCCTCAGCAGAACTCTTTAAAATTATTCCACCAAAATATCCAAGGCATTTCTTCCAAATTATTAGAAATTGAATTGTATTTAGAGAAAAGTATGTTTGACATTGTTTGCTTTACTGAACATTGGTTAAAAGATTACCAAATGCTTATTAATTATGAGAATTATATGGTGGGTAGCTGCTTTAACCGTAAATCTATGCTGCGTGGAGGTTCCCTAATATTAGTGAAAAATTGTGTTAAATATAAGCAACGTGCTGACATAGTAGGTCTTTCGGTTGAACATTGCGTCGAACTGTCCTGTGTTGAGCTAGATAAGCATATAATTGTGTGTGTGTACAGACCCCCAAACTATCAAAACTTTTCCTTATTTGAATCAATAATGGAAGATGTTCTGGCAAAACTTACAGCCAGTAATAAATCTACGATTATTTGTGGTGACTTCAATATCAATATTTTGGAAGATAATTCAAATAGCAGTCGGTTATTAAATCTTTTTAAGTCATTTGACTTGACTAACGTTTTTATAGAACCCACTCGAGTCACGCCTTCTTCTGCTACTTGTATAGATAATGTTTTCTGCGATTGTGAATACTTAGATAGAGCCGTAGTAAATAGTCTGCCGTCTGACCATAGCGGACAAACTGTAACTTTCAGGTGTAATACACCATTGCAAAAAGTTGATATTAAATTTAGACCTATAACTTCTAGTAAATTAAATAGGTACAATATTTCCCTACAGAACAAGTTAAGTGTTATGAGCCATGACAATATTAATATAAATCAATTCTATGATCATTTCTTTTCAATTGTTCACACTGAATTCAATAAAACTTTTGAAAAGAAGACCAAAAGCATTTGCCCTAAATTTATATTTAGTGATTGGGCAACTAGAGGTATCAGAAAAAGTAGGGAAACACTATTTGAGCTTTATGGCCTTAAGCCTTATGTAAACACTGAAACTTTTAACAACTATGTTGCTAAGTATTCAAAAATTTTTAGAAATTCTTGCAAGATTGCCAAAGCCCTGCACATTAGCAACAAGATTAAAACAGCAGAAAATAAAATTAAGACAGTTTGGAAAGTCATAAATAGCGAGACTAACAGGAAGATAGTACGTAATACTAGCTATACATTAGATACAGTATGTGGTCCTAAAAGCTCTAATCAGGAAGTAGCTCAGGAATTTGTAAATTTCTTTACCGATATACCGTTAAAAACTACGGAGGCTCTAAATTCCTCTTCTGAAGTCTCAATCGGTTTATTGAAAGCGAATGTATCTGGATGCCAGGCTGAATTTAAATTTAAACACATAAACCCGATGACAGTTATTAAAGCTTTCCGGCAAATAAAAATCAAACTGACCGAAGATCTATGGGGAATGTCTATCAAAGTTTGTACTTCCATACTTGAGACTATAGCTCCATACTTAGCTTTAATTTTTAATTTGTGCGTAGACCAAGGAGTTTTCCCTGATTTAATGAAATACAGTAAAGTCATACCGCTTTTCAAATCCGGGGATAGTAAAGATACTAATAATTATAGACCTGTATCCGTGTTGCCAGTTTTTAGTAAGGTGTTCGAAAAGGTAATGCTTAATCAGATGCTCAATCATTTCAACACCAACGGAATCTTACACGATCAACAGTATGGCTTCACCAAGGGACGTTGTACAACTGACGCCGGTGTAACCTTATTAAAGCACATATTCATGGCGTGGGAAGAGTCCCAAGACGCTGTAGGAATATTTTGTGACCTCTCCAAAGCATTTGATTGTGTAAATCACGACACATTGCTTTTGAAACTTGAGCATTACGGACTAGGTAAACTTGCACTTAGTTTGGTAAAATCTTATTTAAGTGATAGACTGCAATATGTTCAAATAAATGGTGTTAATTCACAGGGCTTGAAAGTAAAAATGGGGGTTCCGCAAGGCTCAATATTGGGTCCTTTCCTCTTTTTAGTATATATAAATGATCTACCCTATTTACTGAAAAACCAACCTCAAAATATGGTATTATTTGCCGATGACACTTCCTTAATTTTTAAGATAAATAGACGAGCCCAAAATCTAGATGACGTGAATAATGCCTTACTTGAAGTCCATAATTGGTTCACAGCAAACAATTTGGTATTAAATGAAAAAAAAACTAAATGCATAAGATTTGCTTTACCGAATGTTAAAAGTAGTGATTGTGAGATAATATTGAATAAAGAGAAACTCGAATTCGTAGATAAAACTGTTTTCCTGGGGCTTACGCTTGATTCAAGGCTTCAATGGGGTTCTCACTTAACATCTCTTGCGGGGCGCTTAAGTTCAGCAGCATATGCCATTAGGAAAATCCGTCAATTCACTGATGTAGATACCGCTAGACTAGTCTATTTTAGTTACTTCCATAGCATAATGTCTTACGGCATTTTGCTGTGGGGACGGGCTGCTGATATTGAGTCTATATTTATTCTGCAGAAAAGAGCCGTCAGAGCCATATACAATCTTCGTAGGCGCGATTCTCTAAGGGAACTGTTTAAGGAAATTAACATCATGACTGTATATTGTCAATACATCTATGAAAACATAATGTATGTCAGGAAAAATCTGCATCTTTTTGGTAAAAGAGGTGACAGACACAATTACAGTACTAGAAATAGAGACCAATTAGTTCAGCCAGGCTTCAGACTCGCTAAAGTAGACTCGTCTTTCATGGGGTACTGTTTGAAATGCTATAATAAAATTCCACAAAGCATTCTCGAACTAAATGAAACCAAATTTAAAACATGCATTAAACGCACACTGTGTAAGCAAGCATATTACAAATTGGACGATTATATCGCTGATAAAAATGCTTGGGTCAATGCCGGTCCTGCTCCACAAGGACAGGGGCGCATAAAGGGATAGCGCTAATTTGTGTTGTTGGAGCTGCTGAAGATTGTACAACTATCTTTGCATTGTATAAATTCAATATCTTTAGTATTATATAACCTCATATTCCATATTGTGTGAGTGCTATGTACTAGAATGCTATCATTCGCTGGAAACCTACGTTTTTATTTTATTTATTTTTTGACTTGAATGTGCCCTGGCGGTTATGAGTATGTCATGCTCACTCAAATGTCTCGCTGATGGTGGCGCGTGTGTCGGACCATTTAGTTCCCTTCAAAATGGTTGAGCTGAATGGTGCTGATCCATGCGTCATGTTCGTGAACGGGCGCTGTCAGTTGTGACTGGTCATGTCTTAGTCGCCATGGTTTATTTGAATTAATTATTTTGTTTTTGGGTTGTATTTTGTTTTTGTTTTGCTATGGACACTTTTATCGTGCAAATCTTGCTACATTGTTCTCACATAATATACCATCTCAACATGATTGATGTAACCAAGATTTTGTAACAATATTTTGATTTAAAAGAGTGTCCATGGAGTTTCTTGCCCGTTCTTCTCCATAGAGATCTACGCTAGGGAATGGGCAACTACAGTACTTTCACAGTTTTTATGTCTTGTGACTGGGACTGTAGCTACATTAAATGTTCATTTTTGTTTCGACAATTCAAAAGTGCCTGTAACTGGCCTACTTGAAATAAATGCTTTGATTTTGATTTTGATTTTGATTTTAAATCAGAAAGACGCTGCGCACGTTCAGCGCTAGATTCCCGAACACGGGCCTGCGATGTTCTCACAGTTTGGCTAGCGAGCCGCTGCGAGCGCTCAGCGCTAGACTCCCTATCCCCTTTTGCAGAGACATGCTGCCTTAAATCACTGAGACGCTGCGCACGTTCAGCACTAGATTCCCGAGCACGGACATGCGTTGTTCTCCAGCTTTGGTAAGCAAGCCGCTGTGAACGCTCGGAGCTAGATTCCCCAGCGCGTGCTTGCAAAATATTTTCTCTATTCCTCGAGAGGCGCTGATGATTTTCAAGAGCAGACTCCTCCGTACGGCGTACTCGAGCTGCTCTTGTCTGAGATGTCTGACGGGAAAGTTGTGATTTCCTTTTAGGCATGATAAACAATCGCTGAAACGGTCCGGTATCCCAAAAACAGAAATACCACAGCTTCGAACTCGAAGACTGAGAACGAAGTAGTATTTGTGTTTTAACTTTTAAGAAACCGAGCAACCAAAACAATTTTAAAGACCAAAAACATCCAACCAACTGCGTACAACTTACCTACCTAACGACGAAAGTTAAATAATAACTGGAGAGGGTCATTATTCCGCGGAAAATCTTAACACCGGGATTCAGAAAAATGACGTGAAAAACGTCCATACAAAGCATGTTCTAATGCGGTTCGTGAATGGACGGCGGCATTTTGCGATTTAGTCATTTTATATTATCTTCGAAACTATTTAACCAATTGACATACTGTTTTGGCAAATAGTATCTCCATGATGTTCTTGTGATCATAATAATATTTTTTTCGATAAGGTTTAATATTTTGTTATTTAAAAAATCGTCCAAAGGTAAGTACGTCGAATAATACTTTTTTTAACACATAAAAGCTAATTATTATTATTATTATTATATCTGCTAAAATATAAAAGATAGAAATATGGTGTTGCGGACTTTTTTGTAGAACTATTTAAAACGGACCAGGTTGCCATACATTGTTTTCAATTATATACAACTGTTAAGGCAGCGCATGCAAATAACTCCGTTGTAAGAGCTATTTTTTTCCGCCTGGCTAGACAGTAAAAACTTTTTTGCAAAAAATATAACCGACTTCACACAAAAAAGTGAAAAATAACTTTAGCTTCAGAAGTCGGTGACCTTTGTTTGATTGATTTAGTTTTTTTGTCACCGACTTCTGAAGCTAAAGTTATTTTTCACTTTTTTGTGTGAAGTCGGTTATATTTTTTGCAAAAACGTTTTTATTTTTCACTTTTTAGTGGTTCACATGTGCTTACCCTTTCACAGAGTATCGGTGTGATTTTTTGTTATGAACTGGTGTAAACAATAGACAGACGTGAGTCTTCAGCGATCCCAGTACATTTGCTATCATTTATTAAGGAGTTCAGTTGCCTATCTTCCGAAGTCACCAGATCTTTATCAAATCGAAATGGGATCACTCCGAGAAAGTACTCTGCCTAAAACTACCCAAACCGCTTCTGGTGTGCCTATAAAGTTAAGGAGTTACCTCTATTTCTCCGGGATCCCATTGAATGGAACTTTACACGTCTAACTGTCGAAATCTGGGTGTATTGTATACTTCTGCGTACTCCCTCAGAGCATACAGGTGTGATGTTACGTCATGATGTTGTATAAACAATAAACAACCAAGCGATTGCAGCAATTACTGCAGCTTTGCCGTGTATTTTTGAAGAGTTCCGTTTATATCTCCAAAGATCACCGTCAGATCTTAACCAAATTGAAATGGAACCACACGGAAAGCACCAGCTTTCAAATAAAAGAAGAATCATCAAAATCGGTTCACCCAGTCGAAAGTTCTGAGTTAGTATACCTTTACACAATATTGATATATTATTTATTTTAAGACGGAAAGGTAGTAACATCAATATTTAGTAAGTTCATAGTATGGTCACGGTCATGGTAAGGTATGGTTTGGTCGACAGACTCCTTTACGTGTATGTAACAAACATTGTCGAAATCTGGGTATATTGTACACATCTGCGTACCCCCTCAGAGCATACAGGCGTGATGTTACGTCATGATGTAGTATAAACAATGAACCTACAAGTGGATGCAGCAATCTCTGCAGATTTGACGTCTATTTTTGAAGAGTCCCATTGTATATCTCCGAAGATCAGCATCAGATCTTCAACAAATTAAAATGGGACCCAACGGGAAGCACCAGCTTTCAAATAAAAAAAGAATCTTCAAAATCGGTTCACCCAGTCGAAAGTTCTGAGGTAACAACCACAAAAAAAAAAAAAAAAAATACAGACGAATTGAGAACCTCCTCTTTTTATAAGTCGGTTGAAAATTGAGATAGTTCGGCTATTTTGCATGATATCTTTATAATTTATAGCTTAAAGCACTCACAAATAATGTAGCTTTACACCTCTTTACACCAGTGAAACAGTGAAACAATTTTTTGAAATTGGTTCATTGCTTCCGGAGATTACCCCCTACATACAAACTCACAAACAATGTTACCTCTTTATAATATTAGTATAGATAGTATAGACAACATTCACGAAATTAAATTGCAGTCACCTTAATTTTTTTTTTTTTTTGGATGGGAAATCATGAAATAACTTCTCCCACTCTGGGCGGAGCGGGAGGGAGTGTCAGACTTTTACTGACTAAAACCCATCCATGTTCCTTCCTCGCCCTTTGCGTTCCGGGGCCACGGTATCTCTTTCGAACAGTCCCGCTACCCCGGCAGGCTTCGGCCCTTGCGGGGCCCCTTCACTGTGCTGACATCTCTTTGAGGCGCGCGTGGAACATTAACGCGCCGTCGACACGGCCTGTCGTCATTAGACGGACGGACGGCTAGCTACCCCATAGCTAACCGTCCACAGGCCCGCGTCTACGGTGGCCGGTAGCCACCACGTGGCCCCCGACGCCCGGTGCGTCTCCCGCGGCGGCTGGGAAGAGAGGCTCTCTCCTTCTGGCGTTCCGCCACCTCCATCGCTAGCATGGCTGCTTCGCAGAAGGAGGTGACGGCTTCCCTTTCCGTCTCGCTCCGGACCATGGATTGAACCAGGGCCGGACGCGAGAGGTCGCCGCTGCCGATCGCCACTACGAGGACACCGCGTTGCTCCGCCCACGCAGGGCAGACCTCCACCGTGTGCTCCACCGTGTCCTCCGGTCGATCCTCGTAGTGGAAACACCCGGGCGTTTCCTCCCGTCCGATTCGATGCAGGAACCTCCCGAAACATCCGTGTCCGTTGAGGACCTGCGTCAGGCGGAAGGTGAGGACGCCGTGGCGCCTCTCCAGCTACTCCTCAAAGAGGGGACTTACCGCCACTATCGTGGCGTGCCCTATGGTCACCTTACCTTATACGCTGATGACACTTGTTTATTCTACTTCGGATCCTCCATCCATCAAATCATCTCACAAGCCCAAGACGATTTAAATTCTTTATTTGAATGGTTTCAATATGACAATAAATATCTCCAAAACATGTTATATGTAAGGCAAAAAATAAAATAATTCCGCCACATGACGAACTAACAATTAATGATGTGCCTTTACAGCAAAAAACCTGTGAAAAATACCTATCTCGGTCTAAGAATTGACAGCTCGCTTACGTGGAATGCTCACATTGAACAAATAAAAAGCAAACTTTCAGCACTTACAGGCTCACTGCGCCATATAGTTCGTTGCATCTTGCATCCCACCAAAACTGCGGTACACCATCTACAATTCCCTTGTGAAGCCGCATTAACTTTATTTGATTGAAATTTGGGGCAGTGCCGCCAAAACTAAATTGTCAGAACTTCAAATAACTCAAAATAAGCTCATAAAAATACTATTTAACTATCCATATTTAACATCAACCAGTAAAATTTATAAAGATACAAATATAATGAATATCAAACAACTACATATTTATCGCACATGTATTATCATCAAAAAAATTCTTACAAAACTATTCACACAAACATATCACTCACCCAAATCAATCAACGTAGCACACAGGCGAGCTACTCGTAGCTTGGTAGTTTTACTCAAAACTAGAACTAACTAAGGCAAAAAAATGCTTACTTTTGAAGGAGCACATCTTTTTAATTAATTACCCTCTAGTATAAGAAATCTGCACTCGTTCAGTGCATTCAAAACTCAACTTAGTGAGTACATAATGACGGATCGAGCACTTCTAGAGAAATGAAGGCATTGAATGGGTGTAGTCTAGTTTGAACAATGTGTAATTTATATGTATATTTTGGTATTATTCTCAAGTGAGCGACTCTTGTCTTTATTGAGAATAAAGTTTCTTTAAACCTAAACAATATTTGTACAGCATACAGGCAGCTGTTCTGGGTCTGGATATTTGTGTACCTATGTGAGTTTAAATATTTGTTAACACACTCACGATACAGGAGAAATTCCTAGGGTGGGGACAACGTTCTTTTAAAAAAAAACAAAGATTATTTGCTGTAAGAAAACTCCGTCTCTCAGTTAGAGTATTGGAAAATAATGGACACGTATTTTTTGTTTTTTTAATCAATGACTATTGACAAAGATAATAAAACGCATCATTGATCGGGAGTGGGGGCTCGTGACGTCAGTAAGCTCTAAGAATTATACCACGGCGTGACGACGAGAATTTTAAAAGCTTCGTATCTTCGTCAATTTTGGTTTACGTAACAAAAGAAAAATACGGGTCAAATATTTTTTGATTATCTAATGACGGATTAATTCCATTTATTTTAGTCGTCTACCGTATTTGTTGTAGAAGAGGGTGGCACCAGCAAAGAGAGATCTGTACCGAACATTGGGTGAAGTCGTCTGTGGATGATGATAATAAAAATGAAACGCATACAATAAAGCAAAGCGAAAGCACGTTAAGCTGTTGGTCCCGGCTGTCATTTGTAGATCATCGACAGTCGTCAGTCGCCCAAAAAGTCTGACAACCAGTCTTGCCAAGGGGAATCGTATTACCCAGTACTAACTGGGTTGTGGAGGTCAGATAGGCAGTCGCTCCATGTAAAATACTTGTATTCAGCTGCATTCGGTAAGACTGGAAGCCGACCCCAACATAATTGGGAAAAGGCTAGGCAGATGATGGTACAATAAAGACAGAAATCTAATCAGATGTCAGTAGGTACGTACATTAATGCATTCATAGTGTTAGTGACCATGTAGCATTCTAAATTTAACTGTTGAGCTCTTTTTGAATGTCAAAGACCAATGTCCAATTCATTCAAAGATAATGACAAGTTTTAATCACTGTCTATACTAAGTAAATTATGGTTATAATTACCCTATCAACTAAGTCAATACTCAGAATCAATATCATTAATAATTTGGACTATGCTTATTTATGGTTTAGAAGATTTCTTGTGATTCAACTCAATTAGTAGAAGTTTTGAAGAAAACTGCCACACTAATAACAGATGCATAACAAACAGTTTGTCAATAAATGCATGTATACTTACAAAACTAACTAAATTGTGATGAACTTGTGATAACCAACTCTTTGTTTGCGGTAAAAGCTTAACGTTTATGGCATGGTTGACATTTTGCCAAATGGCCTCACATGGGTGTTTTTTCTGTAACATTTCTATTCTCCCTCTTTTAGAAGAACTTTTCTATAAACCCCTCAACAACCCTCACACTATTCAATCCATCCACCTACAAGGTCTACATAGTTTTACCGTAAAACGTGATTTTTCACACCAAAACCAAAAAGTTATTTCCGAGCCATAATTTTTGAGTAGAGTTACTTAGCTTGATGTACAGAATGCTTGGTTAATGGCTTCGTGAAGAGTTTATTTACACCCGTCATAATGTATTTACTCCTTGGTAACAAACATATCCTGAGTAAGGTCAAATGACAAGTTATATGAAAATGTGGCACACAAACAACCGTCACTGTCTAACATTGTGTGGGAAAATACTCTAGGGAAATGTATTTGCATCGATGGGAAAACATTGACATGTACTCGTACCAACAGACCTACTTTTTGTATTGTAACGCAATCTGCTAAGTCGACGATGATTTCTTCAAACGAGTATTCATATAAAGATACAGGGCTACCTTGGAAACGGAGAAACGGTTTTAGCATTTTATAAATTCTTATTGTGTGACGGTGAAATGCTGAAAATTCCAAAATACCGTTTTTGGGAACATTTTTGCACGATAGGTATGTTTATAACGGGTTTTACAATTTTACGGTGACATATATATGTATAAGTCGCAGATATATCTGCGACTTTAGCTAATTATAATTGAAATAGTATCCTCTTTACCTACTCGTGCACTTGCGGTACTTAGGTACAGTCAGAGCAACGTGCCGTGAACGATTATAACGGTTTATAATAACAGCCGACAGCTGATATTACCCTTCAGAACACCTCAACAACGTAATTGTATCAATTGTCTTCCTATAATAACGATATTGTGGGTACAGAAACCGTGTAAAGTTGGAAAATAAGTACTGTGTTTTCTTCGGATTCCTAGAACTTGCAGAAAAATAGAACTCTAAACCAGCAGGCTTATAATTCTCTTTCTAAACAATACAGAGGAATATGGGCCGAAACATAAACGCTCTGAAACGCTCTTATTCATGAATAAACTATACTGTTCCAAAGTTGCAGTATTGCCATTATGTAAAGAGAACTTCGTCGGGCATACTCAACATTTTTGGATCTGGCGACTTACAATAAAGAATAAAAAAACAATTATGGCATTCGAAAATGGAACTCATACTTATCAGAATCCAGACATTTTCAGTATGCCCTAAGTAAAATCAAGAAAGACATTATAGCAATAATGCAGACGCAATCGATGTATAACAAAGAGATATCTAGATACAGAAACAAAATTAGAGCTCATGTCTCAGTGACCCCGTATTTGATCGATCCACTAAAAGTGGATGAATTACTAAAACAGTCCAAAGACAAAACGATCGTAACACAACGACACTGACAGATTATATTAGAACAACAACATCTCACAGAAAAAGAGTAAACTCTACCCAAATTCCTTCGCTAATTGCCCAATCACGAACTCACAATATCAAACAAAACTAGACTCTAAAACCAACATTATATCTTCAATTTCTCCTGCTGACTAGCGAGTAGCGTGACCACTCGCTGCGTAATCGCTGCGTAACCGTTACGTGCACGTTTACCGTAAAAGATGCGTTAGCGGTAAATCTTGTACCTAAACAACATCAGTAAGTCGTAATCGGATTAATAATAAAGATGATTACGGCAGTACCTGCTCTAGTTTGTATAATGCGGCAGTGAAGCAGAGATTATGGGACCGGTTTACCTGTTAAATGAATCACAGTAGGTTTGTTTATAAGCAAAGATGTTTATGAAAATATTAGCTGTTACCCGCGACCCACTTTCGCCTGAATATTAGGTAAAATATTTTGTTACCAATTAAAAGGGTTTAGCCTCAGATACGCTATCCGTCAGTAAATTGCCAAGTTTGACACGTTACACTTCTACCAACATATCTGTGCAGAAGGGAAAACACGGAACTAAAATTTAATGTAATACTTATACCTAAAATCGATGTATTTTTTCTTGACAATCAGCTCCACCTTGAACTGCAAACTTAAAGTGGTCAAACTATACAGTTGTACCAACAGCAATCAGTTGGCAATTACAATTCAAGTATATTACGAATTACGATTGTGATCGCGATGTGGGACCACCCAGTCCCGATTATCGTAAGTCTATTTAAATGACTTTATAAGTTCAGATGGACAAGGCACAACAAGTAGCTTGTGACATTGCATGCTATTGTACGTTTGTTTCGACACGATTAGAGAAGCAATTCACTGTTAACAAAACCACCAAAATCAAGCTAATCGTAAAATCATTATTTAAAATTAGGGATTGTATCTAAACGGTAGGTCACAGGAACAATCTACGACAAAGGGGAAGATTTATCAAACAATGGTTAGATCTGCTGTCTTGTATAAATCAGAATGTTGGGCCACAAATAGATGAATAAAAGGCTCTCACCTCCAGATGAGAATGCTAGAGAGGATTTGCGGTGTTACGGGATTGGATAAAATAGATGAATAGAGTTTACGGACTATCGTTATGGTTACCTGTTCGTTATTAATTAGGTTTTAATTGGCGAAATTGTAGGCATATATCATACAAAACGAACAAAATGATCAACATTATTAAGCTCGCTTTTTCAGCACTCTTCTATAGACATCAAAGTTTTGTTACCTTTTTTGCACAATCCCAATGCAACTGAGAGTGGGTCTAGGAGGACCCACTCTCAGTTGCATTGGGATTTTGGGCTCGCATTCCTATGAGTTACTCAATTAGCCTCGTTAACTGGCAAAAAGTCTTTTATTCACTCGTGACATTTTGAATTTTTAGGTGACTAGACGGAATAAGTGCCTAAAATAATAACAGGCGCTCGGGTCGATCTTCAGGTTAAGCTGCGCTTGCCTCGGTTGAGTCGAGGATGGGTGACCACCCATTACAAGCTGAGTTTCCTCCGTAGAAAGATCTATAATATCTTTGACAGTGGTTAAGTACCAGTGAAAGTCTGAAAGCCAGTCTGGTCAAGGGGTTTCGTATTACCTAGTCCTAACTGGGTATTGAAGGTACCAGAAGGTATCAGATAGGCAGTCTCTCCATGTAAAATACTGGTATTTAGCTGCGTCCAGTTAGACTGGAAGCCGACCCCATCATAGTTGAGAAACGGCTAGGCAGATGCCTTGTGAGAAAGAGTAAGTACCTATAGTCTACAAATTGGTATTTTATAGAGATGGCACTTATTACAATCCGAAGTCTGGTTTTTTTTCCCAGTTGATTTCAACAGAGTACCTAATCCCTATTAAATAGGACTAGCTTCTGCCCGCGACTTCGTTCGCCTGAAGTTTTGATATCGTAACGCATCGCCTGCTCAACGGAAGCTTTTTTTCCCGCTTGCAACATTTCTTATTGCTGCTCCGCTCCTATTGGTAATAGCGTGATGTTATACAGCCCATAACCTTCCTCGATAAATGGACTAGGTATCCAACGCAAAAAGATTTTTTCAATTCGAGCCGGTAGTTCCTGAGATTAGCGCGTTCAACCAAACAAACAAACTCTTCTGCTTTATAATACTCGTATTAGTATAGATTTAAACAAAATTGAAAAACTGTGTACTTAGTAGGTACATGGACTATAGGTACGACTCTACCTATCCCTTAGAGTATTACAGGCGTGATGTTTACTCAATAAATAATAGAAATGGAAAGCGTTCATTAAACTTCCGCCGCGTGCCTACGATTACATAGCTTAATAAAAAGTAATTAAATCACCGCAGCTAATCACTGAAAGTAGCGTATAAGTAATTGAATTATGTAACACACATTTTGAAGCTAAAATAATTCATTAATTATTCGTACATAATTGATGCATTTTAATGTTAAATAGGTACCTCGAAGCGGGTAACCTACGACTCGACTTACTATGCAACAATGTTGCGAACAAGCTAGCGAGCTCGTTGCCTAGGTTGGTCTGTGGATGGGTGACCACCAACTACATACCGATTTTCCTCCGTACCTCGGAGAGCACGTTAAGGCGTTGATGTCCCGACTGTCATTAATAAATCTTTGACAGTAAAAGTGTGACAACCAGTCTTTCCATTACCTATTACTAACTTGGTTGAGGAGGTCAGATAGGCAGTCGCTCCATGTAAAGTACAGGTATTCAGCTGCATCCAGTTAGACTAGAAGCCGATCCCAACATACCTAGTTGGGAAAAGGCTTGACAGATGATGTTGCGAAAAGATTCAAGCCACTAAATATAAATTATAATACGTAAGTATAGTTAAGATCAAAATAGTTACGAAATGGGATTCAATGTATGAACGTCAAAATACCTAGTTACGAAATGGGACTTTTGTGATGCTGTTTTGTTTAGTTGTCGAAATGGGAAAGTTACGAGATGGGGCGGTACCATTAAGTCTTGCACTCTACTAATGAATAAACTCGTGTGTATCTAGCTTTACGTCCAGTGAAAGTCTATCACACTGAATGACAAAGTATACGTAACACAAGATCGAAGCTCGCCGTAAATCCATTCACAAAAAACTTGCATCTACGCGCAGGTGAATTTGTAGTACATTTCACGAGCTAAGGAAAGTAGCTCTTCCACGCCGTCCAATAAGAACTACAATCGTTTACACATTTTTGGCGGGATTGGAATGACAGTTGTCTACTCGAAGATGTAAAGGTATGTAATTACAGACTCTGTGGTTCACAGATCACGGACTCAATTATTATCGACCTCGCCATTGCCCCTCAATTAAAGAATTAAAGAGACAACATAGGTACACGTATTCTATCGCTTACTGTCATAAAACGCGAAATCTGCCAAGTCAACAAACTTAAAAAAGTCGACGCCGGTATAAATTCACACCGATCCCACACGTTATCAAATGACGTAACGCTAAAATCAACATGAACGGCACAAATTGAATAAAAAAATACAAACTTACTTGAATATATCCTTTTTTTGGCAATAATAACAATAACAAGAGTAACAAACAAGTTCGTTCACTTCGCGGGGAGCGAGACACGTGGTCGCTCACTGACACACAAACTGCGACTGGCACTCGACTCCACACCTCCAACCTCGTTAAACTTGTGCCGGAATAAAAAGTTAACTTTCTAAATTCGAATTTGCGAATCCATCGGACAGGTGAAGCCAGTGCTGCACCGGCGAAAACTATCGAGTAATAGTTCCAACTAGCTACGTCATACCATCGCATGTTCGACGCAGCCATTGAGAAAGGGGCTTATTGTTAGCTTCATACAATGGGGGTCGCAGGTCAGATGTCTCGAACCTTTTAATTTATTATTTATTGCAAGTACTTTTAACCTTGAATAGGTACTCGCAATTGGTACTTGGAGACTTTGTTATGAGACCCAAGTAATATGATTTTCAATAATACTTTAGACATGGAGTACTGAAATAAATTTTTTAAAAATCGATTAAGTCATAAAAAAAATATTGTTTCAATTTCCGATACAGTTTTATTGTTTGTAAGTTAAAAAATAAAAATAACACTGAAACAATTACTTTCCTATAAGAATGTTGAAGTTGATAAAGATATATTTTTTATTTAATCTTCATTTTATTTTAACAAAATGTGATTCAGGTGCTGACGATTTGAGTGTCCAAATACGTAAGTTAAAAAAAGATATCATTTAAAATTACATAAAAGATTCATCGCCAAAGTGGTAGACACGGGTCTTCAGAAGTAAATTATAAGTACCATAGTTAAGCGATTCCATGGGCATTAACTGAATACAAATATAGACGCGAGGCTGTTCCTGAAAATTCTAATGGGAAAACTCACAAATATTCCGCCTAACCTATAGATCCCACCCGATACCACAGTCCAAATTGCTTGAACTAACATTTTAATTTCAGTCGACAAGAAATTCATCGAAAAAAGACGGCAAGACACCCGCGATATGTGTAAGCTCTTCAATTCAGAAAACGTACAAGCAAGACTTGCCACGGACGCCTTCCCTGTCAACAAATATGACAAAAGAAAGAAAGAATTACAACTTAAAGAAAAGAAAGAAGAACTACAAAAAAAGAAGACAAATAGGATGAAGAGAGCGATAAACAGTGTTAACCCGGCATTGAACGCCGTTGATGAGGAAAGGGTTGAAACAATTGTCGATAAAATATACGATGACTTGCTAGAAAAGGGACAACACATCCCTTATAGACGCAAAGGCATAAGACCAAATGCCCGCAAAGCCAGAGTTAAAAGCGATATTGTAAGTAATATTAATAATAGGGTAGACGACAAAAAAGATCTAATCAGTCCGTCATTTAGATTATCAAAAAATATTGGACCCGTATTTTTTATTTTGTTACGTAAACCAAAAATGACGAAGATACGACGCTTTTAAAATTCTTAATACGTCACGCTTTTGTATAAGTTTTAGTGAGTTCTGACGTCACGATCCCACTTCCGAATTTTGATGCGTTTTATCTATGTCCATATTCATAGATTAACAAAAACAAAAAAATACGTGTCCATTATTTTCCAATACTAGAGTACTAGAGTATACTGGCGGCATCGAAAAATTCGCCCACATCGCTGCCAAAGGATGTTACTCGTATGTTGTATAATAGTAGATTATGCACCGAGGGGCTAAAGTTGTGTCTTATGTCACGGGCGTCATATTGAATGTCGAGCGCAATGAAGGATCCGGGATTTAACTCCCGAGCGCAGCGAGGGAGTCAAGCTAGCCCAAGGCAAATACACCTTTAGGCCAGAGGAGGATACTCTATTTTTTACACCTACTGTGAGAAAATAATAGGCATAGTACGAAAAACAAAGTATTTATTAAATAAACAAACAGTAAGAATAAATAAATTAACTATTGTTACAGCCAATTACTATTACGGTATTACGGCGCGGTACGGTATTTGTTATTATTAATGCCAGTTCGTATGTTATTCCATTCCTTTTAAAAAATGGTTCGTAGTTATCTAATTATTCTTACAATATTATGTCTTCGAAAACATGGCAACGATATGAAGAAGCAGTCGTTATGATTTTGTAGGAAATCGAGAATATCATCCACGCGTAGTAAGGGCTTTCCTCTTTCTGGCACCAAAGAGTGTTTGTTAGTAGCTGAGCATGTGAGATTCCAAATTCAAATTACATTATTGACCAGCGGGTCATAATGAAATCCAGTACAACATTATTGACCGGCTGTGCCCCCGGCCACTAATGACTCACTTTAGGTTAAGGTTGCCTGACATATAATTTGATATTTTCGAGCAGGTGGTGTGAAAATTTACTTTAAATACCTCTATGACCCCTGTACGATTCAATTCATGATGCATCAGCACAATTCGTTGCGTGCTTTACATTGAATCCTACAGTAAATCATGACTTTTCGTCCCCAAAAAAAAATTGTTTCCCCGAAATTAATTTTGCGAATTTTTTTGTTTGAGTACAGTTATTTAGTTTGATATTAACAATGGTTGGTTGGCGGTTTTCTGAAGGTTCGGTTTACATCTTTTACATTTTTAGTTGCTGGCAAACAATAGCAGAAGGTTCCCCTTCGCACCACTCCGGATTGACGGTCCCACTACTGCCAGACCTCATCATTATTCGAATGAAGAATTCCCACCAGTACGATTCGTGAACGCCATCGTTCCCTATTTCATCGACTCTAAGACTTATGGTATAGTATGGATCGATTTATCACGAATTAAAGTTAATTTAACCTGTATGACCCACAACTGCAAAAATATCGCTTTTTCACTTCTCATGCTCTAAAAGTACGTCATTATAGCCCTACGAAGCGGGATTAAAGTGACCGTTTATTCCCTAGGGAGTAAAAAGTAATTTAAAAATGGAACGATCTTTTACTCTGAAACATGGTCACAAAACAGTAATTTTTTTTTTTTTAATTGATCAAAGGTATTATTTAAATTTCGAATTGGCTTGCATATAGAAATTGGTTTATTGAAAAAAACAAATGAACTCTTCAACGCGAGAAAAATTATTGTTGTTTGTGTGCATCGTTGATTTTGAAAAGTATGTGCAATGCCTCTGTTGCTAGCCGCTGCAGTAATGTAGGTACTAATTATCTGTGGAGTGTGGATCATCTTCATTGCGACAATGTTGAGAGTTTGTGTTGTGTTTTAAATTGTTAATCTGTGACTGACCTGATAGAAGAAAAAGCTGACCGCTCAGTTCAGAATTTTTGTCGAGTGTAAATTTGTTCGGTTTTATGACTATTTTTCTCGCACTCGAAGTGAAAAGTACAGTTTGCACCTCGAGACTAAACGCCAACCTAATACCCTCGCTTTTTAATGACTCCCTCGCAAGCTCGGGAGTCAAACCACCTCGGGTATATAATGGCTTCGTTTAGTCCCTCGTTATAAAATATACTATTAGACTATTGCTTTTGTCTTTACTTATAATTTTAGAAGCAAATACATAAATCCAGCTAAAAATTAATCCGAACATAAATCTTCCAGACACGCAACTATCAGAAGTAATCATGAAAGTCTTCGACTACATTGAGAAGGCGACCTGCGTCCGTCTGCAACGTCTCCGAGAGAGGCCTACAGACCAGCAGTCCCTGCAGAATGTGTACTGGATCTACATCTCCAACCCTGCAGGCATACGTCAGTGTGTGCATAGCAACGAGAGGGCTAATGTTAAAGGGGTACAGGTAAGAAATCTAGGGGAGATGATGCTGTGCATTCTCCATCACCTCTTTCCCACAATCTAGTGCTATTACAATAATGCTGCTAGTCAATTGTCTTTTTTATGATGAATGCTGCTAGTGGTAGGCCCCCTTAGACGAAGATGGTTAGCGGTAAGATTTATATCACTACAATAATAGTAATATGTATATTATTGTTTTTTTGAAGAAAGTGTTACAATAAGATGTGACACTGGATCCCGCACTAGGATACCCTGTGTCGCAGGATCCATCTCTCAAATATGGTTCATTATGAATATGTATCAAATGCAGCGGTTCCAATCATAAATACTTAAATCACAAGAAAGTATTAAAGACAGAAATGCTGATACTTCTGATATTCATTTGTAATGATTTTTACTTACTGACATAATCAATTTCCTACCTTTGTCTGTTTGTATGTCTTCTGTTTTAGTGCCTGCCTTCGTCTCTAATAACCATATTTATCAGCCTTCTTATAATCATGTTCCATAAATAACCCCTGAGGTTGGAAAATACACGGACTCTCACTCAGGAAAATGATCATCAGTCTGGCTCTACCCACTGTTGCCTAGTCTAGTATCTAATAGGCTAGTAGGTAGCGGCTTTCTATTCGAAACGACGCTAGTTACCACCAAAAGTGAGGCGAGCAGAGTACAGAAGAAATTTGCAAGATTCGACCAATCACAAGGGAGACCGGGGACTTGATGAAAGAAAGACAAAATGTTACCAAAACAAAACAAAACAATAACAAAGACAATAACGCGATTTTTTCTGCTGCAGTTGATCGTCTTTGGTTACGACTGCATGAACCTCGGTGATATAGCCCACGAGATCATGCACGTATTGGGATTCACACACGAACATGTACGTCCTGACAGGGACCAGTACATCACTATCCTATGGGACAACATTAAACCAGGTAAGCTGAAGTTAATTCAGTTACTCTCTCAAGATACCCGCAAACGGCGCAGCGTGCGTGTATGTCCAGTCCAGATGAATGAATGTCGATTAAGCCAAAGGAGCTTGTAACGATGGTAGCGGGTGGCGTGGTGCTATGTATCATGTATGTGTGATTAGCTCATATATGCCTATTTTTTTCGCGATGTGGAAATCCTCAATGGAGGTCCTCAACCCTGGAGAGAGCAGAGTTGTCTTTCAGACTCCTACTGAATAAATAAAACCACACCGGTGTCCCCTCGCACAATTCCATCGGGGGCAGCGGGATCTTATGCTCTTGACCTGCGGATCCTGAGCTAACCTTCAATTAACGCCTAGACTCCACCAAAATGCAGACTGTGATCGGTTGGTTCCCAGCAAGTCCTCTTTCCGCTCTGCTCGTCCCCGCTTTGGGGGAGTCCAGGGGCCAGACAAGAAAAAAATGTTTCCGTTTAGCATTAACGCATTTTATCAAGAACAACAATACAAAATGGAAAGTTGGATTCTTTAATTTTATTTATCTAAACTTGCAATACCCATTATAAATAAATTAAATTGAAGTGTCTGCTTGTAATTAAAAAATAACAGTTTTCTAGTGGGTGCTTTTGAATTTATAAAAGTACAAAAGTCGTTTTTTTTAATCTGTCGGTCTGTCTGTCTGTTCTTACCGGCTAATCGCCGAAACGGATGGACTGATTTTGTCTTTTATTGGCAGATAGCTAATATACTATAAGGAATAACTTGGGCTACCTTTATTTTAGTCAGCGATACAAACTAAATATCTGTTGATACCAGCGATGCTATTCGTTCACCTCGCCCGCTCGCCAGCCCGTCCGTAATTTTCGGTGTGAACCTACCGGTGTGTTTAGCTCGCCAAAGCTTCACTTAGTTCATATAGTTCCTCTCGCCTCGTTTTAATATCGCCCGCGGGCAACTGCTAGTTACTTATAAAATAACAAAACCGCATAAAACTATTTCCAGGGTATCGGAAGTATTTCGAAGTTCAACCCCAGACTATAACTGACGGTCTTCCATACGACTACGCCAGTGTCCTGCACTACCCCGCACGGGCATTCTCCAAAAATGGTCAAGCCACCATTATGACCGGGGTATTTTTCTTTTGTCTATTTATTATATTTATGGCTTTTGCAAGTACACTAACGGATGATTTTTACCAAACGGCTCGCATCGCGTCGGAGGAGGAGTTCGTGGCTATAAATAATAATAACAGCCGCTCGTGCCGATCTTTAGGTTAAGCCGTGCTTGCCTAAGTTGGTCTGTGGATGGGTGACCACCCTTGCATGCTAAGTTTCCTCCATGCCTCGGAAAGCACGTTAAGCTGTTGGTCCCGGCTGTCATTTGTCCATCTTTGGCAGTCGTTACAGGTAGTCAGTGGCACAAAAAGTGTAAGAACCAGTCTTACCAAGTGGTATCGTATAACCCAGTATTAACTGGGTTGTGAAGGTCAGATAGGCAGTTGCTCCATGTAAAATACTGGTATTCAGCTGCATCCGGTAAGACTGGAAGCCGACCCCAACATAGTTGGGAAAAGGCTAGGCAGATGATGGCTCGCATCGCATCGGATCGATTTTACAATCTTTAGACAATATTAAATCGCGTACACAATATCTATTTAAAGTCTATTTACCAAGCCGCGCAGACGCGATTACTTCTGTCTTCCGCGAAACGCGTACGTAGCCGAAAGTATGCTGCGACGCGCTTTTGGCTCCATTCGCCTGCCGCTGTATCTGATTCCAATCGGAGCCCATCGTATCCTACCGAATGCGACCGGCTGTCGCCGCATCCGTTCGTATCCTTTGCGACCCGATGCGATGCGACTTGGTGGGAAATGCATCCTTTAGTGCTTGTGACACACAGCTACTCACCTATACACCTGATTATCGTGTAAAAATAATTCCCAGCTAACGGTAAATAAGTTGCAAAAGGACTATACTTATTACTTACCCATTTATCTTATTCGTTCGATGTGGACCTTTATGCAAGTTTCAAAACCCGTTTTTTTACGATATTCACAATTCAAATTAAAAGTTAGTATCACCAATTTTTTCTTTTCAAGACTGGCATCAAAATCGGCCAACGCGAAGGCCTCAGCGAGATGGACGTGGAGAAAATAGGCATGGTGTACTCAAATGAGTGCATCAAGCGCAATCGAGAATACCTCCTGAAGACCTGCCCAAGTGTGGTCAAAAACGAAGCACCAGAACAAGCTGCAAAAGAGGTCTCCCAGCAGGAGATCGAGGACTACTTCGAAGATAGACTCTGGCCCTTTGGAGTGGTTAATTATAAATTCAAACATGAACTAGAGTTCTGTGAGTGTATAGTTTCCCTGGCTTTTCCATGGTGTACTTTCCCTGCTACAAGAGGTTAAATGCCCGTAGGGTCGAACTTGTTAAATGAAAGTGTACATGTCCATTTTCATTATCATCATTACTATGACACGATGTTACCAAAAGTGTAGGTTTTTTTAAAAAACTACTCGAATTTCAAAATTAAGCCATTATAACGCCGTGGCATTGTCGAAATACATGCAAAGCTTAATGTTAAGATTTCAGATAGATATTTATTTCTATACATTTCAGCTACCGAAGAACGGGAAAATATAAAAGCAGTGATACGTCACATAGAAAAAGAAACGTGTTTGGAATTCCGAGACCTCACCGCTTCTAAAGATAACGAACCTCATACGGACGAATCGACAGAGGAGAGCGATTGGACAGAGGAGAACGATCTGGAAGAGGAGAACGATCCGGCGGAGGAGTACGATCCGGCGGAGGAGTACGAATACGATCCAGCAGAGGAGAACGATCCGGCAGAGGAGACCGATCCGGCAGAGGAGAACGATCCGGCAGAGGAGACCGATCCGGTGGAGGAGAACAAATCGGCAGAGGAGAACGTTCTGGCGGAGGAGAACGATCCGGCAGAAAGGAACGATGAGAACGATTCCGATAAAGCCCCACTGGGAGTGGTCATATTAATTGGGTCTTCAGAAAACCAAACTTCGGAGAGTACAGATATTTCGACGTCCAATGAAGGAAAAGAGAGACAACTTAATGAAATTGAAGATCCTGCTAAACAAAATTTAAGAAGGGGAACGAAGGACATCAGTAGTCTCAAAGCAAAGGTTGACAAGGGAAAGGCTACAAATATTGGCACAAAGAAAATGGTTACCAATATTGGCGACAAAGGCAACAAGCCCAATATTGAAGCTAAAGGAGAGAAGGACATCAGTGTTATCAAAGCAAAAGTTGCCAAGGGAAAGGCTACGAAAATTGGCGCAAAGGAAAAAGTTACCACCAACATCGGCGACAAAGGAAATAATACCAATATTGCAGCTAAAGGAAAGACAGCTAATGTCACAAGTAAGTTCTAGAATGCTTAATATGATTTTAATTTTCTGTTTAATTGAAAACTGATTGCAGTTCACTAAATTCAAGAACACGCCAAGTCTTGGTCAAGGTGCTAGAAATACTGAAATCCCTAAATTAAACTGGACTAGGCTGCCAGCAGACGGACTGCATCGCAGCAACTGCGCGCAGTCAATATATTTAACTGCATGCTGTGTTAGTTTTAGGTTCTAGTAACCAATACATATTATGATTAGTAATGTGTATACAATATCTATACGGGTAGCTTAAGAGTGTAGCCAGGTACCCAGGCTGCCAGCAGACGGACTGGAGTAACCGCGCGCAGTCGATATATTCAACTGCATGCAATTGTACGTTTGTTCGACTTCGTTCAGCCATGATATCAACTTCAGGCAGTCGGCTGCAGTTGTGTACAGCTTGGCAAAAAAGTCTTGAAACGGAACTAATTTTTTGTTTGCTGGCAACATTCAAAAACTTATGACGTTTCATGTAAACAAAGTTCGCAAGTTTATAAAATTTAAAATTGTGCCTTTTTTTTGTTTTTTTTTTCGGATGGGAAATCATCAAATGAATTCTCCCACTCTGGGCGGAGCGGGAGGGAGTGTCAGACTTTTACTGACTAAAACCCATCCATGTTCCTTCCTCGCCCTTTATGTTCCGAGGCCGCGGTATCTCTTTCGGACAGGCCCGCAACCCCGGTATAATTGTGCCCTAAAAGCGTGATTAAACTAACTCATCATCATCATCATCATCGGCCTATTAATGTTCCCACTGCTGGAACGGGCCTCCTCTCTATGAGAGGGATTAAATTAACGTAACGTGATAAAAAAAAAATTATAAAACCATCCGAAGTGCTGGCAGAGAGATTATTTATAAGGTCCATAGGCGATAGGTATTCAAACCATTCTTACCGATCTCAACGATGTTTACCCAAGAACCGCTGATATGACAGGTATGTAACTGTTTGTTTTGATGTTTTTCGATGAATAAGTGTTAATTGATGAACCCCATTCTGTTTTGAATTGCTTGCATACGAAAAAGTGGAATTTGGAACAATAATCATCGAGCACATAGGTTATGTTTACATTTTGTTTGACATTACTTTGGTATAGCGCGCCAGATTAATGTTGATACTTGAGAGGCGTACTTTGCAATGTGTAAATTTAAATTCGATTTCTACGTAACTTATTGTTGAATGTGGATAACTGGTTGTTTTATCATTAGAATTAGAAATGTACTAAAAATGTAATAATTTTAATTTATTGTTTTTTAACAATATAAATTAATATTTCACATAAATCACATAATAGAAAATGATGCATTTTTATGTATATTTATTTACAAAATGTAAGCTCGATCGACATAAAGGTACAGTTTGACTTATTAAAGTATGATATTGAGAGAGGTTATATTGATGTTTTACTTTTAATATTGATACGAGTTTTAATCAAATGTTTCGTCTTTATAGGAAGCAGCTGAGCGCGCATTCCAATAAATTACGGAGGAGGATTGGAAGAATTCATGACAGCATTTAAAATTGAAAAAGATTATTACGAGCGCGAACTAACTATGTACGAAGACATGGAGCGAATCGTGTTAAACCTCGAAGACCATAGTTGTTCCTCTAAATCGGAGAACGATTCAGACGAATATGCGGCTAACTCTAGGCCAAGACTCAGATGACATGGAGAGGGTGGAATATTTGGGGAAAAATGTATTAGATTAAATTATTAAATTACAATAACATTATATCTACGTCTTTTTTTTATTTTCAGAAAATTTTAAAAACACAGTATTACTAGCTGTTCTTGTTCAATTAAATTATACTTACTGATTTTAATAAATATGCATTAAAAAAAAAAAGTATCAAGACGATAATTTTGTACGCTATACGGTCACAGCGGGTTGCCATATGAACAGCACAGTGGCGGCCCCCGGATTTTCAACTCTTTTTTGCCAACCTTTAGTGTCGACGCACGCTCTCCATCTTTAACCGCACACAGTGGCAACTGCGCACTGACTGTATGCGGTTGCTGCACACGACTGCAGCCGACCGCTTGAAGTTGATATCATGACTGAACGAAGTCGAACGTACAACTGCATGCAGTTGAATATATCGACTGCGCGCGGTTACTCCAGTCCGTCTGCTGGCAGCCTGGGTACCTGGCTACACTCTTAAGCTACCCGTATAGATATTGTACACACATTACTAATCATAATAAGTATTGGTTACTAGCTTTTGCTCGCGACTTCGCTCCCGTCATATACGGAAATTAACCCACGGGAACGTTTTAAATGGAGGGCTCCATTTAAAACGTTACAGTGGCGAAGGTTCTGAAGAACTCGATTCCTACCGGCTTCCCTTTTAAAAATGGCACTTAAATAGACAAATAATATAACCACATTAAAGATTTGTACTCTTACAAAAAATGTACTCTTCGCTACACTGGTAGCCCATAACACTTGTGGATAAAGTAGCTTCCCGTTCGTGAAAGGGTTACTTATCAGAATTGGATCAGTTCTTTTGTTCTCAAGATTACCCCCTACATCCAAACTTACAAACTTTTACCTCTTTATGATATTACCATTTTCAATAACTTACTGGCCGGTTTCGGTAGGTTGCTATCTCTGTCTATTTGAAATTTTGCTTACTGGACGGTTAGAAACAAAACGTCACTGAAAAGGTTTCTTTGATTTTTCTATGAATCAAGTAACAGGTCTTAAAGATTTGTACTTCGGCTTACCTCTTACAAAAATGTACCCTTCCCTACTGGTAGCCCATAATACTTGTGGATAAATTAGCTTCCCGTTCGTGAAAGGGTTATCAGAATTGGATCAGTTCTTTTGTCCCCAAGATCACCCCCTACATCCAAACTTACAAACTTTTACCTCTTTATGATATTACTAACGGCCATTTTCAATAACTTACTGGCCGGTTTCGGTAGGTTGCTATCTCTGTCTATTTGACATTTTGCTTACTGGACGGTTAGAAACAAAAGGTCACTGAAAAGGTTTCTTTGATTTTTCTATGAATCAAGTGACAAGTCTACGGATAGGATGTTTTTGTATACGGATAGGATACTTTTTTATTTTTCTTTGATTTTTCTATGAATCAAGTGACAGGTCTACGGATAGGATATTTTTTTTATAAGTTATAGAAAATGACCGTTACTATTTTTCACATCATCTTTAATATTTTAAACAAACAAAATTCCGTACAATGATTCAGCGGGCAGCTAAGAAAGCGTATGAAATGTAGTTATATAGGCTGAAACACAGTTATAAAACAAAGTGCAATCTGATGTAACGCTCTGCACGCGATCAAATGAAAGTTTTATTTGATTACTAACTGTGCGTTGCAATGCGTTGCAATGCACCTTTTCCTACCCTACCTACCCTGCCTGCCTATCTACACCTACCCTACCTACCTAACTACCTACCCTACCTACTTACTCTACCTAGCTACCCTACATACGTACCCGTTACCAAACCCTACCCGCCTACAAGTTGTAACATGTCCGCGTTTTGTGCTTGGAGTTAAGTTGGATACGCCCTTTGAGAGCACATGAAAGAGCAGCACCCCAAAGCTCTCGACACCCACCCCAGAAACCCATCGAATGCAGTCGCTGTGGCCGAAATCGGCTAGATGGCATCGTCATATTAATTTCTATTATACTAAGTACGGTCGAACAAGCTATTTGGTTAACATTTTACAATGTAATTTGTGGGTTCAACTGTTAACCAAATAATTTGTTAGACCGTACACACGACGACATATCAAGCTATAGATTCTAGTATAACATGGCCTCGCTGGTGTATAGATTTCCCGTGCCATGAGAGATCCGCTTATATTGATTTTGTATAGATCAATTGGTCGTCGTGCGTACTATTACATAATACGAATCACGTAAAAAATTAAATTCTAAAAATGGACTTTATAATCATTTTTATAAAGTCCATTTTAAATGTTTAACGTGATTCATATTATGTTGTGCTAAAGCTTCCATTTTAGACCCCCAGAACATTCAGAGCACATAGACGTGATGATCGCCCTTCTATACTTTGTACTCTTTGTGTAGACACAAACCGTCGAAGGCCATCGATCAATGTCTCGAGACGTGACGCTATACAGGGTGTAAACAGACTCTTCAGGAAGCCGTAAGCCAAGCGTTCTTTACCTCAAACTAAGTAACTAAGAAACGTTTGCTGGGAAATGCCTTTTTTTCGGTATGACTCAACGTAACGCACAAAACATTGTGCTGATGGATGGATTGAATAATCCCGGGGTCGTGAATCTTACATTAAACACATGTATTTAAAAAAAAATTATCCCTCAATATCATTCTCTGTAACTAAGTAGAAGGTTCCCAGGTATGGTGTGGAATGAAAAAAGAATCACAATGACGGGGAGAACAAGTGCCTTTCGGCTTCGTTAAGAGTTTTTTCACACCCTTTATGTATGGCTAATGTGATGCACGATCTTGTGACAAGAAGTAAATAATTTCAGCCGGAAAGCAACCCAGCGTGCGGAGAAAGAGAGCAGCTCCACCTACCCCAACAAGGAGACACGTGTCCCAAGTCCTGGAGCTGTCCCGGTCTTCAGAGCCAGGCTGCCGGTGCCCACAACCTGGGAAACCTGAAGCTGTCTATGTAATCTTTCTTTTCACTTTACTTTTATTGAGTCCCTTTGTTTGCTGGGCAACGTTTGCTCCGTGACATGATCAAATCGTCACACCATCTTTGGTTCAGTTGACATCAACAATAATGAACTTTTATGATAAAAAAATTTTGTCCACCTCGCTAAACGGATTTTAAATTAAATTTTGACAAGCTAATTGTAAATAAACATCACACAATAAGCACAACAATAATTTACAGGTAAACTTCACATGAAACATTGAATCTACGTTCATTAGTATCGTCATCATTCACAGCCATACTTCACTCACCGTTAGCGACAGGCGAATCTTGCAAGTCTCCGCACCAACCCACCAGTCTCCGTTTTGGTGGAGTCCGGACCAATGCGGCCGGGTTTATCAAACAATTATTGACGATCGAACATGCTAATGCCGCTAAAGCCGGAGATGGTCTTGTCGCGTTTTAAAAGTTGGTTAGATTTTAGGGAAATGGTGGTAATTTGGACATAATATCATTGCATGGTACACCTATATGCCCGTTTTTTTTCACCCGACTACTGCAAAGCCAAAAGAAAGGGTAATGATTTTAGCTGTGTTTCTATGTTTGTATTTTCGTTTGTTCCTCCGTAGTGCCTAACCTATTCATCTGATTTTGATAAATAAGGTGTCAATTGATTCATTATTATGACCCGGGTAACATAGGATACATTTGGCCCGACTTCAACTTTAACAATAGGGGTCGATTTTCGCGGGCCTGTGGACGGTTAGCCGCGGGCCTGTGGACGGTTAGCCGCGGGCCTGTGGACGGCTAGCTATGGGCTAGCCAGCCGTCCGTCCGTCTAATGACGACAGGCCGTGTCGACGACGCGTTTGTGATCCACGCGCGCCTCAAAGAGATGTCAGCATAAAGGGAGGGGCTGCGGGACTGTTCGAAAGAGATACCGCGGCCCCAGAACGTATAAAGGGCGGGAAAGGAACATGGATGGGCTATAGTCACTAAAAGTCTGACACTCCCTCAAGCTCCGCCCAGAGTGGGAGAAGTCATTTGATGACTCCGCATCCAAAAAATAATTTAAATAAAATCGGTCGATTTTACATTGTAAACCCCGAATTTAATTAGTGCGTGACTTTTCCGTAGTCGTCTTTTACAGTGGTACACACATTCTTATTAGAATGTCACTTCAGATTTTCAAACAAAGTATTATTTTCCAGAGCTTCGTTATAAACTCGGATTGCTTTAACTCAGTGAACGACCTCCTGCATGTATTCGTGCATACGCTGGGCCTGGACCACCAACACAATATGCACGATAGAGACTCCTACCTGCACATCGTTTGGGACCAACTTACGGAAGGTATGTACTCCATCTCTTTAGTGATGAAGACGTCTATTGATCACTTAATAGCATTAGGGAGCAAAATCGGTTTCATCATCATCATTTCAACCCGGAATCACCCACTGTTGGGTCACAGTGGTGATTAGAATCATTCTGCTCTATTCTGTGCGTCCGTTGGTCATCCGCTTCTCGTGATCTTAACGTCAGCATTTATGGACGGCCCTGGTTTCGCAGGTGGTGTACCTAATGGTACAGCATTTTGCCAGTTATGTTTAAGTCCCGTGTATTAGGAGGAGAGTGTTCTGCCATCACTGAACAAAAATCCAGGCTCCGTGGGTGTTAGTGCTGCTACTGAAAAAATTTCTGCAAAAACCCAATAACACTGGGAATCGAACCTAGACCCTTATGCACAGCAATTGCGTTTATGACCACTGGACCGTCCTAATGGATGACTTTGACCTTGAAAAAGTCTTTCCTGGACCTTTATGAACTTGGAGGGTTGTATTGATGATTATAATTCAGTAACTACATACGTCATATAGCCTCTAATATTTTAATCAACATACAACCTCCCACTGGCCTGCGAATTGCAAAAAACGTAAGAGTATTTCGCGGGGTACCCTGGAGCATCCACCTTAAGTTTATTGTATATTCTTTTCGAACAGACGTTAAGAAAGAGATGTCGAGGAAACTACCGCCAGCTGCGTCCGTAGGCTTCCCGTACGACTACCAGAGCGTGATGCACTACCCCTGGCTGCAGATCAAGGACGGCAAGACTAATATCATGTACCCAATCTGGGTAAGTACTGCTCTGTCAACTAGGTAACGGAAAAAGATCATTAATACACAAAATGTTTGTTATTCATTAAAAATTTTTTTATCACCTGCTCCTACAGAAATACACTAACGCCAACGAATAATCCAATCATCAAAACAATTTTAAACGCTGTTTCCGGAATTGAGTTCAGTTCTCGCCGCGAATTCTTTTTTTTTCGGTTTCGGTTCAGTTGGAAGGCGCCACTCCGAAGCTTGTTGACTAGTTTGCATGTCAAACTCGTCAACCCAAGTCTCGTCACCAGTAACAATGCGTTTCATGAATGTTCGATTGGAATTGACTCGTTCTAGGATGTCCTCAGCGACTCTCATGCGATTTAGTTTTTCCCGAAAATTCAGGTCTTTTGGGATTAGTTAAAATGGTACGGATCGACTCTGAAAGAGATTCAGAAAGTTCGGCGGCTATCTCTCTCAAAGTTGAATGAGGATTTTCAGTCACTATTTCCTTCACTTTTTTGTGATGTTAACCAGAGCGAGGGAAATCTTCCATCACATCTCGACGGCTTTATAAAGCTTTGTACCACTCAAAAGCACGTGTTTTTGAGAAATTCCATTGGCGATGCAAAATTTAAGACAAACTCTTTGTTCGATGTTTTTGTCCATAGTGAAATTCAATATACACACTAGATATGTATAACTAAAAACAGCACTGTATTTAATATAAATGACAGATGCAACTCAAACTCCGCGCCAAAATGGAAAACAGTTGTAGCAATGTAACGACAACAAAAAAAAACAAAAATTTGAATTTGGAACCATAAACAAATCATCCATTCCCGATACTTTTTTGACTGAATGTATAACCAGAGATGGAATTAAATAAATAAATATCGCTGGACATTACACACAGCGCCATCTAGTGCCACACTAAGCAACGAGGCTTGTGGCGTGGACACCAGATAGTTGATATACTACATAATAGTAAATTTTGATACAAGTGGGAAAGTATGTTATTCCGATCGAGTCCGAATTAACACACGAGCCGTAGGCGAGTTTTTTTATTAAACCCTGTTTTAAGCTTTCATGGTTTAAAACTAAACTTATACTTACTGTCACCATAGTCTGTCACTGTTACGGGATATCTTCCGAGAGTGTTCATTATTTTGAGCTCCCGACATTTCAACGCTGTTGCAAGTCAACCCGCAATCATGGCGCTTAGTATAAGTTGGGTTTTTAGTTGTTTTATGTGAAAACTTCTAGCGCGTTGAGCACTTTTTGGGTGAACAAAAATCATGGAACTCGTGTGACCGTCACCTAACGCTTCCTAGCACTCGTAGCCGATCCGCTACGGCGTAGCACCAGTTAGGCGAACGCGGAGCACAACCCGTAGCAGATATATTTAGATTACTTTTTATCACTTCTAGTTCAGTCCCTAAAGATTGGCCCGCATTTTTTTTTTTTATTAAACCACATGTATTCTTGTTTTTTTTTTTGTTTTAGAACGATGGCTGGGCAATGGGCCACTGGCAGGGGCTGAGTTCAACAGACGTCCAAAAGCTGAACCTCCTATACTTCAAACAGTGCATGGAGAGGAATCAGGAGCAGGCGGCAACTTAAGCATCTTAGATTAACAAATAACAGATTAAGCTAAAACTGAAAATAAATAGTAGTTTAAGTGCTCGGAAAACTATGACGAGCATACAAAAATCTGTGTCCTCTTAATAATCCTATTGCTTGTCTACAGTCTACTGTAGTGTCGCAAGCCATCTACACTTATAATATTATAAAGAGGAAAACTTTGTTTGTTTGTTTGTTTGGTTGTAATGAATAGGCTTAAAAACTACTGGACCGTTTTTAAAAATTCTTTCACCATTCGAAAGCTACATTATCCACGAGTAACATAGGATATATTTTATCCCCGTACTCCCACGGGAACGGGAACTATGCGGGTGAAACCGCGGGACGTCCGCTAGTCTTAAATAAAACACAAAGGCCACTTGCTGTCAAAAAAATCTGAGTTACCTATAGAAGCACATTTAATAATTAAAAATTGAATCAAATCAACTTAAATTATTTAATAACGACGATTTTCATCTACTTTAAGAAAATCCATGAATTTGTTCATCAGGTGTAGGTAGTATTTTATTGCATTAGGCTACATTTTTATAAAGAGATGGCAAAAAATATCTCATTTTACCAAGAATAAAGCAACAAAGAAGAAAGCTCTCTCTATACAATTCAACATGTCTTCTGCCCGAGCATGGGGCGACCCGCAAACTCGAGTTTCTATGAAGACAAAGCCATAGAAATAATATCTATAGCAACGGGGAAGTTGATAATAATGTTCAACGAATATCGATAGTCGTGTCACTTACTGTTGGTGAAAACAGGAACTAGGCAATCAGTTAAGTGAGTCTTCTTTTGTCGATTGAAGAATAGAAACATTTCTTTTCTACATTTTTACCATCGCTATGCAATAGAAATCTTTCTACGAATTTCTTTTTATCGATTCTTCCGTCGAGAAAACCCGTTTCCACGGTGTTCATGCTGAAGTATAGAATAGAATAGAGATAAAATGACCAAACTGCGCTTTCAAAGCAATAGGTTGAATGTATAATAATGTTTTTAATTCATGAAGAAGTAACATAAATAATCGTGTAATCTATCATAACCCAAAATATCAGTTCCCCTTGCTTTCATGTAGTCTACGGCCAGTTAAGGTACATTCATACATACAAAGGGTCATGCCCTAGGCCATGCTCCAGGTGGGCGGGCCTGCAGGGGCAAACAAAATATTGATGCATACTTCATCATCAACATCATAATTTCAGCCGCAAGACGTCCACTGCTTGACATAGGCCTCTCCCAGATGTCGCCACATTGACCGGTCCCGTGCGACTCGCATCCAACGGATTCCCGCAACTTTCACCAGGTCATCGGTCCACCTAGTGGGAGGTCTTCCAACGCATCGTCTTCCAGTTCGCGGTCGCCACTCCAGAACTTTTCGGCCCCATCGGCCATCCGTTCTGCGTGCAATGCCCATCACTGCCACTTAAGTTTGGCAATTCTTCGGGCTACGTCAGTGGCCTTGGTTGTCTTGCGGATGTCTTCATTCCTGATTAGATCACTCAAATAAACTCCGAGCATAGCCCTCTCCATTGCCCTTTGGGTGAGTTACTTGATGCGTACATTAGCTTCGAACTCGCCTACAAGCGTCCATGTCCGGGCCTGTCACGACGCGACTGTACTTCAAACCACGTCCCAGATATGTTTGAATAGACGTTTGTATAAAATTTTCGAGTAAAATCGATTTAAAAAAACCACTTCGTCATCATTTTATCGATTGTATTATTCTTACATGACCAACGACAGGTTTTATAATTAGCTCATATTCACCGCAATCCCATGATCCCTAATGATACCAGTTTATGCGATTATAGCTTCCAATTTCTTAGGTTAGGCCATTACCATCAACCAATCTCAAGGCCAAACGTTTCTTTGTTCGCCTGTTTGAGTGTCCCACTGCTGGGCAAAGGCCTCCCCTTTCTCCTCTGTCCTGTGCAATATCTGGCAATGATCACCCCGCAAACGAGATCAGATCGTCATACCACCTTCGTCGCAGTCTGCTAAACATACAAACATATATAACATATATTTGTCTAGATCAGGAAATGCAGCGAATAAATTTTATTTTTAAAGCCTCAGAAATCGCAAGAAAACATGTGGTATACAATGAAGTTTTAAAATAAATTAATTCTAATTAAGATAGAAAATTGTCCGAGCCGTCTAAAGCAGGGGCGGTATGCTATTAAACGTTAAAATAAATAAGTAGAATTGTAGATACAATGTTGTGATGGTGGATGTGTGGTGTTACAAGAATGGGAAGGAACGAATAAGTATATTAGAGGAAGTTAAAAAGTTGCTCCAGTGTAACATGTGATAAACTTTGAATCAATCAACCTGTTTTTAATACAAACGTTTTTATTTAAATACGGTACTAAAGTGGGCAAGTTGTTAGTATTAAATAGGTAAATAAAATATACTATTGTACTGTTTTTTTCCTATACCTTTTACCTAGTTGGGCCAAGTCTATAGAGTGTGCGAGACCTTCAGGGTCTGTGGGGCCTTCAGAGTCTATGGGGCCTTCAGGGTCTGTGGGGCTTTCAGGGTCTGTGGGGCTTTCAGGGTTTATGGGGCCTTCGGGGTCTGTGGGGTCTTGATAATCTGTGGGGTCATCAGGGTCTGTGGGGCCTTGAGAATATGTGGGGTCATCAGGATCTGTTGGGCCTTCAGGGTATGTTTGTTCTTCATCATCGCTTTTTAGGACGTTGTGACAAGTGTCCAGCAAGTTGCCAACTTTCCGCTTTTTGCACTCGTGCCCGAAAGCCAGACGGAGTTTCATAACGTCGATTTGAGATAGCGTGTCCGATGGAGATATTATCAGGCCTGGTATCTGAAAAGTGATAAATGTAGTATTGTTTTGGTGAATTTTAATTAAAAATGAATTAAAACCATACGCGATCAGCCTAAACTGCATTCACAAAAACTGTCAGTGTCAATATTACATAGCCATTAACGCAGTTTAGATGCTGATCGCGATCAGTTCGAAAATTCTGCCTGCAAGAAGAGTTTCCATTATTTAACTATATGTTCGGGGTTGGGTTAAGATAGAGATAACGGATGAGATAAGAGATGAAAGTCAGTTTAAGGTTAATAAATTCTCTGTATTGTCTGTTTCCACAAATATAAGATTAAGATTAATTTATACTAGGATGAATGGTGAACGATATGGGATTATGAGTCACGCGCACGGTATGTCGCCGAATTACGTACTGAACTATTGCGGTGTAAGTGCAATAATATAAATGATATAAGACATACTGAGCGAGTGGCGCAATAATGATGACCCAGGTAAACGTACTGTACGGTGGTTGACCCGTACATGCTCCCGGGGGCAAAGATAGGGGTTAGTAGGATAAAGATGGAGATGAGATTTACAAGATGATAAACAATATTCAACTTATCAGCTATATGACAGGGATAAGGATTAGTAGTGAGTGATTAACAATATTTCGAACAATTACAAATTGTCTATCTTAGATCGGGAAGGGAAAATACGCGAAAAACAGGGGACGAGGCCCTATCTTCTGTTTGTAAACACTCGCTAGATTTAGTAAGGTTTTTGGGATCACTTTTCACGGATTGACTAAATTGGCCTTTTTCCCTAAGATCACAACACTCTCTAACTGCACTTTTCACTTTGTTTAAAGATTGCCTTTTTTCCCTAACCGCACTACACTCACTTATAACACTCTCATTTCTGGGATGTGACGAGATCGCCGTAGATGCCTCTCCAGCAGGCACCGAGGTTTCTCGACGTCTTGACCGCCTGTGACGCCACCAACAGTATGCCGCCGCAGTAATAAGGATTCCAAAGATTAGAGCATACAAGACGCTATAAAGATGTATATCGTGATAGGATATTTTATCACTCAATGGTTCAGTTTGTTTCATGATCTCAATTTGTCTCTGTATATCTTCAAATTGTCGCAATATTTCAGAATTATTAGGATTAATTTCAGGAGATTCAGGGATAGATATGTTGAATATATGATTAATAGGTGATATTTGTGGCGCAATAATTCTTGCACCAATACTCAGTTTGCTAGACAGCCTTTTATTAGAATGGACAACGAAATTGTCCGTCTTTATCATACAGCCTTCCTCCACATTCAACAGACCTGCATTCATCAATTTAACGGCAGTAATTTCGCCGTCACAGAGAAGTTTAAAGTTGCATTCCTTGCAACAAAAATAATAATATTTATTATCCGCTGTTAATTCCTTCCAAATGTTTTTACAAGGGGTTCCAATAGTTTCACAGGTTCTTGTTTGTGGGATCGTTTCACACAAGCTGTGATCATCTTTTAAGATATTTATAGGGTTTTTTGTATGACATAAAATCATCTCAGGATTTTGTCTTATACAAGACTGGAGATCAGCGTCAGTAAGGGTTACGTATGAGTCTTTTCTGAGGTTAATGGCAGCAATACTTGAGATAACTTTCACATGTATCATGTCGTGGTTCAATAATCGTGGGACTGGAATGAGGTTAAAGATTTCATAAAGGTCTCTTTCGATGAGGGGTATTCTTATTTCAATGATCAAGTACTTACTATAGTACTTAGTCCGCACTTTTATTAAGTTGTAGAGATCCTTGAGGTTCAAATGGTTGACAGGAAGTGCCATGTCTTTGGGGATATGTGCTGATATTGAGCTTAATTCCGTTCTCAGCTGTTTAGGAGATATCAGATGGAAGTCCAATTTTCCATTGTAAATATTAGTTACCGTGTCAAGAATGGAGTCTTGTATTTTCCTGAGGCTATACAGTAAGTTATTCGCCGTCATAGCAGATACTAAGAAATCGGTAACTAAAGTCATGTTTTGTACATGGTGTTGAAGATCTTGAAAGGATTCTTTAAGGTAATTAAACTTTTGATTTATTGATTTATGATGTTTGTTCGCAGCTTTCTCCATTCTCTTCATGAGATTAAATTCGGCTTCCACGATTGAGGTTTGGTTTTTCCAGAGATTATACAAATGTTTATCATTTTCTTTCAAAAGGTGGATGTCCTGTGCGTATTTCTCCGCAAAACGCTGATCTAGCACGCCAAACAAGCTGTTTGCGACGTAGCCTACTCCGTCTATTAGACCACGACGCCGGCGCCGCCGCTCGTCTCCAGTTACAAATGATTCATTCATTGTCAACATACTATCATAATGTTTAATTTCTTCGAACTCGTGCCCGAGTTGTAAGATGATACCGTCGCAAGGTGTGTGTTCTTTAATAGTGGAGCATAATGTTTCAAGATAATTGATATACTTCTCGAGTGCCGACGTGCCTTCTTTGTAGGGATATGTGTCATAATAAACAATTAAACGCCAATCGTCTCTAATAAGATGCATGTTAGAGATTTTATCGAAATAAACACTGTTGTTGCTCAAAGGGGTAAAACTATAAGATGCTTGAGATAAGTTTATCAGTGACAGTAAGAATAGCGTTACTGACAGAGCTATAGTCGAGAAGGAGATACGCTTGGGATTTTTCTTCCTGGGTGCTTCATCCTTAACCTTCGTGTCACTCGGAGGATTATTGTCTCTGTCCACTGGTAATTGAGATAGCTTAACAACAGGCCGTTTTAGGAAACCATTTTTGGTTTTAAGGGTAACGACTCTGACGTGTCCGTCAGAACCAGGATGCAGTTCTACTACACGCCCTAGAGCCCACTTCCCTGGCGGGAGGTTTTCGTCTTTGATGATAACAATATCGTTGAGACTGAGATTTCTTTGAGATTGTCTCCATTTAGCTCTAATGGATAACTGTGAGAGATATTCATTTTTCCACTGAGCCCAAGTATCTCTATAGATTTTTTGTACCAAGTGCCACCGAGTACTAAGATCATTTTCTGTTTCAACGATCGTTAAAGTAGGCCCACTTGCAAGAAAGTGTGCCGGGGTTAAAAAGTCTATGTCCTCGGGATCCTCCTTCAAAGGACAAAGTGGTCGAGAGTTTAAACAACCCTCGAGTTGAGATAGGAGCGTGCTATATTCTTCATAGGTGAGTTTTTGCTCAGCAGTAACAGTGTTTACTAGCTTATTCTTTCTGAGATCTTCAGTTGTTTTATATAAGATGGGTTCAGGATTCTTTTCAGGATTGTATTGAGGTAACCAATCGGGTCCGTGCCACCAAAGTGAATGATTTGCTAACTGGGATGCAGTCAGACTACGGCTAGCGCAATCTGCGAGATTTTCTTGGGATTTCACATTCCGCCACCTATTTTTTGGGATAATTTCGCAAATCATTTTTGCTCGATTGGCAACAAAGGGTTTCCATTTTTCATTTATTTTTTTTTATTTATTTTTTCAAATCTCCCTTACAACTATCATTACAGGTAATCCTAATGCGATAGCGCGGTCTCAAAATTAACTTATATTAAATACCTACTACTTACATAGCAAAATGAATATAATCATAGCTTATAAACTAAGTTTCCTAAAATAAACATAAAATTTTACTTACATTAAAAAATCAAATCAAATCATGTTCACCATTTATCCATCCTAGTACTGCCATGGAATCTACCCAGCCATAAGCTTGGATTTTGAGATCTGATAGGGATGAGATTATTTTGGCCATAAGTTTTGATAATAAAAGAGCTCCACTAAGTTCCAAGCGAGGTATAGATTGCGATTTTTTCAGAGGCACTACTTTAGATTTTCCAGCCACAAGAGTTACGTATGTCTTATGGTTTCTTGTAATTTTACAATAAACAACACAGGCGTAGGCCTTTGTGCTGGCATCACAAAACCCACGAAGCTCAATTATGTCATTCTCCATGGTTTGTACCCATCGAGGTATTTTAAATTGTGATATATAAGGCAAGTCGGCCTTTATTTTATTCCATTCCAGGGAAATATTATGAGGAATCGGTTGATCCCAACCTAATTCCGTTTTCCATGTTTCTTGAAATAATATTTTGAGTTTTATTGTGACTGGTGACACCCAGCCCAAGGGGTCAAAGATTTTTGAGATTTCAGACAAGAATTGTCGTTTTGTTGGGATGCCTTCTGTGGTAACTTCTATTGGGTGAAAGATAAAATAGTCTTCTTTTGGATTCCAGCGAAGACCTAAAGCCTTTGTAGATTCCGGCTGTTTAAAATGAAATTCTTCATCTTGAGGATTAATATGATCGTCTAAAAGTTCCGGCAAGTTCGAGCGCCATTTTCTAAGATTGAGGCCGCCTGACTTAAGAAGGTTTGTCATCTCTGCTTTGAGATGTTTAGCAGCTGTCGCGGTATGAGCTCCATGCATGAGATCATCCATGTAAAAAGAGGTTTCTAAGATATCAGGAGCGCTGCTATTGGGATAATTTGGCCTTTCATCGATGGCAAGTTGTTTCAGTGTCATCATGGCCAGGAAGGGTGCGGCCTTGGTATCGTAGGTGACAGTCGCTAGCTGATATTCTTGCAAAGGTTGGGATTGATGATTTCTCCAAATAATTTTCTGGAACTTTTGATGATCAGGATGTAGCCAAATGTTACGGAACATCTTTTCAATATCAGCCGTGAATGCGTATTTAAACTGTCTCCATTTTAGGATAAGACTTAAGAGATCCTGCTGCAGGTTCGGCCCCCTGCACATGAGATCATTGAGACTGTGACCTGTTGAGGTTTTTGCAGAGGCATTAAAAACAACTCGTAATTTTGTAGTTAATGACTCAGCTCGAAGTACGCCATGATGCGAAAGGTAGCAATCTGGGGTTACGTTGATATGTGTCGCAACGGGGATCATATGTCCGAGCTCTACATACTCGGACATAAACAATTTATAATCACGTGCTAAGTCTGGTTGCTTAATTAATTTCTTTTCTATTTGAAAGAATTGCGCAATGGATTTATTTTTAGATTCACCCAACTTTTCTTCAAAATTTTCTTTAAAAGGTATTTTCACGACATAGCTGCCATCTTCGCGCCTTGAGGTTGAGGATTGAAAGAAGTCAATGCAAGCTTGATCTTCTTGAGATATTGATAAGGGTTCGCGAATATCCTCCATTTCCCAGAACTGTTGGACATCGCTGAGATTGTTTAGGATTACATTGCACTGAAATGTTTTACAGTTACCGCTTAGGATCCATCCCAGCTGTGTCTGCTGGGCAATGGGTAACATTCCCTCGGAACGGCAGATACCATCCAAAAGGATTTGGGAATAAACGTCAGCGCCGAATAAGATATCAACTGGCCTACTTTTGTAGAATTCAGGATCAGCTAGGGTTATTTGGTTAAGAGTTGGCCAGTTGGGTTTAGTGATAGTATGACTTGGCAAATTCTTGACAAGTCTTTTCATTATAAATACGTCGGATTCGAAAGTGAAGTCATTAATTAACGACATACACTTGATAGAGATCATGCCCTTACAACTATTTTCATTGTTTCCGATTCCAGAGATAAGTCCAGTGCATTTTTGCCGACGCAAGTTTAGGATTTGTGCAGCTCGTTCAGTAATGATTGAGGTCTGAGATCCCTGATCTAGAAGAGCTCTCATTTTTTCATAAGATCCGTCGGCTGCTTGAACCTTGATAATTGCTGTCGCGAGGAGTATTTCTGTAGGATCGTTTTGCATAGATACTAAGGTGTTCATATCTTGCTGAGGTGGAGATTTCGTAATAGTGGCCGTGTTTGGCCCCGACACATCCGAATTAGCATTTCTTGACGTAAAACATTCATGTAGAATCGTATTGTGGTCTTTATTGCACTCTTTACACTTTACTTCCGAAAGGCATTTTCTACCTTCGTGATAGTGCAAACAGTTGACACAAAGGTTCAAATTTGCGATTGCGTTTCTACGAGCCGATGGATGCATTTTTGCCAGCTTTTGGCAATTTTGTATGCGATGATCGCTTGCATTGCAAATACCACATTGTTTACGTCTTTCGTCATTTTTCCTATTGGACTTAGACGATTGCGAAATGACCTGGTTTGTCGAGTAGGTATGATTTGAGGTGTTGTTATTTTGTTTAAAACGAGGATTAAATTCTTTTGAACGAGATTGTTGGTTATCAAGATAACCTTTAGATGATGAGGATGCGTGTTGGGATTGAGATGACTTTTGAGGTTCTTGTTTCTTCCGTGAAGTTTCCAGTGACGTAAACTTATTCTCCAAAAACCGAAGAAATTCTTCCAATACTGGCAACTCCTTTGGAGATTTCAACGAATCTATATAGTCATCGTTGGTTTCAGAGTCTAATTTCTCCGCTAGGATATATACGAGGAAGGGATCCCAGGTAGATACATCGATTCCGAGATTTTTTATAGCGTTCAGGCTTTCGTACGTTGTATCGTGGATCCGCTTGAGGTGATTCGCTGATTTTTGCTGAGATGTCGGGATATTTAGGAGGTTTTTGAGATGAGATATAAAAATACGACGCTTATTGTCATAGCGATGCGTAAGGATATTCCAACAAACAGGGTAGTTGTCTGAACTTATTTGAAGATGTTGGATTAATTTTTCCGGCTCGCCTTTGATCTTACTTTTCAGGAACTGCATTTTTTGGGCGTTCGATAAAGATGGATTATTGTGTACAGTTTCTGTAAAAAGATCTTTGAAAGATATCCAGGACGTATAACTTCCTTCAAAGGTAAATATTTCCATTTTTGGGGTCGATTTCTCAATATGAGCCACCGACCACATCTTTCGGTTAATATACTTTTTCAGAGTTTTGTAGTTTTTCTCGTAGTTTGAGAATTGCTCGTCGTACTGGGCGTTGGAGCCGTTGAGCTCGTTGTCCAGTTCCCAGTGTAGGGTATCAATAGCTGCCCAACGAGATTTTAAAGTTTTTAGGATGTCTTCAAACTCCCACTTTTCAGAGATAAGATTGAGATCAATGTCAGCAGCTTCTCTTGAAAATGCCCTAAAATTAGTAGCTTGTTTCTTCAAGAGGTCTTCTACATTTACGCTATCCTTAGGAGGATTATTTTGAGATGAGAGGTTCGAGGTTTGAGGTATTGAAGGTGGTTGAAAGGTAGGGGGTTTCAAAACAGGGGTCTGAGGTCTGTCTGTGGAAGGCTTATAATTCTGAATGGCTGTTTTAATATTGCTATATTTCACCTTCATTTGATCATACTGATCGGTAGTGAAATACGCATGAGATTGATCACCAAAGGATAACAAATTCATATGATTGTTATGAAACTCCGTAAAATATTGCTCTAAGCTTTCTAATCGTCGACGTAGGTAGTCGGGGTTCTTCCGCTCTGCTCCATCTTTCTTGAAGTTGGAGTAAAGTCTATCTATGCCTTCAATGATTTGCTGTTGAGTAGCTAAAATGTCCTCCATTGTAGCCATAGTAAAAGTGAGAAGAAAGATACCTTACTTGTAGGGTTTCTTCGGGGTCAAACAGGATCGCAAGATGAGATAAAATGGCGCCTTCCTAGGCACCGGGATTGACCAGGATCACGAGATGAGACCAAGTGGCGCCTTCCTAGGCACCGGGATCACGAGATGAAACTAATTGGCGCCTTCCTAGGCACCGGGATTGAACAGGATCACGAGATGAGACCAAGAGGCGCCTTCCTAGGCACCGGGATCACGAGATGAAACCAATTGGCGCCTTCCTAGGCACCGGGATTGAACAGGATCACGAGATTACACACACTGTATTTTCCAAGGTTTCTAATTGCGTATAACGAAACCGGTAAAACGCACACACAAAGCACAAAGTTTTGCCCACGCGTTTCGGTCCCGCTAACGTGCTCGAAGGACCAATGTTCGGGGTTGGGTTAAGATAGAGATTGAGATAAGAGATGAAAGTCAGTTTAAGGTTAATAAATTCTCTGTATTGTCTGTTTCCACAAATATAAGATTAAGATTAATTTATACTAGGATGAATGGTGAACGATATGGGATTATGAGTCACGCGCACGGTATGTCGCCGAATTACGTACTGAACTATTGCGGTGTAAGTGCAATAATATAAATGATATAAGACATACTGAGCGTGTGGCGCAATAATGATGACCCAGGTAAACGTACTGTACGGTGGTTGACCCGTAGGGGAGAGTAGCCCAAAACGGGTAAGCTAAGGTTGATGATAAAAAAAAAACAATTTATAGATACAAATTGAACATTTATTTGTACATTTTGAAATGTTTAGTCATCAAGGACTATAAAATAAATGACATATTTAATAGTTTTGTACGTTAAGAATAAAAAAATAACAAAAATCTTTACCATTCGAATTACCCGTTTTGCCCGTAGGGGGGGCCTAAATCAGGTAGGGCTTTTGGGCAAAGCGGGTAGGGACTAAATTAAATCAATCAATGACTAGAACTGTTTCATATCAGTCACAAATCAAAGTTTCTAATTATAATTAACATTTACGGTTCACAACCATAATCATAAATCGGTCTTCTAACATATTTTGCAGTCTTAATCAAATACAATAAAATCAATAAACACTTATTCGTGACACGTGTCACAGTAATACGAACCTCTGCCAGAGTATGACGTGCAGGCCTCATGAGCCCACATCTCGCAATCATCACACTTAATCCAGTCTTCTGCTGGTATAGAGCCACCAGCCGGTCGATAACAGGGAGAAAAATCTCCAAACGAGGTCCAAAAAATAATAAAAAAGATAATACGGAGTACCGGTGCTTGGTATGCAGCGAGCTTTACATAGAGCCACCAGCAGGACACTGGATTAAGTGTGATGATTGCGAGAGGTGGGCTCATGAGGCCTGCACGTCATATACTCTGGCAGAGGTTCGTATTACTGTGACACGTGGGTATTTTTTGGCTGCACCGTTGACGGAAGTTTTGAGAGCTTCTTCTATCGTAAGCTTCATAACTCCCACGATGCATTTGCAGTCTTTCTTTTATATTTATTAACCATCTGCAAAAGTAAAAGAACTAATAAGCACTCAATGAAATTATACAGGGCAAATCGGGTATGGGCAAAACGGGTACCCGCTTTACCCCTACCCTTTTTGCCCACAAGCATGTATTTTTTTCAAACCACTCATAACCTTAAAACCGAAATAATAAACGCCAACCTATTATACAAATTAAACGTCTTTTTATTGCTAAATAATAACACAAAACTAGTAAGAAAATATTGTAGACCATTTTCGAGTAATCAAAAGTAATGTAACTCAATTTTTTTTAGTGGAAATAGCAAAAAACTTTGTTCTTGTCTTACCGTGAACTCGTGTCCGCCAGAGAAGCGCGCCGACTGCCTGTGATTGGCGAGCGGCAGGTGCCGTGCCCTGCGCGCACACATTCTCATTAGCAATAACGGCGCGCAATTTAAAATGCATACCCGTTTTAGGCGGGCTACCCGTTTTAGGCTTACCTCCCCTACACTATAAGTACCAACTTATTAGAAAATGGAGATCAAGATCGATTTGGGCATCAAATAAAACAGTCAAAGAATTGAGAATATCGCGCCGTGACATAGAAGTAATAGGGAGTATGCATATATTTTTTTCTTCACCTAGATCAATAAAGTACAGTAATATCAACCCAATAAAATAATTCAAAGTTAAGTTCAACGACTGCTTGTCGCTCAAAAACAAAAGTAAACTTTTAATTTCTACATCTGTGGCTATCGCAATTCATGTCATAGCGTTTGTCGCCATTTCCGTCTATCTGCCTTGTTGCCATCTAAGTTTTTACCCTTAATATAATCATGTTACTAAATAAACGTGCTTTATTCAAGCAAACATTGCAATAACAACATTATAGTAACATCTTAGTGAAACTTTAAGTAGGTAGTTTTAAAATAAATGCGTTTCGTTGACACATAACATTTGACGTCACTACCCGCGACGCCGACGATGCGTTTTCTATTTGCGTTCCGTTTCACCAAAAACACTCTAGGTAAGTAGGTACACAAACTATTCAAAATAAGTGTTTTTTTAAAGGATAAACAAGTGTACCGTACCACAGTGTTTATATGGGCCAATACAAGGTATTTTAAAGAAATTAAAAAAATTGTTGTCTGTAAAGTCGGTCTAAGGACGATAGTTTAACGTGACAACGTCATAACAAAACATTGATGAAATGATTGCATACATACGCTCCGATCGTAACGTTGCAATGAGCGTAACGGGACACTTTTTCGTGTGTGCAGCCGGCGTTTATCGATTTATTAGACGTTGTCACGTCAAAAGTCTGAAATTTCTTACTTAATCTTTATTTCGAAAAGTTAGATAAGTTTGAGCCGAAGTACCTAAAAGGAAAACAGGTCCCATGATCATACTCCTACTTGGCTCTGTTGGAGGTTGAATAACTATTAGTAAAGATTTATAAAACGTCATAGACAATACGGTAGATGACACCATAAAACAATAATTCCAAGACACCAATCTCTAAACCAAAAAAACGTTATTTTGGGCCTGAAAACCCAATTTACTCGTATTTTCAATTAATTGCCGAACTAGATTTTTAGTTGCTTTGAAATCAATAAATAGTTGAGACATTGAGTTGACTAAACAGTGACGTCGCAGCGCGCAGCGTGCTATTGCCATTAAACGTAGTGATTATATCCTCTGTGATTGCCATACAAAATCTATGAGAGAACCGCGTTTTGACAGCTCTTAAAATGTTTGTCAAATGATTTGTGTGTCACCTACCCTACCCATGCCCTACCCTATTTTTTGAAAAACAAGATGTCGGCGTCTGCGTCCGTTCAAATTTATACCACACGCTAGAAGTTCCGTGTCCAAGTTCCAACTAACTGTTAAGTAATCCTAACTCTATAACTTGGTTTTGTAACGGATTTAACTTTTATTGAGGAAGTGTTCGATTACGTTGATTTCACAATAAACTAGAAACTATAGTGTAAAATATGAAATATTTCACTATTGCTAATACAATCACATTTCTTGTGAATGACTTCTTAGCGGATACTTTTCGATACATTTTACCTAGTGTTTGATCCATTTTTCTCTTTTGAAATAAGTATTTTACCTTTTCATCTAATTTTACCTCTTCACATATTTCAGTTGTATTTTTTATTCGTATTACGAAATTCAAAGAAAAGTGCCAGCAGTAGTTAATACGAGTATGAATGTACCCAGAAAAACAATGATACCTACCCTACTTACTAAGGTCTTGCATGCTCAATTTGTGTGTCAACGCATGTTTTTAACAGAATGTACTTGAGGAAGCCTAGCTATGAGGTATAAAGTCACGGTGGCGGCATCTTTCAACAAAAAAGAACGAAATGATCTCGTCTAGGTATAATACCAAGTTTTACAAAATGTCACTTTTAGGCTTCTCGTTATGTTGATAATGTGAGTTAATAACTGGTTACTTTTAAATAGTGGCTTTGACAAAAAGCTTGACGTCCTAACTGAAAGGTCGATGACTTCTAAAAGGTGGTTGGGACATTGCAGACTAGATGCGGAAGAAGCCAGGATTTGTGGCGTTACGGTAGGAGCCAATGTCTAGCAATGAACTGCGAAATGCTGATTGGCCGTCTACATACCAATGGCATTATAGTAGGTCCACCGTTGACGCTAAAGGCTCGGTCGTGGAAATGCATGACGCTCATGGAGTCATATTCCACCATTTTGTGCGGCGTTTCGCCCGTCCGCATCCAGAATAACTTCCGGTACCCTGTAAAACAGTGAGTTTACAAGAACCTTAGAAAATAAACTACAACAAAGGAGATGAGAGGAGTGTCTCGGTTATATTTGAAATATTGTCGTACAGCTTAGCTGTAGTTGCTTGCAATGATTCCGGCAACTGTATTGCAGCCGTACATTGCAGGCAAATATTGCCCGTTTAGAAGCACCTACGTTCCCATTGCCGACACAATGGGGACTTCTTTAGGGTCTTTAGGGTATTCGATTTTTTTGCTTCTATCACATCGCCTCACAATTTAACGATTTCCTAACATTTCGCGAGTAGTTGAGATGAAATAAATAGCAACTGGGTAAAACTTCGAGGTTTGAGGCGGCGCAGAACAAGGGCTCCTCAAAGAACTTGGCCTTTGCCCAGCTGTGGGACGCTACTAAAAAGAATTTCCTTACTAGGCTGTATATTCGCCCACATAACCCTGATGTACAGGTCCCGCTGTGGATGGGTCACTTCGTCTCTGAAGCCCAGCACGTGTAGTAATGCATGGAGGATGTCCCGGCTCATCATGCAATCGTAGCCAATTACCAGGATCTGTAAAGGATCATGACAGAAACTTAAAATACTCGTAAAAATATGATTAAATGTACCTTTGCCCGCGGTTTCACTCTCGTGGATGTCAGTAATTTTCCCATCCCACGGGAAGATACTTAGCTGTATACTATGTCCTATCCCAGGGTCATGGTCCCAAATTTTTGTAGGAAATTATCTTCCCCCGATCTTACCACTTTCCTTTTTCTCTAGCGCACTCTCGCTCTCACTCACTCATTATGGATATTCCGATGAAGCAGTAGCGAACTATGGGTCGCCGCCTGTCCTGCTCTATGTTAAATTTTCAACCCGCACTTTGGGGACCTCGAACCACGCCGTCGAGGTAGCAGAGTACTAGTCGAAGCTAATTAATTTGACTCTATTAAGGGATCATAGACACGTAGAAGAAGTATGTGGGTAAACGTCTCACAGCTTTTGTGACACCATCAAGTCCGTCTTCACGCGTTGTTTTGTGCGAGCATTCCCTGACACCCTCAGGGTTCTCGATGCTAAGCCAGGTTATCGCAGAGACCTCTGCCGACGGAGGACTCAGTTCCATGTCTTCGAATACCACGCAGGAGGAGCTCTCAATTATCTGCATGGCCGTGCGAATGCGTTGAAATATTATGGGGTCTGTTAACAAAATGATAGGTGATTATATTTTAGCTGTTTGATTGGCGAAGTTATTTGTGGTTCTTTTATTTCTCTCCTCCTCAATCGTTGTTGCTACACGCGTGTGCCTTAACGCAGGCTCTACATGTTGGTGACCCAGACTACCAACGTTTGCCCTACGCCACTTATAGAACGTATGGAAGTCATCCATCCGCGTTAGAATGTAGTAATGGGTGATAGACTTTATTCGCAACAATTTTGACCCTGATAATTTGAGGTCCAATGTTTTTGATACTTTTTTTTTAAATTTCCGGCCTGCCCACCCTAAAGTGCTGATTGTGAGAAATCTACGCAGCGGCCGTTCAGGATGTTAAGCTGATACTTTTCTGATAGCTACCGGCCGGCTCTGGTCCTGCAATGCCTGCTTTGACTGTCCGATACGTCCGATAGGATAGGTTAAAATACACCTGATTGAAACAGATCTATCTGATCTGGATCTGATCGACCAGAAGCATCAGCATTGAGTCAAGCAACAACACGTGGTCATTCACTTACTAAAAGAGGGTTAATTTCTCAAAAACAACCCTTTCTCAGCATTTTGGTTTGGCATCACCCATTTCAAGGAATGCACGTTACCCAATTACCAATCACGCTGTATGTCTGTAGAGTACCTAAATTACTTACCATAGTTTTCTGCAATAACAAACGGAACGATTCCTGAGTGCCAATAGACCGGATAGGTGGCCGGTATTTTTTCATTGACTTCTTCTAAAATTGGTTGGTCAACATTTTTTTCTGCTGAACTAGTTTGGTAAACTTGGTTTTCTGCTGAACTGGATAGGTCAACTTTGTTTTCTGCTGAACTTGTTTGGTCAACTTTGTTTTCTGCTGAACTAGTTTGGTCAACTTTGTTTTCTGCTGAACTAGTTTGGTCAACTTGGTTTTCTGCTGAACTAGTTTCGTCAACTTGGTTTTCTGCTGAACTAGTTTGGTCAACTTGGTTTGCTGCTAAACTTTTTTGATCAATCGTAATAGCAACTCCAGCTGAAAATTATGAAAGTAGTTTTTATTTTAAGTTTCCATATTTTTCTAGAGATTTTAATGAAGAAGAATGTCTTCTGCTGTGGCAACCTTATACGTAGAAGGTGTTTGATGTGTGATGTCGGACTTATGCTATAATACTATAATGTTCTGTCGAAGCAACAAGTAGTCGAACTATTGTTATTCGAAATTGGGACCGTATCGAAATAATTGACTTTTGAAATTCAGAATGTCACTGGGCGTCTACCAACCCTCACTGGGTGGCGGCGTAAGGCAATTTCACTGAGAGTAGGCCGCACTCCCCAGCACTGGGAACATTTTTTAGTTAGTCATAGGTGCACCAGTGTGTAAAAACAAGTGTGTCATTAACTTATAGGTACTCTAATAAAAAGTGTTATATAAATACAAACATTCTTTTAGAGAGTCTTCTTCCTCAATTTCGATGCTTTGCGAAGACATATTATGAGAGAACACAATTATAACTAAACATAGATAATATGTATAACTCATAACCTCCATTATTGTATGTCGGTTATGAACGTGTCTCAAAAAAACACTACCAATTCCATTTATATAACTATATAAGTAATATATTCCTACGGTTATAAAAGCCAATCTTACGTTATTTTTTATTGTCACTCATAAACTGGTCCAGTTAAGCATGATATAAGTATGCATGAAAAATTAAATATCAGAGTAGGTCTGTCTGTAAGCTTCTGAGTTTAGTCAGAAAGGTAGACTAAGTAAGGTAGAATTTATTGGCTTTCCATTTAAGCAACCTGGCATAGAACTTGTCAACAGATAGTATTTTTTAAAGAATTGCATATCTAAGATTTTTGTGAACGTTTATCTGAAACAAGTAAAATTAAATTAAAAAATCTAAAAACCCCCGACGTTAATTCGTCATTTTGTGGAGGCGGCCATCTTGGATTTTTAATTTATCATAGTTTATAGTATTCTACTAGTCAAACCCTTTCATTTGATACCCATATTGAAGGAGTCGTTGAATAAATTTGTAATCCGCCGTTTTGTGGCATAGTTAAGAACACTCCCGACTAATTCACCTTTCAAACAAAAAAAACAAAATCCAAATCGGTTCATCCGTTCGGGCGCTACGATGCCACAGGCACACAGACACACACAAACACAGACACGTCAAACTTATAACATAGGTAACGTCGTTTTTGCGTCGGGGGTTAATAAGACCGCAATTACGGAACAATTCTCTTTGCGTGGTCCGACATCCACTTGACCGGTTTTCGTTTTTCAAAAATCGATGATGGGCACGTAATTGAAAACATACTTTAGTAAAATGGTGGTGGTATGTTTTGAGAATTGGACCAATCAGGACTGAACACGGTTGATTTGACCACGAATTGACACACGTAGCTGTCAAAGTGACAATAAAATTACGGTCCATTTTTCCTGTTTAAATAGATGCTCTGTGGGTCCATTTCGCTTTAACACGGAACGCAATTTTATGAAGTTTTGTCCAAAACGTTATGCAAAACTATTATTTACACCCAGTAAGAAAAGGTCATAAATTTTAATACGAAATCAATACATTTTACGGCGTTAATGAAACTTTAGTAAGTATTCTCAAAAAGGTTTCCACTTTCACATTAACATGAAACGGAATCACCACACTGACATGTGTAAATTGAAAAAGAAAACAAACCAGAATGAAATGTGTCAATAAAATAAATATCGTTGCGGTTCACGGTGTTACATTATAGCTTTTATTTCGTTAAATACGTCCAGTAGTGAAACGCAGAACATTCCAGACTGCAGTCGTGTTTAATAACTTACAATGCTGCGTTATTCTTTACTTTTTATCACAGTTTTAATTGTATCTTTTGCTTACCAAGCATCGACCATATCCGGCTCCATCGAATTAGACGAGTTCAGTTTTGATAAAATAACAAATAAATTCGAAGCAAGTCTTATTAAATTCGATGTGGCTTTTCCATACGGTGACAAGCATGAAGCATTCGTGGCTCTCGCGAAGGATTCGAAAGACGTGGAAGACCTTCTGATCGCGGAGGTCGGTGTGAAAGATTACGGTGAAAAGGACAATGAGGCTCTCGCGAAGAAGTATGGAGCCACGAAGGACAACTTCCCTGTGGTGAAACTTTTTATGAAAGGTAAATCTGAGCCGATACCATTCGACGACTCGAAAGGATTTACTACTGACGATCTGCGACGTTTTGTACGAGAGAAAAGCGGCTTATATTTGAGTTTGCCGGGCTGCGTTAAAGAATTCGATAAACTTGCTATACAGTTCATGAAAAGCAAGAAAGATGACAAAAAGAAAGTATTGAAAAAGACTGAAGAACTTCTGAAGGACAAGGTATATTTCATTTTATTTTCTTATTTATACATAGTTTTCACAATGTGGCGCCCTTATCACTAACCGTCACTGATTATCGCAATAGCGATGCTTATTATTAGAACCGAAAATGCATTGCTGTTGTAATACAACCTAAATCTATTTTTTTTTTTGCAGGAGTCCTCTTCTGGAAAGATTTACAAAACAATAATGGAGAAAGTTCTAGAAAAAGGTGACGAATTCATTCAATCTGAACTGGACCGAGTGAGAAAGTTACTGAGCGGTAAAATCTCAAATGAGAAGAAGGCGCAGATAAGCAACCGAATCAATATCCTGACTACATTCCAGCTTCCAGGCAAGCAGGAAAAGGTTGCTAAGGAAGACCTGTGATTGGTTGATCTTAAATTATAACACTAAGCCATCTTGTAGGGTAGGTAACCATGATGGAGATTGACTCAATGTGGCACTAAGTATAGGATGTACTACCACATTCACAAACAGTCTACCACTTTTTAACCTTATTACACAGGGCACAAGGCTGAAAAGATCTGGAGTGGCGACCATGTACCGCTAGATGTTCCATTAGAAGACCTCCCACTTGGTGGACCGATGATATATTGAAGGTTGCGGGAATCCGCTGGATGTAAGTCGCACGGAGCCGGTCAATGTGGAGACACTTCGAAGAGGCCTATGTCCAGCAGTGGACCTTTTTCCGCTAAAATGATGATGTTAACGAAGGGTGAAAAGTGGTTGCCCATCAGTGAAAGTTGTAGTACATGAAATACATGCACATTGATTGATGTCTTGTGCACTTGTATTTGGGCTCTAATTTCAAATGTTATTTGTTTTTTGTGATAAGTAATTATGGTACTTATTTAATGTTTTGACTTCTGGCACAACAGGGGGTCTAAAATGGCCACTTTAGCAGAATCATTATATGAATCACGTCAAAAATACTTAAAATGGACTTTAGGGTAATGACTGTAAAGTCTATTTTAAGAATTTAAAATGTTTAACATGTTTTATATTATGGTTCCGCCAGAGCAACCATTTTAGGCCCCCAGTATGTAATTGCACCTCATTACTTAGATCAGTGTGACATGGCCTTTACTTTGGAGACTGCACCGATTCTAGAGAGTAGAGTGACATGTTGATCCCTCTAGAAACCACTGTAGAGCACTTAAATCAGTGTAGAATGGAAGAATTATGGTTTTTCTATGCCATATAATGTTATAATTAACAGGTTCCAACGTCGCCATTTATAATTTAATATTAAAAAAAACTCAAAATGTATTTATAAAGTAAGAGGTTTATTACAGAATATGTCATATTTAACTAAAGTACTTAAACAAGCAACTGTTATCTCATTTCCTTTCAATAAATCCACTTTTTAAAATACATTTACACAGTTCATACTGTTTAAAATGCTCCACTTATTTTTATTATATGTCAACCATGCATGTCCACTACTACTTTTAGATATTATGTACCTATAAAATGTTCACATTCTTGCAATACACAAAAGTTAAACACAATTGCATTTAGTAATACCAAAGCATTGAAAATTACAAACATTCCAGTAGATGTAACAATGTCCAACATTAGTGTCTAATAATTTAAACTAGTAAGTGTATTTGGAAATGTCACCGAAAAATTGAAAAAACCGTTAGATTGTAATCTGTCTAGCAAGATTGTAAACTGTCGAAATATTGTCAAGTGAACGTATTGCTTACAATATGACGCATTATTTTTCGGTAGATTGTAATCTGTTGGAGTGAAATTGTGAAATGCATGAAGCCTGGCCGGCCCCAATTCGCCATTTTTTTTTTTAATGCACGCATGGTACCATGGTACCTATATTAATCAATACAAACTCGTTTTGTATGACAAAATGTTAAAAGTGTCACGTTTCCGAGATATGAGCTATCAAAGTTTTAAAGTCGATTTACTGATGACGTCTTCAGCACAACTAGGAAACCGATTTCGACCCCAAGGGGTCAATATGGAAAAAAATCAAAATATTTTATTTCACATAGGCCTAAGTAGATGGGCACTTATAAAACGTCAAAAAAGGTGCACTTTTGGAATCCCTGGTATAGATAAAGGTTCCTGTAACCGTTGTTACTCTCATTGCAGGTTTTAATGAAATCAATTATTACTCACCCAGGGAAAGACGTTTTTAAAAGTTTTTCTGTGACCCGATTGAAAGCAAGGGCCTTGTGTCGCCCGCTTCTTTCAGTTAAGCATTTGTTTTTTATGTAAGATATATTATAGCCACATATAGCGTCATTGCCGATCTGCTTGTCGACGTACAACATCATGTTGTGGTTTTCATCGTAAACTGACGCTGTGTAAAATTCTAGGAGATATCATTTATTTCCATCACCCACGGCGATATTTTGCGCACGATTTTTGGCAACTGAAGCGGTGGGCAAGATACGGCAGTTACTATTTTTTTTAACTTGACTAGCTGGTTTCATCCGCCGCTTAGCTTTCTTTCTTATTTTTTTTTGTTCTGATGTCTCGGCTCCTAAGAGTCCTCATCATAGCTTGACTGTTGTCTCGATCTTGAAGGAGTCCAGTTGAATGAAATGTCTGAAACACGACATTCTGATGCTACGGCCAGACTTGCAGGCGAAGATTCGTGTTCGCATTGTCGCGATAAAGTTCGTGTTCGCTCTATGACGAAGTGCTTGGCCACACTTGAAAAAAACCTTGCTACTGTCGCGATAATCTAGAACGTCGCGATAATTCATTTGTGGGAAAAAATGGAAGAGGCGGTTGCACTCGGGTAAAAATTATTTACTGCATCTTTCCTTATCCTCTCATTATTCCAATCCGTGATTAACAAGTTCAATCAAACACGTTTAAACCTCTCGGAGTATCGCACTATCGCAGTCAACTAGAGCGCGCGAAGTGTAGCCAAACGCACGAACTTTGTCGCGACAAAACCCTTTGATGTGCGGCAATTTACCGACAGCGGCGCGAAGGGCTTTCGTATTCGCGAAGTTTATCGCGATAGGACGAATTCTTTGGCCAGACGTGTCGCGACAACGCAAATCTTCGCGTTATCGCGATAGTGTAGCCCCAGCATGAGACAATATCGACTCGAATCTAAGATAAATGGGCGAAGGTACACAGCCAGCTGCAGCTTCGCGACTGAATCTCGGCCGTTTTGCGTTTGCAACGCTGCTTGAAATCGAGGTGGACAAGCGGCCCTTTGAGATACTGCAGTGAAGCTACAGATACGGCAGTTACTATTTTCTTTTAAGTTAAGTGACTGTGTCCCGGAATTTGGTATCCACCGCTTAGCGTTCTTTCTTATTTCTCGGCTGCTAAGCCCCGCCCAACATGGCTTGACTTGTCTCGAAGGAGTCCATTTTCCTACTGAAACGTTCACAGGCATCTGTATCCATGTTGATGGAAATGTCTGAAACACGACAGTGACGACTCAGAATCGTAGATAAATGGGCGAAGGTACACAGCCAGCTGCAGCTTCGCGACTGAATCTCGGCCGTTTTGCGTTTGCAACGCTGCTTGAAATCGCGGTGGACAAGCGGCCGGTTAGATACCTACTGCAGTGAGGCTAGAGATACGGCAGTTAGATTTTTTTTAAGTTAACTGTCTGCGTCCCGAAATTTTCATTCTTAGTTATTTTTGTTCTTATTTCTCGGCTCATAAAACACACGGCTCATCAGATTATAGCCACAGATGTCATTGCTGATCTGCTTGTCGACGTAACAAGCAAATATCCTGTTGTGGTTTTGATCGTAAACCGCGTTGACGAGCACAATGCAGACGCTGTGATGTGTAAAATTCTAGAAGGTTTCATTTATTTACTTCGCCCACGGCGACATTTTACGCACGATTATTGTTTCGACGGAGTCCATCTTGCTACTGAAGCGGTGAGCAAGCGACCCTTATTTTGTTTAATTTTTTTTAACGTAATTATTTTGGTGTCATCCGCTGCTTAGTGTTCTTTCTTATTTTGGTTCTTATTTCTCGGCTGCTAAGAGACACGCTCAACATAACTTGACTTTTGTTTCGAAGGAGTCCATCTTCCTACTGAAGCGTTCACAGGCATCTCTATATCCAAGTTGAATGAAGTGTCTGAAACACGACAATAGCTACGCCAGGCTTATATGGGAATGGTACACAGCCATCTGTGTCTCTCGGTATCATTCGCCGCGCCGGTTTATGTTTTTCTTATTTCTTGGCTCCTAAGAGTCGCGCTATCGTAGGGTGATGTTAAAAAGCCTAACTTTCCTCAAGAACTGGGTTTACAAATGCAAAAAATATCTTATCAAAGATATTAGTGGAAACAACGTCAATTGGAAACAAAAATGTTTATTCTGTAAATTGGTGACCATGGTTATGCTTCATGCATCTATGTAAAGGCTAAGACCCACATACCGCATTTCTACTGTATTTCACCATAGCTTTAAAAATATAAGGGAGTACCTAAGTGCCTTTGATTCATCAGAAGCAATAGAAAGAAATGTTATAGATTTACCATAAAAGCCATACTAAAACTGTACAAAACTTAATCACATAATAAGCTCAAACTAAACAAAGGGCTTCTAGCATAATCATTTTATTTGTGTATACCTAGTTGCTTCCAGTTAAGATATCGCAATAGCGGTCATTGCCCTTTCCGTAATATCTCTTCATACGACGACGAACCAAAACAAATGAACCATTTATTGTTTTGCATTAGAAAAAATGTTGAAGATCACGATAGGTGACGATTCAAGACTTGAACAGACTTATTTTTGGATTTCAAAGTTAAAAACTTTAATAAATGTAGGTGGGTCACTGACCGCTTTTGCGATCTTAACTGGCAGTAACTATAGTAAGGTGTATAAACAGGGCCTAATATTTTATGAATTCATGTACTGTGTCGTATATCGCCAAAATCACTTGATTCCTAATGTGAACATATCTTTAAAATAAGGTATTTTGTTATGATGTACAGATGCCAGCACATCAAGATACTACAATCTGTCTAATTTCTTTAACCTTTTGACCGCCACAGCATAAACGATCGCGCGTGCCCTCCACGCCAAGCCACAATTTCATCTACTATTTTGTCACATATTTGTGTCGTTTGGCGTACAGGGCACGCGCTTGCTTGTCACGTATATGTGACAATGGCGTCCAAAAGGTTAATAGATTTTCAACTTTATCGCTAAATCATAAGTGTCAGTTCACACCGAGACGCGGCGCGACGGTACTGGATGTGATTTCGCGCGCCGCCGCGCGCCGCGAGACGCATCGCAATGAAATGTGTATCTTTTCGTGAAGGAAATAAAGTTATATTTTGAGTCGCTCTATTAGAATGCGCGCAGCGTCGCGTCTCGTTGTGAATTTGACCCTTTTTTTTTTTAGGATGGGAAATCATCAAATGACTTTTCCCACTCTGGGCGGAGCGGGATCCAAGTGTCAGGCTTTTACTGACTAAAACCCATCCATGTTCCTTCCTCGCCCTTTATGTTCCGGGGCCGCGGTATCTTTTTCGAATAGGCCCGCAACCCCGGCAGGCTTCGGCCCTTGCGGGCCCCTCCCCTTATGCTGACATCTCTTTGAGGCGCGCATGGAACACGAACGCGCCGTCGACACGGCCTGTCGTCATTAGACGGACGGACGGCTAGCTAGCCCATAGCTAACCGTCCACAGGCCCGTGAATTTGACCCTTAGATTCAAGTTAATTGGAAAAATCTGATAGTTTCGGGTAGTTTCATGTGCTGGCGTCTGAACCTAGAATTATTTAAGTTACCTAATGTTGCACGGTTGTGTCTTGTGGGTGTGTTTTAAATAAATCAATAATGTTAAACTTAGAAAGAGACGCATTTTTATTTAAAATTAGCTTTTGCCAACAGTTTCGCCAGACTTATCGATATTTGAGTTAACTAGACCTAACCTGGTCATGGTCTATCATATCATAATCTATGCCAAATTTCATCCAAATCCGTTAAGCCGTTATAGTGCGAAAAAGTGCAGACTGTTATTTTACCTGCACTGCCGGCAACAACAAGAACAGCGCCAGTTGCCGGTAGTGTAGGAACATCCGGCGTGATAATAATCTATAATCCACATTTTAAACATAATTATCTAAAAAATATTACATGTTGGACACAAACGGCACCCCAGAGTAGGTACTGCGGGCACCTACTTTAGGCATGAAGTGTAAATTGTTTCAATGAAATAGCGGTGCGATAAAATTATACCTACATTACATTAGGTAGGTATTAGCTTATATTTCGTAGAATTCTTTCAGAAGTGAAAGATTGAGCACTGCAGCTTGAGGTTTTATCAATAACGAAGAATGCAGCGTTATTCGGTTGTCATTGCCATGGTGCTATTCGTTTACCACGTACGGACCATCGAGTTAGACGAATACAATTTCGATAAAGTAATAAACAAGTTTGAAGTAAGCCTTATTAAGTTCGATATTTCCGTCCCGTTTGGTGACAAGCATAAAGCCTTCATAGCTTTCGCTAAGGAATCGATGGACGAGAAAGATCTTTTGATTGCTGATGTCCTAGTGAAAGATTACGGTAACACAAACAATGAGGCCCTTGCTAGGAAGTATGGAGCAACCAAGAACGACCTCCCTGTGGTTAAGCTATTCTTGAAAGGTAAATCTGAACCAATACCATTTGAAGGGAAAGGATTTACTAGTGACGAACTGCGGAGATTTGTACGGAAGAAGAGTGGTTTGTATTTGATTTTGCCGGGCTGCATACAGGAGTTTGATAAACTTGCTGTAAAGTTCATGAAAAGCAAGAAAGTTGAGAGAAGGACAGTATTGAAGAATACTGAAGAAGTCCTGAGGAGTACGGGCAAGCCATCTTCGGGAAAGATCTACAAAGCAATTATGGAGAAGGTTCTTGAAGTAGGTGATGATTTCATTAAATCTGAACTTGAGAGAGTGAAGAAGATACTCAGCGGAAATATCTCAGATGGGACGTGTAGAGGATCGTGGGACTCCAGGATTAGGGAATATTAATTAAAACAACGAGCGTGCGTGTGGTGATGACCGAGATACGAGAGTCAATCTTCTTTAATAAAAACCACAGATAATATTACATATTAAGATTGATGTCACAGATAACATAACCTGTTACATGCCCTTTCTTAAAGATAAAAAGGCAACACTGAACCTGTTAGTTGACATAAATTTGACATCGACTAATTATGACATGACTTGACATTGACGTTAATGACATTTGACATTTCTATTAAAACGTAAATAAACATTAGGACAAATTAAATAACTTAACCTTAAAAATTGAATTAATTGACTCATTAAATTGACATAATAAAATATATACATTCATTTTTATAAATCTAGTCTTTTTCTTGACTTTAATAATCTCCCTTTGGATGAGTATCTTAACTCCGGTGTATTTGAACTTACACTTATATCTAACATTTCAGGTAAGTCTTGACTACCATACTGTGACTGACTTAACATTTCATTCTCTGACCAATATTCATTATTTTGTACATCATCATTAACTTCTACAAATATAGGAGACTGTGTCCTACTTTTATTCATTACATTTGACTTGACAGACTTATCCAATTGTGTTGGATTTTCATCATTAGATGACTGACTTGACTCGGCAGATGCATAAGAATCATCTAAATTTACAATTTGTTCTTCATTACTTTTTCTTTTACAATATAGATACTCAGGAATATAATAATGATGTATCTCTGTATCCTCCTTTTCTATTAGACTTGACTTGTATGATTTTTGATACGATTTATTATAAGACTTGGACGACTTGTGACCAGAATGATTAGCATTATCATTGTTATTTTCCAATATATTTTTGGTATTTTCCTTTGACTGTGACGATTTATAACTATTTTGTGACCTTGACTGTGACAGATTTGATTTAAATAGCTTAATATGATGTGAGTTTCTTCTATAGATTGTTCCATTACTATCTTTGACTAAGTATGATCTTGGAAAGTTAGTTTTTGATAAAATAACACCTTTAGACCATGTTGCATCCTTGGGATTTCTCTTGAAAAATATTTTGTCATTTGACTGAAATTGTTGAGGAGATACAGCATTTCTATCATAATATAATTTTCTATTTTCCAATTTTTGTGAATTTGAATTACAATTAATTGAATTAATAATAAAATCATTTTGAGGGTAATCCAGAATTACATTACTATGAATATCATTTTCATGACTATGCAACTTTTGTATACATTCAGAACTACTAATTGTACTTACATTCTTCTTGCTATTTTGATTTTTGTAGAAACAGTAATTGGCGAAATGGTTCATTTTCTTACATATATTGCAGATTTTGCCTTGTGCTGGACACTTGTACCTATGCAGCTGACCACATCTATTACAGTTAGAATTATTTCTAATATTGTTGTTTGACCTGGAATTGGCTGAAAAAGATTGTGCTGGATTGGACTTATATCGATTTTGACTACAACTTCTATTTTCCAACGATTTTCTGTATGGAGTTATTGACCTTTTCTTTGAATTTTCTCTTTTTGATGGCTGGTTCTTGAAATATGTACTTCTGCTTTGACGAATTGATTGCACTTGTGAACTAGAATTATTATTAGCTTCATTTCCATTCTGTAATTTTCTAGATCTTTCTTGAGACAATTCCATATTTTTTGCAAATTGAACAGCTTCGTCAACATTCGTTATGTTTTGATTTTGCAATATTTGTTCCTTTATTTGAGTATTCCTTATTCCTATGATAAACATGTCCTTTACCAATGACTCTTTCAAATTTTCAAACTTGCAGCCTGATGCTAAATTGTTCAAAATTGTTACATATTCGTCCAATGATTCGCTATTTTGGTACTTTGTAAAGAAATTGTATCGCTCCACAGTGACATTCTTGCATGGATTGAATTTTCCATCAAATTTTTCAATTATAGTCGTTATCGTTTCGTCCGTTTCATTTTGAATATTGAAAGAATTATAAATATCTAGGCCTTCATCACCGATAGAATTTAACAATATGGCAATTTGTTTTGACTTTGAGACCTTCTGTAAATCATTTGCTTCAAAGAAGATTTTGAATTTTTGTTTCCACAGCTTCCATGACTCGGCAGCATTTTTGCCATCTTTGCCGCCATTTACAACTAACGGCTTTAAGTTATTAGCTAGAATGATATTTTGTACCTGTTCCGGCATTTTCTTCGGTTCTTCTGGGTTCCGATTAAACTTCTGACACCATGTAGAGGATCGTGGGACTCCAGGATTAGGGAATATTAATTAAAACAACGAGCGTGCGTGTGGTGATGACCGAGATACGAGAGAGAGTCAATCTTCTTTAATAAAAACCACAGATAATATTACATATTAAGATTGATGTCACAGATAACATAACCTGTTACAGGACGAAGAAGCAGCTAGACACCCGGATTAATATTCTGCAATCATTTCTAACTTCAGACGAAGAGGCTAAAATTGCGACACAAGACTTGTGATTAATGAGACTTCGAAATACTCAAGTTTTGGCAATCAATCATGTTCTGTAGTTTTATCATAGTACTATCAGTAAATTATTATACTAAATACTTTAGAACATTTGATTGTAAATTATAACTTAAATATCAGGTCATTATAAATTTACACAACAGTACAAGTACAATACAGTGGACTGCGCATTCACTTGACATCTGGAAATGTATAAATGTACTGTGTTGAGCAATAAATATTTGAATTTGAATTCATTATGGTTACAATTAATAAATTGTTTAACAAGAATTTGATAACTTTGAAATAATAGTAAATAGGTACCTGAAATTATTCCTAGAACGTACAGAGGCATTCGACATCCATATATATTTAAAGAAACACTATACAGAAATATATTTAAAGAAAAACAGTCGGTATAAGAAGTACCCTCTTATTTTCCTTTTGAATATAATCGAGGAAGTCGTTTTGTTGCAAATAACAAGTTGAAATAAACGTCGACTGTGACGAGTTCAACTATTGAGTTAGGTGTACCCCAAGGAATTGTTATAAGTCGAACTCTCTTCCAAACCAAAATTCTGGATCCGCCAGACCACATCAACGAGCTCTACGCACTGCTCCGTAAGGGACGTAAGACGCTTAGAGGAATAATAAAGTTAAATAACTAGACGTTTATCTAAATGTTCTACTTTAATCGCCAGAATTAATGGGTCCTCCCACTGTTCTTTTCCATTTTGGGGTAACTGGGAATTTTCACGAAATAGGACGCAACCCTGATCCCCAAATCGGCAAAGCCGTTTGCAACATGTCCGTGACTACCGCCGGACCACCTTCAAAGTCGATTTTCTCGAAAACTACTAAGGTACCAATTTTGTTGTTCGGGTACTAATTGGTACCCATTGAGTACAAATTATTGACCAAATATGGAAGCGGTTGGCGTTGGTGGTCCAGCGGTAGTCACGGACATGTTTGCAACTACTAAAACACTAGGGAAACAAGTTTTCTATAAAATAAAAGCCAACCATTCATGAAATACATCTATTCAGATTTTGAAATGTAAAATATAAATTGAAACTGCCAGTTTCGTCACATCAAGTTTTCGCAATATTTTAGTACAAAACAATAAAAATTGGAATGTAACATGCATTATTTATACTGCTGTGACAAATTGGCAACGATACACGTAAAAATATTATTATAACAGTAGGTACCCGAGCGTCAAAGCGCAGAGTTTTAGAAAAAAGTCTACAAAATCGAACAGTTTCTAAAACTATGTGCCAAATTACAGTTGTGTACTTTAATATGACTGTAATTAACTATTTACTAATGACGAAATAAACAATCATGAAATAAGATAATTTTAAAATGTGTCAAGAGTATAGGAAAGTCTACAATAACGTGAACATCGACGCAAATAACTTCTATATCTTTAAATATATATACTAAAACATAAAGCATATCAATTCCTTGCAACATTTCATTGACTCACATTCCTATTAATGAGTATCTATTACTTAGAATTCTTTAATTCTATACAGGGTGTAAACCACCTCACCACAAAGCCGTTAACCAAGCATTCTGTACATCAAACTAAGTAACTTTACGCAAAAATTATTGCTGGGAAACAACTTTTTTTTTTGAGGTTATAAATCATGTTTTGAGGTAGAACTCAATGTAATGCACTTAAAACATTGTGCTGATGGATGTATTCAATAGTACGGTGGTCGTGGAGGTGTTAAAAAGTCAAAATCTTACAAAAAAAACTTGTACTTATTTAAAAATAAACTTGTCAAAAAGTTGATAACTTTGACCACCCCCCATATCTCCGTAACTAGAAGGTTCCCAGGTATGGTGTAGAACAAAAAAAATATCGCAATGATGAGGAGAACAAGTGCCTTTCGGCTTCGTGATGAGGTGTTTTACACCCTTTATATTATAATGCATCGGTTAACAGTAGACATGTAACAACTGTGTCCCGGCGTAATTTACGCCGAGCAGAATATAAATCTGTAGATTTCAATTCAACAATTTTGGCGAAAATTACGCAGAATTCACTCTGGACGCAAGCTAAATAATGTAAGGCATGTTTGGCGACACCGAAAGTTTTATAGAAGCGCGCTGACAAAAATGTTTTTCTCTAAAGTGGTTTAAACTTCCTGAGTATATCATCTATGATCTTTCTAACTTGGCGGTGGCTACACCTGCCTACAACACTGTCAACAATATTAGCTAGATATGAGTTAATAAACTTTGTAGCCTCTGTGTCAACTTCTATTAAAATTGTTTTCAGTCTTACTTCCTATAGAACAGCATAAACAAGACCACAACTATACTCCCGACACAACAACCAAATATTTTCACTAGTTAATACAATAAAAATGATATGTAATACGATCATGACAAAATGTAAAATTTTATCACTATCTCGAGCAAAGCAATACTACAAAAATATACAGGGTAGAAGGGTCACGACGCTAAACCGGTTACCAAGTATTCAGTACATCATTCTTAACCCCCACACATTGAAAATTTACGTCGTGCAATACCTACACATTCAAATGTATCGCAAAGCAGTTTAAAAAAAACACCGACGAAAAATTTCCCTTCCACCCTGTATAAATCTTACAAAGTTGCTTATATAAATCATTTACTAGCCCTAATCGTAATTCAGGCCAAGTTGGCCCCAACAGCCTATTGGTAAGGAAGTTACTACACAGTCAGGAAGACCTTTGCATTCATGCAAAAAAAAAAACAAAAAATACTTTCATCACCTCGTTTCAGTTCGGGCGACGCGACTCGACAATACGGCGTACTACTTCGCTCTAATTGCAACAAGAACAACACAAAAGTTTTTTTGATTGGCTCAAATCAATTCCGCTTCGATGAGTGTGGTCACTCCTTAAGGTGGATGTCCAGGGTAACCCGCGAAATTAACGTAAGAAAATGACTTTGATTCTTTTCTTTGATTTTGTGACTTCTTCTAGGTCAAAGTCATTCCTTTTCTTTTATGAACTGGGACGGTTGTAGTGCTGGTTTTGATTATTATAATTCTGTAACTACATACGTCTTACAGCCTTGAATCATCAAATCAAATCAAATTTTTATCAACATACAACTTAGCACTGGCCTGCAAATTGCAACGCAAGAAAAAATAAATTTCACAGGCTACCCTGGAGCATCAGCCTCAAATAGGAAAGTGCATCAACCAATTTTAACTGAAAAAGTTACAATAAACATGATAGCAATAGAATTTCATAGGATGATCAACATTGCAGCTAACAAAGCCTTCAATTAGCGCAAACATTTTTATAGGATGACTTTTTCACTACTCCAGCCAAGATGCAACTTAGGAGACAGACAAAATTTGGTAAATGGAATATTACTCTGCTCAAAATTGTGACCTTACATCAATAATTATTATTCTACACTTATTCGAGTTTCCATGGAATATCAAATCCTAAAACGAACATTCAATCAGGCCTAAATTTTCATTTTTAATTGTTAATTGTATTGCCAACAGTATTTTTATAATTATGCAAAAAAATTAAACATTTAATTAAAAATAAGAGACTGCCATTACCACTTAGAAATATCCACATTTTATCAATACTAGGCAGTCAAACCCTGCTGATATGAAAACTTGCCAGTAACAATATTTATATTAATCCAATACAAAATTGAAATAATAGTCCAAACATACCATTAGTATCACTAGCCATTAAAAGAAAAAAATATAGATTTACTGTAAATGCATCATTATATTTAAAAATATAGTTGTCTGACAACATAGTGAAGTTACATGTTGGCCTCTTAAAACTTTATAAAATTAATAAAAAAGAAATTATTCTGCACTTTCCACTTTCAGGTCCTTCAATTTTAAAACTACACCATCGGATTCCTTTTCATCCTTTTCAATATTTGTGCCATCTTTGTCAATTTTGTCATTACGCTTTGGTTCTGGAGAATCAGTGTCTTCGCTCCGCGTGATGCTGCTCTCATCATCAGAGGATAGATCCTGGGTGTAGATACTACACTTAGTTCTTACAATTTCTTGAGCCTCAGCAAACTTTGTCTTCCATAGTTCAGCATCTGTTGAGGAAAAATTTATTAATAACACTATTTGTTTTACAAACTAGTTGTGTGTGTATAGTATAATGAATATTTAATTACTAATTCCATAAAATAATCATTATGAGTCTCAAAACATTCTAAATTAATCAAACATTTGTTCATATTTTTATTTGTTGTTTGAAGTTTAAAGTTTTTCTCCTACACTAATGTAGGAGAAATATTGCAAAAAGAAAAAAAATCCTTTAATTTCAACTCACTCTGAGGGTTTCCAAACTTGATAGCCAATAGCTCTTGTTTCATTTGTTCATCAGCAAAATCAGCAAAGACGGACCAGTTGAACGCTTTGTCTGAACCGCAGTGAACATTCATCCTGATATCTGGTGTGATGAAATGATTTGCACACACTTTGAGAGTCTTGTCACGTCTCATCACCACTCGAACTGTGTTGTTGATTTTGTGGCGCAGCAGCTTTATATCACCGGTACCTCTCTCCTATAAAAAAAACATTACAAAAGTTAAAATAAATATTGTCTCAACATCTAAATAGTCATGTGAAGAAATGGAATCAACTTAATAATTTTTATTACTGACCACAAACATTTTGATAACCCATTATGTACCATTATCTATTCCATAGGCCAAAAATATCTATGACTCAGGCCTAACCTGCAATAGGCACAATGCTTACAACTTATCAACTTCTTTTGCTTTGTCTTAAAAAGTATTTAAAAGCTAAGCTGTAAAAGCTGAACAACCAAACTATGCTTTGTGAGACTTAAAAAAATATTATTCATCATCTGTTTTCCATTGTCTTACCTTCCACTCATGGTCCCCTGTATCGTATCTGTAAAGCCTGGCGCGTATTTTCACGAGTTCCTCCTCTTCTTCCTCGTTGGTGTGGATATCCACAAGGGGCAGCGACACGATAGGATCAAAGTGAGGATCGTGTTCAGGCGTCTCCACTTCACCACCTTCGCTTTCGCTGTTACGCCGTACGCTTTCTTCTGTCTGCCCGTGTTTGAACAAAAACAATCAAGTACATTTTCTAATCAAGCAAAAACAATGAACAACTAATTTTAGATCGGTATCTTCCGTTGTACTTACCGGTGACGACATTTTGCTCTATTTTAATCACTTTCTTTTCCAAAAAAATTAAATCAGTAAATTATAAACAAACTCGGTGAAGTTCGGTTACTGAATGAAGTTTATTTAACTTAACAATTACGAGTGAATGATTGTCGATTATATTTTTTTATCTATAGCGAAATCAAAACAAAAAATATGTTTTCAAAATGGACAGCGTTTCGAAACGTTCCAAAAAGTAGAAAAAGATTTAATGTTTTATTTTGTCTATTGAAATTTCAATAACGCGTTTTTTTGAGATTAATTAACTAAATATTTAATTCGGACCGACCAACTATTGCGTTTCAGCTGTAAATAAGCACGAAGGTCACGTTTTACGTAATCACATGTGTAAACCACCCCTAATCTCCTGTCAGAAACATTGCCATAATCAATAAAAAACATTGTCAATGAAATTTCTTCATTCATTGTTCAATCAATACAACAAACAAACAATCTGATTCATTCACAGTCAATGTCAAAATGTCAACACAGTTTATTGATTTACGAAGTTTTTAAAACAACTGTGTTATTTTGGTGGTTTCCGCCTCTAATTCCCGGGGTTAAATCAGTGAAAAGTAATAATAACTATTCCAAAAACCCCGTAACATACATTGAAGCTGTAGCGACAATAGATAATACTGTTTATGGTGTGTAAAAGTCAATGACTCCTCGAAATATTTCGGCGACCTATTTTCGGCAGTTCGGCTAGTTTATTCTGGGAATTCTTCCTATTTCAAAGCAGTTCCGGGTCGCTACTGGCTGTTATTAGCAATACGGAGATTTATTGAATCAGATTCTCCTGTTTATCTTCTGTTACAAGTTGCTGATACGTAGCTACTGAATTGTTAAAGAAAATAAAAACAAGCCAATTTTTTAACAATACAAACAACGTAACAATATCTTATTGTTTTAATCTGAAAATCTTGTTTCAGTGTAATCTGATATAAAGTGAAGCTGTACTAGGATTTTGAAAGGAGAGTAAATCAGGTAAGTCTATGTTGAAATGAATAAATAAAATAAAAAGCATGCAATTTGAGGGAAATGATTCACACTTTTAAGTATTTATTTTTTTCTGAATTTTTAACGCCTAATATTAAACTTTAGTGATAAATCATCATACAATACATACACATAATTATAGTCATTCCCTTTTTCCTTGTTTGTTCCTGCCTACTCAGCAGAAACCACAGAACTCCACCTGCAATGGAAGGACCACAAAGACATGTATCTATATCAATCATTACATTTTTTTACACATTATTTTCAGCAGACATTGAAAATGAATCAGAACCTCGGGAAGATGATCACAGAGCAGCTCCGCAATCCAAATGAGTTGGACATCAGTCTCAGGATGGAGTTTGGACCATTTGAGACGGTACACAAGTGGAAACGGATGTCAGAGTGCTATGAGTTTGTTGGTGCTAGGTATGTCACAGTTACATTTAAGTGTTTATTTCAAGTATTTAGGAGTAATTTTTTACTGTTAACTAATATTCTGAACAATGAGCAAAATGGAATGACCTGTAGCTTGTTTGTGTGGTTTTTAAGTGTAAAGTCGTTGGTTTTTCTCTTCTTTTTTAATAAATAAATATTTTTGCCGTGTTGAATACACTATGGTCAAAATTTATTACCTAGCAAAATTCCGCAGATGTGATGGGTATTGATATGATATTATGATATCACGTCATATTGGTTGTATGGAATTTGATGAATTTTTTAGGGATTAATGATCACATCAGTTTTTGTTTTCGCGTTAAATTATAGATATAATTAGATAGTGTCGTAAATTCATGCAGTGGGTTCAGCGCGGTGCACATCATTATGAATGAATTTTATTTCAGAAACAAAATGATCCCTAGAGTGTTAGTAACTTAATATTAACATAACTTATTATCTTATTTATACCTACCTTATTTTCGTATTTATCTTTAGGAGAAGCAAACACACAGCCGTAGCATACAAAGACGCGATCTATGTGTTCGGAGGCGACAACGGCAAGTCCATGCTGAATGATCTGATCAGGTTCGACATCAAGGAGAAGTCTTGGACCAAGACCGGCTGCATGGGAGTCCCACCCGCGCCGAGGTACCATCACTCTGCTGTGGTGAGTTCAATAAAACACTTCTTGAATATTCAACTGACTACATATTTTCTTGACTTGGATTAGAAATGGGTAAGGAAACGACCACACTTATCGACGTGGCATCGGCTCGTGCCAATCAAAAAGAACGTTATTTTCATTCAATATACATGGGCGTAGCGAGGTACAGACAGGAGGGGGGGCAGCCGCAATCTCTGAAGCCGCAGAGATGAACAAGCTACTTCAACGACATAGCTAATTGAAATAGAATATCGCTAGACAATACACACACCGCCATCTAGTGCTACACTAAGCAACGACGCTTGTGTCGTAGATACCAGATAGTTGATATAATAAATACTCAACTTTTTCTCAATGTCTATTCTAGAGAGCCCGTGCCTCGATCAGCTCACGGGGCAGCAGTCTACGACGACAAACTATGGATATTTGCCGGTTATGACGGCAACGCGAGACTCAATGATATGTGGACCATCAATTTGTTGGTACGTTTGTAGTTTATAGTCGTTGAATTTACTTACGAGTATAACTGAGCAATTTGACCACTTCAAGTGTTAAAAAAAAAATATATTTTTTTAACATCACATAACGGACTATAAATTTGCTCTACAAAGATGATTATTGCTTTACAAAAGGTTTAAGATTTTTGTATAATACGTGGCCGGATTAACTTCCGCAAATTTTTCTAAAGTACCTAGCTGCCACGCATAAGACCTATATAAATCGATAGCTGGTATCTATACAAACAAGTTTTGTATGAGGCAAATGTTCTAAAGTGTCACGTTTCCGATTTCCGACTGCGGTCATCTTCAGCACAACTTTGATTTGATCATCAGACACGCATAAAACGTACCTATATCAATCGATAGCTCAAATCAAAGTTGTGCGGAAGATGCTATTAATCAGTGATTGGATTTTAACTTTGATAGCTCATATCTCAAAAACGTGACACTTTAGAAGGTTTTATTTCGCACAAAACTTGTTTGTCTTGATCCCAGCTATCGATTAATATAGGTCTTATGCGTGGCCGCTATTTTAGAAAAAAAAACAAAATGGCGAAAGTCAATCCGGCCACGCTTCATACAAAAATCTTCAAAGCCCTTTGTAAAGCAATAATCATTTTTGTAGAGCAATCTTATACTCTGATGGGACCTGCCCTGTCCACCAACCTATGGACAATATTGGAAAACTCACTTTACTTATATTTCAGACAAGAGAAAGTAGACAAAAGCCTCGTCCTTTGGCTACTTTCCGTTATTTTGTATTGAGGTTTAATTATTGTGCAGAATAAACTGATTTTTTCTCCACCTTCAGGGAGAGAACCACCAGTGGGAACGCATCGCACAAAAGGGTCAACGTCCCCCCACCTGCTGCAACTTCCCCGTGGCCGTCGCGCGAGGCAAGATGTTCGTGTTCAGTGGACAGAGCGGTGCCAAGATTACTAATGCACTGTTCCAATTCGATTTTGAGACACATACGTAAGTACAATTCTTTTCAATAATATACTTCCTTGATCCTTGATGAAACTCGCTCTTATCGCACTAGTTAAATCATTGTTTCATAATGGTTAATGACAAAATCACTTTTCGTTTTTAATTTCTACGTAAGTTTATTGAAAACGTTTATCCACGTAGGCTTTTGTCACTGCAGTTCTCGGATCTATAACAATCGTGATGTTGTGAATTCCGCCTCTGCTGCAATGACAAAGGAGTTTGAATTTAATGTCCGGCCTAACTTTCGCCATTTCAATATTTGTTTTGTATTTCAAGTTGTGGCCACGCATTAAATCTATATTAGGCTGCGCTCCGAATAAGGCTGTAAACGATTTGAGCGTCCATAAACCCGTTCCGAATTACCGTGAGCGCGATATCGATATCCCTTGATTCGTCATAGATGACGTCATGACATGCGCCATCTTGCGATTATACCAACCATGCCCCAAATGAATATCCGTGAGCGCTGTCAAATGACCTGATGACAGCTCTTAGCTGTCATAATCGTGAAATCTAAATCGGAACGCAAAATATTGATGTGAGCGCTGTGAGTGATTATTTTCTAAAACGGAATACACCCCTAATCGATAGTTGTTATCAACACAAACCAGTTTTATATGAGACATACAAGCTATAAGGCAAATGTTCTAAGCTTTAGAACATTTGTCTCATTGCTTTATCTCGGAAACGTGACACTTACGAATCTCAAGTGTCACGTTTCCGAGATAAAGCTATCAAAGTTAAAGTCCATTCAGTGATGGCATCTTCTGCACAACTTTGATTTGATCAGCCACGTATAGAACCTGTATCAGTTGATAGCTGGCATCAATACAAACAAGTTTCTATGAGGCAAAATGTTCTAAAGTGTCACGTTTCTGAGATTTGAGCTATCAAATTCAAAGTCCATTTACTGATGGCATCTTCGGCACAACTTTGATCGCTTGTATCCTGGTAAAATGACACTCTACAAAACGTGAAATTGGTTTTCCATATGATATCTTCCAGCTGGTGCCGCGTGTGCACGGAGCACCTGCTGCGGCCGACGGGTGGAGCCCCCGCGCGGCGCTACGGACACGTCATGGTAGCGCACCGCGAGCAGCTCTATGTGTTCGGCGGCGCGGCCGACAACACGCTGCCCAGCGACCTGCACTGCTACGATCTGGACACGCAGATATGGTGAGCTCCCACTAACTATACATGGTAGCGCACCGCGAGCAGCTCTACGTGTTCGGCGGCGCGGCCGACAACACGCTGCCCAGCGACCTGCACTGCTACGATCTGGACACGCAGATATGGTGAGCTCCCACTAACTATACATGGTAGCGCACCGCGAGCAGCTCTATGTGTTCGGCGGCGCGGCCGACAACACGCTGCCCAGCGACCTGCACTGCTACGATCTGGACACGCAGATATGGTGAGCTCCCACTAACTATACATGGTAGCGCACCGCGAGCAGCTCTACGTGTTCGGCGGCGCGGCCGACAACACGCTGCCCAGCGACCTGCACTGCTACGATCTGGACACGCAGATATGGTGAGCTCCCACTAACTATACATGGTAGCGCACCGCGAGCAGCTCTACGTGTTCGGCGGCGCGGCCGACAACACGCTGCCCAGCGACCTGCACTGCTACGATCTGGACACGCAGATATGGTGAGCTCCCACTAACTATACATGGTAGCGCACCGCGAGCAGCTCTACGTGTTCGGTGGCGCGGCCGACAACACGCTGCCCAGCGACTTGCACTGCTACGATCTGGACACGCAGATATGGTGAGCTCCCACTAACTATACATGGTAGCGCACCGCGAGCAGCTCTACGTGTTCGGCGGCGCGGCCGACAACACGCTGCCCAGCGACCTGCACTGCTACGATCTGGACACGCAGATATGGTGAGCTCCCACTAACTATATTATTCTCATAAATATACAGCGTGTACCAGAAAGGTGTGGTCTCAACTTTCTGAGTAAGACCAACCTCAGTATTAAGAGCTCTCCCATACATACTCGGCCCAAATGTTATGAGAGCTGATTTTAATAGCTAGTCACGACGGAACCAACATAGAACCCCTTCTTTTTCGGAAATCAGTTAAAAATTAATAATTGACCCCGATTAAAATAAACGGGACTCTAAGATCGATACAAAATAAGCAAAAGTGTGTGGGTTTCACTAACTAATTTAACTTGGCTTCGTATGATTGTCTCTCAGGTCAGTAGTCCAGCCGGCGCAGGTGTCTCAGATCCCGTCAGGTCGCCTGTTCCACGCGGGGGCGGTGGTGGGCGACGCTCTCTACATCTTCGGAGGCACCGTCGACAACAACGTCAGGAGCGGGGAACTGTTCCGGTTTCAAGTAAATATGCTTTAAACAACAAAGAAACGATGGATGAATGATATGGTGACAAAGGTGTCTGATTATGTGACGAGTATTAGAGAAGTATAGAAGAAAAAGACATGCTGCGTCGACCCCGAATCAATTGGGATAATTAATGGCAAGAGAATGATGATGAAATTCGGACTCTTAAAATGCGTTATGCATTAAAAAATCGCGTAATAACTTACGTAATCTTTACGTCTTCATCTCCTGCCCATCCATCATCTGCCTAGCCTTTTCCCAACTATGTTGGGGTCGGTTTCCAGTCTAACCGCGGAGGATGCAGCTGAATACCAGTATTTTACATAGAGCGACTGCTGATATGACCTCCACAACCCACTTAGTACTGGATAATACGATACCCCTTGGTAAGACTGGTTGTCAACATTTTTGAACCCTGACTGCCTGTAACGACTGTCAATGATTTACAAATGGCAGCCTAGCCGGGATCGAAGGAATAGACTATTATTGTTGAGGCATAAGTACTCGTAACTTGTAAAAAAACTAAAAAGTTTCGTTTTTCTCCGTCAACAGTTATCGAACTACCCTCGCTGTACTCTACACGACGACTTCGGCGCCATACTGAAGTCTCATCAGTTCTGCGACGTACAGATACTAGTGGGCCCTGAGAAGACGCCTATATTGGCCCATCAGGCCATACTAGCAGCCAGGTCGCAGTTTCTACGAGCTAAAATCAAGTAAGTATAAAGTAAAGTACTAGCTGTTACCTGCGACAATCATCATCATCATCATAATTTCAGCCGAAAGACATCCACTGCTGGACAATATGGGCCTCCCCCAAGTGACGCCACATTGACCGGTCCCGTGCGACTCGCATCCAGCGGATTCCCGCAGCCTTCCCGTCATGCTGAAATGGGCCTTTTGGCCTCGTACAGGACCAGTTTCGATTACTTTTTTATATATTTTTTTATCTATGTTTAATTTTATTACTATTATTTGTACTGATAATTTTACCATTTCGTTTTATATATTTTGTCCTGTGCGGGCTAATAAATGCTTTTTCTTTCTTTCTTTCATCGGGCCACCTAGTGGGAGGCTTTCCAACGCATCTTCTTCCGGTTCGCAGTCGCCACTTCAGAACTTTTCGGCCCCATCGGCCATCCGTTCTGCGAGCAATTTGCCCGGCTCACTGCCACTTTAGTTTAGCAATTCTTCGGGCTACGTCGGTGACCACGGTTATCTTGCGGATGTCTTCATTTATGATTCGATCACGCAAGGAAACTCCGAGCATAGCCCATTGTGATAAGGCCCAGCTGATAAGGCCCATTGTGAGCGACCACGTTTCGGTTCCGTTTGTAACTAATCACTGGCAACACACACTGGTCATAGACTTTCGCCTTGAGACATTGCGGTAAGTTGGACGATAAGATACTACGCAACTTCCCGAACGCAGCCCAGCTGCCCAGCCGTGTTGGATTCGACGATTGACCTCTTGCGACCTCCTATGACTATTTCCGTGTGAATATTTTTATGTGTCTGTTAGGGAATAACAGACTATAAAGGTGAATGCAGTGTGCATCCGCGCCGAAAGAAACATTTTCTCATCCGTATAACGTTATCTATTCGTCCGTTTCGACGCGGATAAGTGTGCGAGATTTCATAAAAGTAATTCTGAAATTCGATTCTTTCTTTTCTTTCTCTTCCTTCGGCTCTGATAAGTGTGCGTTCACCTTATTCCATCTCTGCACGAAAGTGGTTTGAATTAAATGGCCGGCCTAACTTCCGCCATTTTAATTTTTTTTTTCAAAGTTGCGGCCGCCCATAAAACCTATGGTAATTGATAGCTGGTATCAATACAAACAAGTTTAGTATGACATCTTATATTTCGGAAAGGTGACACTAGAACATTTTTTCTGAAACAAAACTTATTTGTAGTGATGCCAGCTAGCGATTGATACAGGTTTTATGCGTGTCTGATCAAGTCAAAGTTGTGCTGAAGATGCCATCACTGAATAGACTTTTTGATAGGTCATATCTCGGAAATGTGGCACTTTAGCAACATCTTGTTTCATACAAAACTTGTTTTTATTGATGCCAGCTCTCGATTGATACAGGTTTAATGCGTGTCTGATCAAATTAAAGTTGTGCTGAAGATGCTGTCACTTAATCGACTTTTTGATTGCTCATATCTCGGAAACGTGACACTTTATAGCATTTTGTTTCGTGTGAATGGGAAAATCCCTAGCGTTATTTTCAACTTGCTTGTACTACAGTTTACTGACGGTCTGGCACTTCTCACCCTTATCAGTCTCAGTCACGCGCACGCCGCTGTCAAGGTCGACTGTGTTTTGTCCGTGTGACGCGCTAAGTCCGTCGACGCACTCAAGTGTTAAAATGTAACGTTTGCAATATCGTCATCGTCGAATTATTAGAATACTAGCTTCTGCCCGCGACTTCGTACGCGGATTATATTGATTTTGCCAGCGACACCGGGTTCGTCAAAATCGAAGATCTGAAACGTCTAATTCTAAGAGCCCGGGGACGGGAAAATAATGGATCTTTCCCACCTGAGCAACACATACCGTTTGTTTCTTTTTGCCATTTAACAGCTTCACAAAAAGTAAAATTTTGAACCAACCTCCGATAGCGGAATATGTGGCGTATTCAATCATAGGAGTATACGTAAATGAACTCCGTTTCTTATCAACCCAAGGAAGGTCATCATGCCCTACGGCTATATCTTGAGACACCCGATTCTTCAGATGTTATCGACATTCTGTTCAGAGAATGTCGAAGTCTTCGCGCTCTTCTTCTGTCTCTTCATGCCGTACTCCAGCAATTCTTTCTCTCTCACTTTCTAACAGATTATGAATATTTTGTTGTGCGCGTGTTCGGCGCTCTTCTTCTGTCTCTTCGTGCCAAAAACACTCAAATAACATAAGCTCGAAGACATATTTATTCGATAAAATAAAATAATAAATGGGAGTTTTGGCCAGTAGAGTCAAATTTTCAATGATATGCCATCGTCATCGAAAATCGAAAATCAGTCCAAAACTGTTACCTCCTTAACCGCGTGGAGGTACTCCCAGTTTTTGTTATTTTATATTATACAGTGAAATTAGTGATAGCTTTGCAATAATTTTCACATCAGATGTTTCTGATCTTCGATTTTTTATAAGTCAACAGGAAATGCCCATCAGACCGAACAACTTTTGCGAAGACGTCATTCCTATATGTGTTACGGTGTAGCTGGGCTATTGGAGTTCCACGACAGGTGTCCCAGATCTTCGATTTTTATAAGTCAACAGAGAGTGCTCATCAAATTGAACAACTTTTGCTAAGACGTCATTCCTATATGTGTTATGGTGTAGCTGGGCTCTTGGAGTTCCACATCAGGTGTTCCAGATCTTCAAATTTATTCTCTCAGCAGAAAATGCTCATCACGTGAAACAATTTTTGCTATGGTGTCATATTTGTATCTCTTATAGTTTAGCTGGTCTATTGCGGTTCTACATCAGGTGTTCAGGTTTCCAAGATAAATTATAGCCTATATGTTGCCCAGACATAATACCTATACAACAAAAAAAAAATCATTCAAATCCGTCCAGTACTTCCGAAGATTAGCGTGTACAAACAAACAGACAAACAGATAAACAGACAAACAGACAGACTTTTTTTTTTGGATTCGTGCTCTATTACTGTTTCTAAACCCCCTTCAATTACTATTTTTTAAATATATTCAATGTACAGACACAGCTTTTTTACTCTTTTATTATATGTATAGATGTGCAAAACAAAATTTCTGTAACAGATAAAGAAACGCTAAAGGAGCTAATGAATCTCGAAAAAAGTTTCAGCTACTGCCTACATTTTTTCGGGTTTCGCGACCAATAATGTATGAAGCAGCTGATTTTTTTTCAGATTTCACTGTTTGTCCATTTGTTCATTTTCATGAGTATTATGCGCCCTTAAAGTAATTAAAAAAACTAAAAAATAACGTTGTATGAATAATAAGTATTAAGTATGTATTTACGAACAAAAAGTATCTATGTAGTATATCAACTATCTCGTGTCGTGACACTAAGCAACGAGGCTTGTGTCGTAAACCTCGTTGGTTAGTGTGGCACTAGATGGCGCTGTGTGTAATGTACTGTGATATTTATTTATTTATGTTGGCATTACCCTCCCTTTGGTTGAAATGATACTGATGATGAATGTTTCTGTAGATTAGAACTATTGTTTCGCAGGGAAGCCCGGGACGAACAAGCAAAACGAATAGCAGACGGCGAGGAAGAGGCCTCCGAAGTGTGCTCATACAAGAGTCCGCCGCAACTGTGCGTATTGCTGCCTGAAGCCACGCCCGAGTCCTTCAACATGGTGCTCAACTACATATACACTGACAGAATAGATCCTACTGAGAAAGGTAACGTGCTCAACTGTGTATATGACACCGTAAAAATGTAAAACCCGTTAGATTGTCCCGATTATGGGGCAGAGATACTTTCATCGCATTCATTTCTCAATTTAACGATTTGACTTCGATAGATTATAATCTGCTGAAAAATAATGCGTTAAATTTTAATATGTTTGGTTGACAATGTTTCGAGTTTACAATCTCGCTAGATAGATTACAATCTAACAGATTTTACAATTTTACGGTGACATATACAGGGTGTAAACGGACTCTTCACGAAGCCGTCAACCAAGCATTCTGTACATCTAATTATGTAAAACTACACAAAAAATATTGTAGGGAAACGACTTTTTTTTTTTAGGTGAAAAATCACGTTTTACGATAAAACTCAATGTAGCTAGTAGTTAGCACTCAGACCATTGTGCTTGTTGAATGCGTTGAATAGTAAACGGGATATGGATGCATTTAAATTTAAGTTATATGCTAAAAAATTAGTAGTTATTTGAAATAAAAGTGAAAACATTGAAACTTTGACCCCCAATGGCCTTTGCACAGAGGTGGGACAGAGTAGGCCAGAATAAAAAAACAACTGCAGTCATTAAATACCTAAGCATCATTTTACTAATACTAATAAAACTATATACTTGAGTCTGAGATAAAGTTGAATTTATTTATTGACCCAAAAATCGTCAAATAATTTATTTGTAACTCGCGATGCGAAAACGACGGGGTGTTATAAGTGTGACGTGTCTGTGTGTGTGTCTGCTGTGGCATCGTAGGTCCCGAACGGATGATGAACCGATTTGGATTTTGTTTTTTTTTATTTGTGTCAGAAGACACAGTCAGAATTGTTCTTAGCTATGTTTGATAAAAATCAGTCCAAGATGGCCGCCGCCACAAAATGGCGGATTACATATTTATTCAACAACTCCCTCAATAGGTATGGGTAAGTATCAAATAAATGGCTTGTCAAGTAGAATACTATACGCTATAATAAATTTAAGTCCAAGATGGCCGCCACCACAAAATGGTGAATTACATTTTTTTTTCACAACTCCCTCAAGGGTATTAAATGAAAGGGCTTGTGAAATTATAACCACGTGTGTCGGGGGCTTTTTATTTTTAATTGAATGTAAATTATTTTCGTTAAATATCGATAGTCATGATTACCCAACACGTGTGCAGTGCGGAGTGTGACTAGCTAAGTATCGGCCTCCCCTCAGACGAGGACCCCGCGTCCCCGGCGACAGTGCTGCTGGTGCTGGAGGTGCTGCGACTGGCGCTGCGCCTGCGCATCCCGCGACTGCGCGGCCTGTGCGCGCGCTTCCTGCGCGCCAACCTGTGTCTGGGGAATGTGCTGCAGGCGCTGCACGCCGCGCACCACGCCAACCTTACCTGCATCAAGGAGTACTGTTTGAGGTCACTAGCTTTTTACGTACGAATAAACTAAATTGATCATTTCATATTGAAATAGGGATGACGACTGACTAAAAAAATATACGATTCAGTTTAGTCCTTAGATTATCGAACAATATTGGATAAGTACGTGTTTATTGTTTTATCAAATTACAAAAAAGTAACGAAGATAAAACGCATCAAAGATCATGAGTGAGGGCTTGTGACGTCACTTTCTGGTAAAAAATTACTGGAATGGTACGTCACACGAGCTTTCGACGCGCTGTATCGTCTTGAATTTTTGTTAACAAGCAAAAAAAAAAAATTGTTATTTTTTGTAAACCTATCTGACGTGGTATTAGTTTTTTTTCTCGTCTACCTTATTATGCGTGTAATTAAAAAACACGTGAACAAAACTCCCACAGCAACTGTCAGTAGCTGACACGACACCAATCTGATCGGAGGATCCTCCCATGTCTATTAAAGATATGAAAGTATTCTTCCTCATACCTCTAAAGGTTTTTAACAGACTCAATTGGCTCAGCCTATTGCAGTCCTCTTCTGGACATATGCCTCTCCCAACTGCACAATAACCGCCCAAAACGCATGTTCAAAGCCACGTGGTGGTATTGTTTAAAAAAAATGGCAAAAAGCAAGCTGGCTGACTTTGACTTCAAATCTGCGAATTAACTTAAATAATTGTCCCGCTAATATACCATCAGTATTTGCGCAAAGGTGATGCTATATTATACCATAAATGAATAAATATAATTAAATATCGCTGAACATTATACACACCACGGGAAGCTTGTGTAGTGGACATATTAAATAGATACTTTTTAGGGTTCCGTAGCCAAATGGCAAGAAACGGAACCCTTATGGATTCGTCATGTCTGTATGTCTGTCCGTCCGCGTCCGTCCGTATGTCACAGCCACTTTTTTCCGAAACTATAAGAACTATGCTGTTGAAACTTGGTAAGTAGATGTATTCTGTGAACCGCATTAAGATTTTCACACAAAAAAAAACAATAAATTTTGGGGGTTCCCCATAATAAGAACCAGAACTCAAAATATTTTTTTATCAAACCCATACGTATGGGGTATCTATGGATAGGTCTTCAAAAATGATATTGAGGTTTCTAAAATCATTTTTTTCTAAACTGAATACTTTGCGCGAGAGACACTTCCAAAGTGGTAAAATGAGTGCCCCCCCCCCCCCCCTGTAACTTCTAAAATAAGAGAATGATAAAACTAAAAAAAAATATATGATGTAGATTACCATGTAAACTTCCACCGAAAATTGGTTTGAACGAGATCTAGTTAGTGGTTTTTTTTTCAATAAGTTATAAATCGTAAACCGCAATTTACCTTTCATTCAATCAACTCAAATATTATTATAATATTACTAGCTGACCCACGCAACTCCGTCTGCGTCACATAAGAGAGGGAAAAAATCCCCGTTTTTGCAACATTTTTCATTCCTGCTCCGCTCCTAATGGTCATAGCGTGATGTTTTATAGCCTAAAGCCTTCCTCGATAAATGGACTATCCAACACAAAAAGAATTTTTCAATTTGAACCAGTAGTTCCTGAGATTAGCGCGTTCAACCAAACAAACAAACAAACAAACTCTTCTGCTTTATAATATTAGTATAGATATTACTTGCTGCTACGGAACCCGTTTTGAGCGAGTCCGACTCGCACTTGGCCGCTTTTTTTGTAAATACAAATAATTAAACATTTTAAAAAGTCTCCTATAACCTTTCGTCATTTTTTCAGATTCGTGGTGAAAGACTACAACTTCACTCCGATCGTGATGTCGACGGAGTTCGAGGAGATGGAGCAGAACCTGATGGTGGAGGTGATCCGTCGGAGGCAGCAGCCGCCGCCCAAGCAGACCAACGCCGTCGTGCAGCAGGAGTATGATGAGGAAATTATAGGTAATGACGAATTTGCAACTCAAAGCATTTATTATTAACTAGCTACATACTGAGATGACAAAGTATGTGTGCTAAATTTCAGAATGATCTAATAAATAAGTATAACTATGCAATTTTGAACCTGAAATTTGAATCAGTTTTGAATCTTCAATTGTACTGTATGACGTAGAATAGAATTTAATAATATTTATTTGCTTAAAAACATGGTATAAAAAATACAAAAAAAAACAAGAGCATACATGTTTTTGCTTAACAGTGATAAGCGTACAAAATTTTCAAGACAATTAGACCTACAGAAATGTTGTCATTAAAGAGGTTTTTTACAATAAAGAGGTTTATTCCCATTGGCCCCATTACCATGGTCTCGTTCGTCGCCAGGGGAAATCTATGGTACTGTAGGATTGGAATGTCTATTAGTTCCCACTGACATTATCAAAGTTTATTCATTATTTCATTTTTCTGAAGTAAAGGCATCTGAACTAAAGGTAACCGATCGATGGTTTTGATTTTTCCCACTGGCCCTACCTGTGAGGACACGGGCTGTGGGGTCAACGGGAATACACCATTAAAGAATGTGAAAACAAGCGAAGCTCATTTTGCCTCGGATAGCTTGGGTTTTTTTTTGTGTAGTATATTTGATGGCAGCACTCGTGCATGTTCTCTGTTGTGTGCAGGCACGACGCTGGAGCAGGACATGTGCGCGCTGCTGGGCGGGACGGGTGCGGGGGGTGCGGGGAGTGCGGGGAGTGCGGGGGACGCGCGACTGGCGGACGTGTGCCTGCGTGTGGGCGCGGCGTGCCGGCCGGCGCACCGCTCTGTGCTGGCGGCGCGAGCGGCATACTTCGAGGCCATGTTCCGCTCCTTCTCGCCGACCGACAACATTGTCAACGTGAGTATTGATATGAAGCTCTGCTAACCTGCGCCACGACACACAATATTATCTTTTTAGAGTTCCGTTTTTTGAGTTTCTCTTAATCATGTGGTTAGTTGCTAACTTGGTGTCAGAGTTTTTATGCCGCCTATGGGCCTCTGACTTGGCTTAACATGCCATCGAGAAATATCCCAAAGGTTAAAAACGGCACTGTCAATGTTCGGTCTACAACTAGGGCAAGTTGTGGTGACCGAACTGTCCGCGATTCGCGGAGACAATTAAATTTAAGTTGCCCTTACGAAAAGTGACTTACCTGGTGCCGGTGGGCTGAAGAGGATGACCTGTCCTGTGTGGCAGTGTGTATTTATTTCGATTAGATTACAGAATATATAGGTTCCCAAACACATATTTAAAATGGACACTGATTTAAACAAGAGTTATGAGAAAAATAAATATTCTATAGAAATTTTAAATTCCTCATATCTCGCCTTTATATCATTCTTTCAAAATATTTATTTGGGAACATAGATATTCTGCAATCCTATCAAAATACGAGTATATACACACTACCTTAAGAATATGTTTGATTTTCATATTATTTTGGTATTACGTTTGTATGAAAAGCGCATGCTCCGCAGGCCTCTTAAGGGGGTTTATATCATTGTCCTTTCAAAATACATATTTGGGAACATAGATATTCTGTAAACCAATCGAAATAAATACACGCACTATATGATTTACAAATTATTTTGGTATTACGTTTGTATGAACGACGCATGCTCCGGAGGCGTCTTAACAGTTTGAATTCTCGTCTATTGCATAAGTTATTACTTAGACTAGATTCATATCTTAAAGTTATATTGCGATAGGGTTCAGATTTCATGAAATAGGTCATTTAAAACTTGATTGCTCTAACAGATACAAATCTGCGACACGGTGCCGTCGGAGGAAGCATTCGACTCTCTGCTGCGGTATATCTACTACGGCGACACCAACATGCCCACTGAAGACTCACTGTATCTGTTCCAAGCGCCTATATATTACGGTAAGTATATATTAAGTAAATATTATAGTATATATTACATAATATCACGCCTGTAATGGGTGGGTTAGGCAGAAGAAACTAAAGTGCATCCACATTTCGCCAACATCCAATATCACTGAAACCCTATCTTGAAGTGTCACAGCATTAAAGTCAATTCAGATAGAATTAAAAAATCTTCAGGCAATTTACTGGCCGCATTGAAAATAGGACCGTATTACCATTGTTTGAAGTAGAAACTTGTATAAATATCGATGAGTCTCGCGCATGCTGCCCTGATTGGTAAATAAATAAAATTTATTATTTCAATAAGTACATTGACAACATTGTTACAGACATCTTAAGATATGACAAACAGATTATGTCCCACAGCTAGGTCCCACGGATGGCTCCCAAACTAGGGCCCAGATTCACAGTCCTGACTTTACTTTACAGCAAAGGAGTCTTCACAAAGTAAGCTTTGTATTACCGAAGTATACTTTCTATTTATTCAATTTCAGAGACAGTTGCTTGACTTTCCTTAGAAAAGTACGGCTCCAAAGTAAAGTATAGGGAAAGATGTGTGGCTGTTACGTTTCACATACAAATGTTTTGGAGAACTTATTTTTAAATCAAGTTTTATTTCCTTAAAAAAATAGTTATTAACATATTATTCAAGACGAGTGTTTATATCGTGCTCTTACTTAGATTTATAATATTAATGTTATCATTTTACATGAAAAGTAAAGATTTTTGGAAAAAAAATATGTACTAAGTACGTGGAACGAAACGAAACATCGTTGACGTGTGGTTGACGTTCTGTTTGCTACTTGTACGTAAAAAATGTTTTTCATCTATATTATTTATTAACTTGATTCTATCTATGCATTACACGTTGACGTGCCAACTTTCGTGGCGAAGGAGCTACATAAGCAGCTGAAAGGGGGAAAGCAGAACCGTCGTCGTTGTGAAACCCTTCCGAGGAATCCGGTACAGTGCTGTCCAGCAAAGCAGGAGTGTGATGAGGACGGCTTCACCTTACTTCAGAAGAAGAAGAAGAAGCCTACTTGTCGCAATCAATGCGGTACTGGACTGTCAGGACCAAATATGCTGCTGCGTGCAGCGACACCAACGACGTTGCTGTATGTGTCTCGACTGCATCACTCCACGAAGGTTGAGGAGATCGTTGAGTACATGAAGGTCAAGACCAGCTGGAACTTGAGGGTCGAGAGGTTGGAGCCGCGTCACAACACCAACTTCAAATCGTTTGTGGTGCGAGTTCCGACACAATATCTCGACATGTTTCTCAAGGAAGTTTTTGGCCGAAGGGTGTAATCTACCGTCGTTTTCGCGGCAGGCTACGTGACACCGCACAGCGTATCACGACGCCGCCACTTCGTGTGTGATGATAGTTCATAGCTTATAAGTTAGATTTTTTATGCGTTAGTATATTTTTATGTTGTTATTTTGTGTATTTTATCTATGGGCCTAAAAATGCCTGATAATAAAATTATTGATTGATTGATTACTTTTGGACTCCCGATACTGCCTCACCAGTTAACTTGTAGTTTTTGACCTGCTGCTCGATATGGATAACGTCGGTAAAATTTACCAACTTTTAAATTAAATTGAAAATATCAGAAACCAGTAGACACAGCAAAATTGAAAGAAAACGAACGACGCGACGCAACCACCAACAATTGTGTTGGTGGTTGCGTCGCGTCGTTCGCAAACAATAAAAAATCACTTCGACATGATTTTTCGAATTATAACCCAACCAAAATTAAATGTGTTTCTTTTCTAGGAAACTAGTTTGACATGAAGGGCTACATTATTTAAACGCATAGTAATGCAAAGTTTACTTTGAGGCCAAAGTCATGATTATCGACTACTTAGCCTTTACTAAGCAAAGTACAATTTTTGGAAAGTAAAGTAGAGCTTGACAGGACCTAGGCTGAGATTCACAGACCGCACTTTGACTTTACTTTGATGTAAAAGTCTACTTTCACCCAAAAAAATATTTCTAAGTCCTGTCAAGCTCTACTTTACTTTCCAAAAATTGTACTTTGCTTAGTAAAGGCTAAGTAGTCGATAATCATGACTTTGGCCTCAAAGTAAACTTTGCATTACTATGCGTTTAAATAATGTAGCCCTTCATGTCAAACTAGTTTCCTAGAAAAGAAACACATTTAATTTTGGTTGGGTTATAATTCGAAAAATCATGTCGAAGTGATTTTTTATTGTTTGCGAACGACGCGACGCAACCACCAACACAATTGTTGGTGGTTGCGTCGCGTCGTTCGTTTTCTTTCAATTTTGCTGTGTCTACTGGTTTCTGATATTTTCAATTTAATTTAAAAGTTGGTAAATTTTACCGACGTTATCCATATCGAGCAGCAGGTCAAAAACTACAAGTTAACTGGTGAGGCAGTATCGGGAGTCCAAAAGTAATCAATCAATCAATAATTTTATTATCAGGCATTTTTAGGCCCATAGATAAAATACACAAAATAACAACATAAAAATATACTAACGCATAAAAAATCTAACTTATAAGCTATGAACTATCATCACACACGAAGTGGCGGCGTCGTGATACGCTGTGCGGTGTCACGTAGCCTGCCGCGAAAACGACGGTAGATTACACCCTTCGGCCAAAAACTTCCTTGAGAAACATGTCGAGATATTGTGTCGGAACTCGCACCACAAACGATTTGAAGTTGGTGTTGTGACGCGGCTCCAACCTCTCGACCCTCAAGTTCCAGCTGGTCTTGACCTTCATGTACTCAACGATCTCCTCAACCTTCGTGGAGTGATGCAGTCGAGACACATACAGCAACGTCGTTGGTGTCGCTGCACGCAGCAGCATATTTGGTCCTGACAGTCCAGTACCGCATTGATTGCGACAAGTAGGCTTCTTCTTCTTCTTCTGAAGTAAGGTGAAGCCGTCCTCATCACACTCCTGCTTTGCTGGACAGCACTGTACCGGATTCCTCGGAAGGGTTTCACAACGACGACGGTTCTGCTTTCCCCCTTTCAGCTGCTTATGTAGCTCCTTCGCCACGAAAGTTGGCACGTCAACGTGTAATGCATAGATAGAATCAAGTTAATAAATAATATAGATGAAAAACATTTTTTACGTACAAGTATAGACGTGAGGCATAAATATTGGAACAGGTATGTGGATTAGGTACTTTTCGATGCGAGTCCGTACCTAATCCAAAGCGTCGAGGATTAGGTATGGCACAAAATATTCGTACACAGTCTACACAGAAGATATTCCGTACCTTAAAATGTGGAAGTTAAGGTTTAAGTTTAATTAGCACTGCCGCCAGCACCATCTACGTAGAATACCACTGGACTAGACATTGCTCTAGCGATTTAAGTCTTATGGAATGATACTCTCAAAGAAAATAATAAAACTTTCACGTCTTTTAATGAAAATAAATGTGTAAAAATCAGAAACTCATCTGATAATAGGGTGAAATGCATTTGAATATAATAATGATCTAGTTTCTATACATAGTAGGTACACCAGTTTTAATTTTAAAGCCATTTTTCGGTAAAAAATATTATTGTTTTATAAAAGCAAACTTTAACCTAACATAACTATATTATTACGTTAAAAACAAAAGGTTTACGTTGACTTTTAGTTTAAAGTACCGTTTGCCCATAAAAAAAACGATCAGAAATATCAGAAAATATTCCACACTACATCAGAAACGGAACGTCCATACTCCATGCCGAATATTTCTTACCAAATCCACATACCTACGATACGATACCTAATATCGTAACAGGCCAGTGGCTTTATTGAATAAATATTCGGATTAGGTAAATGGATTAGGTATTTTTAAATACTAGGATTAGGTGGATTAGGTATCGTTTTTACCTAATCCGACCCATGTCTATACAAGTAGCAAACAGAACGTCAACCACACGTCAACGATGTTTCGTTTCGTTCCACGTACTTAGTACATATTTTTTTTCCAAAAATCTTTACTTTTCATGTAAAATGATAACATTAATATTATAAATCTAAGTAAGAGCACGATATAAACACTCGTCTTGAATAATATGTTAATAACTATTTTTTTAAGGAAATAAAACTTGATTTAAAAATAAGTTCTCCAAAACATTTGTATGTGAAACGTAACAGCCACACATCTTTCCCTATACTTTACTTTGGAGCCGTACTTTTCTAAGGAAAGTCAAGCAACTGTCTCTGAAATTGAATAAATAGAAAGTATACTTCGGTAATACAAAGCTTACTTTGTGAAGACTCCTTTGCTGTAAAGTAAAGTCAGGACTGTGAATCTGGGCCTTAGAAATATTTTTTTGGGTGAAAGTAGACTTTTACATCAAAGTAAAGTCAAAGTGCGGTCTGTGAATCTCAGCCTAGGTGTCATTGTCTTCTATTTTTTTGCTTCTGGGACACCTACCAGTTTCCTCAAGATATTTTTTTTACCCTTCTGCGTTAACTTTCTTCCAGGCTTCACAAACAACCGTCTGCAAGTATTCTGCAAGCACAACTTGCAGAGCAACGTGTCTCCAGAGAACGTCCTCGCGATACTGCAGGCCGCTGACCGCATGCGTGCGACTGACATCAAGGAGTACGCGCTCAAGATGATCGTGCATCACTTCGGGCTTGTAAGTTCTACTTACAATATTTTTATACAAGCTTAGTTTTCCTTCAAGATTTTGCAACGTTGAGTAGAGCAGCAGGGGCGGCCCATACTTACGAGCAGTAAATCGTGGGCACAGAATAGATAATAGTACTAGCGTATCGTGGGTTCGAACTTTGGACACAGGCGCATTACTTTGTGTAATTTATTTTCATCACCACTACTCTCAAAACGGTGAAGGAAAACATCGTGAGGAAACCAGCATGTCCTAGAACCAATAATTCGAAGACATGTGACATCTACCAACCCAAACTGGGCCCGCGTGGTGGTTTAGCCCATTCCTCGCATAAAGAGGTCTGTCCCAGCAGTGGGAATATTATAGGCTGATCTTATACTGATCGCGTTTTTCATTGGTGAAAATTGCCCTCAGTATTGAACAGTCTGGCGAATAGTCTCGGTAAAATATTTCCATAAGTAAGAAGCGCTCTAAATAAGAAAAATCTTCTTACATACATGACGCGCTTTAATCCACTTGTAAAATAATAACCATCTACAATTGCACAGGGTTACATTTCGCAGGTCGCGCGGCAAGACGCCATCAAGAACTTGGCCCAGCCCCTCTTAGTTGACATCATATGGGCGTTAGCAGAGGAACCGCACTTCGATTCACCCCTCCCGGTCCAGCCGAGGTCACTGCCCTCGTCATCATCAGCTGATACCCTGACAGAAGACCCTGAGTACTCACGACATAGATGTGGAAAGTCCTAGTGTTGTGGAACTAGAATTAGAAGAGTGCCAATGTGAGCAAATGGAGACTGATTTTAGAGTAAAGGACTCGAGAAGTAGTAATACAGAGATAGAATAATGCGTGCCCAGCACAATGAGGGCAAATGTACCTAAGTAACATGACACACTGAGCTTGTGTCACATAGATATGAGTGTGCGTAGCGCCTAGCTAGAGCCTAAAATTCTTAGCCCACTAAACGACTCCGCAGTCCGCTCCCACTTGGCAAAAAGAATATAATTCTAATATGAGCTTTATGTATTGCTCTTTAGATATAGGTACTTTACATTGGCAACATAAATTAGCAGACAGCTCGCTGTCAGCGAGGCTACCGCCGTCAAACTGCTCAGTTGCCAATGTAAAGTATATCTCAAGAGCAGTATGGTCGAACAAGCTATTTAACTTAACAGTTTAACCAACTAATTTCATTGTAAATAGCTTGTTTGACCATACATGAAGCCTTTTTGCTGGGTGGGAGCGGAGTCGTTTTATAATACTGGCTAAGACCTTTATGACTCGCCTTTTGGGTAGTTGTTGCCTTCGCACCTCTTAGGGCGACTCGCTCAGCTCGCCTCCCGAGGTATCTTTGTAAGTAGCAAGACGTTAAGTCACTAGATTCCAAGTGAGACACCTGGTCACCGAGTACTGAGTTCATAGCCTAAATCACAAACACCAGAGCATAAAGGTGAGCCACAAGTTCAGCTACCATTTTGACATACATTTGTGTCGACTGGCGGACACGCGCTTGCTTGTCACATATATGTGACAATGGCGTTAAAAAATCAATTTGACATTTACCTAAGGCCGAGTAGTAATACATAAGGTAACGAATACTACCATACGACGCGTCAAACGCGTGTTATGGTATGTGCTATTTTTCTAGGCTAAAATATTACGGCCTGAAAAAAGCCGGTTATACCGAAATCTTCGGTAAAATTATTATGTATCTTGATAAATGTATAAGTGATAACTAATGATTGTACAGTAACTATTTACCTACAGTAGGGCTAATTTAATAGAACATTTGACACTATCTAAATACAATAACATAACCTTTTAACGGCTGGCATACAATATTATTTATTTTTTCGAAGTTAGAACTGCACAATAGGGAATATGCAAGAAATACAAAACCCTTTTTGTTTATTAAAAATGCCTTGTATTGGCGCTTATAAACATTATGGTGCGCTTGTTTAAGTTTCTAATACATCACTTATTTTACAATTTATTGTTTTATGTAGCATGTTTTTGGTGAAACGGAACGCACTCTCAAAACACGAAACTTAACTTTTTTCAATTACAATTACATATTTTGTAAGGATGGCAAAAGAAGGCAACCTTTACTTTGAACTGACAGATTTCAAATGTGATCTACAATATTGGCCCTACTATAATTGATTTTATGTATGTCACCGTAAAATTGTCAAACACGTTATATTACAATATAACGTGTGTCTCTCTAGCGATATTGTAAAGTCTCGAATTATTGTCAACTGAGCATACGGAAGTATCTCTGCCCCCATATTTGGGACTTAGGGCACCCCCCCCCGTTAGGTTAGTTAGGTTCCTTTAAACCCTGCACTCGGAAATAGGGGCCCCGCGAAGCGGGGCTCCGTCGACTACGCTTTTTAGGGGAAATATATAAAGTGTTTTAAGGTTAAGTTATATTAATCGATATTTCTCAGGAATGGTATAGTATCTTTTCATGAGAATGGTACCACTGGGCAAGGGGCACCCCTCCTTCCCTCCACACTGCGTGACTTGACTACCATCGCATGCATTTCACAAAAAATAATGCGTTTTATTGTAAGCAGTATGTTCATTTGACAATAATTCGAGAGTTTACAATATTGCTAGAGATATTACAATATAACGTTTTTGACAATTTTACGGTGACATATACTTTTGTGTAATATTGTGATTGTATATTTTGTAACTTAGACTAAGCTAAATAGAAAATGGTAAATCATGTAGTAACTGGTCAGTTGCAGCAATAACATCAGTGTTAAATATTATCTAGTCAATACTATGTTTCTTTATGATTGATGTAAATAATAAATATTTTAACTTGACATAATCAGTTTATTCAATTAAGATTAACAAATTAACTAATAAATTAAATCATTTACATAGAACTGTTGCTTTTTTGATTCCTCATTGCTCATACTTGTGCTTGATGTCCTCCCATAGTTTCTGAAACGAAAATAAAATAGATTTAATAATAATTGGTGGGAAATTGAGAATGAGGTTGTGGCAGAACATGAAGGAGATAGCAGGAGACCTTTTCCCAGCAGTGGGACAGTACAGGCTAGCTTTTTCTTTATTTTGTGGTTAGTGCCAAACTGATGTCAGTTTTTATGTCACTTAAAGGCCTCTGCCTTGACTATACATGCTGTTGAGAAATATATCTCAGGCATGCTGGTTTCCTCACTGTCTTTCACCAAATCAAGCGATATATACAATATGCACATGAATACGAAAAATCAAGAGATGCATGCTTTGGGTTCAAACTGAAGACCTCCGACATCAGTCCAACGGTCACACCACCAGGCTATCACTGCTATAAAGTTCTGAGGGCCTAAAATGGCCGCAAGCAGAACCTATTATGAATCAAAATTTTAAATTATAAAAATGGACTTACAAAGTCTATTTTAAGAATTTTAATGTTTTAACGTGATTCATATTATGTTCTGCTAAAGCGGTCATTTTAGACCCCTGGTTTTGTCTGCCTGGAGATCAAACCTAGGATCCCACTATGTTACAGTATTAAGGTTCTTGGAAATGTTAAGAATAATAACTTGTTCATTGCAGAAAGTATTGATGGTTAAAGTGACTTGAACAGAAATTGTAGTAACAAAACATTAGCCAGTTTACAATCCAATAGGGTACTGTTTTATTGATTGTGTCTACTTTGTGGATAGTGAACCTGTTCAAGAGCAGGATAAGCCAAGCTGCCAATTGTAACAGAATATGCCTATAATTCCCAAACAGTTAAACAGAAGTGTAAATAGTCTAGAGCAATACAGGCCCAACATGGGAATCAAACCATGAATGGACTTCGTGCTCAACATTAGTGCTTGTGATTATCACTACACCAATGGAGCCTTGACAATTTATAGGCTTATTATTAGAGTGCCCTTAGGGTTGTCAACCTAGTGACGGTTTCATTATCCCACCTTTAAATTGTCTTCACAAATAAGATTCAATATATCAGCTGATTATGATCAAATACTGGCCAAGTTGTAATTTACATTACTTACACTTTACTTAATATGCACCAATGGAAGCTTGTAATGTATTAACCTTAATAAGAAAAGAACCCAAGTCTCAAAAGTATTATTCATAGTTTTAGAGGTTATTTCTACAATAAAACTTGTTATAATTCCTACAAACGCAAATGTGTTCCCTAATTAAAGTAGTAAATGGAGGATGAGATAGAGAAGTAGAGAAATAGTACAATTTAGATAATATTTTATAGAAAAGAAAATTATATAACATTACTCACTCCCTTGTTGATGCTCTCAAAGATGCCTACTGATATCACATCAAAGGTTCTTTCGAAGAAGAAAGTGCCTAGCGCTCCCGCTAGGAAGAAGGTGGATGTTCGCTTGAACACCACACGGTTCAACGTAGCCCACGCAGACATTTTAGAAACAAATTCAAGAAAATTACTTTTCTCGTCGAACTTGGTCTAGGAACGCACCACAGACTAAAATGTATTTATTTATCTTTCAGGTGCTGACCTTGTCAAATTATTTTAATGTTTGACCACCAGCTTTTTAGCTAAGATCAGCAAGAGAAAGAGACAAGTTAAATGAAAAACCGTTTTTGCGAAATATAAATTTATAAGAAGAAGAATCAAGGAAAAGGGAAATATTTCCCTAAAGTGAGACTCAATACCGCAGAATAATCTTCGCATCGTATTCTGAATCTGTAACACAACTTGATAGAACTGCAAAAACAGCCAAGTGGGAATCGTAAATAAACCACAGAAGAACCTCTGAAGGTTGAACACCAAGTACTTACCTATTATTTGAATCTAAAGCTAAATAATAACAGTCGCACAGTTCGAACGGAAGTTAAGTTACACTTGCCAGCTTCAGTCTGTGTATAGGTTCACCAGACCTTTCCGTTCCTGGAAAAGCACGTTAAACTGTTGGTCCCTATAGTCTTGTTGCGGCCAGATTAGACTGACAACCAGTCTTACAAAGGGGGTAATGTACACAGTAATTGGATTGCGGGGGTCAAATAGACAGTCGATCAGTGTAAATTATGTACTGATAGGTATTCAGCTTAACTCGGTTAGACAAGAAGCCAACCCTAACACAGAACCAGAATACTGTACTTATATTGTGTAATTTACCGATGACCTCGTCGACTTTCCAGCTTTTTTAAATAATTTGACCTTATAGGCAGCAGGCATAAACTGGCCAGAAGTTTATATACTATTATATTTTATATGTTTTACCTGATGCTGCTCACACTAACTGGCTTCTTGTAGAACTGACACATCCCTTCCTGATCGTACTGCTTCCTTTTTCAACACATATACTTGGCGTTTTTATAATAATAAAGCTTTTTCTCTTAATTCACCAACACCGTGAACACTCGATAAAAAACAAATAACATGGCAAAATGGCAGAAGTCAAACTAGGTATCCAACTGGCCAGTATTTTGCATGGTTTGATCTATGGTATTAATGTACCTCGTTGCTCTAGCTGACTTCAGCTCCGAGTGGACTGGTAGGTGGTCACAAACGCAAAACAAAAACCATGGCTGTGGAGTGCGGAGTTTGAGGTCACGGAGCTACCCCAGGATGCCCTAGTCGGAGAGCGTTATAAGTTTTTTTATCTTTTTAATTTTTTGAAGCAGCAGCCGGGTAACTCACCGGGTGGTGAGCTTCCGTGATAGGAGTAGCGGTGTCTTCAAAATAACTGCTACCTAAATGGCACGTAAGCGATGAACCTATGGAACTTGTGAAGCTTTGGGCTATCAAAATGTCGTACTAGCGACACGAAGTGTAGCACTTACTCTGCTTTGATCTGGGAGCAGGGAACTCCCTGCTCCCAGATCACGTTACCATCACAGGCTTTTGTATGTAAGACTGTAATGCCAGACATCAATGGCTACAAAGTCCTGAATTAAAAAAAAAAAAAGGTACCGACAAATTGAGAACCTCCTCCTTTTTGAAGTCGGTTAAAAAAGGGTAGCCCGCGAAATTCAAATTTTCTTGTTTTTTGAAAATTACAGGCCAGTGCTAGCCTAGGTTGTACTCGTATGTTGATGTCATCATATTGATATCGATATTTTCATCAACTTGATGAAAATATCGTTCGTGACTGTAGGACGTAAGTATGTATATATGTCACCGTAAAATTGTCAAATACGTTATATTACAATATAACGTGTATCTCTCTAGCGATATTGTAAAGTCTCGAATTATTGTCAACTGAACATACGGAAGTATCTCTGCCCCCATAATCGGGACTTGGGGCACCCCCCCCGTTAGGTTAGTTAGGTTCCTTTAAACCCTGCACCCGGAAATAGGGGCCCCGCGAAGCGGGGCTCCGTCGACTACGCTTTTTAGGGGAATATAAAGTGTTTTAAGGTTAGGTTATAATAATCGGTATTTCTCAGGAATGGTACAATATCTTTTCATGAGAGTTGTACCACTGGGCAAGGGGGACTCCTCCTTCTCTCCACACCGCGTGAGTTGACTACCATCGCATGCAATTCACGTAAAATAATGCGTTTTGTTGTAAGCAGTATGTTCATTTGACAAATTTCGAGATTTTACAATATCGCTAGAGATATTACAATATAACGTATTTGACAATTTTACGGTGACATATATATACTTATGTAGTTACAGAATTATAATCATCAAAATCACCAATACAATCCTCCAAGTTCACAAAGGTCGAGGAATGATTTAGACCATGAAAAAGTCGTTCCTCGACCTTTATGAACTTGGACATAAAGTACATGCTTGCCTTGCCGAGCGCCTTATTCGAGATTAAGGCGCTCACATAGCTCAACGACGTAAACACAGCAAATTGCACACTGTGCATGCGGTACACGCTATACACGTAAAGTCTTGATAAAAACAAGTGTGTGGCCTCTCTGGGGCCTGCGGTGGGCCATGAACGTGTACTGCAGGGGAAACGTAGACCCAATCAAACAAATTAATCTGCATGCGCCTTAACCATACCCTGTGGTACAAATGACTTTTTATTTTGGAAAGTTACGATTATATTTTCGTTTAACAACAGATCTCTCTCTCGCTGCAGTGTATTTGCGCGGGGTAGGGGGCATAAGGGGGTTGCGTCGAAGCATCGGTCAGGCACAAGTCCTAATTAGCGTGTGGTCGTGGCTAGGCGTGCTTGGGGTACTCCAGTACCCCTGGGTACGGTTAATGTAATTATATTCATCACTATTTTGTGAATGTTTTTTACTAAATACTAAAAATTATCGTTTTGTTTGATACATTTATGTATTTCTAATTTGCTTAATACCTTCGACATAACTTTGTTCAAAAACCACGATTTAGACATTTTTGTTGTCTTGTTTTGAACAATTCTTTTTTTTAGGTGGCTGTACGTCAAAATCTATTAGAAAATGATATTCAAAACCTTCTTCTGGACACTGAAGAAGAAGTGGTTATAGTTTTCAAGAAAAGACTAACTTCTTTACCATAGACAACCTTATTTGGTGGACCTTAGGAGGTTTATAATCTAAGTGGTGGACCGATTTTCATACAAAACTTTGCCGATGCATAACCAAATAAGTATTGGCGGTAAATTAGAAAAGAAACGGTCTTCTGATGCTCCAGCCCCTTTAGATTCGAAATCTAGAATAAGATTATTTTGTCCCAGGACAAAATACCGTAAATCACGCACTCGATGTGACAAATATAAAAGTTTTATCCGTTTAGAGCGAGCAAACAAAGATTTGCCAAAATTGTTAAGAAAAGTTCCTTTTATTTACATCTAATTATAATGATGTAAGGCTGAAATTAGTACCCTAAAAGTCCAAGTAAGTTGATTAAGTATTAATAAATGTTTATTCTTATGTGAAAACACTGTTTTATTTACCGGGGTACTCCAGTACCCCAGGGTACTGATACTGAGTCTATTATGGGTACGGTTCTAGGGTTAATACATACTAGTCTTGCTTGAGTGACGTTCTGTAATAATATACGGGCTAATTTAACCTATTACAGAATCCTACCACATTCCTGAATATTAGTCTAATCTGGGGGTCTAAAATGGCCGCTTTAGCAGAATCGTAAATGAATCACGTTAAAAAATTTAAAATTCTTAAAATGGACTTTATGGTAATGGTTACAAAGACCATTTTAAGAATTTAAATTTTTTAACGTGACCTATTGAGTCCAGTTTTCGTTGATAGATCAAGCGTCAACTACCCACGTTTGAGACTGCAACGGTGTGCGAAGGTGGCGATAGTCCCCGCAAGGGGTGCTAAATAATAAGACCAGGTTTACACCAAGGCGGAGACGAGCGGAGTGGTGCGGACACGTGCAAGCTCACAACAATCACTGAAGATAGGTGAGAAATGATGTGGATTTGAAGTTTTCAAGCAATGCGATGTTTTTCCCGGACCTGCAGTACAAGTACGTAGGAATCGATAGGACTCGATTAGATAAATTTGACAGTTATTCTCGATAAAATGTGTTTTTATGGAGTCAAAAACATGAAACGGCCACCTATATCTGTCCCGTCAAAATTCACTTCCTTCCCGTTTCGCGCATTTGGCTTTACCAAAATGTATATTGAGGATAATAAAAGACTTAATTATTATGATGAAAATAGGGGATATATTTACAACTATGTATTAAAACAAAATGATGACTCATGAACAATACTTTCCATAAATAATAAATGAGTAATGGCGTGTTACAAATCACGCATGATTTAATAAAACCGTCATAAATGGTTGTACAAACTTTGTGTACGGAATGATCGTTAGCAAACAGTTTTATTTTAGTTTTCCACGCGACATTATTGTTTTTTTGTAGTTCAGACAAACCCAGACTAAAGACTACTACAGACTTGTTTGATTTTGTCGATCGATAATATGGATCAAACCAATTAAAATCGACCCCTCGGCAACTTTTCTATGCAAAAGTAGCATAACCTACATTTACAGTATTTTTATTCGATTTCTTGTAACTTTTAGACAAATCGACAGTTGGAAAATGCGCCGTTCAATTGTGGATTAAGCTACTTTTGCTTTACAGCCACAAATAAACATAAGAATATTAAAAACGACGCACAAACGAAATGTGTTTCATACTGTAAAATCTTAAAATAAAAAATGCCATAAGATATTATACTGCAGTTAAATCAGTCCAAAGCTAAAACTATGTTTTGCGATACACAGGCTTATAAAAATGTGTCGAAGACAGTAGTCATAAGGGAAACGAGATTACAACACAGGACTTGACATAAAATACGAGGAAGACATTACTTATTGTTTATTTAAAAAATACAGACACAATCCCGACGCATTTTTAGTAAGCGGTACATTTTCAGCGTATATTAAAAATAAATGGTTCTATGATCCATTCACATTGTGTTTATTCGAAAAAAATAAGAGAGAAAGAAAGATTACAGCATCTTCAAGCACAAATCAAGAACACAATCATTATTTGCTATTTGCCATTTGATGTTGAATGATTTGATTTTAAAATATCAGACAAACATATTTAGTACTAAAATTTATACAAAACTGTAGTTACTGGAAGTTATCCATAAATAAGATCACGCCATTGCAAAAATACTTCATACTATGTCTTTAACATTGGAAATACAACAGAAATCTGGACGTACAAGGGTATTCATATAATTGAACGCATTCTGGAATTGTGAACGCACCCTTATTGTTGTAACAGGCATTTTTTTGAACTTATAATTTCTTTTTCTACTTAATATTGGACTTTCAATATTGTTCCTGTGTTTAGGCTCTAGCTCTACTATTGTCACTTACACAACGTGTACTAAACTTTAAATGTAATTATTATAACTTATGAAGTTGAAACCAACCCATTCCCTGCTGGTACTTCTAACATTGTGATATGTATAGATAGTTTAGGGTTAACTTAAGGCGCATACCCACCGCGGCACACGGATAGGCCACGCGTGTTATGCATGGCCTTGCAAGAAAATGTATGTGACTCCGCCTTCCGCGGATTCGTGTATTGCGGTGAGTATACGCCTTTACTAAAGTAAACGCCAACGTCCATAGTAGCCGCGGTCACAAAACGTGGGAGCGAGATGGCATGTCTCTAAGTGGGTAGAATTTCCATACTAAATACTCCAACCCACTTGCACGTTTTAAGACCGCGACTTCTACGAGTCCCGAGGTTTAGCTTTATTTATTCAACAGCATTGTGAACCAAATCTTATAATTGAACACAAATTGTACAAGGCAAAACTTAGAATAATTATGACAGATAGATAAGCTACTGATGCACCAAGTTAGAATGGACCTATGGTGCATTGTTATAATTATTACTCATTTGCCAGCAAAGTAATTATGTTTCTAGAAAAAATCTTATTTTCTGGCCTGATATAAATTGGCTTATTTACAATTTGCCTGGCTGATCAGTGCGTTAGTTGCAAAAATCGATCTAAATTATTTTACATGTTATGTCGATATATGTATCCGAGCAAAATAAATCAATTAAGATTTTCAATACAGAATACTGGTAACACTATGCCAATACCAAAATAAAAAATAATATAAATATCTCACTGAAAAATACACTGGATTCAACGTCTATAAGTTAAAGATTGGTCAGCTTTATCAGAATATGCATTTACAAGGTGCCAGCAATCTTTCATAAGAAATAATACTTTCGTGTTTTCAAATATCATGTGTTGATGGGCCATATTGTAGGCTGCCAATATCTCGAGATCGAATTCTTCGATCTATCCTCTTCTGCCAACATTGGTTACTTGGTTAATGTCTTGTGACATTCTTGGATATCCCCTTACAAATGTTGCCATCAGCATTTGTTTCTTGCAACTTTGACGCGTGAGTATTAAATAACAACGCCACACAATTGGGCACATAGAGCCTTAGAAATGGAATCACGCAATGCCATAGACACTGCTCATCTAGCTACAAAACTACAACAAAAAAACAAAGTAATATTCAATACCTTTGCCATGTGTAGTCTTTTCCAGAAGTTTCCGACTTTCATGACAGCTTCTGTAATGCGTGAATCACGGCCGTTAAAAGCGTAGAATGACCCACTTAACGTTCGCAACTATTCAATGATTATCATTTAATAAAAAATAACATTAATGGTATACTTCCTTATGCTAACATTCGTCGAACCATCACATAAATTTTGATAATTAGATTACACTCATTCATTAACTAGGCATTCGTTACATTCTAATATTTTTTGGAGTAAATAAATCCATAGTATGTACATGCTCTTGAGATTGTTCAACCTAGCAAGTTGCTTAAAAATTATCAAGTATTTGGGTAGACTGCACAATTACCTATTCATATTTTGGTCAGTTTCGAGTTCAAAAATACAAATGACTTCATCTGCTTGTGTCAGAGCTGACTTGCTGAGTTAGATACTTATTCAGCAATTTGGCAATGATCTACTTATTCAAACAACATTGCATACAATTAAGATATGTACTCATAACAACAAACAAAATTCATGTTTCTCAGAAGTATTTTAATTACAGATTTATCTATGCAAAACCGAAGTAATATCAATGTTAAATTAGCACCACCTATTAGTAAGAGATAAAATAAATAAGTGCATTGTTTTAATGAAAAGGGGACCACAGACAAAGATACTTTTGATAGAGAAATTTCTTTTTGTCTCACCAAACTGAATTGTTCCTCTTAGATAACTTATAAAACGTTTAGAAAGTGTTTATGAATAGCTTGAAGCGGCCTATTTAGGCTGAATTCTAACAGACCTGTTTTTTTTTCTTTGCTGCCACATTGCAGTGGCAGTATGACAATTCCGGTTTAACTATTATCTGCAGTCCCCCTTATTCCTTCATAATTATATCAAACAGCGTATCTGTCACCGTAAAATTGTCAAACACGTTATATTACAATATAACGTGTTTCTCTGTAGCGATATTGTAAACTCTCGAATTATTGTCAACTGAACATACGGAAGTATCTCTGCCCCCATAATCGGGACTTGGGGCACCCCCCCATTAGGTTAGTTAGGTTCCTTTAAACCCTGCATTCGGAAATAGGGGCCCCGCGAAGCGGGGCTCCGTCGACTACGCTTTTTAGGGGAAATATATAAAGTGTTTTAAGGTTAAGTTATATTAATCGATATTTCTCAGGAATGGTATAGTATCTTTTCATGAGAATGGTACCACTGTGCAAGGGGGAGTGTGGAGGGAAGGAGGGGTCCTCCTTCCCTCCACACTGCGTGAGTTGACTACCATCGCATGCATTTCACAAAAAATAATGCGTTTTATTGTAAGCAGTATGTTCATTTGACAATAATTCGAGAGTTTACAATATTGCTAGAGATATTATAATATAACGTGTTTGACAATTTTACGGTGACATATCCATAAAATCACCAGCTACATATCAAAAACTTGTCCTAGAAATGCCCTAAACAGTATGTTTAACCTGCTAGGTCGCATGAATCTCTCCATATTTGAGCATTGAGAACATTGTCCGTGGCACTTGCCCATGCATTTACCACTAGCAACATTTTTTGTGTTTGTTGGTCTTGACAGTATTCCTTATGTGTACCGTGTCTTTTGTTACATTTTGCCTCTCTTTCATCTCGAGCTTTGATCTTAGAACCTGGAAGTTTGGAAAGGTTTTATTAGTATTTTTTGTGTTTACTTATAATCACCATTTTAGTCGCAGCTTCGTTTATGTACGGAATGTACTCACGGGAACGTTTCAAATGTACCATTATATTTTTGGCGATATATAGCTTCCCGTTAATGAAAGAACTTTCGGAATCGGATCGGTAGTTCCCAAGCTTACCGCCCACCTACATACAAACAGAGTCAGTTCACCCCAAGACGCGACTGTACTGGAAGAGAATGTAAGAAATGTGTATCTTTTCGTGTAGTAAATAAAGTTATATTTTGAGTCGGTCTATTAAAATGTGAGCGCGGCGTTTCGTCTCAGTGTGAACTGACCCTTTCAAACAATTACTAAACTCTTTAAGGGTCGATTTTTCAATCATTAGATAACTTTTATCTGAAGAGTAAATCTGACGTTTTGGCAGAGTGTCCATACAAAACCTGTCAAAATGTCAAACTTATTCGTCGGATAAAAGTTTACTGGCGATTGATAACCCGGTCCTAAGTATAATAAATATTACTATTGATAATAAGGGTTAAAACCTAAAGTAGGGGTTAAGGCCTGTCGAAAAAGTCACAAATTTTATGAAGCTCAAATTGACCTTATTTGTTTACATGTTTGGGACCTAAGTTTGGAATGAAGGATTAATATTTTTTTCATAGTTTTCAAGGCCACATTCTTGATATTATGTAAGGCTTTACATGTTCAAGAAATAAAAATCGAAATAATCTCCAATTAGGTTATTTCTTACCTAAATTGGATAAATAGTAAAGGAAGCAGTACAGTCCTTCAGCCGTGAGTCATGAATTATAAGTAAGTATTATATTACATTCTTATTTATAGGTGATAGATTCTCACTGGTTTTTAGACATACAGTGAATAACTAAATATGGAGAGCAGCGGTGGCCCAGTGGTGGCGGCCCTGACTTACGAACAGTAAGTCGTGGGTTCGAACTCAGGCAGGCGTATTACTTTGTGTAATTTATTTCATCACCACTGCTCTCAAAAACGGTGAAGAAAAACATCGTGAGGAAACCGGCATGTCCTAGAACCAAAAATTCGAAGATATGTGACATCTACCAACCCGCACTGGGGCCGCGTGGCCACGCGCTTTGACGTGGAGTTGCGGACACCAGCCCGTTATACAATACAATAACTAAATATGATAACAATACTTGACAGTTGTGATCAATGGCATAACATGGATTTCAAGGAAAGGAGGAAACTGTATATGATGAGTGGTCACCTCAAACTCAACTCAAACTCAAAGCATTTATTTCAATTAGACCATTACGGCACTTTTGAATGTCAAAAATACAAAGAAAAATCAAAGCTACAGTCACAGTCACAAGGCATAATAACTTGAGAAAGTACTGTAGTTGCCCATTCCCTAGCGTAGATCTCTATGGAGAAGAACGGGCAAGAAACTCCATGGACACTCTTTTAAATCAAAATATTGTTACAAAATCTTGGTTACATCATTCATGTTGGATTAAACATATATGTGAGAACGATGTACAAAGACGTGCACATTAAGAGCGTCCAGAGAAAAGATTAAATCAACATCATAAAAATAAAGTAATTAAAATTAACCGTGGCAGCTAAGAGATGACCAGTCTCAACTGACAGCGCCCGTTCACGAACATGACGCATGTATCAGCACCATTCAGCTCAACCATATTGAAGGGAACTAAATGACCCGACACACCCGCCACCATCACCGAGACATTTGAGTGAGCATGACATTCTCTCAGCCGCCAAGGCTTATTCAAGTCAAAAAAAATAAAATAACTAGATGTAAATGGTGGCTTTACAGTGCATAGTACTCACACATGCGCTATGAAGTTATATAATACTAATATATGGAATCTATACAATGCAAGGATCTTTTTTACAATCTTCTGCAGCTTCCACAATAACTAAACTGGGAATCAATTGGTTTGCCCCTATGGTTGTGGAGCAGGACCAGCATTGAGCCAAGCATTTTTATCAGCAATGTAATCCCCCAACTTATAATATGCTTGCCTACATAGTGTGCGTTTTATACAAGATTTAAACTTTGTCTCATTCAGTTGAAGAATGTGGGGAGGGATTTTATTGTAACATTTTAAACAGTACCCCATGAAAGTTGAATCTACTTTAGCAAGCCTGAAACCTGGCTGAACTAGTTGATCCCTATTTCTAGTACTATAGTGATGTCTGTCACCTCTTTTACTGAATAAATGCAGGTTTTTCCTAACGTACATGATGTTTTCATAGATATATTGACAAGGTACTGTCATGATATTAATTTTCTTGAACAGCTCTCTTAGAGAATCACGTCGACGTAAGTCATATATGGCTCTGACGGCTCTTTTTTGCAGAATAAATATAGACTCGATGTCTGCAGCCCGTCCCCATAGTAAAATACCGTATGACATAATACTGTGGAAATAACTATAATAGACTAGCCTCGCGGTATCGACATCAGTAAATTGACGGATTTTTCTAACAGCATATGCTGCTGAGCTCAGCCGTCCTGCAAGAGATGTTAAATGAGGGCCCCATTGTAGCCTTGAATCGAGCGCGATTCCCAAGAAAACCGTTTTATCGACAAATTCTAGTTTCTCTTGATTCAATACTATGTCACAATCACTACTTTTGACATTTGGTAGAGCAAATCTAATGCACTTAGTTTTTTTCCCATTTAGAACTAAATTGTTTGCGGTAAACCAATCATGGACCTGCAGTAAGGCGTTATTTACGTCGTCAAGATTAGTGGCACGTCTGTTTATCTTAAATATTAAAGAAGTATCATCAGCAAACAACACCATTTGCGGGTGGTTGTTAAATAAATGGGGTAGGTCATTTATATAAACTAAAAAGAGGAAGGGACCCAATATGGAACCTTGTGGTACACCCATTTTTACTTTTAAACCCATTGAATTCACACCATTTATTTGTACCTGCTGCTGTCTATCACTCAAATACGATTTTATTAAACTGAGCGCAAGTTTACCTAAACCGTAATGCTCAAGTTTCAAGATCAGGGTTTCGTGATTTACGCAATCAAATGCCTTCGAAAGGTCACAGAAGATTCCTATGGTATCTTGTGCCTCTTCCCACGCAGTAAATATGTGTTTTAATAAAGTGACACCGGCGTCAGTTGTACAACGTCCTTTGGTGAAACCATACTGCTGCTCGTGCAATATTTTATTGATGTTAAAGTGGTTAAGCATTTGATTGAGCATTATCTTTTCAAACACCTTGCTGAAAACCGGCAACACGGATACGGGCCTATAGTTATTAGTGTCCTTACTGTCCCCGGATTTAAAAAGCGGTATTACCTTACTGAATTTCATAAGATCCGGAAAGACCCCTTGATCCACGCACAAATTAAATATTAAGGCTAAATACGGTGCTACAGTCTCAATAATTGAGGTACACGCTTTGATAGACAAACCCCATAGATCTTCGGTTAATTTGATCTTGATTTGCTTAAAAGCTTTTACGACTGTTATGGGGTTAATATGCTGAAATTTAAATTCATTTGGACAGGCTGAAACGTTCGCTTTCAATAAATCAATAGAGAGCAAGGGAGAGGAATTTAAGGTTTCTGTAGTTTTAATTGGGATGCTGGTAAAGAAATTTACAAATTCTTGAGCAACTTCACTGTTGGAGCTGACGAGGCCACGTGAGGTCTCTAGTGTGAAGTCATTACTTTGTTTTTTATTTCTATTTGTTTCACTGTTGATTATTTTCCAAACCGTCTTTATTTTATTATCGGCTGATTTAATCTTGTTGCTAATGTATAAGGATTTGGCTACCTTGCAAGTGGTTTTAAAAATTTTCGAGTAAGTAGCAACATATTTATTAAAAGATTCTGTGTTGATATAAGGCTTAAGACCGTACAGCTCAAACAACCGTTCCCTACTTTTCCTAATACCCTGTGTTGCCCAGTCACTGAAAATAAACTTAGGGCCAATGGTTTTAGATTTCTTTTTTAAAGTATTATTGAACTCGGTGTGCACAACCGAAAAGAATTCTTCATAAAATTCATTTACATTCTCTAAATTAGGGCCCGGTATACTTAACTTCTTAATTAAATTATTATTAAATTTGTCTAAATTGCTTGGTGTCATTTGTCTAGTTTGTATCTGAATTCTTTGCAATTGTATATTGGACGCGAAAGCAACGGTCTGACCGCTGTGATCAGAAGGAAGGTAATTTACGATGGATTTATGTATGTAGTCGCAGCAACAAAAAACATTATCAATACATGTAGCAGTATTTGTAGTAATTCTAGTTGGTTCTGAAAACACGTTTGACAAATTAAATGATTTAAAAAGACTTAAAAATCTACTGCTATTTACATTATTTTCTAAGATATTAACATTGAAGTCACCACAGATAATTATTGGTTTATTACCAGTTACAAGTTTTGCCAAAGCATCTTCCATTACTGACTCAAAGATAGAGTAGTTCAAGTAATTAGGGGGTCTGTAAACGCACACTATTATATGCTTATCAAGCTCAACACAAGACAATTCAATGCTGTGTTCGACCGATAGATCGACTATATCATTCCGAGACTTAGATTTAATACAGTTTTTAACTAAGATTAATGAACCCCCACGCATCTTAGATTTTCGGTTAAAGCAACTTCCCACGTTGTAGTTATCATAATTTATTTGCATTGATTCATAATCTTTCATCCAATGTTCGGTAAAACAAATAATATCAAACTTGGTTTTTTCTAAAAACAATTCTATTTCTAATTGTTTGGATGAAAATCCCTGAATATTCTGATGAAATAATTTCAAAGAATTCTGCTCAGCCCCTTTTTTACAAATAGTTGATTGAGAGCTAGAAGATACCTTAAAGTTGACAGGTTTAACAAAATTGTCACTATTACCTTCTGTTGTCTTATTTACTAGTTTAAATCTAAGCTAAAATGTGTATAATTACAATTAGTATAATTACTAATTTCAGTAGAACTATTTACAGAAAACTGCGACATACCACATATGTCTGAGTTTAAATTAAAAGCTAATAGCCGAGCTATTTGACGTCTAAAACTAATAGGCAAGTACGCATTATTCCTAGTTGACTTCAGTTTCTGAACGAAACTGTTAGTGTCGAAAAATGTCAACCTGTCACTATAGTGACTAGCTAATAAACACATGCGATTGTTTAGGGTATGGATGTAATGATTTTGCCTGCTTGACAACTTTTCAAAATAAGGAAAGGCACACAGAATTATTTTCTTGCAATTTAGTTTTAACAGTTGAGTGACATTGTCAGTGATATCATCAATTTTTACGTTTAAACTGTTACCAACAAATACAGTAACAATGGCATTAGGATCTATTTCCTTCCTAGTTATGGATGACATTATGTGTTTGTAAGAAGCCTGAGGTGTACAATAATTTTGGGAAGAATGACTCAGATTGTTACTTATTAGTAGGAGAGTAGGAGAGTGTCCGGGCTCGATTCTATTTGTGATGTACATTGAGTGCCGTTCAAGGTCATCATGTCTACATAGTCATTACCCCTATTAACTAACTCGAATCATCACCAATCCACTGACCAACCTAGGCCAGCACAAGTTAACCTAAAGATTGACCGAGAGGCTGTTATTACTTAGTCACAAGGTCCTCCGTTTTAACAGATCATGATGCATATTTAATAGCATTTGTAACACCAAGTACCATAGTGGAGGAGCATGCCACAAGGCATAGCCCGCTGAAGCTGCTAAGCCGGGCTATGGTCAGGAAGCACAATGAATTAGTGACATCCTTATTTTAGCAAATCATTCGCAACTCATACCTCGCGGTAAAAGTGGCTTTACCCATGTCTCCATTCACTGCTGAAATAGTAGGAAATTACTGTAGGTAAGGTAAGGTAAAACTACTTTAATTTTTGACCACAACTTCCCGGTGTCTACAAACATTCTACTAGCTAATTTTATATGATTTATCCTCAAATAAACTACCATTTATTCATTGATTGAAGCTGGTATAAGTTCAATTTAGGATCTTACTAATATTAAAAATGTGAAGGAGTTTATCATGAGAAGCTTGTGGCTAATTTATAACATTCATCCCGAGTTGATCTTTAGGTTAAACCTTGCTTGCCTAGGTTGGTCTGTAGATGGGTGACCACCCATTACATACCGAGTTTCCTCGAAATTCGGAAAGCATGTTAAGTTGTTGTTCCTGGCCGTCATTGGTACATCTTTGACAATTGTTACAGGTAGTCACTGGCCCAAAAAGTCTGACAACCAGTCTTAGCAAGGTATTGTATTACCCAGTAGTAACTGGGTTGTGGAGGTCAGATAGGCAGTCGCTCCATGTAAAATACTTGTCTTCAGCTGCATCTGTTTAGACTAGAAGCCGACCCCAACATAGTTGAGATTGCTGGTTGGGCAGATAATGAAGGAGTTTATCTGTCATTATAATGCTTTTTTGCAAATGGATGGGCCACGCTAATGAAGTCTCAGTCTAATTACAGTTAAAGATAAATATATGTATAAATGTTATAATTACCATTTTTGTGATAGTGAGAAACATTTCCTCTACATTAATGTTCTCCTTTGCGCTTGTCTCAAACAGTGGTATGTTCATCTGATTGGCAAACCTCTGTGCGTCTTCTGTCACTACTACTTTTCTTGACGGACAATCATTCTTGTTACCAACTGGAATCATAATAAAAAATAATTGAATATAATTTTTACATAAAAAAAATGTTTAATATCATTTTTTTTTCATATATAAAATACATGGATATTTGGTTGGGGAAGGGACGGGATACTCACAAATCGTTACCGCATATTCAATACATCATTCTGAACCCCCCACCTACACTTTCCCTACATAAATGCAATACCTACATAGTCAAAACTTACGGAACAACTGCTTAAAATTTCTATGTTTATATTTCTAGGTTAAGAATGATGTACTGAATACGTGGTAACCCTTTGTGTGCTGGAATACCTTCCAATGTAGGTATGTATATCTGAAAACTGGAAAACTACAAAAAAATCTTGTTTTTTTTTTAAATTTTTACATCAATTTTTGGCAAACAAATAAATTAAATGCCAGAACTGAAACATGCCATTTATGTAGGTACATAACCATCAAAATAGATACATAATTTTATGAGATAACAAATACATTTATACAGGAAGCAAAGGACATCCTTTTTTAATTATATTAAAACTCCAGTAGTACAGAGTGACTGTAGGTATTAGTAGTGATCTTAAATTGACACTGGGATTATAAAGGTTAGTCACTGATCCTGAGATACAAGCTCTGACTGTGAACTTAAAATAGCACCACTAAGTAATAGGGATCGGACCACCTTTGTTCTCAAATGTTCATTTGACGACCCGAATGGCGCAGCGGTAGTGAGGCTGCCTTACGTTCTTAGGGTCCCGGGTTCGAATCCCGGTAGGAGCAAATGTTTGTGTGATGAGCATGGACATTTGTTTCCGAGTCATGGGTGTTTATATGTATAATAAGTATGTATTTACAAACAAAAAGTATATTATGTAGTATATCAACTGTCTGGTGACCACGACACAAGCCTTGCTTAGTGTGGCACTAGACGGCGCTGTGTGTAATGTCCAGCGATATTTATTTATTTATTTATTTATTTATTTCTGTCCTTCGGCTGAAATGATGAAGATGATTTGATTTTTGCTGTTTTATTTTTAAATGGTTCTTACTTTTACTATTTGGGAAAAGTCTTTAGTGATTTTGGTTTAGTAGATTAAATTGTTGTTAAAAAAGTACACTCAACTTGAAATAAAGATGAGCCTAGGATACAATAAAAAAAAAACAATATGTACCTAAAATGTGTAATAAAATTCTTGTAGTGTTCTTCCGTTTATAATTGTATGACTTTAAAAAAATAAACATAAAACCCATATGAATCATCACTGATTAAATTAATGTCAGTAAAAATGTAACTACAAAATAATGACTGAGCAAGATTAAAAAATGTCAGTTGAGCAAGATTGAATTAGAAACACTTTTTTTATAGTTTATAGAGTCTTTAGAAAGTAGTTATTATATAATGATTACTTAAAAGAAATTAACTGTCTGACCACAATAATTAGAGTATGACAGAATATTCTTTTTGTTGTTGTTAAACATTTGGTCAGCCAGTAGTGTTTATCATTACACACATGTGCTGTAATAGCACAAGTACAGTGTAGTGTATTGGTGTAGAAACGGCAATAATGTGACCGTTTCATCAATTGCTACACATCATTACTTGAAATTAACGTCATTAGACCTTCATTAGTTGTCTATCTAACTTCTCATACATTAGGGTTGTACAGGTACAATTCACAAGGCAACGAATGGATTTAGGTTATTGTAACACATGTTTTAGGGTAAGTTTCCACTCACCTAAGACTTTATTAACAACATCACAATTCTGTTCGATCTCGTGCAGCCATCTCTTGACATTGGCGAAGGACTCTCCATTCGTGACATCGTATACCACGATGACGCCGTGCGTGCCTCTGTAGTAAGTGCTGGTAATCGTCCTGAACCTCTCCTGGCCCGCCGTGTCCCATATCTGAAGCTTCACTCGCTCACCGTTTATTTCTAAAGTCCTTATTTTGAAATCGACTCCTATCGTAGTAATGTAACTACCGGAGAATGTATTGTCGGCGAATCGCAGGAGAAGACAGCTTTTACCCACACCTAAAACATATCAACATTACACCGTTGACTAAGCTGCACAGACCCGAATATCGGTTGTGAAGTTATAACATCACAGGCCTCGCCCACTCACCACTGTCACCGATAATCAGCAGTTTGAAAAGGTGGTCAAATTCTCGCGCCATGGTTTCAGATAGTTATAACTATTACACTAATTGGTCATATGTTCACTATTAAAGTTAAAAATGTATTTAGTACAACTTTAACTACGGAAATGTTAATAAAACTCATGCCGTTATCGTTACACTTCCATCACTTTACAATCGGTCGCCATCATTGTTTTCAATTGCCAGTTGAAAAAAAAGAATGACAAAGGCGAAGTATATTATTGTACCATGGACAAAGGAAAATATTGTTATCCGGGAGTAGGGTTGGTGAAAATCAAAATTCTTACAGGAAAAAACTCGAGATCACAGTATTTTAAATTTCCATTTTATCAATTATGAAAACTAATGTGAGCGTTTTCTTACGACAAATAATCGAGTTCTAGAAACTTATCACGTTTTTGTTTCAAAACAGTTTTAATTTTGGCTTATTTCTGAGTTCTGCTTCATATTTGCTATTTAAATCGAAGAAAATATGTGACTTCAGTTGTAGTTTACGCAGAATTAATAGTCGACATCGGCTTTGCTTGCTTAATCGGATGTAGTCTACCGCGGCTACACACCCGACGAGTGACGAGGAAAATACAGAGGGAAGTGGGTTATTGGGCAGAGGTAGTGGCTGACTTATTCGTCATGACACACGTCCCAGTTCGATTTTTTGTAGGTTATTAGTACAAGTCACAGGTATGAGTCAAAGAACTCTTGTTTGTTCCACGAGGCTCGGCCTCACGGAGCCTCGTAGCCCGAGTGTGGGGACGCCGCTTTAGAAGTTCTAAATACAGAAGTTCTCATTCTGGCAACATTATTTTCTTCACTCTTGTAAACTCCTATAACGTCTATATTATTTTTATTATGTTCTGTGCTTGTAAATGTGACGCACCTTTTTTGTGATGTGTGCGTTCGCGATTATTTTTTATGAGTAATCAAATTCATGTGTCAAAAAACTGTCAATAAAGTGTCAACCGCTCTAGGTGTGGTACGGATAGTCTAAATTTTATTAAATTTCGATATAATGTCGGCAACGTTAAAGCCTTATTTAACAGCGGTGCGCCATACGCTAACTGCGGCGATGTGTTTAGAGCATTTTTCTTCGCAAGTAGTGGAGAGATACAACAAACCTGAGGTCGAGGTTAGAACAAGCAAAGAGCTCCTACTAAATCCAGTGGTAATTTCTCGTAATGCGAACGAGAAAGTGTTGATCGAATCGTCAATCAACTCTATTAGAGTAAGCATTATGATCAAACAAGCAGACGAGATCGAAAAGATTCTATGCAAAAAGTTTATGCGGTTCATGATGATGAGAGCGGAAAACTTTATCGTATTGAGGCGGAAACCGGTGGACGGATATCATATCAGTTTCTTAATAACAAATTTCCACACGGAGCAAATGTTTAAACATAAACTGGTCGATTTCGTGATATATTTCATGGAGGAAATCGATAAGGAAATTAGCGAAATGAAACTGGCGGTGAACGCGCGCGCCAGAATCTGTTCAGAAGAGTTCTTGAAGAGATTCTAAATTTAAAATTTACACGCATGAGCGTGACTAATAGAAGCATAAAGTAATATTATGTAGTGCTATAATATGGTGAATTTAGTGTAATTTTCCTCATGACTGTTTTATGCACGTTTGTAGATATAAATACAGTCCCTATTGATAGAGTCCTTTACTTGTACCGTCAACCTGTATTTTAAGGTGTTGCCTGCATATTAATTAGGTTTGAAAAAGTAAACCTGTGTAATCATGAACAAATACCCAATATTTTAAATACCTGCCTGATGCTTTTACTACTGCGTCTATACAGGAATGTTTTTTAATTTATAAGCAGTATTGTGTTAAGTATGTAAGATATGAGAATTATAATAGCTTAATATTGTAAACATTCATTTTAAATGTTAAGTTATAGAGTTATAAAAAGAATTCCAAAAACTTAAAGGCATTTAAAACATTTCTTTTTGACTTGTAAATGATTGATTGTATTATACATTTTAATAAACTATTTTTAATAACATTGTCTTTACTTAAATTACAATTAAATGTTGTAAATGAAACAAGGCCAGTGGGTTTTGTAAGATGTTTATTTAAATAATATTAATTATTTATATTTCATGCCATAACAGATAATTTTACATGAAACAATAATACATATTAATTTACAGTTGGCTCGTAAGGGGCCTACTCAAAGCACTGCATGCAGGGCCCTGCTTGCAGGGACATTGCCAATCGTATTGTGTGTATGCATGTAGGGCCAATATTTTTAGGCCCTGTGGCAGGGTGAACAATTAAAATATCTGCCCTGCATGCATACACACAATACAATTGGCAGTGCTTCTGCAGGCAGGGCCCTGCATGCAGTGCTTTGAGTAGGGGCCTTTAAAAGAATACTGAAATTTTGAAAATGGAATAAAGCATAGAGCAGGAAAATAGGAGCATAAAAGCTCATGCAAGACAAACATTGAGCAAACTAGGGTATTATTACAAAACATAAATTATCAACTCTACACAGGATTATAGCTTGTAACTGTACTTACAAACATACTGATTTGAAGAACAGACATGATTTTCCCCCTTTATTATAATTATTTAAAAATGAGGGGTGCACAATTACTGGCAACATCTGTATGACCAGACATTGGACCACAAAAGTTGCTTACCTGTTTTTACACAAGCATGCTTTGGCAATCACAGTATTGCAAAGTGGTTGTTTAATCATTTATACTGGTGAAACATTACTGGAAAAATTGTCCATACACCTAGTCTTGCCCTCCCCCCCTCCCCCTACGTTTTTTTATCCTGGTTTATGGACAACCCCTATAAAAAGAAACCAGAGCCTCTAAGAGTGTAAGAACATCAATATAAATATTCTTTATGTCCCTAAGAATAAATTATTGACTAAGTACTGTTGGAAAACAAAGACAAAAAGCAATCATTTCATGAATGCTACAGCTTGTCGCTTGACATTCAAAATTGGAATAATTTGATTGCAAGATTTGTATACACTTATTTTTACAAAAGTGACTTTTTAAATCTTTCTTTGTAAAAATGTGTGTAATATAAAAATCCTCAATAATTGTATAAGTCCTTTTGAGTGGTGGTGTGCTCATTTATGATTAAAAACAGACCTCTCATCTGCCAGTTGGATCACAATAATAGCGGTGATTGACCCACCTCCATAATAATCGAATAAAGTTCTTTACTAACCAAAAATAAGCTTGAACAGGCTTATTTCATCTTGAATCGTCATCTAGTGATATTCAAAATTTTTCTAATGAAATACGATACATGGTTCATTTGTTTTGGTCCGTACAAAGAGGTATTAGGGAAAGGGCAATAACCGCTATTGCGATCGTAACTGGCAGCAACTATAGCACTTGTTCGGCCTGAATACGTCGTAAGACTAAGTTGTAATATTAATTTGTAGGCTGGTAGCACTACTGCACTGGTATGGCGTACGATAACACTTTTGTTTTTGCGGTTTGTTTGTATAAGCTAACGCGCCTCGTCCACGAATTTTCAGCTCAAGTAATAGCGCAAGCCGATCACAGTTAATTAAACAACTGTAAGTAGTGACGTCATGCTTAAATCTTCGGATTTTTTATTTATAATTCTGGAGTAAGTTTGTTCTTTCACAATTTTTTTTTGTATCTACGGGGTCACCTGGAAGATTCTTCGCTGTAATCAGATATGGTAGATGGCGCTGTAGTCGGTTGAGATTGAGACGAGAGTTCTGCGGGGTCTGCTAGTTGTTAGATAATTTTTGAACGGTCGTACTTGACCCAAGTAGTTGGCTGGCTAGAACGAAAGTCAGACTGTTCTGGACCTCGACGGCGCTGGGTTTGATGTTCGTCAGCTTAAAGAGAGCCATTATGTAAAAGTTTTCCGTGGAAAAAGTATTTTGAAGACTGAACGCGTCTTTTGCACTGAAATAACTTCGAACGCAGGTTTCTGCTGTTACATTAAACTATTTATATTCATAACGGAAATGCATTCATATTGCTGACAAACTGCAATACGACATAGCATCCGGGCGTAAATATAAAACATCGGGCTTTTGAAAGAGACTGTCACACAAGTATGACTGCCACAAACGACGCTCTACGCCGAACTTTTAATCCGACTGACCCAGAAGGAGGGTCATGGTTTTCTAAAACTTGATGTTTTATATTTACGGCCGGGTGCTGTATATTCGAACGTCAAGCTTCAATGCTCATTAATTTGACAATCACAATATTATAAAACGTTCTAGGTATCTTTTTTTTTATCGTTGCTGTGTAGATGAAGCAGTGATAACATATCTTGTCTTGATAACAAAGAGACAACACGCCTGGAGAAAGGACTCATCACGTAAATTGAATTGATAAAAACTTTGAACTATTTTGTAAAATGAAATTCTGTTTTGTTGACGATAGTAGGTTAGGCGAAGTAATCAAGAACATACATGGCCAATTAGCCATAGACACCCCGTTGAGGGGAAGCGTGGGATTTTTTGGTTTGGTCTTGACTCGAATCGCACAAACTATGAAATAAGAAGCGTTACATATTGACCGGTAACCAAGAGATGTCTTACCCCCAGCATCTAATGTCGCATATTTGATTAGCTGTTCTTGTAAATATCTTAAATGATATTTCAATTAGATTCTGATCAGACTTAAGAAATCAAGGATAACTCTCTCATTTTAGATACAAGCAAATACTAAAGTCCGCCTGCATTACTCACATCTCACTTCACGCGTTTAACGCTAAGCAAATTTAAAACATCGTTCCAATTCTCTCAACCGTTTGAAGATGACAAAGACGAAACATTGTTTGCGTTAAACACGTTTAGTGAGTTGAGTTGCAAGCGGGCCAACCGGTATCATAAACAAAAACATTAAAAAGTTGCCATACCACAAAATCAAACTGCTCCATCTACAGGCAACATTAAGAGTAAAAAATCTAACATTTATGTACTAAACTCAGTTCTTGGGCTTGTTAGTTCTTAGCGTGAATCCCTCGCCCTTGAAAGCGGTGAAAGCGGGTTCCGAGGTTGTGTCCTCCTTGGCGCTGGGTGGCCGAGAGTTCCTGATGAACCTCAGGGTTCCTATCACGTAGTCGTAGTCTGGGATTCCTCGGACGTAGGGCTAGAAAGAAACGAGTGAATTAAATGATGTAAGAAGTGATGATCAAATGGTTATGAATATTAATAAAATGGTAGAAAAAAAAATAGTCCGTTAAAAGTAGTCAGTTAGATTATCAACAAATATTTGACCCGTATTTTTTCTTTGGTTACATAAACCAAAATTGACAAGATGCGATGCTTTTAAAATTCTCAATACGTCACGCCTTGGTATAATTTTTAGCGAGTTCTGACGTCACGAGTCCCACTCCCGGGTTTTGATGCGTTTTATCTTTGTTCATTGATTTACAAAAACCAAAAATACGTGTCCATTATTTTCCAATACTAACTGACGGTCTTAATATTGGCTATGCTAATTATTATAGGAGTCTTAGGCCGTGGATTCGTTCGAACCCAGCTAGGTATCTTTTTTTATGCTGGGACACAGCTGCTTCTTTTCGCGAGTGGCCTAATTCGGAACTAACGCCCCGCGCCGCCATCTTGTGCACAAACAATTCCACAAAATGTGTTACCAACACCCCAGCTACCATGGCCCGTCTTCACGGAAGGAAGTATTTGATTCTAGGAATAATATTTGTTTATTTGCTTTGAATACAAGTAAAATTGAATTTAAAAAAACCCCGACCTAATAATGTCCTAACAGTAAAATAAAAATGAATTCGTTAGGTCCCAGGTACCAGTCATCACTCCACTTTTCTCCTCTCATTTCGTTAGTTAGTATTCCTCATTCCCTTTCAACATAGTTTACATTAGACGTGAGGCATAAATATTGGAACAGGTATGTGGATTAGGTATTTTTTGATGCGAGTCCGTACCTAATCCAAAGCGTCGAGGATTAGGTATGGCACGAAATATTCGTACACAGTCTACATAGAAGATATTCCGTACCTTAAAATGTGGAGGTTAAGGTTCAAGTTTAATTAGCACTGCCGCCAGCGCCATCTACGTAGAATACCACTGGACTAGATATTGCTCTAGCGATTTAAGTCTTATTGAATGATACTCTCAAAGAAAATAACAAAACTTTCACGTCTTTTAATGAAAATAAATGTGTAAAAATCAGAAACTCATGTGATATTAGGGTGAAATGCATTTGAATATGCATTTAATGCTGTAGTTTCTATACATAGTAGGTACACCAGTTTTAATTTTAAGCTATTTTTCGGTAAAAATGATACAAAAATATGTTTTTTGAGTTGTTTTATAAAAGTGAACTTTAACCTTACCTAACCTAACTATATTACGTTAAAAACAAAAACAAAAGTTTTACGTTGGCTTTTAGTTTAAAGTACCGTTTCCCAAAGAAAACGATCAGAAATATCAGAAAATATTCCACACTACATCAGAAACGGAACGTCCATACTCCATGCCGAATATTTCTTACCAAATCCACATACGATACCTAATATCGTAACAGGCCAGTGGCTTTACTGAATAAATATTCGGATTAGGTAAATGGATTAGGTATTTTTAAATACTAGGATTAGGTGGATTAGGTATCGTTTTTACCTAATCCGACCCATGTCTAGTTTACATTATACTACTAGTCAAGGCCCTTTCATTTCATACCCAATTTGAAGGAGTTGTGGAAAAAAAAACATGTAATTCGCCATTTCGTGATGGCGGCCATCTTGGATTTGAAATTTATCTTAGTGAATAGTACTCTACTAGTCAAGCCCTTTCATTTAATACCCGTATTGAGGGAATTGTGAAAAAATATGTAATCCGCCAATTTGTGGCGGCAGCCATCTTGGACCGATTTTGATCAAACATAGCTAAGAACACTCTCGACTAGTTCACCGTTCAAACAAAAAAAAAAACAAAATTAAAATCGGTTCATCCGTTCAGGAGCTACGATGCCACAGACAGACAGATACACGTTAAACTTATAACACCCCGTCGTTTTTGCGTCGGGGGTTAATAAATAAAATATCTATTTTCACTCCATTCCCTTCGAGTAGATACGTCCCAGTTATTATATAGTACTCAGAAAGCTAATACTTAAACGTTATGATTTACAGCACATTTCTAATCGCAATGCGTGCACATTCTATGCTAATATACGCAATCATGTCACCGCCTCACTTTTTCTTTCGTAACTGCACATCAAATAGTCTGACGGTAATTACTACTATGTCGTGTCTATCAAACGCAACGGTGAAAGAATTTTTACCGATTATGAAAATATTGCATCAAAATTGGATTTTTGTTACTTTCCATTACATGACTTATATTATAGACTGGGGTAGTGGCATTATCCATATCGCCACATACGAAGTATAGTGCGGAAACTAGTCTGTAAATGGTTAAAAACTCTAGACTATCAGGCAATGAGGCAACTGAAAGTCTATTCATCCAAAAAAAAACAAAGCATTTATTTCAAGTAGGCCAGTTACAGGCACTTTTGAATTGTCGAAACAAAAATGAACATTAAATGTAGCTACAGTCCCAGTCACAAGACGTAAAAACTGTGAAAGTACTGTAGTTGCCCATTCCCTAGCGTAGATCTCTATGGAGAAGAACGGGCAAGAAACTCCGACACTCTTTTAAATCAAAACATTGTTACAAAATCTTGGTTACATCATTAATGTTGAGATGGTATATTATGTGAGAACAATGTAGCAAGATGTTGTGACGTTAAAAGTGTCCATAGCAAAACATAAATACAACTCAAAAACAAAATAATTAATTCGAATAAACCATGGCGACTAAGAGATGACCAGTCACAACTGATAGCCCCCGTTCACGAACATGACGCATGGATACAAGCGCCACCATAGGCGAAACATTTGAGAGAGCATGACATACTATCAACTGCCAGGGCACATTAAGTCAAGAAAATACGTAGGTTTCTGTTACTGGTATTTTTTTCAATCTTCTGCGCTGAGCCGTTTTCGAGATATGGGAAATCCCAAAACGTTACCGCAACCAAATCTTAATAACTATACATATACAGGGTTACTGGTAATTCGACGTATTCCTTGCAGGACGTTATAATAGGGTTATTGTTATAGATAATAAATATATTAAATAAGAACGCACCCTAAACTTGACGTTTAGTGAATAATTTTGTAATCTGTGGTTAGAATACGAGAATGAACAACCTACCTAGATTTTGACTTTATGTTTTCCTTATATTAATCTTAATCCAATTTAATCCACTCGAAGCAATTATACTATGCCAAATTAGAACCGAAGTTTTGAATTCACAACAGTTATAAAGCAAAAAATTAAGCCACCAAATAATGTTCTACCGAAATTCAGTGGTTTTTGAGTTAGGTCGATTTTTTGTTTTTTATGAAAAATCCCAGATTAAATAATTTAAAGCTAATTTAAAAACGATCTACGGCGCGAATGTACTGAATTTTAAGTTATTATCATAGCTGATTACACAACAGACCTTTGCTAATAATTAAAAATTCAAAACCCTTAGTAGAAATCACTAATGAAACAATTTTTTTTTTGTAATTTTTGCCATTCCGTCATAAAAAGATGTTGTATAGTGAAAAAAAATAATACTACGCCAAATGTACAAAATACTAGAAAAATATCCTTGTCTTATCAGCTCTCTAAAATGGTATAAATCTTATTGTGATTTTTCCTAAAGGTGTAGGATTTTTTTAACTTTTAGTTATTTGAAAAGGTCTGCTGCGTCGTCAGCTATGATAATAACTTAACTTTCAGTACATTCGCGCCGTAAATCGTTTTTAAATTGGCTTTAAATGATTTAATCTGGGATTTTTCATAAAAAACTAAAACTCGACCTTACTCAAAAACCACTGAATTTCGGTAGAACATTTGGTGGCTTAATTTCTTGCATTATAACCCTACTATAACGTCCTGCAAGGAATACGTCGAATTACCAGTAACCCTGTATATATAACTTGAGAACCATATCACGCACAAATTTTGCTATTTACTAACATTTACTAAGTCAAAAAAGCTATCTATTCATGTATTTGGTTCTGGGCTAAACGAATTTTTGAAAATCGATTTAGTCAGGATCGCGTTTCAAACGTTACTCCAGCAAAATGTGTTTTTCTCAAATAACTTTAAAACTACAATTCACACAAATTTTGCTATTAGTAAGCAAATTGCTCCTCATGATACACTAATTATTTGTTATGGTGTCACCTCTCAAATGCACAACATTTTGCCAGGGTAACGGACACGAATTTTATTATAGCATCTCAAACAGTGCCCCATGAAAGATGAGTCTACTTTAGCGAGTCTAAAGTCTGGCTGAACTAATTGGTCCCTATTTCTAGTACTGTAATTATGTCTGTCACCTCTTTTACCAAACATGCAGATTTTTTCTGACGTACATTATGTTTTCGTAGATGTATTGACAATGTATATATGTACGTCATAATGCCAATATCTTTAATCAGCTCCCTTAGAGAATCGCGCTTACGAAGATTATATATGGCTCTGATGGCTCTTTTCAGCTGAATAAATATAAACTTAATATCTGCAGCCCGTCCCCATAGCAAAATGCCGTAAGACATTATACTATAGAAGTAACTAAAATAGACCAGTCTAGCGGTATCTACATCAGTAAGTTGATAAATCCGCTAAACATCTATCGCATACAGATAATCACACATGTCCCTCTAGAGTAGTCTAGAGTATTTTTTTTTCTTATTTTTTATTCACAACCTGTACTAGGGGGTGGGGGGCTGGTGACCCGTAACACATGGGAGGTATTGTATGCCTATTTCGGGCACCACTAATGTTTACCCTATGTACCTATTAGATTTAAAAAATCCTGTTCACTGTAACGTTTGTGATGAGGAAATAAACATAGTATTTATTATTTATTTTATAGTGAAATATCCTATATCGCCTCTCTTTTCTATGATGGAGGATAAGCGCTACCGATCACATCTTCGGTGCTGCCGCGCTGCGATAGCACGCGCTGTGTGTCCGCTCCAGCAAATGACGGTTCTGAGCGACCGAAAAGGATAGGATTCATGCTACTAGATGAAGCGCAACCCTTAGGTAGGAATTAACGAATAAAGGCCTACGCAGACTGGGACGGTATGGCAAGGGATTTAAATTTTTACCAATGGAAAATCAAACGTATTGTTATAGAAATACGACATAAATTGCTATGCTTTAGAATGATGCCGTGACATCGAAAGGGATTTCATTGCACGGCATTGAAAGACGCGCCGCGGTCGTATTTCTGAGATGAGATGAAGCCGCTGGGCTCCATACAACAGAGAAAGAGGACCATCTACCCACCTGTCTAGATTGCGACGCCGACGGCTCCGAATCGCTCTCACTGATTAGCTTCTTCTTCTTCCCGTCTAGCCGGTTGCCTTCGCCACTGAAAGCGATGAAGCCGCTGGGTTCCGGCATCATGCTCGACGGGTCTTCATCCATGCCCGTGACGGCGCCGCTGTCATCGCGCGGTATACGCTCTTCTTCTTTGTAGCCCACAGGTGGGGCAAATTCTACCTGTTGAGGTGAAACATAACATCATTACTGTATTCCAATAATTTCACCAAGCATCCGTTGTCTCTCTGTTACACGGTATACCCACGATACAAAAGTTAGTTGGAGGTTCATCTTGATGTGTGAAAGAAAGTTTTAATTTATTTATTTATTTGCCAGAAACATGGTGTTTACAAAGTTGTTCATAATATTTCATAGTGCTACATGTTTTGACAAAATTAAAACTTTTCTTTCGCGATTTTTGTTTTAACTTTTATACTAAGTAGTGAAACTTGTTGGTCCGATATAATTTATTGATCGGTGATCCTTTTAGGAAACAAGATCGATTGGCATCAAAAAGTGTTTTTGTTTTTTTGTGAAAATAGCCCATTTTCTTGTTAGCTGCACATTATTTTCAAAGCTATTATTGCTGTTTTTATTTTTCCTATTTTCAGTGCTATTGTTTTTTTTCCATTAGAAATTTCTCAGTAAAGTTAAAGCCCGGATTTTGGAAGTTGGCGGTATGATACCCCCGTGCCTCGGAAAGCACGTTAAGCCGTTGGTTCTGCGCCTGCTCTCGCCAGTCGTGTCGCATTGCCGTCCCATCAAACTATGAGAGTTAAGGAATAGAGAGTGCACACAATTGTGCACTGTAATATCTCACGCGCCGATCATCTCTGCTAAGATTGGCCTCCGTGATCGAAAACGGTCAGAAGGCCAATGATATTTTCAAAATCTGTGAGTCAAGATCTATAATGGTTAAGGTACCTGGCTCTTATACCGTTAAAAATGACTTGTATAGTATTGAACTTACATTCATGTCACACTCAATAATGATGACAGCATTGCCTGGCTTGGTCTCCAGCACACAGAGCTCATAGACCTTCGAGTTGTACTTGATAGCAATGACGTCTCCAGTAGTCAGGCAGGAGAAGTTACGGAGACAATTCTCTAACACTAAAACAAGAGTAGTTATTGGAGAAATATATCTTATTGTGTAACAGATATATCTGCAATGCCGAATCAGCGTTAGGCTCCGTTCCCACTTTGTCGTGACGACAAATGATTGTGTAGTTTTAAGTGTCGTGGCTTGTGTATTTAAATGGAGGTGTTCATCACATATAAGACGACGCGATTACTGTCGTCCATGACTTTTGCGAACTAAAAACCAAGGATTTAATCGTTACGACATAGTGGGGCCTTTAATTTCAAGAACAAGACGGGTGGAGATTATTAAAATAATGCAAAAACAAAAAAAAAACCAGCAAGACTCATAAATTGTGTGTTTGCGATTTATTGATGATTTATATTTAATCGTAATAATAAATTAGGAATTTATAAAGTTTTAAATAAACATACCTGCTTTAGGATTAGATATATCTAGAAAGTCTTCAGATAAAGGCTGGAACTTAGAGAATGTGGCGACGGGCAGCGACACACTCTCTATTTGAAGTAGTGCTCCTTCTTCCACAACTAAGTTGGTCATCATCTAAAAATGGTCAACATATTTAGCAGGGTTAAACAAGAAAGACAAGAGAACTGGCAGTACAAAGGGAGAAGAGATATCTAGAGATAGTTATGTGGCATCTATTCTATTCTTATTCTATTAATAATATTTTAAAGCTAAAGGGTTTGTTTGTTAGCTTGTATGCATTAATCTCAGGAAGTGGTTAAAATAGAAAACATAATTTTGTGTTGAATAGTCCATTTATCGAGGTAGGTTATAGGATATATACCATCACGCTACGACTAATAGGAGCAGAGCATAAATGAAAATGTTGCAAAAACGGAAAAAAATATTCCTTTTGAGAGCTTTTTCTCTCTCATATGACGCAGACGAAGTTGCATGGGTCAGCTAGTATGCATATAAATTGCAATAATATTGCCCTAACTTCCCCTCTAAAAGCAGCCAATAACATTGCCACTACTGGGACACAGGCATTCTCTCTGTAAAATAAAGTGAGCCTTGATCTACCAAATAGGCTCAGTTCAGGTTGTCTATGGTTCAAAAATACCTGTTTATCAGTCTTTGATCGTGCATGTTGTACTTATAAGGCTTATTTTTTAATTTCTATTCACCTGGGCACCATTGCTGGGCAAGTCTTCTATGTAGCTTTAAGGCTACTGTCAGTCAGTTTATTTTAAGCGCACCTTCTTCTAGGCTAAATACAAGTTATGGCAATATTAACAATCTCTAATTTAGCATAGATTTGAACCATGATCACTATTGTTAGGCCTAGGACCGGTACAGGAGCTGGAATCTTCTTAGAGGATCTAAAAATCCACAACACGATGTTTCAGGCAGAATGCATGGGCATGACCCTGGCCACATCAGCCGTCTTAGCCATGTGACACTCATTACATATTCTAATGGCTGCACTGCAAGCGTTAAACAGCCAAACATTCAACTGGGCTAATACAAGAGTGTCTTCAGTGCCTAAACCAGGTTGGTAATCTCAACAACATAACCATCTAATGAATAAACGACACAGTGATACCCAGATGAAATCGCTAGAATACTGACAACCCACTGTGCAGCCAACATAGTGGAAGAGACAGCAGCCCATTTCATCTAAAAAGGCTCAGAAGTTGCCTCATACAGGGCAAACTACTGATCCAGATATTTTCCAACGAGATAGTCAGTAACACCAAGGCCTTGTTGGTCTTTCACAGGGGACTGGGCTGTATTGACCAATTGATGTTCCTGCCATCCACAAATTACAGGCTTTGGTCATGGAGTTGCAGACACCAGCATTTTAAACAAGAGGCCTATGTCCTACATTGTATACCTCCTGATCAGGTCTAAGTAGCAAAATGTCCAACAGCATCAACGCTTGATCAAAATCAAACAATTCGCAGAGATATATATTGTTACATCGGACCTACTAGAACATTCGAGAAAGCACGTGATTACAGTATGAGTACGTTGGAATTTCGAGAGATTTCTATTATTATTACTTTCAAAGTTGGGTAGGTACCTACAAACTCGCGACCTCTTTATAAAAAGACATTAGAATTTCGACCGTACGCCTAGGGCATACGGTTCATATTTGTTTGTGTTGTACAAGTAGCTAGTAATAATAATTACCTACCTACCTACCTACTCTTTTGTTAGTGTTTTCTATGACCCTCTAGAATATTCGAGGTTATTCTGGTGTGTCTGTGGGCGAGTATAAATAGACCGCTCAGGGCCGCGACAGTCAGTCTTGTTTTGGCTACACAACGAAGCGAATCGAAGTGAACTTGAAGTGCGATATCTAAGCGAATAGTGATCAGTAGTGTATTGTAGTGTACTTGTGATTAAGTTTAAATTGTTTTGTGATTAATAAAGTGATTGTGTTGTTTAATCGGTAGTAATTAATTTATCTCATACCCAGCTCGTAACAATATCATTATTTACATGCTTTATTGAGGTTAGTTGGGTCAAAGGCCCAGAGGTTAAAATTTTATACATTACCCAATGTGGCAAATACACTTTTCCTTCATCTGCTACAAACTCCAGCACACCACAATGTGTGATTCTTTTTGTTTTTTTATTTGTCAGCTTGAATATCATTGGGTACTCAATATTCAGCCTAGTCAGCTGTTCTAATGCTGAAGGCGGCATTATGACTGAAAAGAAAATAAAATGTTAAAATTCTTGATCTTTTTAAAAGGATGATAGCACTGAACACTCATTATTAAAAAAAAAAACATCAAAATCATTTTTAAAGTTAGTAGAATATCTTTGCAGGTAGATACATTTGTCCAGTCATTAAATTATGATCAAAGAGAACTTGTCTATTTCTTGCTCACACAGCTGTTTGTTAAAACAAGCAATGAATTCTTATAAAATGCAGTCTATGGGGATGAGGCCTTCTAAACTACAGATCTTGAAAAGCGATCAATTAGTGATTAAATATTGAGCGAAATGAGAGGATAGTTGGCAAAAATGTGTTTTGTATTACAATTTTGAGATATACAGAGAAGGATCTTACTTTTCCCTCCTCTTTCCACATCTTGTCTCTCATTTCCAGGCAACATAGACACAGAATAACACTTGTAGGTCATGTTAAAGGGCCTGCTGATTTCGTGAAACATGTTGAACCCAAACTGAAACTTTAGAAGTGTACGTTAAGCATATAATTAATGGTATTGAATCCACCAACATAAATTCTGTTAATACTTACCATTTTTGTTGATTTTTTTATATCTGACTTCTAGTAAAATAAATGCAAATCATGCAATCCGCACTCAAAACCATTCCAGTCAACCTTTGTGAACCTTTGTTGTGATTTGACACCTTTGTCAAATAGAGAATCTTGAATGACTGATTCAGATTGATTGAATGAACCTGTGATGTGGTAGTAGAATAAGCGAGATAGCCTTGTTGTTTTCTGCAAACGAGTAAAAGAATAAAATAGAAAAGGTATGCTCAATATAACAAGAAAGCGAGCAGTTGCGCCCACGGATTTACAAAATATTACCACAGAAAATAAATACTTTGCGTTCTGCGTTCTGTTTTTTGTTTCCAAAAACAGTAGTGATTGAACAAAAACTGAAAGTACAATTTTTCTTAATAATCAAACTAGTAATATATAAGATTTCCTGCTTACTTTTGAGGAAACACTGGCTTCAGTGGTTCAGTGGTTCGCTCACACGAGTGGCGAGTGGTTTATTTTTGTAATGAGTAAACTACGGTCACGCCGTGAATGAAATTATGAAAAAGGGTTTTATAGAGTAACACTAAATAGGAACGCAGCCAAAAAACGCAAAGCTCATGCTTTCTCTTTCTGCCATGATCTGCCATTTCATTCATTTGTGTATGTGGCAGCCGCGGGTGTAGATTGTTCGTCATATTTCTCGGAAATAGCAAACCTTATTAGCCCCCATTTTATCTTAATGTAGTATTTAAAAAATGTGAGTAAATCTGGGATTCACACTTTACTCTTGTTAATTATTTTAATCGCGTTTCGGTCGTTGTCATTTTCTTTACGATCATGAACGCCATGTTGATTGTCAAAAGTGTTTTCGGATGAGACAGCAGTGAATTGATTTGTGAAATTTTTTCAGAGTTGGTGAATTCAAAGGGTCGCTTGTTGTCCGGTTCGTTTAATTTAGGGCGTGGGGATACGCAACGATGGCGCAAATATTACCAATACGTTTTCAGGAGCATTTACAGGTGAGTACGCCCATCGGTTTATTGGATTTGCCGATAGCGTTTCCTCTGAGGAAGCAATTTATCAGTTTACGTCAGGGGGATGTGTAGGGGTGTATGTGGTGCATTTCTTTGAGTGGTGCGGTGGTTATGTGGCGGTTATAATGGCATTGCGCAATTATCGCAGTGACAGTTGCCACCCCCTATCCGCCGAGGCGCCGAGCCCACGGGACGAGCGGCCGGTATTGATTTGTTCCACATTCCCTTTGGATCATATGGTCTGGGAGCCAATGCCAACATTTCGTTCATTCAAGTCAAAGTTAGTAGTTTACACATCCTACCTATACACTAGGTACCTACATTTTCATAAAATATGAGCAAAATTATCCCTGCTTTGTAATATTCAGACCAAGAATAATTCTACTGGTATTTGGGAACATGCATGACACGAATATCAAAACAAATGTCAATCCAATTAGAATCTGGTCAAAGGAAACCTAATAAGACTTTGGAACATTTCATTTTATGAATATTGCTGGATCATTAAGCAAACTTTGTCTGTGTTAATCTGTAATTAGCCCCACACTATTAAAACAATTGATCATTAAAACAATCTAACACAGACCCTATAGAAATGATCAATTATATTTTACAATTAAAATAAGTACCTGAAATCGAAAAGCATACTCAGTTAGTCATAATAATGACTTTGTAAAAACAATCAAATTGTTATCTTATTATCATACAAGTTAAAGGACTAGATTACCTTGTAGGTGATTCAAAAGACATTGAAATACAAATATATGTTTAATAGACAAAAAATTAAATAACATCTGTTACTAAAAAATTAGTTTTTAATAATCTTTTAAGGAATCCCCTTAAAAGATTATTAAATTACTTAACTTTCTTTAGTGCCTTTATTACAACATACATATTTTAATGTAAATGTGAGCCAACTTATTCTTAGCAGCCTTCAACAGAGAGAAGTTGATCTAGAATAAGGATGTCAGCCCTGCAGTGCAGATACTATCATTCTAATAATTATAGGGCAATTCATTTTATATTATGAAACTTCTTTTACTAAACAAATAACACATATGAGGTGGCTTAAATGAGATAAAACTCCAATAACATCAAAAGAAAGCTGTAAAAATAACAATATATGACTGCCCAAATATGGGTGTAACACACCTCCTTTTTAGGGATTATATATTATATCAGGCATAATGTTAAATGTAAAGAATGTTAACCGTCAAGGAATCCCCAGAAATAACAAATTGTATGAGCAATCATAGACTTAATATGCTACTGATTACATTAACATATCTTAATTCTAAATACTATGACTAAGTATGTAAATCAAAACAATTATTTGTAACTGTAACATTTAGTTTTAATGTGTGAACAAAAACTATTATGGACAGCCTAATTATTCATTCATTTAACTCATTGTATTTATAAAAACAGATACTGTTAAAATTCAGAGACAGATACAACAATATATTTTATTTTAGGTACACCAAAATTGTTTCACAGCTCTTTTATTAATCTCATATTTTATTTATTTAAAATGCATGTACAATAGTGGTACACAAGCGGACTTAATGCCACAAGGCATTTTGTCCTAGTCAGCCTTTGGGTCAAATAGGACAGCATTGTGATAGAAAAATATAAGAAAATACTATTATGTTGACGTAAATAAAATTGAAATACATAAATAGGTCCATAAGATAAGATAAGATTTATTTATTTCTGAGTATATGGTACATCAAGATCTTAAAATTAGTCAGTTTCACATACACTACCGTTACCGGTGTAGAAATATTAAAATCATCCATACCATACCAATCATTTTTCTAATTCTATGTGAAAAACAAAGCACACATAATAAAAAATATTGTGATTATTTCTAGATTTCTGTAAGATTATTAATTTATTAGGTTCAAAGATCTAAAACATAGATTATTGTTATTAGACTACTTTTGGTTGAAACAAATTTTAGGATAGTACAAAAAGTGCTCAGAAGCCTATGAAAGGTTATAATTCTGACTTATACTATCTTTCTGTGAAGATTAGTCTAGTTTTTGTTTCAATTCTTCCAATTCCTTCTTACATGATATGAATACAATTTAAGCCTTTATTGTATGGGACCTAGTATAGGTACTCTGCTTAAACAATTTGTGTTGTAATGTTATAGTAATAAATTACATTCTTCTTTGCAGCTCACAAATGTGGGCATAAATCCAGCCTCCATATCCTTCAACACTCTCACCATGGAGTCTGACAAGTTCATCTGTGTCCGCGAGAAGGTTGGTGAGACCGCAGAGGTGGTGATCATCGATATGGCCGACCCCACCAATCCTATCCGTCGGCCAATCAGTGCGGACTCTGCCATCATGAATCCCGCCAGCAAGGTTATTGCGCTGAAGGGAAAAGCAGGGGTTGAAGGTATGTCAGTTTTAGTTTATTGATCATCTTCTGCATTGTCACTCAGATTCATTACATTGATGATTGTTGTTATGCAAAACGGTGTTCTATCACTAGGCATAACAACACATTTTTGCTTAACACCAATCTAGTCCATAAACTATGGTAGTTTTTTTTAGTCTTTATTCCAAATAAGTTAAATATTTTGTGCCATTTAAATAGGGTTCTTAGCCACAATTCAGTATAAAATATTAACTGCCTTGGTATGCCCATAATGGGATCTACTAAACATTTTTGATGTCCTACTTTAGGACATACCATCTTATTGTAGGTCAATACACCCATTAGCTATTCTGTATTGTATTTTATGTACCTTTCTACTTCGATCAATTGATCGAAGCCTTTCTATCTAATAATAATATGTATATTGCCATGAATAAGTTGTGTACTATTTATTTTGGCTGAGGATCCATTTAAGATAAACAAAACAATTATATTTATTAATTACTTCACATGGGAAAATACGACATTACTCTGAATTTTTACTGAAAAAAATGAAACTAAACAAAAAATCCAATATTTATACAACATTTTATCGTAATCATAGTGCTTCGAACTTGTACATAACAACAACATTTAAGAGAACCGCCCCCTCTTCGATACGTGCGATAACACATCACAAACTTTCTGACGCCTACCAGTACACGTAATTTTATGCGGATTTTACCCGACACTGAAAAGGGCCGTTTACGGCTCATGAATATTAATGAGCGATTTTAATTTGGGAAGAGAAGGATAAAAGTATTTAACAGTTGAGTCCTGGCTATAATTGTTTTCAATTGAAAAATACGCCACGCCCTCTTTTTTTTATTTGGCGAAACCTGGACGGACATATTGCGGAAACCGGACACTGACATTATCTGTTAAGAGTCCGGTTTGACCGAATCATTAGTGTGTTTTAAAACCAGCCATCTTCGAGTAATCGGGGAACATACATAAAAAAATAATAAAAAAAAGGTTCCTACGAATTGAGAACCTCCTCCTTTTTGAATTCGGTTAAAAATAGATTGCATCTTAAGATTAAATGGCGGCCTTATAAAATTCTGCCGAATGAGAAGAATATTAAAACTAATATCATAAGCTACGACTGCATCGTGAATTCGCAGTTTTCACACCGTGTCGCGTTGCTATTGCGAAACCATTGTCATTTTAGTCCCAGACAATTCGCGGAATTGTGTGGGCGACCCACAGAATTCGGTGAGTTTTCACAGCGTCTCGGTAGTACCACCAATATAAATGTCAAGATCTTTTGACGAATATAATGTCCTTTCACACAAGCAATAATTTTTGCAGTGTTACTTAGTTTGATGTGCAGGATGCTTGGTTGACGTTATCTTGAAGGACCCGTTTACATCTTGTTTTGACTACACTTCTGTCTTCGTAACTGAACACATTGACAAACTGATTGCCTAAGTTGGTCTGTAGATGGGTGAACACCCTTACAATCCGAGTTTCCTCCGTGCCTCGGAAAGCACGTTAAGCTGTTGGTCCCGGCTGTCATTTGTCCATCTTCGGCAGTCGTTACAGGTAGCCAGTGGCCCAAAAAGTCTGACAACCAGTCTTACCAAGTGGTATCGTATTACCCAGTACTAACTGGATTGTGGAGGTCAGATAAGCAGTTGCTCCATGTAAAATATGGTATTCAGCTGCATCTGGTTAGACTGGAAGCCGACCCCAACATAGTTGGGAAAAGGCTTGGCAGATAATGTCTTTTCAGTTACATAACCCTAAAAGTGCATCCCAAGAGAAAAAGAAAGCTGTAAAAAATGTTCTGCTCAATATGGGTAAAAGAATATGCTAATATCCAACTGAATTAAACAACGCGGTCTATAGCGTGCGATAAAGTGAGATGTATGAATGTAATTGATCTCTGTCTAGACTAGGCTATAAATTAATAGTAGTTCATTATGCAGATTACTAATAAACAAAAACACATAAATACTATCGGTTTTTACACCGCGTCATTTAATGACAACAATGGTCGAATGTGCGTCGCCGTCTTCCGTATTTTTGGAAATGTTAGCACAAAGACGGAACTTTGAGCCAGGAAAACATTATGCCATAAATTACACAAATGTAACAACTGGCAAATGCATGTAAGTAGCTAGAAAAGGCACGTAAGTAGCTGGCAAATGCATGCAAGTAGCTGGCAAATGCATGCAAGTAGCTTACAAATGCATGCAAGTAGCTTGCAAATGCATGCAAGTAGCTTGCAAATGCATGCAAGCAAAAGGCATGTGTTCAGCCAGTAATTAACCACAATTTAGTGTTAAATTATAAACGATCGCGTCATTAGTTTGCACAGAGAATCCTATCAGTTTAATTAAAGCAAAATGTCAAATCACACTATACTATACGTTTTGTTATAATAAAACAGAATTTGAATGTTATTTATTTTGGCTGTACACAAAAATCTATTGTTTTTATCTATACTTGGCACAATAATAAACACTGCTTTGGATATGTTTATTCAGTAAAGATAAAATATATCAAGTCATGATTTTGTTGTCGAATGTGTGAAATATTTCACACTTATTAAATTTTGTTTTGTCAGATGGCTTTGGTCACACTGTTCAAGCAAAATGTTCACATAGCGTTACTTTTGATGTATTAATTTTTGTGGTAGTACTCGAGTAATTTATTGGGGTCTGTCATCAATATCTTAAGAGCTACTTGTGATGGACTACCAAGGTAATTCCTATAAAAAAATTAAAGGGGAGCGTACCAAGTAGGTCAATATACATGGTCGAGTATATCAATGGGTATTTGGATCATGTAAAGACGTAGAACTTCGGCTCCAAATTGAGAACTTATTATGCCAGTAACCTCGGGCATTTTGCCATATTTGTCTTCCAAAAAAGAAAAAAAACGCCACCGCCTATTTCTGCTCAACTTTCTGCTAGATTCTCTGTTTTTTTTTTAAACTTAGTTTAATTGATATTTGGCATTAAACTCCGCCATTTTCCCATGGGGATCAGTCTACAGAGAAGGAGACCTTTTACGATCCTTACATACAATCGAGATCACTGACCTTCGACCACACTTTTAACCTTATTACACTACTTATATTTGGACCCTAAGGGTGAAAAGTATTATTATTTACTTGTTTATTAAACTTACACACTAGACAGGTAGACGGTCAGTGCAAATAATCAAGTCAAATTTCACCACATCTCATAAGGGGAGGGGGGGGGGAGACGAAAAATCACCAAAATTGCTTCACATAATTAATTTACGCCCCCTTTTGCCCTAGCTATCTATTCGAGGTATTTATTAAAAATGGCAAGCACCGCGCCTGCATGATGTAAGCGTCTATACGTATTCGTGCCATATTTGATATTTCAACCAAATAGTTAATTTTACGCAGATATTTAAACTGCGCTATTTTCATTTATTGATCGCATCACGCATAAAGGCGACCATTGCGGTGGATTCTGTTCTGGCAATGAGTCACATGTTTGTATGAACACGGCTTTTATATTCTTGGCACTAAACGCAACGGGCAAACGGAAGTGACAATATACGTATAATTTTATAAAGTTGGGAGTCGATGCACTTCTGATGTTGTATAATGAAAGAGATAGATGTTATGGTCTCTCTTTTATGTGTCGGTAATAAAACCCTTATAATTTTGTTATATGACCTTATTTCTGTCGTATCGCCATTGAAAATATCTCTGTCACACCTAATAAAAACTCATATAACTTCCCTTCAAAAGGTTAGACGCCATTTTCGAGTTTTGAGCGTTGTTGTCGAAATTTCGAACAGTCATTTTGGATCATTGGACTTACGCCTGGTGAAATTTCGGTTTCCCGTGGGTGGTAGGCACAAGTAGGACTGTAGGTACATCTCTGCCTTTTATTTAGGGGATAACAGGCTATGTTATGTTACTTTATTATTTCACTAGCTTATGCCCGTGGCTTTGGCCGCGTGGAGTTCGGTAATTGTCCCACGGGATCGTACTACATGAATAAAAAGTATCCTATGTGTAAATCCGGGTTATGAACTATCTGTGTGCCAAATTTCGCCCAAATCCGGTCAGTAGTTTATGCGTGAAAGAGTAACAACCATTCAGACATCCGTACCTCCTCACAAGCATTTGCATTCAAAAGGGCGCTTTCAATTAAGACGTTTCGTGTCGCGCCGAAGCAGTGCGTTTGTCGTACTGCGTACGGACGTTTGTTTATTTGCATACAGAGCGCGCAGTACGGCAACAGTGCGGCGCGGCGGCTTCGATATCGCTGCAGTACCGGCGCCGCACGGACACGAAACGTCTAAATTGAATGCGCCCGAAGTAGGATGACATGAAAGTAGTGACGTATATAGCAATGGTATAACACGCGGCATTTGTTCCAAACGTTCCAAAAAGGCGCCAAGTGTAAAGGTCAGAGCGGAGGCAGGTTGGCACTTACTGTCGCTCGCATCACCGCACCACAGCCGTTAGCCCTTGAACGTAACTGGCGAAATATATATGGGTACACTAGGTATAAACCCCCGCGGCTTCACTCGCGTGGAGTTCGACAATTGTCCCGGATCGGGATCATACTACCGGGATAAAAGTATCCTGGGTGATAATCCAGGTTATAAACCATCTTTGTGCTAAACATCCAAATCCGTTCGGTAGTTTTTGCGTGAGAGAGTAACATAACAAACATACACACATAGAAACTTACGCGATTTCGCCTTAATAATAATATTTGTGTGACTAAAGTTACACCCCTGCTACCATTCGGGGATTACAAGCGTGATTTTATTCTATAACAATGGTATGAACAGGCAGCATCTCTTCGAATAAGGCACAAAGGTTAAAAGTCAAGTTAGTACATTCGTATCGCGCATCAGTGCTCCACTGACTCGGTTGATACGGTTCGAGGCGAACGCACTGGCTTGTTACATTCAGCAGAAGTTGAATGAAATTTCTTAAGAATATGCGTGGGCGATTTTCTCTTTTGGCTTAATATTTACCCATGATAGAGAATATAGAGATAGATGGATTATTGCCAACTCCCTTCCTCCTTGGTTATAGCAAAAGTCAACGGGAGACAGGCCTCTTCTCTGTGAGAGTGGTTTGGTATGATTATACCCTGAACTCCTAAACTCATTTTAATGACTTCCTGTACAAATCTTAGCACTTGGAACTAAAAAGTGTCTCACGTAGTCGAAAACTGTTTCAGCTTACGAGATTCTGATTGAAATCGGCCCCTAATCCGGAATACTTTTAGATGGATGAAGATAAAAATCTTCAAATCTCAATTTAAACCAACTTAAGGGCTCTCTTAGCTGTTACGTAAGGGATTTTCTGAAGTGATAATTTGTTATTACGTCATCAGCCTTGACCTCCGTTCGAAGTTCGATTGGTCTCTTAAACGTTTGGCAAACAATCGAGTAATGTACAGCCTATAGCCTAACTATACGAATGAGGTAGCATTCAAAAGTGAAAGTATCTATTAAATAACAATTTGTTCCAATAAGCAATTGGCTGCTCTTAAAAGAACGTGCAAAATAGCTTTGCGTGACAGCAAGTCGTCAAAGTTATCCAAAGGAGACTTTTTTCCGTTGTTTACTCATTTCTGGTATTTTACTGACGACGAACAATGTCAAGAGTATCGGCAAAAAACTGTTTTCTCATAAATTTCGAATGCGGCTAGATTCGCCCGTTTAGATGGCTTCTAAATCTCCACTGCTCTACTATTTACGAACTATCCTAGGATACAACTTGCTTAAAACAGAAAAGATAGAATTCCTTTGCCTTGTTCCAATCTGGAACAAGGCTTAGTACTTACACTACATACTGGGTCTCCACAATATGGGCCGAACGATGAAATCCCTTGAATGACATCATAGTATGACGTCGTAAAAGTTCAGGACAGTGCATTTGTGCTAGATTGTTAGGCTGTGTTCGCATTGGCAAGGCACCATTACACCCTTCTGACTTATGGTTCTGACCTCATTGCTAATGCGGCGTTCTGATTTTGTTTGTGTCATCGCCGCCTTACCAGTCCGGCTGCGACCTTAATTTGTTGTCTATGGGTATACAGTATACTGCTTTCTTCAATTATTATGAGCTACCATATAACCACGATGTGGAGCCCTGACACAACCAGAAGGCGCCGCGGTAGACCTCGCAGGAGATGGCGGGGTGAGCTGGACAAAACCAACGACCAGTGGTCCACATTGGCCCTGGGTCGAAGAATTTGGAATTCATGGAAAGATGCCTTTGCCCAGCTGTGGGATGACACAGGCTAACAATAACAGTAACCCTACAACTCAGCTAGCAAAGTTTTATTCCTATTGTTAAGGCACTCTGAATAGGATCAATCGATATTATCAAACAAGAGACTTTTCTTTCTCTCGATTTTTGAATCTTAACTCTGTTATCCTTAATTAGAAATATGATTAGCATGAAAATCCTATCATAAAACAAAGGAAGCGCTTCCTTTGTATTTATATCAAACCTGTAGTACGTATGTAGATCAAACAATACATCACCCATAATAAATATTTTCCCACGACCTTTAGCCAATCAATGGAGGTTGTTGACCTTTTGACAGCTATAGATTTGTTTAGTGAACTAGTTTGGATTTATTTTTCGTCCGCATAATCATTCTCTTGCTGAGGGTGGATTAGAATAATAAATAGTCAGATTGGGGTGTTAAAATTTAACTTTGAAATACATCGCAGACTTGGGTATACCAGTATAGAAGTTCTGGGTAGTTGAGTATACCAATATTGGTTTATGGAAATTGTTCTCATAAATTATAGAGAGACAATGACCAGTATTTTGGTTGTATAATAAGCCTGTAGGACGTAGTGCTGGCTATCCCAATTAGTTTTAAGGTGACCTTTATATTTCCTAAGATCTAAAATTACAAGACACAATGTCGTCCTGCATTGTTTGTCAATCACTTCTCCCTGGCATAAAAGATGATGAATGAACCTAAATATTTTGTATCCGTCAGGACCGCGGGTGTATAACTTCCAAAGAGAATAAAAATATACAATATAATTGTACGTAAAATGTACGATTTTGTTCTATAATATGTATAAATGTACGTGTCTGTATGCGTAGCAAACATCATTTTAAAGTGAGCCGCCATCCTGACGTCAGGTTGGCGGGTGTATTTTAACACAAGCAACATTTTTCAAATTTGTCTTTAGGAATAAAATGTTCGGAAAATGTACGTTTAGGAACACTAATTGAAAACTTCTTAAGTGATAAACAAGCTCTGATATTGTAAAACGAATGTGAGCCGCCATCCTGACGTCAGGTTGGTGGGTGTATTTTAACTCGAGAATCTCTTTTTTTTTCAAATTTGTCATTAGGAATTATATGTACGTCAAATGAACGTAAAACAACACTAATTAAAAGCTTCTTAAATGACAAATACGCTCCAATATTGTAAAACGAATGTGAGCCGCCACCCTGACCTCAGAATGGCGGGTTGATTCTAAACCAATCAAACTATTTTGATTTTCTGGACTTCTGTTAGGTGTTGGCTTCAAATCAACAATCGTCTCATGTTTATTGAATCTCACACAAATACTAAAATCTTAATAATACTGACTACTGGTCGAGAATTACGAAATAGGAATGATTTGCTACGATGTTGTCCCAACTCGGAATACCTGACTTAGTCGTGATCAAATAAAGCTTAGCTTAGGTTTATTCACATTATGCTTTAATTTTATATTTTAAACACATCATACAAATATAATATTTCGAAGAATAAAAAACGATTATAGTAGCACATAATATTATATCATTACGCAAATCCCTTAAATTAAAGTGCCTGTTTAAACTGAATGGCCATTGCTGATGATTTGATCCGATTAGCCGTTTAGTCGCGAAAAGGTAGCAACAGACAGACAGACAAACAGAGTTGGTTTTGCGTTTATAATATTAGTATGGATAATTATGTAACTAAGCCTTAACAAAAAATTGGCCATTTAAATTCTCTGGAAATATCGTCCATAGACAAAATTCTCGTTTGCTAATAAAATTCAAAAGCGCCAGATTAAAACAGTGACATTATAATAGCTGCATTCTTATTTGCCACTATAAAAAACACGATATCAAAGTCTTAATCTAATATTAATAAGGAACTATGTTGCAACATAACTCTTCATAGTGCTGACCGTAAACCCATTTTTCATTGTTACGATTAATTTCAAACACTTAGTTATTTTATATTGAAATTAATCATTTTATTAAACAAACCAAACTTAAAAAAAAAAAACAAAGTAAACAAAATAAACAATAAAACATAAAAGCAAACAAACAAAAAACTAATAAACATCAAACAAAACAAACTAAATTCATTATACAAACATCATTCATAATCAAACAAAATTTTATTACACGACTTAAAATTGTCATAGCACGCACATCCATATACCATCATTACCACTATAAAAATGCGCTTTATAGTGCTCGATTGCATCATAATAAGGAGTCCTTGAAAGGTACATATTCAAGGACTCCTATAAAATAATAACTAGTATTGTTATTAAGTGTTATTTCTAACGGAATGTTTTTAATATTGATGAATTCCGATTGGCTGTGTTCAAAAGGTATGTATTCAAATGTTCGCATGCTTTTACAGAACGGAATGTTTTTAATATTGATGAATTCCGATTGGCTGTGTTCAAAAGGTATGTATTCAAATGTTCGCATGCTTTTACGGCCACTTCTATTACATGTAAACAAATTGCTGTCGTCCCACAACATGGATACAGCTGCCTAATAATTTATTTGAGAAATATCTATTGTTGGATTTCAATAAACCGCTTTCTATTTGCAAGCCAATTCGAAATTTAAATAAAACCTTTGATAAGTTACCTCCTTAGTTGCTACATTTCAGAGTAAAAGAACGTTCCATTTTTAAATAACACTACAGACTTGAGTTTACTATGTAATCTATTTGGCCGCCAAACACGACAGATATAGATTTTCATACAATTTGCCGGCCGCTGGTCGCATGTATCTAGTTGCCAGTATAGCAATTTCGGTTTATTTGGAAGAAGGTTGTCAAAATAATGCTCAAATTTCCAAGCATGTTTGAGAAAAATCACTAAGTATGTCAACATTTTAAAAACTTATTGATAGGAGAAAATTACCGTTGAACTAGCAGCATGAAAGGTAAGAAATGAAGTCTCACGGACATAGATACGCAAAAGGGAACCAACTCACAGTATGGTCGAAAATGAGCGGAGTATGCCAGATTAGTCTCTATGGTCTATATTTTCGATTAGTAAAAACACCCTAGTAAAAATATGTGACCTTTTTATTAGTATGGGTACCAACCCATATCTATGACAGGTTTATATTTTAATTCCGCAAAAACAACCTAACCTTCTTGGACCATTATAGAGAAATTATACAATATTGAAACTGGGCAACAAATAAACGAATCCAATTCAGCTGGATCACTTTTAATAAATAAAATACAATGCATTATAGTGTTAAAGAACGCACTTGTAAATTCACAAAAATGATCCAAGCTGTTTGAATCCTTTTTGCTTAATTTATTGTTGATGTGATTGATATCTATTAAAATAACAAAAACGATCCAAATCGATCCTTTTTGATATATCTATAGCATTGGATTTAAATAACTAAACAGAACCATTTTTAATAACACAAAATAATAATATCATTAGTACATAGCCAATACAAAACAATAATTACATTCATCAAAAATCGTTTTGTTTGTTTAATGAATTTAGTTTGTTTTGTTTGATGTTTATTAGTTTTTTTGGTTTTATGTTTTATTGTTTATTTTGTTTTTTTTTTTTAAGTTTGGTTTGTTTGATAAAATGATTAATTTCAATAAACTAAGTGTTTGAAATTAAACCAAGGAGTTTTTATTCAGTCTCATTTTTTTCCTATCTAATCTCGATTCCAATGCGAGTATTGATTAGGCTGAATATAACGTTTTAATCGTAACAATGAAAAATGGGTTTACGGTCAGCAATATGAAGAGTTATGTTGCAACATAGGTTCTTTATTAATATTATATTAAGACTTTCATATCGTGTTTTTATAATGGCAAATAAGAATGCAGCTATAGAATGTCACTGTTTTAATCTGGCGCTTTTGAATTTTATTAGCAAACGAGAAGTTTGTCTGTGGACGATATTTCCAGAGCTATTTTTTGTTAGGGCTTAGTTACATAATTATCCGTACTAATATTATAAACGCGAAACCAACTCTGTTTGTTTGTCTGTCTGTTGCTACCTTTTCGCGACTAAACGGCTAATCGGATCAAATCATCAGCAATGGCCATTCAGTTTAAACAGGCACTTTAAGGGATTTGCGAATGATATAATATTATATGCTACTAGGTATAATCGTTTTTTATTCTTCGAAATATTATATTTGTATGATGTGTTTAAAATATAAAATTAAAGCATAATGTGAATAAACCTAAGCTAAGCTTTATTTGATCACGACTAAGTCAGGTATTCCGAGTTGGGACAACATCGTAGCAAATCATTCCTATTTCGTAATTCTCGACCAGTAGTCAGTATTATTAAGATTTTAGTATTTGTGTGAGATTCAATAAACATGAGACGATTGTTGATTTGAAGCCAACACCTAACAGAAGTCCAGAAAATCAAAATAGTTTGATTGGTTTAGAATCAACCCGCCATTCTGAGGTCAGGGTGGCGGCTCACATTCGTTTTACAATATTGGAGCGTATTTGTCATTTAAGAAGCTTTTAATTAGTGTTGTTTTACGTTCATTTGACGTACATATAATTCCTAATGACAAATTTGAAAAAAAAAGAGATTCTCGAGTTAAAATACACCCACCAACCTGACGTCAGGATGGCGGCTCACATTCGTTTTACAATATCAGAGCTTGTTTATCACTTAAGAAGTTTTCAATTAGTGTTCCTAAACGTACATTTTCCGAACATTTTATTCCTAAAGACAAATTTGAAAAATGTTGCTTGTGTTAAAATACACCCGCCAACCTGACGTCAGGATGGCGGCTCACTTTAAAATGATGTTTGCTACGCATACAGACACGTACATTTATACATATTATAGAACAAAATCGTACATTTTACGTACAATTATATTGTATATTTTTATTCTCTTTGGAAGTTATACACCCGCGGTCCTGACGGATACAATATTTTGGCTATCCATGCATAAATGGACATACAGGGAGACCTGTGTGTTTTTGTGAGTTACATATTTGGTGTATTTCCCAGATTAAAGCACAAAATATTTACGAAATAATAGGAACAATATTTGCGATTTTTATCGTCGAAGTAAACCCTCGGGCATAAAAACGTATACATTAATTAAGGCGCTACCCCAGGCAAAATTAGCAACTCTATTTGTGGTGATTCAAACTTCGTTTGAAATACTATTAGATTAAAGTTCTAATCAGCTTGCACTACAAAGTGGTTTTTACGTCAGTCACTGCGGGTCGAATAGTGCGAAATTAGTGATTTTTATTCTTTATAAAATCAAATTTCCGTCTTTTGAAAAAAAAAAAACTAGCATTATGTTCATTATTAAATTGTCTATCCATTAGTATAAGAAGCAAATCAAAATAATGTTAACTTTACGAGAAGAAGCATGTTATAAATATTTTTTTCTCATTTTTGTGGTTTCATTGTGAGGGGATTTATTACACATTATGAGACTTAAAATAAAAAATAAAACTACCACTTTGCAGTCTAAGAATATGTAGAAATTTAATGTATTTTTATTACTTGGTATTTCTTTTGCATAAAGAGGAGTTGGCTCCAAAAAACTGCACAAAAAACGGCTTTTGCCTGGGGTAGCGCCTTAAGTTAAACGACTTCTTATCGTCTGTGTAGCGATATGAGTTAAGTAAAAACGAGACCGTTATTTATTTACATGCGAATATTTTTGCACTCTGTAAAATTGGATAAAAAGATAGTTGGTCTTCCAGTCCAGAGTAGTTCCGGTTGGATCTCGAAAAACTTGACTTTTCAAAGCCCTTAGGAATAATAATTGGACTACCTCTTGATCTCTTCCAGTTAGTCCAGATTTTTATGTTGGCCTTCCTCATTGAAACCGGTATCTAACCAAAACTAAACAGACATGTGACGTCTACCAACCCGTATTGGACCTGTGTGGTCGATTGCAGCCCTCTCCCACTCATTGAGAGAAGGTTTGAGTCCCAGCAGTGAGAACACTATAGGCTGTTTATGCTTATGATTCCCCATCGAGTCAACCAATCGTAATTTTCGACAAAATAATAAATTATCTCCTATTACACGTGACTGCAACATAACTGGTGAAAGGTACCCTGTACTATTAGGTAGATAGATAGATAGATAGATAAATCCTTTATTTAGTGCACACAAAAGACATAGCACAACACACCACAGAAGTATAATTAAATGATACAGGTGGATGTAAACCTCTGCTTAATCATTCTGGGATTACAAGCTTGATGTTATGTTATGTAATAAACGATGTACCAATTCTAACTTTCCGGCTTCCGACCAACTTTTAACACTCACAAAAACTTTCCTATCACCACTTTGTTTTTTCTCGTTCGTATTTTCGATTAATCTCCGCCACAAAGCGTTACAGCAACTCATTGTCTTTGTATTACGTAAACGCCATACGGAACTCGCGTGCACAATTTACTGGCTCAGACCCCGTAACGTGATATTATCTGGAGCGTTTAACGTCAAACTGCAACTATAGTGCCGCTTAATGGATAGATGCAGAAGGCCCATAACTTGAAAACAAGTTAATTCACCGTTTTTGAGAGACTATTGATCTGGGAGTAACGGCAGTGCTCCCGTCAAGTCGAGCTTTAATAATTATACGCCTTTTATGAAATCTTACAATACTGATCGATGGAGACTCGGTAATAACGGCTGGCGTTTCAGAAGCAAAACGCTGTGATATAAGTACGGTCGAACAAGCTATTTGGTTTACAGTTTAACCCACAATTTACATTGTAATAAGTAAGTAAACCGGCTTCAACCATTGCTGGGCTATGCCTCTTTTTTCTTGTTCCAATCTCAACGTCCCTGTATCTGACGCATTCAGGTTCTACCCGCAATGGCAACATACTCCTAGAATACAGTTAGGTTGGACCGTTGAACGATAGTTCACCCTTTTTGCCATAAAAAAATCCGTTGTATAAAAATCTAATATCTCTTTTTGCCGAGTAGGTCCTCGTGGCCTTTAAAGCGATCCTTCTCCTCTTATCTTCTCTTTGATCGTGTGGAGAAAGGATCGTGAGATAATATCACGCCATGTAACTTGGTAGGGGCGCGGGGCGGAGCGTGCGTGACTCATGGAGTGACCGAATCGACTTATAATACTTAACGACCGTATTATGTGTGCGCGATGACTTTTATCTGACGCCTAGACTCGACTTTGTATGTATAAAGTTTTAGCATCGTGCAGTTTCATCTTTTTAGCTTTACTGAGAGCTAACAAGATTTTGTGTGGTTGACAACTACAAAAAACCCCTCTACTGAAAAATCCCGCTCTAATTCGGGGTTTACTAGTTAAAATTGATTCTTCTATTGTTGAAGTCGGTTAAAATGTAGCCTATGTTACCCGGGCCATAATAACAAATCGATTAGCACCTTATTCATGACAATCGGATGAATAGGCGCTACAGAGGAACGTACGGTCGTACAAGCTATTTGGTATACATTTTACAATGTAATTTGTGGGTTAAACTGTAAACTAAATAGCTTGTTCGACCGTAAATAAATACATACATAAATAGACTGCTAAAATCATAACCGGAAGGGTTATGGCTTCGCCGTAGTCGGGTAAAAAGTATTATTGAGTTGATCTATATTGCTGAACACGTTAAGAATGCAGGATCAAAATATAATTTGGTACCGAAAATGACTTGTGTTATATAACATATGAAGACGGGTATTTATCGCGAATTTACCTTTAATTTAAGCTCGTTTTCATATGTTATAATATAATGTGTTCTGGATCGTGAAAGTTTAAAAAAAACAATTACGTTTGTTGTTTGTTTCCTGATTTTTACGGACTGTACGGATAAAAATAATGTTTTCGTAGATTTATTTGCCCTAAAATTCTTATCAGTTCTCGTGTTTAACAACCGATATTTTTTTTATTGTAATCCATGAAGCCCTTAATTTATTAGTCATCGCCATTATACCTATGTACATTTTATTAATTACTCAGCTACGCTACGTCACTTATTATCAGATAACGCAAGGTCCTTTTGATATTAATTTTCAACAGTAAACTGTACAACTTTATTTTACTGACGACTAACTATTAAAATACAATACCAAATCGACGCAAGGCACTTTCGTTGGGAATACTTTTATCCCAATTTTATCCCAAGGGGCTTGGTTCGGGTAAAATACTCCCATACTTTCTGACGCGCCGCACAAAAAGAAACAGGTGCTTAAAAAAGTACAATTAGGTCCATGTTCACCAAAAAGATGACGCTCTGATTATCTAAAACAGCTGGTTAAAACGCATTATTGTATGGGAACATGTAACAGTGACAGCTGTTTTTAGATAATCAGACGGTTATCTTTTCGGTGAACATGGACCTTAGAAGAAAAAAATCGGTCCCAAATATCAGGAATATCGGGTCCCTGCAATCGTGGTCTCGGTCAAACATACCATGAGTTATGAGTCACGTAATTAAAGCCATATTTTCATTATGAAAATCTAGTTTGTGTCACACGACGACGTAAAATGAGTCCAACTATGTATGAAACCGAATTTACGCGACTCACAAAATTACGCTCGTTTGGTCTCGCGCTAAGCGAGTACGAAAATATCCGACAGATGTTAGCAAAACCAATGCGGCGCCTGAAGAGGGCTGAGAGCTCTCCTCCTAAGGTGTTCCTCTATATTGCATGCCCACATGACGTCGGCACTCTCGCACTTGACACGTAGGTGGTGCATTGACGTATTGGTGTGAAACACTTGGGAAATTGAACAGTAAGGGAAAAAGAAAGTAGTTTGTGCTTTATTGGTTTGGGAAGGAATAGTTTCTTAGTTTGCGTCGGTTTCAACGCAATTTTTCTGAAGTAATCTTTCTTATTTTCTACCGAATACATTTGTCTTTTTGTAGCTGTGCCATATCGTCTTCAACGAATATAAAATCAGTTGCAAAAAGAGACCCTCTGATAGCAGATATAAGGCTGGTTTTTACCGTTTAATATTTATAGATCATTTGGCAACTAGCCTTACCAAAAAGTAGCATGTTCCCCAGTAGCTGGGTTCTGGAGATCCAGTGCATCTATGTATTTAGAACTAGCTTATGCCCGCGACTTCGCCCCCGTGAAGTTCGATAATCGTCTCATGGGATCATACAACCGGTATACAAAGGATACTATGTGGGAATCAACTATCTGTGTTCTAAATTTTATTCAAATCCCTTCAGTAGTTTTTGCGTGAAAGAGCTACAAACACTCACATACAAACTTTCGCCTTTAGAATATACTAGCGGACACCACGTGGTTTCACCCGCGTAGAATCGTTCCGGCGGGAGTACGGTGGATAGCGAAATGGTGAAAGAGTTTTCAAAATCGGTCTAGTAGTTTTAGAGTTAAATCGTAACAAACAAACATCAAAAAATCTAATCTTTCTCTTTATAATATTAGTACAGAAGTATCCATATAACCAGAATGACAATACTGCATGCGGTTAGACTAGAAGTCAACTGCCACATAAAAGGAAAAAGATGAGAACTAGGATAAACAACCCTTAGCTAATAATTTTAAACTGAAACACTGCAACACACCTGCAGTACCGTTAGAACTTAGCTTCGTTGTATAGACCAGTGCAACCTGAAACTATCTGATGGGTACTAATTAATGTAGGTCAGTGCTTCAGCTAATGCTCCCGAACCGCTACTTAGAGGGCAATCTTAGCTAGGCTCGGGTAGCTTCTTAAATCAGTAACCTAACGTAATTTATTGAAAGGCGTTTTTTTGAGTGGCGCTTGTCGCATTTTAACCTAAAATTCAAACGAAGTATTATTACTGTTTAATTATTCATTCTATAATAATTATGTGTGTATAGATAGCCCCGAAATTTTCATTTGACCTCTCAAGGGTTCGCAATTACAAAAGGCTACCCTACACTTGGCATTTAGAACTTCAAAATGTATCCCTTTAATCCACAACGGTACGGATCACACCGGGTGTTGTAACGAAATTATGATTGACCTGTTTAAGGCTGTTGTCAGTCGTGTTCTAACTTACAAAGCATATTTTTGGCTTCTTGGTTTTGTAATCGGATAAAAAATGTGCTTGGGTCATCTTTTAGGTTAAAAACTAATCATATACCCGTGATTTGAGAAAAATACAAAAAAAAGAAACATTCAAGTATCATGAACTCTGCATAATCAATCAATCAATCAATCAATCAATCATTTTATTTTCAGACAACTTAAGGCCCATAGATAAAATACACAAAATTACATTGCAACATAAAAATACACTAATACATACAAAATACAACTTATATACTATGGACTATGAATGTGGGTGTACTATGCATCTCTTCAAACCCCGTTGTTTATCACATCATTCCAATTACCATTAACTCATTACATTCCACACATTTATCACCCTCAACAACTATCTCAATAGATTAAAACTAACTAGAATTTTTTTTTCGCATTACCAGCAGCTCAAAAGACCCTGCAAATCTTCAACATTGAGATGAAATCAAAGATGAAAGCTCACACAATGACGGAAGACATTGTGTTTTGGAAGTGGATATCTTTAAATACCCTCGCACTGGTTACTAAGATGTCGGTCTACCATTGGTCTATGGAAGGTGACTCGACGCCTGTCAAAATGTTCGACAGGCATTCGTCGCTTGCTGATTGTCAGATCATTAACTACAGGACTGATCCGAAGCAACAGTGGTTGCTGCTTGTTGGTAAGTTTAACTATATTTCTTCTATGTATTCTGCAACCGAACATGGGTATTTAATGTATCTTGCAAGTCTAGTTTCTGCAAGGACTGGCTATGATGGGACATCATTTGGTCGATTGATGAAAATAACTGGATCATACAAAAAATCACTTACACGAAATGAATTTCTTAAATCACGGTTCTATACCAGAATATCTGTCACTCTTATGAATGCCGCAGCATACCTTCGCCAACAAGACAGCCATCTTCCTTTTCACTCACTCCTCAACCACACACCACACCCTGCTGCTATACAGCCAAGGTAAGGTAGACCCAATACATGCAGACAAACTGCCAAAGTGACCTTTTTCTGCCACAAACGACGCTGGGAAAGTGGCGAAGTATGATTAACAATATAATATGTATAAAATACAGTCGTGCTAGCGACACGAAGGCGGAAGACTCACTTCTCATTCTAACGCATATGTCCTTCCCAGGTATCTCAGCGCAACAGAACCGCGTAGTAGGCGCGATGCAGCTCTATTCCGTAGAGCGCAAGTGCTCGCAGCCCATTGAAGGGCATGCGGCCTCCTTTGCCACCTTTAAGGCCGAGGGCAACGCGGAGCCTTCGACCCTCTTCTGTTTCGCCGTCAGAACTGCCCAGGGAGGAAAACTGCATATTATTGGTGAGTAGGAAAATTATTGTTTTGGAGGGAAAGGTTTAATGCGCGTCTACACTTACCGACACGGAATTTGCTTGAACCTGTCAGAAATAGGTTTTTTGTCAATGGAATAATACCGAAAAAGCAACATTCGCCTCGTTTCAAAATTTGACTGATTTGGTGTTACGATGTAATGAGGAAGACGTTGAGTGAATGTTGAGGCTACAAGAGTAGAGAAAGACCAAAGTAACGATGGATGAACACATAGGTGTAGGATGGTATGCCTAGAAAGGAGGGGACTGCCGAGATGACGAGTAGAGAAGATGAATGATGATTTAGAGAAGTATAGAAGAAAAAGACATGCTGCGCCGACCCTGAATAAATTCGAATAATGGCAAGAGAATGATGACTTGGTGATACGATGTAAAATATTGAATGGATGGAGTTCAAGACAATTCGAGCAAGCTTTATTTATTTTTATTTTACTTAAGATATTTTCCTCGTTTAGTTAGCAAACGGTGACATCAAATTATGACGTAAGGCAAGGTAGGCTGTACCTAAAGCGCACCCACATTTCGCCAGGTTTTAAGTACGATGTAATTAGGTATATCATGTTCACATATAATCCAATTTTTCGTTGCTCCCCCCCACAGAGGTCGGCCAAACCCCAGCGGGCAACCAGCCCTTCCTCAAGAAAGCCGTCGACGTATTCTTCCCAGCAGAGGCCCAGAACGACTTCCCCGTCGCAATGCAGGTCTCTCCCAAGTATGACGTCATCTACCTGATCACCAAATACGGCTACATACACATGTACGACATAGAGACTGGTACCTGTATCTATATGAACCGGATCTCGTCGGATACGATCTTCGTGACGGCACCCCATGAAACTACTGGAGGAATTATTGGTGAGTTTTTTTTTATTAATCTTATTTATGAAAACCTATGATCATGTCAAAATAGTCTTACCAAGGTGTTCCGGTCTGCCTGGTGTACAGACAACAAAAGAGTATGCAGTCGGGCAATATTCGCATTATTATTATAAATGCGAAAGGGTTCTAATCAATCTATTTGCAATTTCATCCAAATCCGTTCAGTGGTTTCTGCGTGAAAGAAATTGCTAGCCTGCGTGTCCAACTCTTTGATATAAATAAATAAATATTATTCTTAGGTCTAATAGTCGCAAGTGCGATTGCTGATCGTGAGACCCTGGATTCAATACCGTGTTGGTCAAAGGAACAGAGCATCTACCCTATGCGGAACGCAGTTTACCGATAAGCAGGAAATCCGAATATACATATTGTGTAGTAATATAAACAAGTGGGCGTTGTTCATTAAATATTACCGAATCGATACGAATGCAATATAGTGTGTATAACCCCTAATTGGGGTATCGTATTACCTAGTACTAACTGGGTTGTGGAGGTCAGATAGGCAATCGCTCCATGTAAAATATGGTTTTCAGCTGCATCCGGTTGGACTGGAAGCCGACCCCAACATAGTTGGGAAAAGGCTTGGCAGATGATGATGAACCTAGGGGTTCATTGGACCATAGAGACACATTTTTATGTTTACCAATATTCTGGGAAGTCCCATGAAATGAAACTTCTGGCGATTCGTCTACCGAATGAATGACCTTTACTGTCCTTAGGGGAAACCAGGATAGCATTATGATGTCATAAGTTCTATTCCGATAACATAACAACAAATGTTGTTGCTACTCATTTTATTCTAATCGCAGTGTGTAGAAGCGTGTTATTTGCTAATTTGCAGGCGTTGTGTCGACTACAGTTAATTTGTTAAGGGAAAATTATGCAGACACAATTTGAAATAGGTTTAGTTTACGTTTTTTTTAATAATTTAAATTTGTATTGGGTTTTTATGGCGTTTAGATTGGTTATACATAGACTATCTCTTTTCTTAAAACCGTATCGACCTAATGCTGCAGCTCTTTTCCATTTTATCCGATCCTGGGCCCCCTGCATCCAACTCGTTCTTTCCACTGACCAGGACGTCGTTCCACCTTTTTTTTTTTTTTGGCTTTTGGCCTGCTTACGCTCCTTTGTGACCAGTTGTGTCCCATCTAACTTCCTGTCTTCGGCATATAATTATGGCGTGACCATTTCATTATGATAACTTCAATCCTCAAAGTAACTAACTTGTAATTTTGCGCAATATTTCGCAGTTGTTCAGAACACAAGAGAGTAATAAGTTCCACACACAAAAGGAAGCATTTAAAATAAGGTCGTAAGCCAATAGGTTATCAAAACATGTTGGGGCCTGGCGTCTAGGATCATATCAAAACAAAACGAGAAAATACGTGTCAATGATGTTTCTAATAATAATAGTTATGTTTATTAATATAACTGTGTGCCATCAATGATTCATGATTGTCGTATGTTAACCGATAATTAGTCATTATCGATGGAAAATGTCTAGCGAGTAATCTAACTGAACGTGACATAACATCACGCCTATAATTCCTGCAAGGTTAGGTAGCGGTGTACCTGTAGTAAACTGACATTCAGTCAATGCCGTTGTAGTAATTGAGCGAGCCCATTACCAAAACCAGACAAGATACCGTTACGGAGGCTGAACGAAAATCCTTTTGGCCCGACTTTATATAAGAATCAGTACGTCTGAATTACATGCTTCACATTTGATTATTTAAAGAAACACTGGGCTTCTTACTAATAAAATATTCAAACTTTATTTAATTTAAAGGGCGGCGCTCGAGACGAGTCATGCTGCGTTCATTATTACCGTTTATATGCGGCAAACGAAATATTGTACACAGCTTTCTGCATTATAATAAATGTCTAACTATAAATGAAATGAATGGCACAGACGTTAGATATTACTTATGATTGAATGAACTTAGTGAAACCGCGTGATGTCCGCTAGTATTACATAAAAGGAACTCACTTACTTAGATTCGAGCTCTCGACCTAAAACTCCAGTCTTTTGAAGCTCTTAAGACCAAACAAAAAACTCTTAATCCTCTTCCAGGTGTGAACCGCAAAGGCCAAGTCCTCTCAGTGACGGTAGAAGAAGACTCGATAGTCCCGTACATCAACACGGTACTACAGAACCCGGAGCTGGCGCTTAGGCTCGCGGTGAGGAACAACCTGGCTGGAGCAGAGGAACTGTTCGTCAGGAAGTTCAACATGCTGTTCACTAATGGACAGTATGGAGAGGCAGCTAAGGTATGTTTTGGCTGAGCGCAGACTTGAGTCACGACTGTTTTAAGACAGTATTGCTAAAGGGAATAAATAGTCTGTCTCGCTCGCACTAGTAGGGCAATAGGCTGTCTTAAAACTGTTGTTTGACTCAAGTCTGCGAAAGCCCTTAGTGTTTTCGAATCTTTATTTATCTGATACTAAGGTACTGTGATATTCAGGTTATACACATTTTTAGCAATAGGACATTAGTATATACTTGTAAAGGACTAATCTTGGACAGTTAGTAGTTTTTTTTTGTGTTTAAAATTTCTGTTGCGAGCAATAATATATGATAGACGCAAAGTGTTGTGCATATGGGTGCATGGGTCGTGATAAAAGTTGTTACATGATAATATGTAACAAACCTCATAAAAGTTGGAGCTCAAAGTTTTACCAACCAGTCTTACCAAGGGGTATCGCATTACCCAGTACTAACTGGGTTGTGGAGGTCAGATCTTAGCCAGTCGCTCCACCATTAACTGGATGCAGAACTGAACTGACGGAGAGACTGGAACCCGATCCCAACATTGTTGGAAAAAGGGTAGGCAGATGCTGCACTATATGATCACAAATATGGGTAGAAAAGTAATTCTCATCTTCGTTACCGATTTATCTGTATGACTGACGTTTTATACAATTGAGAAACCAGCAAAAAGAAACAATAACTTCACTCAAAACGGAATTGAAATTCAAATAACTCCGAACGAAAGTCGGTCATTCATGTCATTTGTATTCTATGTTTTGTCATCCTACGCGTAGGATGACTAATATAATGTATAGCACCGACGTGGTTGTGGGCGGTGCGATCGATACGATACCATGACGTCAGAAGCACCTGTCAATCGTGAAGTAAGTCCCACTATACATACAAACTTATACTCAAGCTACTTCAATGGGGGTAGACGAGACTACAGAACGGTACCTGCTACGATCCGACGTATTTCGATGTAAATTCTTATTTTGCGTCGTAAATAATTTGGACAGTAACTAGAAGTTGCTTAAAATCGACTTCCAAGATTTTATTACATTGTTTGTTACTGTGTAGCAAATAAGGTACTGCGCAGACGATAGACTTTTTGTGCGATCAAGTCTATGGCGCACAAAATGTTTGCATGGCACACAAAAAGTCCATCGCGGATTTTAAGCAGACTCAACGCACAAGACGCACATCTTCATCGTACGTCGTCCCCCACTAACGCGTGCAGATTGCATACTGAAAGTTTGCGCCGACTGCGGTAGCACACTTTAGAGCAAACGTTCTATTTTTTCGCGCACTTTTTGTGCGGCGCGTCGCGGTGCGATTTGCCAGAATGACACGGTTTTTTGCGCGTCGTATGCGTTACTGCATATTATAATTGCTTATGTTCTATTTTCATCGACTAAAAAGTGCGTCACGGATAGTATGTCGTGTGCCGCAGGCCCTAAGCGTAAATTTGTTAAGTTACCGATTTGTCTCTACCCACCCGATTTGTCTAGAACCCTATCGTTACGCGATGGTTAACGATCGATAAATAAACATCGCCACCTGTCCATTGTGAGTTTGCCACCGGCCGTGAGTTCCGCATCACAGAGCACCCGTACTATAAACATGGGGTTGTCATCGTGCGTGACTTTTACGGGCTGTTGTTTATACCAAAACGAAATTGGAATTGTGAATGCAATTCATATACATGCATTTAATAAACTAACTCCTTATTCTCAAAGGGGTGGGTAGAAACTACAGAACGCCATTTGTTACAATGCTTACATACTCTTTTTGCTTCGTTCAAACATCTGGTCTTGCGAGCACTAAGCACCGGACCTTCGTGATGAACATAACTTTTTCATTTCTAGTATATTTGTTATCTACTTAGAACAAGATAAGGCCTGAATTCCTGCCACGCTGACGGCGGTCGCGTGCGTCAGCGAGAAAAACAGTGGCAACATACGCGCGACCGACGCCGCGACGTCAGCGCAGTAGGAATTCAAGCCTAAGCCATTTGTGACCCAAGTCGTCTTAATGGACGCTATTAAAACTCGGGCCTTTTGGCACACCAATTTGGTACCATTGAAGAAAGCTCTTGCCAGTTACATTCCTTTAATTTATCTTACTATTTTTACTAGGTAACGATTGCCGGAATCGTTAATATTTACCCATGCATATCGACACTAAAACAATCATCCTTCCTCCACCAGGTAGCAGCCATGGCACCTCGCGGTATCCTCCGTACTCCTCAAACCATCCAGCGCTTCCAGCAAGTGCCCACGCAGCCCGGACAGACATCCCCGCTGCTGCAGTACTTCGGCATCCTGCTGGATCAGGCGCAGCTCAACAAGTTCGAGTCGCTGGAGTTGTGCCGACCTGTGCTGCTGCAAGGTATGACATGAACCAGACATACACCACTTTAAGCTGATACTACCAGAAGTGGATGGGGTTTTTTTTGTTTTGGCGGGATTTGGAAATCCCCACGGACACCTCGACTATCTCACACTACGATCTCTTGTGAGACAGTCGAGGTATTGTGCCAGACTCGAACCGGTTAAAAACCACTCCTGCCCATCCAGTGTCCTTCTGACATGGTGATCAGAGCTCTTTTTAATGTAGACGGGGGTTGGCCGGTAGACCGCCCGTCAGCATAAAAAAAATTGGTGATGAGTTTAGATTGGATGCAGAATGTGATGCACAGAGAGTTGCAGCGCAGTTTGCGGGATGTCCAGCAGTTAACTGCGATAGGCTGAGTCAACTGATTGCTTGGAAGTTGGCAAATATTCATATTGAATTGACACTCTTCAGCCAACACTTTTTCACAAACGGCCAAATACCTCATAAAACAAATAACAAGTTTAACCGTTCTCTCCTCATCTACAGGTCGCAAGCAACTCCTGGAAAAGTGGCTGAAAGAGGAGAAACTGGAATGCTCTGAAGAGCTCGGAGATCTGGTGAAGCAGGTGGATCCTACTCTCGCGCTGTCGGTATACTTGCGCGCTAATGTTGCCAGCAAGGTCATACAGTGCTTCGCGGAGACCGGGCAGTTTCAGAAGATTGTGCTTTATGCTAAGAAGGTACTATATCAGTCTTCAGATCCTTATGATTAAAGTTTTTCGGATAATAATCACATGAAATTTCTTGCAGTTTGATTAGTATTGTCATCAATTTATGATGTTAGTGTTTTGTAGCAACATAAGCATGGTGAATTATGGTCACTCAGTGTGACCCAGTATTGGGAACAATACAGGATGATCTTTTGCACCGAAGTAACGAGAACAATGAAAATTGACATTACTCACTTTCAGAAACCGCGATAAATATTACAGAAAGAGATTTTCTAGCTACTTCTCACCCATCTAAAACAGTAGGTTTTCCCGCGACTTCGTCTGTGTTGACTGGGATGAAAGTATCCTACATGCTATTCGAGACTAAAATCTATCTCTGTAACAACAAAGAGATTTTAAAAGGCTCGTAATATTTGAATGTCTTTGAGTAACAAACATCCATCCAAGGTGTCAATTCCCTCGTACCTGTATGTGCAGGTGGGGTACACGCCGGACTACATCTTCCTGCTGCGCTCGGTGATGCGCACGAACCCGGAGCAGGGCGCCGGGTTCGCCGGCATGTTGGTGGCCGAGGAGCCGCCGCTCGCCGACATCAACCAGATCGTCGACGTCTTCATGGAACAGAACATGGTGCAGCAGTGCACCGCCTTCCTGCTCGACGCGCTCAAGAACAACCGCCCGGAGGAGGGACCGCTGCAGACCAGGTCAGCATACACTGCACACTAACCAACGAGCTATTCGAGCTAAGTATCGTGGACACCAGATGGACATTACACACAGCGCCCCATCTAGTGCCACATTAAGCAACGACGCTTGTGTCGTTGACGCCAGATAGTCGATATGCTACATAGATACTAGAAAACACTAATCATGGATTTTAATGAGAATTTTATCAAGACAGCCCGCATCATTTTAGATTACCCCACTGCGCCCCACCATTTGGTCCCATAAGTGAGAAAATGAAATTTAATAAAAAAACGTACTTTTACTCCACTAATCCACTGGTTGGAATATTATTTTTGGGGCAAAATTGAATGATCCCATAATTTTTAAATGCTATCATTAATTATTTTCAATTATTTGGAAATTAGAATCTGCAGTTCATTCTATTAGCGATCAGTGCATTCATTTGTAAATGTGTAGCTGTCTTTGGTCTTCCCCTACTCATATACCCATCCACATTCATACTCAAAACGTTCCCCACGACATTTTCTTCATTCAAAACAACGCATTGTAACAAAACTTTTCTAATTCCTTGTTTTTTCCATCAGATTGTTAGAAATGAACCTGATGTCGGCTCCGCAAGTGGCGGATGCGATCCTCGGTAACGCGATGTTCACGCACTACGACCGCGCGCACGTCGCACAGCTGTGCGAGAAGGCTGGCCTGCTGCAGCGGGCGCTGGAACATTACACCGACCTCTATGACATCAAGAGGGCTGTGGTTAGTATTACTGTCAACTTAGAAATGTACATGAAATAGTAGCTTCGATAGATCTAACTGTACAGCGACAAATTCAATGAACTATTAGAGCATATCTGCAGAAGACGTTGCATTGGAAGGCCTCCTACTAGGTGGACCGATGACCTGGTGGAGGTTGCATGAATCCGCTGGATGCGAGTGGCATGGGACGGGTTAATGTGGTGACACTTAGGGGCGGCTTATGTCCAGCAGTGGACGTCTTTCGCCTGAAATGATGATGATAATATTTGTAGACGGGTGTCTATCAAAATAATTATAAGATACCATAGCAATCATCACCCTCAAGTTAGTATTCATGATCATGTGTATCTGTAGCCATCAAGTATGTGGGGTTTCTCTAGATAATTTAAGTCGACCTTGTATTTGGTCGCCTATGTAAAACGACGCTGGTCCCTTATGTAACTTCTGTTTTATACAGGGACCTTATTTTACCAGGCAGTACTTGCTCGAGGACACATAAATACCAGCCAATCAAATTCATACCAATGTGACATTTGTAACAATGCTCTTCATGCCCCAGTTATAACATAACGAAACTAATTTGTATAGAACTAACAAAGAACATTTCACCCCTAGGTCCACACACACCTTCTGCCCGCTGACTGGCTAGTTACCTACTTCGGAAGCCTATCAGTCGAGGACTCCCTCGAATGCCTGAAGGCGATGCTCCAAGCGAACATCCGCCAGAACCTCCAGATTTGCGTGCAAATAGCCACCAAGTACCACGAACAGCTGACCACCAAGTCGCTGATCGAACTGTTCGAGAGCTTCAAGACATATGAGGGATTGTTCTACTTCTTGGGGTCGATTGTCAACTTCAGCCAGGATCCGGAAGTGCATTTCAAGTACATTCAGGTTGGTTTGTTTTTTGTTTATGATTTTGCGTTTTTATTTTTGATTATGGTAGATTTGTGTTGCAAGATAAGAAGCATATTACACTACTTAAGCTAGGTTCATTACATTCATTTTCAAGTCTGTTGTTTGATTTTACAGCACTGTGGAGTCTGCGATTTTAAAAATTTCTTCTAAATTCAGTCGCAAAATCATAATATCCAAATTACACATTAGTATGGCTAATTGCCGGTCAATGTGGCGACACTTGGGGGAGGCCTATGTCCAGCAGTGGACGTCTTTCGGCCTGTGGAGTCTGCGATTTTAAAAAAATCTTCTAAATTCAGTCGCAAAATCATAATATCCAAATTACACATTAGTATGGCTAATTGCCGGTCAATGTGGCGACACTTGGGGGAGGCCTATGTCCAGCAGTGGACGTCTTTCGGCCTGTGGAGTCTGCGATTTAAAAAAAATTCTAAATTCAGTCGCAAAATCATAATATCCAAATTACACATTAGTATGGCTAATTGCCGGTCAATGTGGCGACACTTGGGGGAGGCCTATGTCCAGCAGTGGACGTCTTTCGGCCTGTGGAGTCTGCGATTTTAAAAAAATTCTAAATTCAGTCGCAAAATCATAATATCCAAATTACACATTAGTATGGCTAATTGCCGGTCAATGTGGCGACACTTGGGGGAGGCCTATGTCCAGCAGTGGACGTCTTTCGGCCTGTGGAGTCTGCGATTTTAAAAAAATTCTAAATTCAGTCGCAAAATCATAATATCCAAATTACACATTAGTATGGCTAATTGCCGGTCAATGTGGCGACACTTGGGGGAGGCCTATGTCCAGCAGTGGACGTCTTTCGGCCTGTGGAGTCTGCGATTTTAAAAAAATTCTAAATTCAGTCGCAAAATCATAATATCCAAATTACACATTAGTATGGCTAATTGCCGGTCAATGTGGCGACACTTGGGGGAGGCCTGTGTCCAGCAGTGGACGTCTTTCGGCTGATGATGATGATGGCTTATTTCCAAAAGCTTACTTATCAAATGTAATTTTAAGCAAACAGGAATACCAAGCTCCTAAATAAAATCAAATCATTTATTTAACAGAACTCACAATATATTTTAAAGACTACCAACGACCTGTAATGAGCGAGCGAATCGCAGCGATTCAACGTATTTCTATACAAAAATATCGCCGCGATTCTCTGGCTTCGTGGAAACGGCCCCTAAAGTCTTTTGAGTTAAGCTGCGGACAAACGGACGGACATGGCAAAACTATAAGGGTTCCTTTTTGACTACGAAACCCCCAAAATTAACACATTTACATAATAAAATATTTCCGCCCCTAATTTCTGATCCATTTCTTTTTAATCCATGAAAAACTAACTGATTTCCTTCACCACTAGGCGGCCTGCAAGACCGGCCAAATCAAGGAAGTGGAGCGCATCTGCCGCGAGTCGAACTGCTACAACGCGGAGCGCGTGAAGAACTTCCTGAAGGAAGCCAAGCTGCCCGACCAGCTGCCGCTCATCATCGTGTGCGACCGGTTCGACTTCGTGCACGACCTGGTGCTGTATCTCTACAGGAACAGTCTGCAGAAGTACATTGAGATCTATGTGCAGAAGGTGAGCTGGAAATTATGTTGTATGTCGGAAAATAGGTTTATGTGTGACCATAGGTTTTTTTTGTTTCCAATAATCGTACTAGGTAACATCTTAAGAAAATAATGACATTAACTCGTAGGTGCTGCTATAGAGCAGCGGCGGCCCCGACTTACGAAACCGGCATGTCATAGAACCAAAAAATTCGAAGACATATGACATCTACCAACTCGCACTGGGCCCGCGTGGTGGATAGCCCATTCCCTCTCATTGAGAAAATCAAAATCAAAGCATTTATTTCAAGTAAGCCAATTACAGGCACTTTTGAATCGTCGAAACAAAGATGAAAATTGAATCAAGCTACAGTCCCACTCACAAGACATAAAAACTGTGAAAGTAGGAGGCTTGTTTCCCAGCAGTGGGATCATTAATAGGCTGATGATGATTTGAGTTTCAGACCCTTTCTTTTCAATATTAGCTCAGAATTGCCGCGTTTAAAGTTTTCACGACTCGACTTAGACTTCGTGTCGCGACCGTGTTACGCTAAAGATGACACAGAAAATAAGTACAACTAGCTGTTGCCCGCGACTTCGTCCGCGTAAACCACCCTTGTCACATAGGGGTATAAAAGAAGCCTTCGACTTGTTCTCTGACATAGCAAGTATACACAAAAAAAAATATTAAATCGGTGAAGTCGTTTTGGAGGACTTCGATAGCAAACAATGTGACACGAGATTTTGATGTATTAGATAGCTTTGTCTGCGGCTTTGCTCGCGTTGAATTCGGGGTAATTTTAATTAAAAAATGGAAGAATTTCATTGCGCAAAACAAAGAGTAAGTAAAATTCAAGACCCAGCAGACTTTTAAAGATATACATATATGGGTTGCTCATAAATTAGTTGGTTTCAAAGCAGAACAGAGGAACTTTGCAGAAGTATTGTGTAAAATCTTAAATTATTGTCTAGGATGGAATTACTATGGCCGGTAAATTACATAACAATACGTAGCTACGAGGACAAACAAAAATTAAAGAAAAATTAGATTTGTGTTCAGTGAAAACCATGAAAACGACACCCATGAAGGAAAAACGAAAAAAAATCCTAGGTGCCTTCTTGAATTTTCATTTTGACCTCATTTTCGATATCAGCGACCCCAAAAAACATGAAAACGACACACATGACGAAAAATTTACTTCAATGCCATTTCGATTTTCATTTCGATCTCATTTTTGTAATCAGCGACCTCGAAAACCATATAAACGACACCCGAGATGGAAAAACAAATACTTTTCCTCGGCGCTATCTTGTATTTATCAATAGTACTCTTGTGAGGTTTCGAATAAAATAGTCTTACCAATCTTGTTTCCCCTTACAAACTTTTGAGGCCCGTTTCACCCCTTGGAGGGTGAATTTTGAAAAATTCTTTCTTAGTGCACCCCTAGACTACATAAAGGAACCTACTTGCCAAATTTGGAATCTGTAGACCCAGCGGTTTGGGCTGTGCGTTGATTTTTAGACTTTGTCACCCCATTTACCCCTCTTAGGGGTTGAATTTTGAAAAACCTGAAAACCCGTTTCTACTCATTTATCAATAGGAGTACTCTTGTGAAGTTTCGAATGAAATAGTCTAACTTATCTTGTTTCCCCATACAAACTTTGGAGGCCCGTTTCACCCCTCTTAGGGGTTGAATTTTGAAAAAACCTGAAACCCGTTTCTACTCATTTATCAATAGGAATACTCTTGTGAAGTTTTGAATAAAATAGTCTTACCAATCTTGTTTCCCCTTACAAACTTTTGAGGCCCGTTTCACCCCTTGGAGGGTGAATTTTGAAAAATTCTTTCTTAATGCACCCCTAGACTACATAAGGAACCGACTTGCCAAATTTGGAATCTGTAGACCCAGCGGTATGGGCTGTGCGTTGATTTTTAGACTTTGTCACCCCATTTACCCCTCTTAGGGGTTGAATTTTGAAAAGCCTGAAAACCCGTTTCTACTCATTTATCAAAAGGAGTACTCTTGTGAAGTTTCGAATGAAATAGTCTAACTTATCTTGTTTCCCCACACAAACTTTGGAGGCCCGTTTCACCCCCTTAGAGGGTGAATTTTGAAAAATCCTTTCTTACTGCACCCCTAGACCACATAAGGAACCTACTTGCCAAATTTGGAATCTATAGACCCAGCGGTTTGGGCTGTGCGTTGATTTTTAGACTTTGTCACCCCATTTACCCCTCTTAGGGGTTGAATTTTGAAAAAAACTGAAACCCATTTCTTTTCATTTATCAATAGGAGTACTCTTGTGAAGTTTCGAATAAAATAGTCTAACTAATCTTGTTTCCCCATACAAGCTTTGGGGGCCCGTTTCACCCCCTTAGAGGGTGAATTTTGAAAAATCCTTTCTTAGTGCACCCCTAGGCCACATAAGGAACCTTCATGCCAAATTTGGAATCTGTAGACTCAGTGGTTTGGGCTGTGCGTTGATATATCACCCAGTCAGTCAGTCAGTCAGTTTACCATTTTATATATATAGAGTCAGTCAGTTTACCATTTTATATATATAGATAGATAGATCAACAAATCTGTTCTTGCCCCCAGGTGAACCCATCACGTCTGCCCGTCGTAATAGGTGGCCTATTGGACGTTGACTGCGCAGAAGACATCATCAAGAACCTCATCCTTGTAGTGCGAGGACAGTTCTCTACCGATGAACTGGTGGCTGAGGTTGAGAAGAGGAATCGGTAAGATGTTCAACTCCTCATCATCTGCTTAGCTGACCCCAACATAGGTCGAGGTCAGCTTCCAGTCTAACCAGATGCAGCTGAATACCTGTATTTTAAATTGGAGCTACTGCCTATCTAACTTCCCAGCCAACCCAGTTAGTAGTGGGTAATATGATACCCCTTGGTAAGACTAGGTGTCAGACTATGGCAGAGAACAGGCAAGAAAGTCCATGGACATCTTTTGAGATGAAATAGTTGTTATCAGTAATGTTTTGTCTGTTTCCCTAGGTTGAAGCTCCTCCTCCCCTGGCTGGAGACGCGCGTGCACGAGGGTAGCACAGAGCCGGCCACACACAACGCTCTGGCTAAGATCTACATCGACTCCAACAACAACCCTGAGAGATTCCTCAAGGAAAATCAATGGTATGTCATACAGATTAAGATTGATTCCAGGTTCCTTATAGTCCCAGTTGTCTTCTTCGAGTGGTAGCCAGTCAGTTTAGTGTGTGCCCTGAATTTGAAAATCTATGTGCTTGATTCTCAATCATTGTTGGGTTTGTAATAAAATTTCATAGGTTTTGACAAAAATCATAGATTGCTAATAAGTTTGAAAAAGTCGTCTGCTCATTGTCACAACGCTAAAGACGCCATAAATGTTGTTGAATCAACAAAGTGAATAATTCGCAATAAGAATTAGAGCGCGTACACTATTATCCCCCAGGTGTTTGGTTTCCGTTACCCAGTTTTATCATAAACTAGCTGATTCGCTCGGCTTCACCCGCTTACAAATTGTATATTAAAACTCGAGAACCAATCTATTCATTGGTGAAATCCGCATGAAAATCGATGCACTAGTTGTTGAGCGATCGCGAACAGACAGACGTGGCGGAGGAGTTTGTTTTATAATATGTAGTGAGGTTGTGTCGTTATGTGGTCAGGTACGACTCTCGCGTGGTGGGTCGGTACTGCGAGAAGCGCGACCCGCACCTGGCGTGCGTGGCGTACGAGCGCGGACAGTGCGACCGGGAGCTCATCGCCGTCTGTAACGACAACTCGCTGTTCAAGACTCAGGCGCGCTACCTCGTGCGCCGCCGCGACGCCGACCTGTGGCTCGAGGTGCTGGCTGAAGCCAACCCATTCAAGAGGCAGCTCATCGATCAGGTGAGGGACTGAACCTAGCTACTGGAGTTTGGCTACAAAACTAACCGTGGGAAGTTTTTAAGCCTTCGGACATCGAGTTAGGTCAATATCTAGCTCAAAATCAATATCTTAGCCGAGAACCATCTAAACAGACAAAGGGAGTATAATCCGCTTCGAGAGATGACAAATCCGATATTTCGACAGTGAAAATTTTACATTATTTTAGTACTGAACCACATAATGTGAATGTTTGATGAAACATAATAAAAAAAAAATCTCAAACAGTGACTCGATCTGATTATGGCTAGACAGCCTGCACAGATAAAAAGAGAACGCAAAAAAGCTGAAAATCTTGCTGTTACTGGAAAGTCCTAATTGTAAAACCGAAGAACAAATTTCCCAAGCCGAGAATTAGAATGAGCAACACTCCGATAAACTTAGAACTTACTCATTCTGTATCCATTCCAGGTGGTCCAAACAGCTCTATCAGAAACCCAAGACCCGGAAGACATCTCCGTGACGGTGAAGGCCTTCATGACGGCCGATCTACCCAACGAGCTCATCGAGCTGTTGGAGAAGATCGTGCTCGACAACTCCGTGTTCTCCGACCATAGGAACCTGCAGAACTTGCTTATACTTACTGGTGAGATAGCTTGAGTTACTTTCTGGAAATCAACTAGCAGTGGCGAAGGTTTCATACAACTCGATTCCTGCCGGATTCCCTTTGATAAATGGCGACAGTATTCTACAGACTCATAATATCATAATAAAGACCTGGCGTGCCTCTTACAAAAATTGACCCTTCACCACTGCTAACTAGTGTTAAATATTTTTTATAACGCTTTATTTGAAAGAAAGAAAATAGGTTTATTTGGCTCATGCCACAAGTACATACAACACTAAACAAAAAATAATTAAACCTAGACAAAAAGAAAATGATGGTTTGTCACACGGCTGCGAGTTCAGCAAACTACCAAGTCGCTAGACTGCTCAACACTGGTTTTTTCAACTGGACCTGAGCTAATGATGTGACGGACGTAAAACAGTTCATAATTTGTGTCACAGTGTATATTATGTGAACAGGTAGTTCAGTAAAATAAGATTGATTTAAAAAATGGTCAGACATGGAAGGCAGAGACTACAGTACGCCATTTCCGACTATCTTTACATACTACTTACGAGTGTACAACCTAACATTGGCATACAATATGAACCTTATCCTTTCAGCAATAAAGGCGGACCGCAGTCGCGTGATGGAGTACATCAACCGTCTGGACAACTACGACGCCCCCGACATCGCGAACATTGCCATCAACAATGAACTCTATGAGGAGGCCTTCGCTATCTTCAAGAAGTTTGATGTCAACACCTCTGCTATTCAGGTGAGAATATTGTACATTATCATCTGCTTAGCCTTTTCTTGAGAGGAGCTCGTGGCAAAATAATAACAGCTCGGGTCTTGCCTAGGTGGTCTGTGGATGGGTGACCACCCTAACATACCGAGTTTCCTCCGTGCCTCGGAAAGCCGTTGGTCCCGGCCGTCATTAGTAGATCTTTGTCAGTCGTTACAGGTAGTCAATGGCCCAAAATGTCTGACAAACAGTCTTACCAAGGGGTTTCGTATTACCCAGTACTAAGTGGGTTGTGGAGGTCAGTTAGGCAGTTGCTCCATGAAAAATACTGGTGTTCTGTTTTGTGTAATTTTTTGAATCTGGTATTCTCCGTCCCCAGGTGTTGATAGAACAAGTAAAAGACCTGGAGCGCGCCTACGAGTTCGCAGAGCGTTGCAACGAGCCGGGAGTGTGGTCACAGCTCGCGAAGGCGCAGCTGCAGCAGGGACTCGTGAAGGAAGCCATCGACTCGTACATCAAGGCAGACGACCCCTCCGCCTACATGGACGTGGTCGCTACTGCTACTGCTAGGGAGTCCTGGGATGACCTCGTGCGGTATTTGCAGGTATGGTTGAAGATAAACTGTAAAGTGTTAAGAATGAAAAGAAGTGTCTGATGAGATGACAAAAAATAGAATGGAAGAAGGAGCTACGCTGCGTGGACACCAAATAAACTGGGATAAGGGCAAAAGAAAACTTTATATGACATCATCATCCTCTGCTTATAGACGTTCATTATTAGACATGGCTTAGGCTTAGAATAGAGGTTTAATGAAATACTCTTTCTATTAGATACTTATTCTTTATGAACCATTCATATTATTTTCCGAGACCCCAATATTATGCGATATTGTTAGGCGTTAGCCTATTTACCAAGTACATATTTAATCGTATGTTCCAGTTTAGTGTATCGTCGTCATGGTGAACACTTTATAATCCCTTACATTGTAAAAAATGTATTACACTAATATTATAAAGAGGTCAAGTTTGCAAGTTTAGATAGTTGATGGGATGAGGACTATACAATTTTTTTTAGTTAAAACAAGCTATTCGACGCGGCCGAAGCCATGGGTAAAAGCGAAAGTTGCAAATTCAGAACAAAACCGTAACACTACTCTTTACCAACAGATGGCTCGCAAGAAGGCACGCGAATCCTACATCGAATCGGAACTCATCTATGCATACGCGCGCACCGGTCGCCTCGCCGACTTAGAAGAGTTCATATCGGGCCCCAACCACGCCGATATACAGAAGATTGGTGACCGATGCTTCGACGATAAGATGTTCAACGCGGCCAAGTTGTTGTACAACAATGTCAGCAATTTTGCCCGCTTGGCTATCACCCTTGTGCATTTGAAGGAGTTCCAGGGTAAGTTTTGGCTATTTAATTTTGTTTTTGTGGATTGTCTGCACTGTCTGTATAGGAATCGAAAAACTACCTTATTCATACAAAATAAAGGCGCCCTAACTGTGGCCCCGACTTTTATATGTACCAAAACTTATTTCGCAATTAACATCCACTAACTGGAGTCAGGTGGTAGATTACAGCCCCATTCCTTTAACAGAGAAAAAGTCTGTGTTCCTATTTTAGCTTTTATGCTACTCGTGTCTGTATAATTTCGGCATAGACTTTTTTTTTCAACCACAGACATTTAAGCATAAAGTCCTTTTCTGTTTTGCGGAAATAAGTCCATACTCTTCATCATAATTTGCGTAGCAAATATGTTGGAGACGGCTTCCAGTCTAATTGGATGTAGCTGAATACCAGTATTACTCCATACTAGTCCATCTATTAATATAAATGATACTTCCCCATAGGTGCCGTGGACAGCGCTCGCAAGGCGAACTCGACGCGCACGTGGAAGGAAGTGTGCTTCGCGTGTGTGGACGCCGGGGAGTTCCGTCTCGCGCAGATGTGCGGCCTGCATATTGTAGTGCACGCCGACGAGCTGGAGGACCTCATTAATTACTACCAGGTGACAAAGGATAATAATGATACATTATATAAAACCAAGCTAAAGTGGGACTGGGCTGGCCATGTCTGCCGTATGACTGACGAGCTGTGGACCAAAATAGCCTCGATGTGGAGCCCTGACACAGCCAGAAGGCGACGCGGTAGACCTCGCAGGAGATGGCGGGACAAGCTGGACAAAACCAACGACCAGTGGTCCACATTGGCCCTGGATCGAAGAATTTGGAAGTCATGGGGAGAGGCCTTTGCCCAGCTGTGGGATGACACAGGCTAACTAACAGTAAGTAAGTATATAAAACTGGCCAATCGGATCACGCACAGTGAAGGCTTTCGTAGTTGGGGTGAATATTTAGATTTACGCATGCGACAGGTACGGTATACGGTCGAACAAGCTATTCGGTTTACAGTTTAAACCATAAATTACATTTTTTAAATGTGAACCAAATAGCTTGTGCGACCGTACACTCGGTAACATGTCGCAAAAATAAGTTTGTATTTTCATACTATTTCTCGAAAATACAACTACGACATAAATAAAACTGAAGTTATTTCTGCGGTCGTAAACGAAATATATTCGAAAATTTGACCTCCGCCAGAAACCTATGTCAGTTTCCTCTCTTACTCTCGCTGTAGGTCTCGAAGTGATCTTGATATTGTGTATGTTCCCCAGGACCGCGGTCACTTCGACGAGCTGATCAGTTTGCTGGAGGCGGCGCTGGGACTGGAGCGCGCACACATGGGAATGTTCACCGAGCTCGCCATCCTCTACTCCAAGTACAAGCCCGCCAAGATGCGCGAACATCTCGAACTCTTCTGGTCGCGCGTTAATATTCCCAAGGTGAGATAATCTATACTGTAATAGCTATTTAGCTTCCAGAGCTTCAAGAGATTAAATTTATTGAATGAAATATAAAATGAATGGATGGCAAAACCCTAATTTGATTACTGGAGTAAAATGAGTTAAAGTCTAGCTAGTCCCACTACTGATTATGCCGTAGTTCGCTCAATTATTCAGTAAATGGCACCATTTAGCCTTCCCTCTAACCATACCGGATTTTATCTAATAATAATTTAGGTGAATGGGTCGTCTTACCCGGAGCATCCTACCTGTAGCCACCGGTTTTATCGTCATGAATGTGTTTATGGCTATTCCAGGTCCTACGCGCAGCCGAGAGCGCCCACCTGTGGTCGGAGCTGGTGTTCCTGTACGACAAGTACGAGGAGTACGACAACGCCGCCCTCACCATGATGCAGCACCCCACCGAGGCCTGGCGCGAGGGACACTTCAAGGACATCATCACTAAGGTATCTCTCGACTTTATAACTGCACAGCGTGTGTAAAACTTCAATATCTACTCGACCCAAATGTATGTGGCAGTTGATCATTTTTAGCAATCAATCTTGTCTTCGTATTTGACGGAGTCAAGTCAAAACTCAAGGTTTGCCAAAAGCGATGGAGCGTAGCATTTTTAATTAATTTCAAACTCACCGAATGCGCAACACCACAATAGTCGGTGTTGGCGTAAGTCTGCGAGGTTAAAATTGGACTGGGGGTTCGCATTTCTAGAATGGGTCAGAACTGATGGTTTAGAATAAAAAAAAGCAGAAAATGTAATATTGTTTTGACAATTGACACATAATCGTCTATTAGCCACTCAAAAACAGCTTTAAGTCCACGCAATATTAATTAATAGAGCGAAGTGGTTTAAAATCGAGTTTTTTTGCTCTTAGGCGAAACATCCTAATAAAGTGTTTACCCGTACAGGTCGCGAACATGGAACTGTACTACAAAGCCATCCAGTTCTACCTAGACTTCAAGCCGCTGCTACTGAACGACCTCCTGCTAGTGCTAGCTCCGCGCATGGACCACACGCGCGCCGTGACGTTCTTCTCGCGCGCGCAACACTTGCAGCTCGTGAAGGCGTACTTGCGCTCCGTACAGAGCCTCAACAACAAGGCCGTCAACGAGGCGCTCAACTCCTTACTCATTGATGAGGAGGACTACCAGGTATGATCTTCTTCACTTTTGTTGTTAAACCTTGGAGTTTCTTGCCGATTCTTCTCCATGGAAATGACCAACCCGAACCGTACACCTTTGTCGACGTCTTATAAGTGCCCATCTAGGCCTATGTGAAATAAAATATTTTGATTTTGTTGCAACACTAGAGATGTGCGAGTTGTGAGAGTGGTCACGACCACTTCTACTGAGTATTAGGTCTTGCACACGTAGCATGATAGACGGTGACAAAATGACAGATCAAGGAAAGAAATCTGTCAGTTTTTCGAATTTTCTTGGGATGCTGGGTTCTACTTTCAGGTCAGGCAAAATATAATTGAGTTTTCCCCATCACATTGGAATTTCCAGCAGCCTGATGTTTGATTCTCACCCTGTTGTAATCATATTATTGTGATGTGTAAATTGTGTTTTTCACAATAATTTATGTGCATAATCTTTCGGGGATAACAGAATTAAATATCTGTGTGTGTTGCAGGGTTTACGAACATCGATAGACGCGTTCGACAACTTCGACACGATCGCGCTCGCGCAGCAGCTAGAGAAACACGAACTCACAGAGTTCAGACGGATCGCCGCCTACCTGTACAAAGGTAAGCACTACTGAATACTCTTCCTGACTGTTTTTGACTCATGGCCGAAAGTTCCATCGGTGTGCTTTTGATTTTATTGAAAATGAGATGATAAAAGAGTGTCCATCGAGTTTCTTGCCCGTTCTTCTCCATAGAGATCTACGCTAGGGAATGGGCAACTACAGTACTTTCACAAGTTATTATGTCACTGGGACTGCTAGAGCTACATTTAATGTTCATTTTTGTTTCGACAGTTCAAAAGTGCCTGTAACTGGCCTACTTGAAATAAATGCTATGATTTTGATTTTGAAGCCACCTTCCGACCACGCACGGCTGTTGCGCAGTGGCTGAGCGATTGACTGTTACGCTGCGTGTCGCGGGTTCGATTCCCTCACGCAATAAATATTTGTGTGATCTACATGTAGTTGGTCCGTTGTTCATATATTGACAGCGCGCAGGATTTGTATTAAAGTTCCAAGTTTTTACCATGTTTTAATAATACGTCGTTAAAATCTCCGTAACTAGAAAGTACGCAGGTATAGTCCAGTACACAAAAAAGTGCTCACAATGTCTGTGAGAAAAAGTGACTTTCGGTTTTAATCCTCTTTGAACATCCGTTATTTTGTATTGTGGCAGGCAACAACAGATGGAAGCAGAGCGTGGAGCTGTGTAAGAAAGACGCGCTGTACGCTGACGCCATGGAGTACGCGTCCGAGTCGCGCTCCGCCGAGGTTGCAGAAGAGCTGCTCAACTGGTTCCTGGAGCGAGACAACTACGAGTGTTTCTCCGCCTGTCTCTACCAGGTAAGGCTTGACCACACGCCGTCTGCAACAGACGGTGTTTAACTGTTTAGCCTTCCGTCGATGGCCAAATGCTGTCTTCGAACATACACGATCTCGCTCGCACTTTCCAGCCCCAGTATTCACAAACACTTCGAATGAATTTCCATTCGACAAGTCGTGTGTTTATCCTTTTTTGGCATAACGAAAACGAGCGAGATAGACATACGGGTCATTCAGAAAGTTCAAAAATCCGTCTGTCGTGATATCACGACACGCTGTCGGTAGCGTCTGCCGTTTTAATGAGCTCCGAGCCTTAGCAGTTTAACCAGTATCAAATGCTTTCTTTCTTATTAGTTTTTGTCTTTCATTCGGCATTTTTTCCTCTGAAGTGAAAGATCCAATCCAAACACAAATTGAACTTGGCGCCTTTCATTCGCCTACAAAATGATACAAAGAAAAAACACTCCTGGGTCTCTCTTAAAAGTAGGAAAGACGATTATTAATACTTAATACGTTTTTTTTTTCAGTGTTACGATCTGTTGAAACCTGACGTCGTTATCGAACTCGCGTGGAGACATAACATCATGGACTTCGCCATGCCCTTCCTTATTCAGGTAAATGTTTTTAACATGTTGTGAAAATGTTTAAGGAAATGCCTTATGACAAAAAGAAATACAGTTACTTGAATTTCTTCCCTCTTCATTACATGTGCAAATTAAGAAGATTATCTTATCCAGTATTTAATTAGAAATGCGACAGTTTCTGAGGATGGATGGATGGGTGTTTGTTACTCTTTCACGCGAAAACTACTGCTCCGATTTGGATGAAATTTGGCACATAGATAGCTTATAAACCCGGATAAACACATAGGATATACTTTTTATCCCAGTAATATGATCCTATGGGACAGGTACCGAACTTCACAACTAAGCTAGTAATATAATAAATGAACGAAAATGTTTTATTTCCAGACCGTCCGCGAGCTTACAACGAAGGTAGAGAAGCTAGAAGAGGCAGACGCGAAACGTAGTACTGAGAGCGCCGAGCACGAATCCAAGCCCGCCATGATCATGGAGCCACAGCTCATGCTGACTGCCGGTATGTCCTCTCCCGGTAAACTATCTTTCTACTTACTTATTGTGCACCCAGCTTGATACTCCACTCATCATCATCATCTACCTTTTCCCAACTATGTTGGGGTCGGCTTCCAGTCTATCATAATACCAGTAATTTTCATGAAGCGACTGCCTATCTGACCTCCACAACCCAATAGTACTGGGTAATACGATACCCCTTGGTATGACGGGTTGTCAGACTTTTTGGGCAACTGACTACCTATAATGACTGTCAAAGATTTACACATGACAGCTTAACATGCTTTTCGAGGTATGGAGGAAACTCGGTGCTCCAATAAAGATGAATCTCAGTATATTTAATGTTTGTGAACAACGGTAGTTTATTGACATCGGCGATGACTTTGGTTCGAACCCAAGGAGGCACTTTTGTGTTATTTATAACATCATCACTGCTTTTAAACTGCCCTATTTCACTATATGCTGGGTATAGGCTTTTCTTTGCTGTGCCAGCTTCATCTGGGATGTACCCAATGATTTAGAACAGAAAGTTTAATATGGGCTTGGTACTATGTACAAAAAAAAGAAGAATCCCAGTATGCTTGCTAGTATAAGCGTTCGTTGGATGATTATGCGTTGCTTACTCATCTCCAAAAAATGAAAACAAACGTTTTGAGGGAACAGGTATTTGTGCCAATAAAGTTTCGGTTACTTAGCCAAAAAAAAACGTTATTTCGGATTTGTTACATTTGAATCGCTTCTTGACTTAATAGCACCATAATGTGACAAACCAAAAACATAACCTAATATATCCCTTATTTGTCAGGTCCATCGATGCCGTACGCAGGAGTGGGCGCGGCGGCGTCCCCGTACGCGTACGCGGCGCAGGCGCCGTCGCCCGCGCCCTACCACGGCTACGGCATGTAGGCGAGCCTAGCCTCTCCGCTCAGCGAGACCCCATTGCACAAATGGACTGATAACACGACCACACGTGCATACATTAACTATTTTAATTTGTAAGGATATGAATCGTTTGACGCGACGTTGATTCGTCCAATGACACACGGTTCTTTCCTCACGCAACTATATGAAGGAATATGCGCGTTATCAGTTGATTTGTCCTCTTGCGTGTCCAGTCGTGGCCAGAAGCCTGACCTGTGCCGGAAGTGACGCATCCTCTATGCGCTCGCGACCGCCCCCTGCCGGCTTCGCGTAGGACTTATGAACTAGCCTAAGTTTTCTACTCAAAGTGCGGGTTATTTTTCTATACGCCGAGGCCTAACGTTATAGTGTTTCCTTTGCGTCCCCTGTAAAAAAAAAGTATTATGACAGACGGTCGGAAGTGCATAGAGTATAAATTTAAAAAAAGTTACGCGTAGTTTAGCCGTCTGGCCGATACGTCAAATAAAATATTGTTAGCCTGTACAAATTATATTAATATATTTGATTGCTAAATAGCTCTCATTACAACAAAGTGCTTTATTTTTTAATCGTGTATGAGAGTTATATAGATATCATTGAAATTGTCGCTTGCGATTGTCGAATAATATTAACTTCGTTTAGAGCGGTCACTTAAACATTAATATGTTAACGCGATTAATAATCGAATATTAAATGTTCAGCAATCATGTACCTATTGTGTAGGGTTGTAACGAGTTGCGTGCGACATCATTTACTTTGTATGCAAGAACTATCATCCATTAGCTAGTTATTTATAAAGACATTTCTTTTATTTTCATCGTAGTTATCAAAGAAACGTTTGTCGTTAACGCTTGTCAAATACTCTGTTAATTCGCTTTACTCGTTACATCCCTATGTGTATCTAAAATTAGATAAATTAATATTGTAAAATACTTGGTGTACTTGAGAATAGTTGCTGTTGTCACTGAATTAGGGGAGACCAAGAGTGTCATGAGGTGCTTACAAACGTCCAAATATCACACCCGACCGAGAAACCATTCGCCAACCACTGAAAAACTGATTCAATTGTCAGCCAGTGTCGGATGTGAAATTAAGACGTCTATAGGTATCTTTACCGCCACTAGGTGCATACGACATGTAATATACGTATATGTACAAAGTGGGTACGAGGACACCAGTTTGTAAAATTTTATTAAAATTAATATTCGACAAATTACATTTGAAATTAGCAATTAGTGTAAAATCTTTATCAATATTTTTTTTTTATTATGTTATTCAATAATTATGAGAATCACATTCTTTTTATTTGCAAAAAATATAAGTGTGGGATCTAGAATCTATTCATGTTGACTGAACAGATTTCGTTTTACCCAACCCAGTTGAATACGTCGTGCAATAATTCGTAACAATTCTACAATAATTGTAACAAGACATTCTAAACATCAATATATAATAATATTGTTATATGTATATAATGATTTTGATCCATATGAGCCAGTTGAAATTAACTGAAATATTATAGAGGCCGGTTTCCGACTTACTCTACGGTAAATGAAATATTTTCTAGATACGTTTTAGGTTTAGTTTAGGCGGAATTAGTGGTACGAAGTGGTTTTGTGTAATGTGTGAACGTGCGAATTTCGAGTACACGCGTGAAGTTTTAGTTTGCGTTGTCGTTGATACTGTTGATGCCTTCACTAGATAAGTTATATAACCGGCGGCAGTCGACACCGATAGGCACCAGCGACACATACAACTGTCACTTGTAGAGAATATTTTTATGCAATGAGCGGTGCCCGACACAATTGTTACGCCTACGTAACTTTACGGTTGCGAGTTGCAAATAAAATATAATCATTGATGTTAAATGATTCATTCAAATCATTCCTATCATAAACAATCTACGAACGATATGCTCACGTATCGGTAATAACATTGTTATAGTTCGTTTTCACTTTCTTTCGTAATAAAACAAATTTTATTAACTTAAAATACAGAAAGAGAGTTCATTGTTTATTATTAGCATTGTATTTATTCATGTATGATACTGTTTCCCTGAATTTTATTATTGTAAGATTATATTATATGAATAAATGAAACTGAATTTGATTTTTTATCTTCCTGCCCCCAAACACTCACAGTTTCGGAACTTGACAAGAATTAACACTCGCCGGGTACCAACATCACTCCTTTTTTTCCGTATTACACGAACACCAAAGAGTAGAATAATTGCTTCATTGTCACGTACCCAGGGGGGTGGAGCTTCCATTCAAATTGGCTTCAAACAAAATTTTCATAGATAGTGCTGCCACCTGTGTGGTTGAGTACACCAAGTTTTCAACTGTACAACATGCTTATGAAGAGTACAGCTATTTTATGCAACTTGCCAGTGAAATAGATATTCTACCCTAGCGGTGACGGCGACTGCCCTGTGAACAATAATTCTCATGTTCGAATCCTCATTCAAGAAATACTTTTTGTATTTATTTTGTTAAACAAAAACTAACAGCGCCATCTAACAGCTAGGGTATAAAGTTTTTGAAAACGGAAACAACAGACTACGCATCTATCTTGTAATAGACAGGGAGGAAACCAAAGACTATAAAACCACTTGACTGCGCATACAGTGCCCCGACGTGCGAGTACGAGTGCGTATTAGTAATTTTGCACCTATAAGTAGGCGACGGTACTAGTAACCATTTTAGACATTCGACGCCCGGACGCCGCAGCGTGCACACGTACGTTCCGCTCCCCTCCGTCGACTCTCCGCGCACCCCGCGCCCCCCGTCTTGGTCGCCGCAGCTTCGCCGCTACGCCGAGCATCGAAGGCCCCGCGCCTGCTGTCCCATAGTGGCATTGTTAGTGTGTGTCTAGTACTTGTATTAGTACACATACTCAACGGTGTCACTCAGCGACAAAAAACAGTCTTTTTCAAGACTATTATTTCTTTATCGACATTCGCGTTTTTGTTACCCCTTCAGGGAAAATCCACGGTTTTGTGGTTCTTGACGGGAAACCTAACGGTGCTAACGAAGTCAAGAGGGTGGTGACCCAATCCAACCCGCCGGACCCCTTCAGGGCGAGGCATCCCATTGGCATCGGGAGCTAGGACCTTGGCCTTGGGGGCTTCCCTCGTCAAACCTAGTCTTCGACTTCGTTCACAGCTACACACCTAGTGTCGGTTGGGAGTGTCTACCCCTTCGCACTAGAGCCCCTTGCGGGACTAGGGCCCTGTCGCACAATAAGACTGGCGACAGGTTTACAAGCTTAGGGCACACCTTAGGTACTCACCTCCCTGTTCGCACAAGTTCAGGGAGGCCACACATCCCCGGGCGCACCTACCCGGGGAGCTAGGTATTAGGCTTTTAGCTTTTTCCGGCCCTTCTGGCCAATCAGACAGTAGTGTAGCTGGCGAGTTTGTTTGTGTTTTTCTTCTCGCACAGCATAGCACTAGGAAAAACACTGGGTGGGTTCGTTTTTGGGGAACTGTCTTCCCGAGGGGTGCACGTTTCGGCGTACCTCCTCGGGTGTAGGTTTTCATAGGTCATGAGCTTAACTCACGCCTAGTCCCCGCCAACAATGGCGCAGCCCAATAGGTGGGCCGTCTTGTTCGACGCGCTCATTGATGTCCTCCTCAAGGACAACAATGAAAAATATTCCAAGATCCTTGCTCCCTTCCGCGAGGAATGCAACAGGCTCAAGGAAGCCGAGATTGTCGATGAAATACCATCGACAATCATGGAATTCAGCGACGCGCTGATTCCCTCCGCCGACCCCGCGTCCGCGATAATAGGTCCTCCCAGCGAGGAAACTCCCTCCCCGATAGAAGAGATGGACACCAACATCTCTGACAATGAGGCGACCTCCGCCTCTCATGATTCGGATTGCTCCGAAACAACGTCACCCTCCTCCTCCTCTGAAGACGATTATCAAATCGTCGGAAAGGGAAAGAGGAAGAAGGGAAAAGCCCCCGCTAGCAGCTCCGCCAAGAAGCCAGCGTGTCGTGACGCCCTGCTCTATTATGTAAGCCATATGGGGTATGTAATATAGTTGTGCCTTAGGTTCGCTTACATAAGCAGGCGCACGAATATTACATATAATGATCTCATCATGGTAATAAATACTTTGAGTATCGTACCTCGCTTTATTGTTCTCGTCCCTATTTCACCTCCTTCAACCGCTTGTTCACCATCTCTAGCCGCGCCCTTCAGCTAGCTGCTAGCCGCTGCTGTTCACCATCTGTAGGTGTTAATGCCCGTTGATACTAACTACTTCTGTACCACGGGCGGGGAGAAGGAAGCATGGTCAGGGCGGTCTATCTGGCCCGTGATTATGCCACCTCTTCCAAGCTGCAAATAGAAATAAGCGTTAGCGCCACACTCATGCACCATTAAGGATATAAGGGGTTGATTAGTTCATACATCCCCAACTCTAGCAGTTGCTTAGGTTCAGACTCTCTCTTGGCCACCCTCGCACTGTCCTGCCCAAGGAATCCCCAGCTCTAGCAGTTGCATTAGTTCAGACCCTATCTTAGTCAACCCTTGCAATATTCTGCCCCGGGAATCCCCACTCTAGCAGTTGCTTAGGTTCAGGCTCTGTCTTAGCCAACCATTGCAATGTTCTGCCCAAACTCTAGGTAGTTGCTTAGGATCCGACCCTCATGGCCGACCATTCCAACTCTATGCCTTTAGTCTTTCATAAGCCAGCCTTGTCTATCTGCCACGTGCCACCCACGAAGCCAGCTAAACACAGGCTCTTTACTAGATGGCTTTCAGAAGCCAGCCTTGTCTATCTGCCACGTGCCACCCACGAAGCCAGCTAAACACAGGCTCTTTACTAGATAGCTTTCAGAAGCCAGCCTTGTCTATCTGCCCCGTGCTACCCACGAGGCCAGCTAAACACAGGCTCGATCATACAGCGTTACTAGTTCTACATCATATCTAATAATCTACAAGCACCGCCACCAGCTACCAACTTTAGCCTCATGCCATAATTACTCTTATAATAGCAACTACTCAAAGGTTACTTAGCTAAGCTCTACTTAGCGATATTTCTACTTAGCTTTCACACAGCACTCCGTCGACGAGCGACTTGTTAGTTCCACTTTTACTTGTAACCGCATAACACGCCGCCAAAGATCGCCTCCACGCCATGACGCTTACCTTTTGGCGGGATCTTACTATAATGCACTCTGTGGACCATAGATAAACATTCTGCCTTCATCACAGAGTAACGATGCGTTGGTCAATTGAGTTGGTATTGCCATGTCAATTCTATTATTTACATTCGCGTCACGACGCGACACTCCCGGCCCGAAGGCTTGGCTAGTGTATTGTTAGGAGGTTGTGCGTCTACTCTTTATCTTTCTAAAGCTTTAGTGGCCGCGCTTATTCTCGGTTTTGTTTCCTCTTAATTTCATTGATTATCATTGGCAAGCAAAAAGTAAAATGGATGGTCACCATTTACCGCTCTAGCTTTTATGTCTTCTGTCGTTAATAAATGTATGCTATGCTAAAAGCAGAATTCAATTCAATAGTAATTCAAGCAAATCACACTCCTCAGTGAATAATATAAGACTTTGTTAAACACATACTATTATTCTTAGTTATTCAATAATAACACAAATTGTGAATAACAATTGTCACTTATCCGCAACTGCAAGTTGTACATTTTATTTATTAGAATATCCTTACAACATACCATTTAATATAGCGAAAATCATTTCATACATTATGACAATAAACAAGTAAATACCTCATGTATTTATCTTACCATTACATGGTTGTTAGCGACATAGCACAATCATCTTTCAAGCGACAATAATTATAAAAGCGTGAATGTTACCCAATTCACGTTATTTATCTACTCAGGGGTAGTCTTTACCCTAACTGACGTAGGTGTCTGTTGATTTCCAAATTGATTGATCAATATCGATCTGTTGATCTCATACATCACTCAAATTAAAAAACCATCGAATAAAATACCAGGTACCTCGAGTACTTTAACGACTATGTATGTACTTCACTGAAATTTGTAACATTTCACTATTCTTTACATAAAGTTTACAGACATCTTTACCGGTCTTGTTATCAAACACTACAAGTAACACACACTGGAAGTATTACTTAGCACTTCAAGAGAAATTAAGCCGTCACAACTCACTTGATATTATAATCAACACTCATCTAGTTGGTGGCTTTAGATTCTCACTTTATTTTTATATTATTCAGTTTGTTTATAATTTTACAAAACCCGCTTATTTTACCGCTGACAGTTCGACTCCGATGACATTGACATTGGAGAGAAAAGTTGACAGGTTATCGATTTTCAACGAAAATAATCGATATTATATCTTTAACTTATATTTACATCATTAAAATTATGAATGTATAACATATCACATAATAAATAATCACAAATTTAATTAATCATTGCACACAAAATCACTGGGTCGTAATCATAAAATCACACCAGCGCCATCTCTTTTCGGCTTCAGAAGTAAACTTACAAGATTTTGTTTTAAAATATCATTTCAGTTTCAATTACATGGTAATAAACAAATAACATTTTGTATGTTTCATAGTATTTCCATAGATAGGCTTATTAAGCACTCATTTCAACATTCAACGTGCAAGCTGCTATCTTGAGCTTGCAATCATAATAGATAATTGTTAAATTTTTCTTTTATACAAGCTGCCCAGATGATACATAAGGAGCACCACCCTAAAGGCAAGTGGTTCATACATGTAAATAGGTGAATGCAGAAGAAGGTGAAATATGGACGAGCATCATACAGTTCTTGTAGTATGGACAAACTTATTCTCATACTAATTCTCTAGGTCACGTTGCTGTGGCAACAGAAAAGTAATAAAATCATGGTCAAACCACATCTGAGTGGTAGTACTAACCGGTAGCTACTATTAACTGCAAGTGTCCATATAGCTGTGGTATCCACGAGCTCCTCAGTGGATGCTTAAGTGGTCTCTTCACTCTAGCAATATTCAACATTACATAGCATAGATTGTTAGCTAAGTACATCAAGCTCTTAGATGTTCTTATATCCCAGCATCTCCACCATGTCGTGACGCCCCTGCTCTATTATGTAAGCCATATGGGGTATGTAATATAGTTGTGCCTTAGGTTCGCTTACATAAGCAGGCGCACGAATATTACATATAATGATCTCATCATGGTAATAAATACTTTGAGTATCGTACCTCGCTTTATTGTTCTCGTCCCTATTTCACCTCCTTCAACCGCTTGTTCACCATCTCTAGCCGCGCCCTTCAGCTAGCTGCTAGCCGCTGCTGTTCACCATCTGTAGGTGTTAATGCCCGTTGATACTAACTACTTCTGTACCACGGGCGGGGAGAAGGAAGCATGGTCAGGGCGGTCTATCTGGCCCGTGATTATGCCACCTCTTCCAAGCTGCAAATAGAAATAAGCGTTAGCGCCACACTCATGCACCATTAAGGATATAAGGGGTTGATTAGTTCATACATCCCCAACTCTAGCAGTTGCTTAGGTTCAGACTCTCTCTTGGCCACCCTCGCACTGTCCTGCCCAAGGAATCCCCAGCTCTAGCAGTTGCATTAGTTCAGACCCTATCTTAGTCAACCCTTGCAATATTCTGCCCCGGGAATCCCCACTCTAGCAGTTGCTTAGGTTCAGGCTCTGTCTTAGCCAACCATTGCAATGTTCTGCCCAAACTCTAGGTAGTTGCTTAGGATCCGACCCTCATGGCCGACCATTCCAACTCTATGCCTTTAGTCTTTCATAAGCCAGCCTTGTCTATCTGCCACGTGCCACCCACGAAGCCAGCTAAACACAGGCTCTTTACTAGATGGCTTTCAGAAGCCAGCCTTGTCTATCTGCCACGTGCCACCCACGAAGCCAGCTAAACACAGGCTCTTTACTAGATAGCTTTCAGAAGCCAGCCTTGTCTATCTGCCCCGTGCTACCCACGAGGCCAGCTAAACACAGGCTCGATCATACAGCGTTACTAGTTCTACATCATATCTAATAATCTACAAGCACCGCCACCAGCTACCAACTTTAGCCTCATGCCATAATTACTCTTATAATAGCAACTACTCAAAGGTTACTTAGCTAAGCTCTACTTAGCGATATTTCTACTTAGCTTTCACACAGCACTCCGTCGACGAGCGACTTGTTAGTTCCACTTTTACTTGTAACCGCATAACACGCCGCCAAAGATCGCCTCCACGCCATGACGCTTACCTTTTGGCGGGATCTTACTATAATGCACTCTGTGGACCATAGATAAACATTCTGCCTTCATCACAGAGTAACGATGCGTTGGTCAATTGAGTTGGTATTGCCATGTCAATTCTATTATTTACATTCGCGTCACGACGCGACACAGCGACCCAGGGCTCGCGCTCCCCTAATTTGGCTGTAGGCTCTTCACAGAGTCGTCCGCACAGCCCCTTGGCCTCAGCCACCTCGGCTGCCCCCTCGTCCCAATCCGCCACCCCGGCAGCCGCCCCTAAATCGGTCCGTCCTCCTCCCATTTTCATACACGAAAAGGGAAAATGGACAGAATTATCCAAAACCCTAAACGAGCGTAAAATCAATTATACAAACGCTCGTGCGGTAGAGGTTGGCATTAAAGTCCAATGTCCAACTTCAAGTGATTACCGCGCCATCACTAAGCTCCTCCGGGATAGGAGCATCCTCTACCACACCCATTCGCTGCAAGAGGACATCCCAGTCCGAGCAGTAGTCAAGAATGTCCCGGTAGAAATCTCCATTCAGGAGATTAAGGACGACTTAATCGCTCAAAAAATACCCGTCATCGAAGTGCACCGCATGCACCGTAAGGTTGGCGGTCGCACTAGCTCGGCACCATATAACATGGTGCTCGTAATATGCGACCGCGTGGATGGGCATCACCCAATCCACAAGCTCTCTAAAATTTGCAACCTCTCTGGCATCCGCATCGAGAAGCCTGCCAAACTTGGCGTGCTTTCTCAGTGCCACCGATGCCAACTGTACGGCCACGCACAGAGGAATTGCTTCGGTAAGCCACGCTGCGTCAAGTGCCTGGGTGACCACGGCACCGCTGACTGCCCTCGACCGAAGGACCGCACATTGTGCACCGAACCCCCTAGCTGCGTTCTATGCGGCGAGTCCGGCCACCCCGCCAACTACCGCGGATGCCCTAAGGCCCCCAAGTCGTCAGCCCCCAAGCTGGCCAAACGGGCCATCAACAAACAGCAGCGAGAGAGCCCATCCCTCACTACTGACCCCCCTGCCTCATTCCGACCCCAGCGCCCCAGCCCCTGGAATGCGCTTAATCACCAAGCGCACTTCCCGGCCCTGAGGCCTACCCAAACACCTGCTTCACAGGTAATCCCACCACTGATGGCATTGCCTGCCATGCCCTCACCCCCTATACCCGCATCTCAGAACGCCGCACCGCCAGCGCCCCGCAGAGCGCTCTCAGGCCGCCCTCACCCCCGCGATCCCAGGTGCCCGCCCATGCCAGCCAGGGCGCACCCCGTCCCCCCTGCGTGTTTTAATTTTACGGCCACCCCTCCACCTTCAGTGGCAAGACCCCCGTTGCCCCCGAACTTTGACCCCACCGACCCCGTATTTGTGTTAGGTAGCACCTTTGCCGTTTTCTATAGCCCGCGTGCTCTACAAATGCGGGATGAAACGATGGCCTGTAGATGTAACTGGCAACAGCTTCAACAAGTCTGGGCCAAATACCACGACATCCAGGAAGACATTAAGAACCTCCCCTACTTGAAATATCTATAATGGATAGGTCACCCCACAGTAGGTTCAAACCGACTTCCCTTAGGATAGGGACCTTTAACGCCGAGAGCCTAAATGGCCAACGTGATGAGATCGCCACATTCCTCCGCGACCATCGCCTAGATATCCTTTTAGTTCAAGAGACGTTCTTGAAACCCTACAACCGAGACCCGAAAATTGCCAACTACCGGTTAGTTCGTAATGACAGGACTCGTTGTCACAGAGGAGGTACTCTGATTTATTACAAATCTAGTTTGTACTGCATCCCCTTAGACCCCCCTGCTCTTTCCAAGATAGAAGTCTCCGTATGTCGGCTGGGCATGACGGGACACCAACCCCTCACGATCGTCTCGGCCTACATCCCGCCCTCAGGAGCCGGCTCCTCGGTCGCGAATAACGAGATGAGCGATGACCTCAAAGTTCTTTTCGATCTAAGTGACTCCGTCCTTCTGGCGGGAGATCTTAATGCTAAACACCCCGCGTGGAATAGCCATCTATCAAACAGCAGGGGTAATGCCCTATATAATCTCTGCTGTTCTCTCAACTTCGATGTCATCGCTCCGATGAGTCCCACGCATTACCCTAATAACCCGGATCACAGACCCGACGTGCTAGATGTCGCGCTTCTAAAGAACGTAAACTTGCGATTACATTCTATAGAGACGATCGACGAGCTTAATTCGGACCACAGACCCGTGATAATAGAGTTTTCCCCGAGAAACGGTCATTCGGACCCTTCTCAGCCCCCTCCCACCAAAGTGATCACGGATTGGAAGAAAGTAAGCGAATTGCTGAAATCCACCGAATCCCCTCACTTGGATAAAATCCCCGACAACATCGCGACTGTAGCTGACACGGAGGCCGCGATCGACTCGTTCACAGAGCACGTACAGTCAGTCCTGAACGTTTGTTCAAGGGAAGTTCCAGCGGATGACCACCGCTGGAAGCTCCCGGACGATGTACGTGAACTGTTGACCGAGAAGAACGCGGCCGTCCGTGCTTATACTTCTTTTCCCTGTGCGAGTAACAAAGTTTTTATGCGCCGTTTACAACGCAAAGTAAGCAGATGCATCAAAAAGCTTCGTGACGAGCAGTGGGACAAGACGCTCAGCGAACTCGAACCGACCCACCAGGCCTTTTGGGAACTTCAGAGGAAACTACAATCCTCTCAAGTTGCCTCCATGCCTCCCCTCACGCGCCCAGATAATACCGTAGCCTTCGACGACGACGACAAAGCCGAATGCCTGGCAGCTAGCTTAGAAGCGCAATGTTCCCCCAGTACCCAGCCAGTAGACCCAGCTCACCTCGCTGAGGTGGATGCTGAAGTCGAACGCCGGACCTCACTACCCCCCGTAGAAGACCCTGATAATCCCCTACCCTCAGTCACCCCTGAAGAGGTGGAGGATATAATCAAGGGCCTTAAGCATAGGAAAGCCCCTGGCTCAGACGGAATCACCAATAGGGTATTCAAACTCTTCTCCCCAGCCCTTATAGTGCTAATGACCGCTATCTTCAATAGCGCCATGGCCAATAACGTGTTCCCTCAAGCGTGGAAACAGGCCACCGTAATAGGTATTCCCAAACCGGGTAAGCCCAAGTCCTCGCCGAGTAGTTACCGGCCCATTAGTTTGCTCAATGTGTTTGGTAAAATCTATGAGAGACTTATTTACAAGCGACTCAAAGATTTCGCCGAAGCAAAGAGCTTAATTCCGACAGAGCAGTTTGGTTTTAGACCTCAACACTCCTGCGTCCAACAGGTGCACCGCATAGTCGAGCACATCAGTGCCCGCTTCCAGCGGGGACTGATGACCGGTGCCTTGTTCTTCGATATCGCGAAGGCTTTCGACAAGGTCTGGCACAACGGGCTGATATACAAGCTATACCAGCTCGGTGTGCCGGATCGACTCGTACTGATACTACGAGACTTCTTGTCGAACCGCACATTCCAATACCGTATTGATGGTGCGCTCTCATCCCCTCATCCGATACGTGCAGGCGTCCCGCAGGGATCGGTGTTATCCCCCCTAGCCTTCACGCTTTACACCAGCGATATACCTAAGAGTAGAGCAGCCCAGTTAGCCTTGTTCGCTGACGACACGGCCATCTACTACTCTGGTAAGAGTATATCCAACATTTGCCGTATTCTCCAAAACTCCGCAAGAGCCTTAGGCGATTGGTTCCGGAAATGGAGAATCGAGGTCAACCCCGATAAGAGTCAGGCAGTACTTTTCTCTAGCCCCCGCGTAAGATTTCCCCCGTCCCCCAGTCCGATTACCATGTTCGGCAAGCCGATCCCCTGGGAGAAGCAAGCTAGATACTTAGGAGTCATTCTCGATAGGCGGTTAAGATTCGGTGAGCACATCAAGACGGTACGTTCGCGTGCCGCCTTCGCTCTAGGTAGGCTCCACTGCTTGCTGAATGCACGTAGCAAATTGTCACTCAAGTGCAAATTGCGTATTTACATCGCGTGTATTCGGCCTATCATGACATACGCGTGCCCCGTGTTCGCGCATGCCAAACCCCATCTCCTTCATAGGATGCAGACCCTCCAAAACCGATTTTTACGTAAGGCCACGGGAGCCCCATGGTACGTTAGGAATGAGCAACTACATGTTGACCTCAGGATCCCCACCATCCAGCAGTGCATGAAGCGACTCACTAAGGGTTTTTTCGATAGGGCCGAAAAACACCCTAACCAGTTAGTCGTTTCATCAGCTAGTTATGTTCCCTCCGCGATATCTCGGATTCGTCGCCCAAGGTCCACCCTCCTCCAGCCCGATGACCCCATCACCCTCTTGCAGGAAAGCCGTAGGGAAACCAGCACTCTTAGAAAGCACACAAGACGACACAAATACAAACCGCGAATCCGGTCTCGCCGCCGAGGCACGCCGCGACCTCCCAGTAATATCATTACTCCCCGACCCTTGCTCGACGAGCCAGCCCGCGACGCTGAGCATGTAACGTTAAATTCCCCAAATAATATTCCGACCCAGCCTGTCCCTTGCTGCCCTCCCGACAATGACGCACTAAGTCGAGGCCCGAACCCCACAGGGGGTGCCCTTAGTGATCGTCATTTAAATGTAAATATTTTTAGTTTGTAAGCCCTGGCTGGGGGCCTTAAAGTAATTTTTGGCCACCCACAGGATCGTTCGGTTAAGTAGTCAAGCAACCTTAGAGTGTTGCAACTACGAGTGGTCATACCTAAAAAAGTAACCATTTTAGTTGTGACCAATTGTTAGACCCATATGCACGCTATAATTATAAATTGTTGCGATTTATTTATAATACAATTTAAAACGCATAAAATGCCCAAATGCGCGGTAAACTGATTTGGGAAATATTCCAAGACATCTAGTTACAAAAAGGATAGGCATACCTTTTCATCAGTAAGTAAACACTACGAAATTATTTTTTAATTTAATCAGATTAAGAGCAACCGCAGGGGTCTATTTAAAATGGTAGAGTGTCAAAGAACACACGAAACAGTGACCCGCGTTTATGTCTTTTGGAAAAGTCCCTTTCTTTCACTAGGAAATTCTAATTATTGTAGCCCTTTCTCTCCCTTTGTACTTTTATCGTAAAAATCAGAGCCGTTACCTTTTTAATGGCTGAAGTTGATATCGATAAAAATAAAATTAAACATCATACAATTTTTATGTACTTTAAGAAATACGAAATATAATTCTGACTATTTTATAAGATCGTTATTACAATCTCTAATTGGGTATAATGTATTTCGGGATATTACCTAATTATAATCAATATGAAATAGAATCAACAAATCATTGTATTTTATGAGGAAGATGCATAATTCAGAAATAATTATATAGACGCTAATTAATCATTTTTGACTGAGATCAATCAAGACCCTAAAACTATAATTCGAAAAACATATTTAATTCATTTTAAAAATCAATAAGAAACAATTGTTGTTTTTCTTTTTGCTATTGACTGATTTTGATTAAATTTTGTTATGTGATTTTTAATGAGTATTTTATTTATTTTAAGATCCATTTTATCGATATCGACTATTTTCCCTTAGTCAAGTCGTGCAATCCCTAACCAGACATACCTACGCAACTTGACCTTGAACTGACCAATTGCAGACGCGCATTCTTCTTCGTCCCCCGGCCCGCGGTAGTGACTTGTGTTCTTCTTAGAAGAAATCGGCCTATAAGCTCTCTAGTGGTTATAATTATACTCTATGGAGGAAACCAATGATATTTTAAGTAGTTGCGGTAAACGGGGCAGTAAGGGGAGCTACCTTAACCGTTGCACATGAAAATGGTCTTAGGAAAGTTAAGGAATCTTTCCATTATTTTTTGTAAATTTTTAAACAGTTAGCAAGAATATTGAAAAATATGGTAAGTATCCTAAGACCATTTTCATGTAGCTGCAACGGTTAAAAGGCCTGCGAACAAACGTAATACCAAAATAATTTGTAAATCAAACATATTCTTAGGGTAGTGTGTATTTATTTCGATTGGATTACAGAATATATAGGTTTCCAAACACATATTTTGAATGGACACTGATTTAAACAAGAGTTATGAGAAAAATAAATTTTGTATGGATAAATTCCTCTTAATTATCTCGTCTTCATATATAACAATGTCCTTTCAAAATATTTATTTGAGAACATACAGTTTGGCAAAATAAAGTATGGAAAAAATGAGGGCGTTGTTAGCGACTTTCTGGCAACACTGAGCAGTGTTAAGCCAATGACGTTGCCGAGTTTGACAGAAAACACGGTATTGCCAGGTAGGAAATTTGCAGTTCCACTGTCACCGCGTCACACTCTTTTTTGCCAAGCTGTAAATATTCTGTAATCCAATCGAAATATATACACACTACTTTACGAATATGTTTGATTTTCATATTATTTTGGTATTACGTATGTATGAAAAACGCATGCTCCGCCGGCCCCATAGGGGGGATGTTTCAAGGTAGCCCGCGAAATTCAAATTTTCTTACGTTTTTTGCAATTTGCAGGGCAGTGCTAAGTTGTATGTTGATAAACATATCGGTCGCGACTGTAAGACGTATTAAGTAACAGAATTATAATCATCACTAGAACCCTACAAGTTCGTAAGACTCGAAGAACGGAATTTTTCACGCTCAAAGTCCTTCTTCGAACTTGGAGGCCGGGTTGTATTGATGATTTTGATGACTTTATTTCTGATTGAGTATCGTATGCGTTTGTAGCAATGATGCATGTCAAATGTGTTGTCAAATTCCCGGAGTGTGTGTGTGGAGCGGCAGAAAAGAAGGATCAAAATTCACCTACGTCCTACAGCAAAGATAAATAACAAAAAAGGGTATAAAAAGTATAGTTAATATATACAATGAATAGTAGAATTGTAACGACCGTTTTTAGTGACGAACATGCAAACGCAAGCTAGGTTTTTATAGTCGTACTATGAAAACTTATGAATCCTTGTATTACGACTCCAGTTTTATGTGACCAACTACCTAGAACGACTTATTTTGACAATAAAGGAAATGGCACGTAAACTCGTAAAGGAATTATTCGGCGATTTATTCCTTGCTGCCTGCATGCAACGTTTTTTTATTTTCTGTAATTATGAGTCTTCAGTATCTATTATTTCCATGCGTGTCACTGAATTTGAAAGTGTCATTGTCAAACTGAAGGCAGCTGTTAGCTGTCTAATGTTGCACACATTGACATTTCATTCACGTGCATAGACACAATTTCGATTCACACAAATACATTTCGTTCTGATTGTATTTATATTTCGTTACGAAAATGACATACAAACGAAAAAAGTACCATGTCGGTGATACGCACCTGAAGAAAAGGTGGAGAGTAAGGAATCGGAAGAAGGATCTTGACCAGATTGATGAAGATATTAAAGAAGGTACGTTTTGTTTACGAATGCGAATCCGTCACATGGTTTGCGTCAGATTTTGAGGTTAACATTTTGTGTCGAGGACGAGGTAGGTCGCTTACAAAACGCTTGAAAAGTTATTGATTTTATCCCGAGGGCTTCTTATATCGTAAATTCGTAATATGATACCACAATCTTCACAATATACATATAAGATTAGAAACAGCTGTGTTTAAATTCTATAGAAGCATGTTTATCACCAAAATATTTGTTTTCAGGAAACGCCGATAAGTTATTGAACCAAACTGTGGATTTGGACCTGCCTGGCGCAGCGCAGCACTACTGTTTACATTGTGGTAGATATTTTATCAACGAGCAGTCACTGAACGAACACTTCAAAACAAAAGTCCACAAGAGGAGATTGAAGGCTTTGGAACTAGAACCGTACACCATCGAAGAGTCTGAGCGAGCGGCAGGTCACGGTAACTTCAAGCAGGCCAATAAAAGAAAAATAGTCACACAGAACACAGAAAAAACTGATGTTGATGGTGATGCAATTATAGAAGACATAAGCCCAAGTAAAAAGAAGAAAATAACTGAAGATGATTCGTAAGGGGTTTACTAACTTAGTCAAGATACGGGATTGTAAAATCCTGCCAACAAGACACTCTGCTCTATTCATAAATGGTGCTAAAGCAACTGAAAATTTTGTTTACATAACTCCACATAATGATTTCCCTGAAAAAATAAAGCAAAAAGAAGTTTTACAAAAAGTGCTGCTAAAAAGGAAAGCTGATATTGACTTGGCTAAAGTAGAAAACCTTTGGCATGTATATGAAGACCTTAATGCAAAAAAAGCAGAATATGTTAAACAAAAAGAAGAAATATCAAGAGAACTAGGAAAACTAATTAAAAATGAACCAGACAGTGAAACCACAAAGAAACTCAAAATGCAAAGTGATCTTATCAAAGAGAATATAAAGAAATTAAAAGTTCCTCTATGGTCAGCAGAAGAAGCTGCTATGGTGGAAGCACTAAAACTACCAAACAGTTTACATTCTCGCACACCAGATAGTAAAAATAAGATTCTTTATACACATCTTAAACAGCCAAAGAGAGACAAAAACCATCTTAACATAGGCACAAAAATGAAAGTTCTTGACTTCAAAGGCAATGAAAATTATTACTTGTTGGGTAAAGGTGCAATCTTTGAACTAGGAGCTAAATTTTTCTTCAGTAAGGTATTCAAAGATAAAAACTTTGTACAGTTCTCAAACCCAGATTTCGTGAAAAGTTTAATCATCGAGGGTAGTGGAAAAGACCACACTAATCCTGATACAAGCTTTATTCTGCATCATAATGACGATTCTAAAGTGAATATTGACAGCCGTATGCACCTCACCGGTGGAGGCTCCCTCTGCTCCTTCCTTGCGTACCATGCTAAGAACGTGTTGTACCCTAAAGCCTTGCCTCTGAAGTACTACACAATGGGCAGACAGTACAACCCATCATCATCGGAAGAACACAGTCTATTCCACGCCAGTCAGGCGTCTGTTGTAGAAATCTTTGGAGCTACAAAAAGTGTGGAAGACCAAGATAAATTTCTTGACGAACTAACAGAGACCTTAAAACTTGCATACAGTAGAATTGGGTATCACTTCCGCTTGAGCTTAGTTTCAGCTGATAAGTTATCGATGTGGGAATCACTCAGGCTGTCAGTGGAGATGTATTCAACCTCTTTGCAAAATTACGTAGAAGTGGCCAATGTCTCTTTGAGTGGTGACTTCATTAGTAAAAGGTTGATGTTTACATATCTTGAAAATAAGGAGCATCACTTCCCTCTCCTAATTTCAGGTACCATGTTGAATGTACCAAAGTTTTTAGGCTGTGCTTTGGAGCAAGATGCGCCATTTACCGTGCCGGACTTCGCTAAAATTGAAAGATATTTACATATGGAAGTGCCAGACAGAATACCATCAAAATGGGAGAAGCCATCCTTTAAGTCCGTATTTTTTGAGTGGTAAGCCATTCTTCTGACTTGTATCTACTCAACATTTAATATAAAAGTTATTTTACTCTCGGACTATGGATCACTGTCTAATGGCGGTTTTCTATAACTTATGTATAACTGTAAGTTAATATGCCTACGTCTCATAGCTATCAGTGTTTCTATAAACAAAGCTTGAAATATCCTATCCACTTCACCTACCTGTCACTTGATTCATAGAAAAATCAAAGAAAGCAATCTGTGCATTGAGCTATTACTACTACATATAGCTCAGTTTTTGTGACGTTTTGTTTCTAACTGCCCGTAAGCAAAATGTGAAACAAACAGAGATAGCGGACCTACCGAAACCTGCTAGTAAGTTATTGAAAATGGCCGTAAATCATTGTGAAGTTTATTGTCTTAGCAATAAAGCTGCCTCTTGATGAGCTAAAATAATTGTAGAAGGACTGAAATAGTGTTTGTGTTATATATCTTTATTGTGGACTTTTGTAAAGTGCTGTGAAATATTATTTGAATAAAACTTCAACTTTATTCAACCTAGTCTGTTTTTTTATTTTCTAGTAATCTTTTAAGATTCTTAATCACGACTTTGATGGCGTTATTTCAGTTCCATATCAAATTCATATTCAGTTCTGGTCCAGTTGGGCATCATCGTACTTGTTTGTTTCGGATCCTGTGTGATCTCAATTTGTTCTTGTGTGATCTCGATTATCTTCATATGACCAGTTTTGGTTACCAGCAGTATTGTATGAGTCCTGGAAAATAAACATTATTCATTACAGTTCCACCACTCTAAATTCACCATCCTCAATGGCCAACCGGCTAATATTATATAAACTACCATTCATGGATGTTATACATCTAAAAAATTATATTAAATTTAGAAATAACAACAGCTTTTTATCAATAAAAGCTGTGGCTGCGGATCACAGATTACTATATTAGTAGCTAGCTACTGCGGATTGTAAAAGTGTGGCTGTGTGTGTGTGTGTTTCCATAGGAACGTATAACAAAAATCTTGTTTCCGCTAATCTGCGAAACGGCTGCACCGATTTTGTCGGGACTTTTATTGATATTATTGGCAGATGGCAGGATTAGGGTTCAATTATTGTTAACAAAATCCGTTCGAAATATTTATTCGCGGGTCGCGATAAGGTCGCGGCGTCGCAGGGCTCAGCTAGTGTTACACTAATTAGCCAGACTCGGGGCCTCCTGTCTACTAGAGTAATTGGCCCGCAGCATCTCGCGACACGACTGTCTCTCATTCGAGTGAGTACTTTCTCGTCGCGGCAACTTAAGGCATGTTTTTTTTTTCGAAATGGCATCTCGCAGTTCAACCTAGAGAGGTTGTCGTCTTAAGGGGGATGCTCCAAGGTAGCCCGCAAAATATCGGTCGCGACTGTAAGGCGTATTAAGTTACAGAATTATAATCATCAATACAACCCTCCAAGTTCATAAGAGTCGAAGAAGGACTTTGACCGTGAAAAATTCGTTCATCGACTCTTATGAACTTGGAGGGTTGTATTGATGATTTTGAATTTTTGATGATTATAATTCTGTAACTTAATAAGTCTTTCAGTCGCGACCGATATTTTTATCAACATAAAACTTAGCACTGCCCTGGAAATTGCAAAAAACGTAAGAAAAATTGAATTTCGCAATCCATGGTCCGGAGCGAGACGGAATGGGAAGCCGTCACCTCCTTCTGCGAAGCAGTCATGCTAGCGAAGGAGGTGACGGAGCGAGAGAGGGAGAAAAAACAGCTACTGAAAAAGTTGGAACTTTGACTCCTAATATCTCCGTAACTAGAAGGTTCCTCGGTATGCTGGAGCAAAAAAAACATCGCAATGACGGGGAAAGCAAGTGCCTTTCGGCTTCGAATCGTTAAAGGTACTTTTACACTCATTATAAAATCTTTCATCTCTACATAGGGACGCTGCGCTGATATCATACCTGGTTCCGTAGTTTCCTTGCGGTATGGACACAAATATGGAACTCAATTCCTTATACACATTCGGACGTTTAGTTTCCAACTGGTGATCCGGTAGGTGCCTGAAAATTAATAAACGGTCATTAATGTCCGGCCACGACTGTCTCAATGAGCTGTGGGCCAAAATAACCAATATCTGGCGCCTGGCATCCAGACGAGCTGAGCTGGACAAAACCTACGACCACTGGCCCCGCTGGCCCGTATTAGCCTTGGATCGAACGAACTGGAAGTCATAGGGAAAGGCCATTGCCCAGCAGTGGCATGATGAAAAAAAACCGGCCAAGAGCGTGTCGGGCCACGCTCACTGTAGGGTTCCGTAGCTTCCCAGACCATTAAAAATACCAACATTTTTCGTCAGCAAAAATAACTTTGTTTTTCATAGTATTTGTATGAAAAACAAAGTTATCATTTGCGTATTTTTGAAAAAGTGCTATATAACTCAAAAACTATTCAACTCATCAAGTTGAAAATAATTTTCCTAGAAAGTTCATATAAAGGTCTACTTCTGTGATTTTTTTCATATTTTTTAAACTTATGGTTCAAAAGTTAGAGGGGGGGGGACACATTGTTTTTGACTTTCGGAGCGATTATTTCCTAAAATATTAATATTATCAAAAAATGATTTTAGAAAACCCCTATTCATTTTTAAATACCTATCCAACAATATATCACACGTCAGGGTCAAAATTAAAAAAAAAATCGCTCCCCACTTTACGTCTGGGGGAGGTACCCTAATAAAAATGTTTTTTTAAATTTTTATTTTTGCACTTTGTCGGCATGATTGATATACATATTGGTACCAAATTTCAGCTTTCTGGTGCTAACGGTCACTGAGATTATCCGCGGACAGACAGACAGACAGACAGACAGACAGACATGGCGAAACTATAAGGGTTCCGTTTTTTGCCATTTGGCTACGGAACCCTAAAAAGAGATGATATAATTAGAACTATTCAAGGTAGAGAAACGAATGTACCTAAAGTCTGTACTTTAGGTACATTCGAACATTCGTTCCAACCAGCCATTGATTCCAATTGATTTAATTTCCGCTAAAACGAATGTAATAACTATTAGTGAAAATTAACTATACTTAAAAATGATTATTGAGTCATAAAAATGTGTAGGTGAAGGTACATGTTTTTCAAAACACCAAATGTTTGTTTGCACTAGTTGCTGCCAGCGGCTTCGCCCGAGTGATGTTTGATAATTGTTCCATAGTATCATAATACCTGGATAAAAAGTATCCCATGTTTTAATCTAGGTTATAAATGTTCTGTGTGCAAAATTTCATCCAAATCCGTTCAGTCATTCTACCGAAAAATAATGGGTCATATTAATTGTAAGCAGTATGTTCAGTTGATTGACATTTGATTGACATATTTCGACAAACTAGTTTAAAATCTCGCTAGACAGATTACGTTCTAACGGTTTTTACATTTTTACGGTGACACATAAGTACATCCATACTCACAAACTTTCGCATTAATAATATTAAAGTAAGATGTCAAGAAACTTAAGTGTAAACGCAGGTACCTCTCATCGGATTTCAGCAATTCAATCAATTTTTCAATAAGGTCCTCTTGCATGCTCACTTTATTGAACGTGTTAAGTATTTGCATCAGTTTATTTTTACCAGCGTCCACTTTTTTAAGCGGTTGGTCTGGTAGGCTGTTACCGAATCCGACATAGGCTTCATTGTAGGTTATCACCTCATCAGTCGCGTTGCTGTATGATGATATCGTTGGGCCGGGGCTCCTGAAACAACAATTTATACGTAGATACTTCAGTAATTTCAAGGTTTTCTACCTACTAAGTTGATAATGGTTTCCGATCTAACGAGATTTTACCAGGGTTCGAAGTGATAATTATCTTGATATTTACACCCCGTTAATAACAAAAAAAAAATGTTGCCGATGATTTATTTTATTTATTTATTTAAAACAGCTTAAACTATCTTTACAGGGTTTACCCTAGTGCGACAGCTAATAACTTATAAGTATTTATAACCTAATACTATATACTTTTAACCAAATTACAAAAAAATATAATGAAAATAAACAACATTATTAAATTTTAAAACACAAAAACATTACCTACATAATTACTATCAAAAACGTGGTACAAAAAAGAAGATAAAATTAAGTATTATTGTAGCATAATACAAATAGTTATACCCTTGCCATGGGGTCTCAACTAGAACAAATTATAAATAGTCTTGAAAAAAGACAATAGATGGCAGCATAGGTAGCAGTAATGAAATTAACAATCACTAAAATGCGTTATACGGTAGATTTTGGAAGAAATAAGATTAGCAAAAATCAAAAGTTCCTTGTTTAACGCTAATCTATCTATTTACGCTCATAAATCACGTTATTTCAACAAAATAGATAAAGAAAGCCTTTTACTTAATTCGTACCCAGAAATTGATAAAGTTGTCAAAAGTCAGCCATCTGTGAATCATTTTCGTTAGAGCTGTTTGCAATAGATGGCGTTTTACTCAATTTATCACATTCAATATTACCACAATCGTAACTGATTTACGTTTAGTTGTTTCATTTTAATTAAATTTAAACTTTAAAACAACATGAATGTATTCTGTTTAGAGAAATATAAAAAATCTTTTAACATTTCCAAGGTAAATAATAATATATTTTTCTCATTTTATTAAACTCGGAACTACTTCTTACATAACACGAAACGTTCTACACGTAGGTAGTTACTCTGTCTGTCAATGTCAATTCATGACTCCATCTCATCCGACATCACGAGCGAAAGGGATAGACGCTGTGATGAGCAGTAAGGAGCTAGTGCGCGTACACAAAAGTCACATACGCACTCCTGACCACAGAACATAATTATATACTCTAGCCTCCTGACCCTGAGTGAGGCATACATGCGCGACTTCATTGAATTGACAGCGCGGGCGGCCGTGTGATTCATGTTTGAATGACAACATGTGCTCAAACAAATTGGTGTTAGAACTTAGGATTATCACTGTGTGAAACGTAATAAATATGCACCCAATTTACCTAGTTGTTGTTATGAATGGTCAAGCTCCTACATAACTTACCTGCGACTTTGCCCACGTGACAATGAGTTCTCTTGCTGCGTGAACATTATTATACGTTGAATAATGTAGGTAGATATTGTTATTATCAACAAATAATTTCATTGATTAGATTTTTTTTCTTTGATGTGACTGTGAGGCTGGTTGTTGGTTCATCAAATAATAAAATGTGTTATTTTGTAAATTGTTTAAGTATTGGCTGTTTATTTACAATAGCGGTCAATAGTACAATAAGCGTTGACAATAATCTCTTAGTATACAGTTATCAACAATACATTGTGTAACCACAGGGACTAGGCGGAGGACTTGCCCACAATATTTGCTTCACGTAGGTTCTTGGCGACATTTATTTATTCATTAATACTTTATGTACAAAAACGGACTGCGGCGGATGCCTTGGGCATTTTCTACATTTGCAGTACGTATTGATATATCCACAAATCACCTAAAAAAAGAAAGGTAGGTATATGTCACCGGACGACACCAAACTCCTATTACTTATAAAATACAAGACCAGAAAAATATATGATATTCTTCAGGATATATGCTAGCATGATACTGTGTTGAAAACATAATAGGTACAATTAATTTGGCTCGATAAAAAGAAATCACGAACTTACCTCTAAAAAGATCTTTCAAACAATAAAAAACATACTAATATGCATGCGATCATTCTGATTTTTTGGCAAATAATTCTACAAGCAATATATTAGCATGATACTGTTTTAGTTTTTTAATCCAATCAATAGTTTTTTTGTAAATCGATCGAAACCACTCATTTCGCGCTATTTGGCCCGCAGTGGCTGACGTAACAACCACTTTGTAGTGCGAGCTGATTAGAACTTTATTCTAACAGCATTTCAAACGAAGTTTGAACCACCACAAATAGAGTTGCTAATTTAACTCGTCTAAGCGCCTTAATTAGGTTTACACGAAAAAGAACTTACGATTCAGAAAAAGTCATTGTTGCAGGAATAGTTTCTTTATTTGCATTTGATGTAGGCAGTCGGTACTTTATAATTCTAAAATGCGCTTGAAACTTTAGAATAGGAATGAAGACAGTATCAAAAAATACAAATCTATTTAGTCCGCCAGCTAAAGTATTTTAAAATATTGGACACATATTTTTGTTTTTTTGTAAATCATAGAATATTCACAAAGATAATATAATAAAGATCTTAACTTAATAAAGAAATATCGGGTTCCATAGTTCAAGCCATGCCTACCTACGATAGCAAACAAAACCAGTTACATGCACAGCACGCGCGGGTTCGGAAACCAAGCATGTGTGCACCCACACACTGCGCACACACACGTGCTGCGTGCCTCCCGTCTTCTCCACTAACCGCAGGGAGGCAACTTGCAGCGAAATGCAATGCGATTTACAACTAAACCGGGCGCGCGTTTCCTATGCAGACTTTTGGTAGTCTGGATATCATGAAAAATCTATGAATGTATCTGTTCAAACTAAAGTTATTTGAAATTTTTAATAACTAATCTATCCCTGTATGGTTTCGCTTTTTTTCGTTTTCATGTTAAATACGTTACTTATTTACGCCCAAAGATGATACGCTCATAACTTCCAAACCAATAACTTTTTTCCAATTCTGCTTCCATACAGGGCTAATAATGTCAAGAATAGAACATTCTAATAAGATGTAGCTAAAAATATATAATTAAGTAAATTTAAACAATAAAATATCCTGTTACGTTTGTGTAGGTTGTCTTAGCCAATTGAAACAGTAGTTAGTAGCATAATAATAATGCATATACGATAATTCAAAGCAAAAACACTCACCGATTTAAACTGAAATTTAATTAAATTACTTTACGAAATTTGGTTACGCATTTCTCTACTATGCTGTAAAATAATCAAACTAATACGTAAAAAACATTATTTGACATGAATCTTCCAACCGGGTCAAAACGATTGACAAATAGAAAAATAAACCATATTAGCAATATTTCATTAGTCAGTCGACATTTTCTATTTTTGTAACTCCAATATGTCTTGTAGTCGACATATATCGCGAACGATATTTTCATCAATATACTACCTAGCACTGACCTGCAAATTCCAAAAAACGTAAGGAAACTTTGAATGTGGCGGGCCGTCTGACGCTTTCACCTTAATTAATCTAATCCCATTGAATTACTTTTTCATGAATAAGATATTCAATGGGATTGTATTGAAGATTTAATTACTTATAATTCTGTAAATAGATACGTGTTATGGATTTACTGCAACGAATCATAATTATTTTGCCACCAACCAAAATAATTATGATTCATTAAAAAGGTAAAGCCGCGAGACGTAATTTGACGGGCCTCACTTTGCTGTTCGCAGAGTTTCAACTTTCCCTTTTTATTTACATATATGTCTTACAGTCTCGAGCGATATTTTCATCAACATACAAACTAGTACTGGCCAAATTGCAAAAAACGTAAGAAAATTTGAATTTCGCGGGCTTCCCTGGAGCATCCACCTTAAGTATTAAAATACTCAAAAACACATGAAGAAGCATTCGCTGCAGCGTGAATATTGCTAACTCACTCACACAAAGGAAAATGTTTCGCCTACATTCTTTGTTGTATTGTTATTATCTACTCGTTCTTGAACGCACGGCGATGGTAAGAATCTATATAAAACAGCGCCATCTAGTACATGCAATGCCACTTAGTATCGAAACAACCCAGTATCGAGGTGAACTCCTAGATGGCGTTGTAAAACTCCAATCTGTGGCAATTAGTGATACGCTGGTGCTGTCATCTGTTGTATAATGGAGGAAGGAATATAACCGGAGCAATAACCTGACTTAGGGAGGTGTCATTTCTTTGTATGGGATTGGGTATCTGTACGAAGTATTATAATATCTGTGCCCTTGCGAATTCACTAAAACAACATGTAAACACATCAATCTGAGTTTGAAGGTGATAGTACGGATAGCTCTGGTAAAGAAAGAAAGAAAAAGCATTTATTAGCCCGCACTGGACAAAACACATGAAAATTCTCAGTGTATAACTCACTAATAAAACTTACACAGAAAAAACAAATATATATTTAAAAATTAAAAGAAACGAAACTCGTCCTGTACGAGGTCAAAAGGCTCCTATCTTACAGCAGGGTGCTGTAACATTAAAAAAAAGGGGGTAAGGGTGCCTTGGCAAGCAGGTTAGTTCTGGCTGTAGGTACCAGCTGTCTCCACACGTAGCGGTCCGGCACACACAGACTCAAGCGCTGCAATACTCCCGGGTGACTCTCCACTCCACGAAGCACCTTCACCAAGTAGGTGACCAGCGTAATCCAGCGTTATTTTATTCTTTGCCCAGCAGTGACTCATATTCATTTTAGTCACTCATAACAGGCTAAATATAGATTCTGGAACTGGAAGCCCATCCCAACATAGTTGGACAAAGGCTAGGCAGATGATGGTGGTGTTAGGGTACACAAAGAAAGACATAATGCTGAATACTAACCAAACGCAGGCGTCACACCTGTTAAAAATCCTCCTAAATCAGAACATTAATATTGTGGTGCGAAGCGCAATATTAGCTTAGACGGGATCTATCTACCGTTTAGTTTGCATTGGGGCCTCCCAACTCCAAGTTCAAGTTCATAATCATCTGGCTAGCCTGTTCCCAACTATGTTGGGGTCGGCTTCCAGTCCAACCGGCTGCAGTTGGATTCACGAACTTTACATGGAGCGACTGCCTATATCTAAGGGCCTTATCACACTAGCGGATTGCCAGCGGATTCAAAGCGGAGCGGTGGCGCAGCGAATTCGCCGCGGTGGCGCAACGGATTCGTCGCGAAGTGACAACGTACAATACACTCGGTAACAAAATGGATTCCAAAGAGGAAACACTGCTGTTGGCTTTTTTACTTCGAAGACGCCGGAGACGAAAGCGAAAGCATTGAAGAATTTGGGAAGATCCATTATCAATCAATCTAATGGAAGAGAGCGACTACTTTGTGTTGTTTTGCAAACGAATAAAGAATAATCCACAACAATTTCGATCCTACCTACGAATGTCAAGCCCTACATTGAATCCGCTGGCAATCCGCTAGTGTGATAAGGTTCTAACCTCCACAACCCATTTCTTGGGTAACACGGTAGGTACCGCTTGGCAAAATTGGTAAACTGGTTGTCAGAACTTTGAACTTCTGACTACCTGTAACGACTGTCAACTGTCTGACTGACTGCCGGGACCAATGGCTTTACGTGCTTTCCGAGGCATGGGGGTATGAATCTTTGGGATTTGATTAACAAAGACTTTGATAAGGAGATTTGGAAGGCACATTTAGACAGACAAATATGTTCAAAAAAATAGAAATGTACGCACCTGAATTCCACCGATACGAAAACGAACTCATTGCATAATCTTGCATAATCCTTTATATTTGAAACATACTGTTCAACTGTTTTATCGCACTTAACGTAGTCTGTTACTATTCTTCCTCTACCTGTAAAACAAATGGCTATTAGGGCCTGCGCAGACGACAGACTTTTTGTGCGATCGAGTCTGTTGCGCACAAAATGTCTGCATGACATACAAAAAGTCCGTCGCGGATTTTACGCATGACTCAACACACGACTCACATCTTCATCGTACGTTACGTCTCCCACTAACGCGTGCAGATGGCATACGAAAAGTGTGCGCCTGCGTTAGCACACTTTGGAGCAAACGTTCTATATTTTCGCGCACTTTTTGTATGGCGCGGCGCGATCTGCCAGAATGACGCAGATTTTTTGTATGGCGCGGCGCGATCTGCCAGAATGACGCAGATTTTTTGTATGGCGCGGCGCGATCTGCCAGAATGACGCAGATTTTTTGTGCTGCGGGCTCTTTGCGCGTCGTATGCGTTACTACATAAATAATTGCTTAGGTTCTATTTTCACAGACTAGAAAGTGCATCACGGATAGGCTATCGTCTTCGCAGGCCCTTAATACTAATAGTAACGAATCATGTCACTTCCACCATAATTTGGCAAAGCCAAATGCGGCCAATTAAACCTAGATTACGGTACACAGTTACTTTTTCCAATACAACCGAAGATCGAGTCAAGTATTTATAACTATGTAGGTAGGTACATAGTTTTGTCGACGGAAGTTTTGAAAAAATAACAGATTGTAGAAAGATTTCGAAATCTTTGTGATTATTGACCTTTATTGATTTTAAAAACCTTTCGGGGTCCTACCGTTGCCGTTTTCTCAGTTTTTAGGCCGAGAAGAATGAAGTAACTCCGAAAGGAATTCTGTACGAGCATTAACCGGGGCTTTTCATCTCCGTGCGGTGTACGGCAAAGATTTTATCAATATTGCCTAATGCCCATTTTCGCCAACATTAAGTGACATCTAACTGAATGTCTTAACCCGTTTTCACCAACAATAAGTGACAAATAACTCAATGCCTAGTGGCCGTTTTCACCAACACTAAGTGACAAATAACTCAATGCCTAATGCCCGTTTTTACCAATACTAAGTTTAGTGACATACGACAATCGCGATTATAGTAGAATATCTACATCACTAGCTGCTTTCCCGTTACTATGGAAATAATTTGTCTTTGTCTTAGTAGAAACTCGAGTCTACGGGTCACTCCGTGCTCGGACAGAAGACATGTCGAGTTGTATAGAAAGACCTTTGTCTATTCTTGTTAGAATAGAGATCGAATTGGTCATGCTACGCGTGAAGAACTTAATGTAGATACTTAGGTAGTCACAATAGTTGGAACTCTGACTGTGCTTACTTACTGCTGGCTTGAGGATTTTTGGTTCCTCCTGCTAAGTTTAGCAGAACTCCAAGTTTTTTACGAGTCGGTGACACGGCGAGCCAAGTCCCACCACCATTCACTTGTACGTCACGACCTTCAAACAGACAAGTTTATTTTATTTATATGATGTTAAATGAAAATATATAAAAAATGTGTTTAAATGTAAATTAGTGAGTTGTGTAGTTTAGGAGTTTATGAATTACATAAATATGAATAAATTATTAACACCCATATAACATGGGTGCCAGGAGTCGATTTGAATCCTCATCCGGCTTAAATGACAAGGTTGTACAAAATAATTAAAAATAAATAAAACATCTAAAAAACCTCATACAATAGAGAACATAAGTAAAGTTAGTCCTTTTATGAATTAATGGATAAACTCATGACATAAAGTGAGACGCGGTGCAAAAAATTTCGCTAGCCCGCGAAATACAAATTTTCTTTTTTTACGCAATTGGCAAATCAATGTTCGCCCGTAAGTAACTCTGTAAAGCCATATTTATTACGATCGCAAATTATATTGACACTGACTTGTGAATTACAACAATCGTAATAAAATTTGAATTTCTCGGGCTTGTACCCTGGCGCTTTTACCCCCTGATAATAAACCGCTACCCGCACCGAAAAGAAGGGAAAATGAGTCTGACCTTTGAATTTAAGAGATGGCAGATATGGGTAATTTTATTATATTAAACTACCCTCTGTCCCTGAACTTTAAGACGAAAGTGACCCATGAACTCGGGTATCATTGTGCCTATTAACGTAATGGCCTATGCCTTTACGGCAAAGAGCTTCGACGACTATACCATCTAGGGCCTGATTCAGAAGGCAGCACTCCTAGACAGACGATAAGGCTCGCGATGTGAGTAGGTTCCTGTCTCTGAAGCCCTAACCAATGGTAGCTTGGACCCTGCTTCCGACACCGGTAGAGGAAACATATTTTTTTTTTGTTTGTTTAAGATTGCATATATTTTAAAAATGTAGGAAAATATGTATGAAAAATGAATAAAGAAATTTATGGTCTAATTTACGTACATGTTTCTTGAATGAAATTATGGCATGATGAACTTTACGACACCCAAGCTGATTTTATGATTGTATTATAAAATGTTTGACACCTCCGATGACGTTAGGGTCCTCCTTCCAAGGAGCCATGTTTTCTGTAGGTCTGTTATAGTATTCATCCCTGTTAGATACCAGAACCAAACTGTAGTCACTCTTGGCATCGTGGATGCCATTGTACATAAAAAGGATGCACATTTTTTGCACCTACAAAAAAAGAAACGTGTTGAAAAAAAGAAATTGTTTATGATACCAAAAACGATGGCAGTGGAAGTATCAAGAATTAGTCAGTTGGTGGTCCAACTACTAATGCTTATACCAATAGTCAGTAGTCCAATAGCCAATGCATTTACCATTAGTTAGTGGTTGAATATCCCATGCATACCAATGCTCGGTTGTATAAGAATCATTACCAATACAAATATTTGGAGTTGCAACAACCATTTATATTGTTTGTTAAACCAACCACTGTTTCTCAATGTTGTAGATCAAATAAGGTAGCGAAATATTGAGTGCACTACTTGCTGTATTAATATTATTTACCACTTTTTGCTCATTTTGTGTTTGTACTTTTCCCCTCATGTGTAGGATGCCGAATCATCATCTGTCTAGCCTTTTCCCAATTATGTTGGGGTCAGGAAACAGTTTGTGCCCATGAATTAAAATAGTACTATCTAAATTATTTTCTAGTCACCCACCAATATGTGCTTTGTCCAAGCTATGGATTTAATAACTTTTGCAGTGCTGATGAAACAGGTCCCCTGATGCCTGTACAAAAAAAGGATTTGGTCAATTCTAGTGAAAAAAAATAGTAATTACCTACTTAAGTCTCATTTACTTTAACTCTAAATAAAATAAATTTTGTTGTTCCAAAAAATGCTCCTTTTTATCAATCTATACAATCTATATCTGGCAATCCTAGTAGGTATGTCATCACTATTTTTAATCTCTTTTTGTCTATCTTTAGGTGCAAGGTCCAACACAACAATACTTTTCGCTAAACATGTACTTCTTTTTTTATTTGATCTGAGATGTACCTACATAAACAAAAATATTTTTTTCTTACACATCTGCCCAAAAAAGAATATTTTTAACATAGTTTATAAGAGTTGTTATTAAGTCTTATATCTACAGTCCTCTATTAGTTACTTTACTCTTTGATCTACAGATTACGTCATCTCGTTTGAATATCGGGATAGCAGAAGCCAAATATCTAATAATTCTTCTTGATGTTGATGAAGCGAGAAAGTTAATTCTAGTGAATTGTATTATATCCTAAGCCGACCCACTGACCTATTGCTACAAGCCCTTGCAAAGCATAACATGGTTGGTTGTCGGATGCAATTAAATCAAATTTATCTCTACTAGTAGTTACTAGACTCTAATATTTACATGATAAATAAAAGACATACCAAATTTTTAACTTTTTGTTACTATTTTCTGAATCAGCTGGACAAATTTGACAATGACAATTGAAATTTCGTTCGAAAACAAACAAATTGAAAGTAGAGCTTGGCAGACGAAAGCTGTCCATAAAAAGGCGGGAATTAAAAAAAATCAAGAGCTGTTAACCCTGGCTGGCTAAACCCTGCTTATACAGTGTTGATACTATTTATTTTTCAGGAAACACAGAAACGCGAAAACGCAGGAACGCAAAAAACGCAGCTGTGTGTGGGAGCCTTTAGGGCTGAAAGAACCGAATGCGCCGAAAGAAACATTTTCTCATCCGTATGATGTAATCCATTCTTTTTAAATTGTGGAGTTCGTGGATAAGCTTCTTAAAAAAAAAAAACTTGTCTATGAATAATATGACGTGAAACGTGAAGCGTGAAAGAAAATATAAAAAAAAGTAAGAATGACAGGAAATTAACGCAAGTGGAATAAAATTGCAAATCTGTGTATTTATTAAAAAAAATCCGTCTTAATATTATCTTATTTGATCCATCAATCACATGCATATCCACAATGGATTCGAATTTACCATTTTTTAGTCTCCCAGTAAGTATATTTTGTTTGTAGTATGACATTACAACAGCTGTTTACAAAAGTTTGAGAGATTACAAAATTCGAGAATCTTTATTTTCAGTTTGTGGATTCGGAGACTTCAGATTTTTTGTCGAAGATCAAGCCGCAGGAGTGTGCGTACGATGAGTTGCACGCCACATTACCATCCCACGGTGCTTTGTTGGGCCCTGACGATGTCTTGGCCCAGTTTCTATCTGGAGACGAACCGTTGGAGGAGCCCGACTTGAACGGTCCTACTACGTTGCACTGTGAGATCTGTAAGAAGCGGTTTGACAATGCTAAGAAGTATTATGGACATTTGAGAGTTCATTCCAAGGAAAATCTTTGGGTTTGTGGTGAGTGGCCTTTTATGACCCATAAATATGATTTAAAGGCTTATTACATACTTACACGATTTCTAGGGTTCTGTAAAGTGTAATAAGAAATGGAGTCGGGTCCTTAGACAGGGTGATGAACTAGTTCCCACTGCCCTGCTTCTCTGCCGTGTACACTTTAGACAGGGCCTGAGGAATCCTATAATGTTATGGCCTTTTAGGTTTTATACATGTTGCTACTGTATCATCATCATTCTTCTGCCCTTAACCCAATTTATTTGGGGTTGGCGCGACATGTCTTCTATCTATCTATCATGGGGGTTTTGGTTGCCGCACTTAGTCCTTGAAGTGAACTATTGTGTGTGAACCATGGTGGCCGATTACTCCAACCAGCCCACCTCCCTCCAGAAGCAGATCAGTTTTCCGGGGCTCCTCAGGGCATCCGCAAGGGATCTTAGTAATCTTGGTAATGCCTATGCACTCAAGGAGCACATGTGCCACCATTTCCTCGGCCTCCATGTTTGTTCTGCACAGGGGACTGTCAATGACTCCTAGGGTGTGGAAGTGTTTATTCAGTGAGCAGTGTCCTGTGATGGTCCCCGCCACCAGACGCAGGCTCTCTCTGTCCAGGCGCAGAAGGCGCCTGGGGCAGAGCAGCGTGTCTTCTTCTGTCCACAACACAGTGTATTCATCTTCTTTTCATTATCTCAGTTTAGTCTACATTAGAGTTATTTTTTAGAGTTCCATACCTCAAAAAGTACAAACATAACACTCCTTTTTAGGGCAGTTGAGTATAAAAAAGGAACCCTTGTTAAGATCACTTTTTTACATGTGGAAATCTTCATTGTTCATTTTCCTCATTGTTTTATCTTGGGTTTTTAGTTTTTACATTAAATATGAGTGGGAAAAACTTGTTTATTTTTGTAGTATCTAGTAAAGTTTCACTGCTAGTAACATTTGACTTGTTTCAGAGCAATGTCCTGACCTGAAGTTCTCGACAAAGCAGCAGCTCATGAGACATGGCTTGATCCACAAGCCGCTTGGAAGGGAATGGAAGTGTCTGCAGTGCACCATGTCATTCGAGGCCCTGTGGAAACTGCAGCAGCATCTGTTTGCCAAACATTTGAACTACAAGTACGAGATAACAATATTATAATCAATTAAGTACATGACACTTAAACTTATCTGCATAATTTTCGACACAATATTTGTATTTGGAAAAATTAAATATTACACACAAAGTTCAGTAAAATTTGCTTCAAAATTAAAAAAAAAAAAATTTACAGAAATAGCAATTCATCATCATTATTTTGCTAATATTCCAAATTTTGTGGTCGGCGCGGCATGTCTTCTTCTTTCATACTTCTCTATTTTTCGTCATTTATTTTCAAGTTTACAGAAAAAGTAATTGTCATTCTAAAATAAAAAGTGAAAATAACACCAGTACAGTAGAGTTAACTCTTAATAAGCACTACATACAACACATACATTTAAAATAACATTTTAATTTTTTTTACATTTGTAGGCCTCATAAGTGTGATCAATGTGAGAAGTCATTCACGAAGGCTTCAGACTTGGATAAACATAAAACCATACACAGTGGTAAGTTAACATTACATAATCCAACTATAATACTGGGACACATGCCTATGCTATGTGACAGGTAATGATAAAATATGTACTGAAGAGTAGGCTTTTCAACCCTTTAAAATGGCACCAATTTGGCAAACCAATGGCAGTTCACGGAAGGGATTTTGAAAATATAAAATGCAGTATCTTTTCATTTTATGTATGTTTTGTGTTCTTTCGTGTGTTTTATGTATGAACAATAAAAAATGTAATATTTCAAATATGGACTCGATGGTCTGAAATAAATTTTATTATTAATAATCATTTAAACTCTTGGGATGGTTGTGGATCGCTGTTGCGTATAATGTGGCAACATTAATTTTGAATGTAAAATATATGCCGTGTGGCAACACTTGATTTTCCACTTGTGTTCCGGTGCTCTCTCGAGAATACATCATCCCCCTCAAGTTTATTTATTCTTTTATTTTACACCAAAACTATCGTTTAATAATCAATAACCAGCGCGACAATCGCAGTGGGCTCGTGTGTTAGATTACAGCCCATTCCTCGGCATAAAGAGGAGGCCTGTCCCCTGTGAACATCATAGGCTGCTGAATTTATTATGTTATTTTTGACTAGGATAGAATCATCATCTAATTCATTCTCCCATCAGATCTGAAGAAGCATGCGTGTCCTGAATGTGACATGCGTTTCAAAGACAAGTCGAATCTGAAGCGACACATGCTGCGACACAATGGGGTCAAGCCTTTCTGTTGTTCGGGTTGCGGAAATAGATTTAAACAGGTACTTTATCAACTATCTACTTAAGCATGATGCAGACTAAGTTGATTTTTGATTGACCGTTTAACAGCCATATTTAGTACTAGCTCTTGCCCATGGTATTGCTTGCATTAATTTAGAATTTTATAATCAGTATTAAAGTTTTTTCTATTATAATACAATTCAATGATTTCGTAGCACCGAGCCTACTTTGGCACCATGACAACTTTTTTGTACTGACATGTAATCAGTAGCACAATGCAAACATTAAAGGAAATCGGTAGGTATGCATGAGAGATATTTCTTGACGGCATGTCAGTGTCCTGCTTCAGCGACGAATACGACGCGCGACGCCACGCGACGAATACGACGCGACGCGACGCTGCGAACGCGAGTGCAATTTTGCTTGAAAGTTCATATTTCAAGCACAGACTTTTAAAAAAATATCGTAAAGTACGACAAGAATTAAAACATTCTTCTGAATCAACCAATTCGTAGTTCGTGGTGTCGAGTCTGGTCGCCATCAAAACATGTACGCGTTACGTCGCGTCTCGCTCGCCGCAGACTGCCCTAAAGGCCGCAAGTAAGGAATGCCGTTGAGTTGATCGCATTCGTCGCATTCGCAACGTCGTCGCGTCGCATCGTATTCGTCGCGCACGCAGGACCCGTAAAGGCGTCAGAGGCTCATGGGCGGCATAAAAACCTCTGACACACCCGTATTCACAAATGCTTCGAATGAATTTCGATTCGACAAGTCGTATGTCTATCCTTTTTTGGCATAACGAAAACGAGCGAGATAGACATACGACTTCCCGAATCGAAGCGCTGTGAATAGGGGGTCAGGTTAAGCACTAACCATTTGATAAAGAATGAAGATCCCAACATGAGTGGCTGAATGTAGATGTACAGTAAACTTGTGATAATATTGTGTTATGTTATTCTCCACTGGTCCCAGCTGTCATCAATGAAGCGTCACGCTCAGCACTGCAGGCACAACAAGGAGACCAGTGAAGCAGATAGGAGCTCCCGCAAGAACTACTGCCGCGCGTGTGGCATGAGCTTCCAGTACAAGAGCGCTTTGTTAGAGCACTGCGTCAGGTGAAAATAATGATTCTTTCATTGAGTCCAAAGGCTCAAATTAGCTTCCAGCTTCAGAGCGTATAATACGAAGAAGTTTTTTTTTGTAACATTTATTGTGTCCCACTGATGGGCAGGGGACACTATCCTTACGTCTCGGTTCTGTGTGATTTGGCCACGTTTGCCCCGCTAACATGATTAGATCGTCACACCACTTTCGCCGCTCTTCGGAGAGGTCCACCCTCGAAGAAGATTATTACTTTTCGATGGTCGAATCTAGACTCTAATTTCTGCGACACATCTCTGATACTCCTTATATTAATTTCTTCATTGTCCATCAGGCAACACACCAACAATGGAGGTGTTGCGCAGAACGCAAAACCGCCAGAACCGGACAAAGAAGATAAGAGCCATCTGAACGACACAAACCGTATCGTTGACAACATTGTCGACGATATCCTATCCGCTGAGGACGACTACATGACCATGCCAACGCAAAACGAGATACTCAACGTTTACAACCCAAATGATATCGACAATAACCCAGAAAACTTAATGCAAATCGAATTATTAAAAGAAATGAATCAACTACACATTTTAGACGGAGAACTTTTCTACAATGACATAGATTTTGACAGCATTCAACCTAGTCACATGTTTAATACTAACACAAATGATATGGATTACGGCACCGATAAAAACGCTGAAATCTTATTCGACTTTACCGATGGAAGCAAAAGTATGGACCAGGATATCATGAACACTTTATTTCATGTCAAATCTGAGTACTTACCTGACGAATTGTTGAATCCACCAGAAATTGTAACTCCTCCTGCGAAAAGTAACGAATCAAACGATCACAATCATGTATCTGTGAACGAATGCGCTACTATATTTGAAAGTGACGTTGATTTAGAAGCTAGCACAAATCTAGCCGCAAACTTAAACCAGCTGATCGGTGAAAATAGTGTCCAATACATTTCTACAGAGGACGATGATACATTTATAATAAGTTTAAATAGCGAAATTGATGCTGAACAATTAACCGATATGTTGAATATCGGCGTAGAGTTAGTTAATGATAAGAATAAGGAGCCAACTGTACCCGAAATTAAGCAAGAAAAAGTAAGTTTAGCTAATGTGGAGCTTTATGTAAAGTTTGATAAACCTTTCCAAGTGAAAGAGCCCCAAATTAAGCCTATAGAAGAGCGCGTAAAACACCGACCTGTACTTGTTAAACTTAAAGAGCCTATGAGTGAACCGTCTATGAGTGAACCGTCTATGAGTGAACCACCAATGAGTGAACCCCCAATAAGTTTGGTGGCCACGGAAGAGAAGAAGAATGTTATTAAAAGAAAGCCTAAGACAAGGGTGCTGTATGTTTGTCGAACATGCAATAAGGTGTTTAAGAAGAACGATAATTATAAGTCTCATATAGGTAAGGCATATTCTTTTATTTAACTATAATTTAGAGTATACCGTTTTTAGTTATCTTGGAAACATAATCAGCCTATAATTTTCCCACTGCTGGGACACAGGCCTCCTCTCTATGAGAGGGAATGGGCTATAATATACCACGCGGGACCGGTGCGGGTTGGTAGACGTTACATGTGTGTGTAGCTTAGAATATTTCATAAATATTGAAGACTAGCTTCTGCCAGCGTCTTCGCGCGCGTGTAGTTTGATAATCATCCAATGGGATCTTACTACCGGGATAAAAAGTATCCTATTTGTTAACCCAGGTTATAAACTATCTGTGTGCATAATTTCATCTAAATCCGTTCAGTAGTTTTTGCGTAAAAGAGTAATAAACATCCATACATACTCACAAACTTTATTTATAATATTAGTAGGATTAGTAGAATTTCTCAAATCACTACATATTATAATCATGTTTATAATGTCCAGCAACGCACGAGCCATCGCTTCGGCGGCACAAGTGCAAGATCTGCGGCGAACGCTTCAGCTACCGTTCGACGCTGAACAAACACACGCGCAACCACCACACGCCCTTCGTCCCGTTGGAGCATAGCTGCCAGATTTGTGAACGGAACTTCAAGTTCGCGTGGATGGTGAGTTTCAACCCCTATGTAAAATATTTGGAAAAGTTTAAGCCGAAAGTTCTGGAGTGGTGACCGTGAACCGGAAGACGTTGAACACGTCAAATGGTTGGTCCAGTAGTCACCAGCGCTACTGCTGACCATGAAATCCTAGGTCCTATTCCTAGGTATTTAAAGTGTTAACACTTCGGGGATCACAGGGATAATATGACTTACAAATTCACACCTTGTCTCCATGGGAATAGGTAGATACTACTGAACGACTTGCGATCCTAACAAAGTTTGGGTTTGTGAGGATCATACATCCCGCGGGCCTGTGGACGGTGAGCTATGGGTTAGCTCGCCGTCCGTCTATCTTATGACGACAGGCCGAGTCGACGGCGCCAGAGTGTTCCACACGCGCCTCAAAGAGATGTCAGCATAAGGAAGGGGTCCGCAAGGACCGAAGCCTGCCGGGGCTGCGGGACTGTTCGAAAGAGATACCGTGGTCCCGGAACATAAAGGGCGAGGAACATGGATGGGTTTTAATCAGTAAAAGTCTGACATTGGTGCCGATTCTGTTGTGCACAAACTAAACTTAATTTAGGCTATTACTATCTTTTTCTCACCAATGTAAACCAGAAAGAGACGGACGTGATTCAGAGCTGTCAAATTTAATTCGAACTAATATTTCCATACAATTGAAGGGTGCACGTAAAAACATGTCGACTAATAACACGGTGAAGCGCAAGGCATAAACTAGTTTGACATTTCTAACTTAGTGCATAGCTATAGCCGTCCTTTTCTCGCCCTGCCTTTTAGGTAAAAGATAGCAATAGTCTAAATTAAGTTTAGTTTGTGCACAACAGAATCGACACCATTTTCTCTCGCTCCAAAAGGATCAAATGATCATAGATCTAATCATACAAGCACGCCGGTCGCGAGTACTACGTACTTACCTGACTTTTCTGAAGAAACCCATCAACGAGGGATGATGTATAATATGTGATTGCAGTTGAGAGAGCACATGGAGCGCGACCACGACGGACTGACGCCGCACACGTGCGACTACAAGGACTGTAGCAAGAGATTCTTCAAGAAATCGGACCTGGCCGTGCATAAAAGGTGATTGTTACTTCTTACAAGCTTTTAATTAACTTGCAATATTTGTTACTTTTTATGTCAAATCTAGCAACGGAATTTTAAAACTGCTATCCCCAATCGACAAGTTAAGTGTTATGAGCCATGACGATATTAATATAAATCAATTTTATAATCGTTTCTTTTCAATAGTTCAAATCAAATCAAATCATTTCTTCTTTGCAAACATGGGTACATAGATGTTCTGTTTTAAGAAAGTTCTCCACATTTTGCCGTCATTTGGGCATGCAAATAATTATTGGTTAACAATATAAAATTATAAATTCAAGATAAGTGGCATGTCAATGGAAAAATGAACGGATGTTCCGTTCATTTTTCCATTGACAAAAATTGACAATAAAAAAAAATGTCAAGAATGGTCAGTCATTAAAAAAATAAAAAATAACACACGGAATTCAACAAAACTTTTGAAAAGAAGACAAAAAGTATTTGCCCTAAATTCATATTTAGCGATTGGGCAACTAGAGGCATCAGAAAAAGTAGGGAAAGACTATTTGAGCTTTATGGCCTTAAGCCTTTTCTTAACACTGAAACTTATAACAAGTATGTTGCTAAGTATTCAAAAATTTTTAGAAATACATGCAAGGTTGCTAAAGCCCTGCATATTAGCAACAAGATCAAAACAGCAGAAAATAAAATAAAGACAGTTTGAAAAGTCATAAATAACGAGACTAACAGGAAGAAAATACGCAACACTAGCTACACATTAGATACAGCAAGTGGTCCTAAAAGCTCTAATCAGGAAGTAGCTCAAGTAGACAATTCAAAAGTGCCTGTAACTGGCCTACTTGAAATAAATGCTTTGATTTTGATTTTGAAAAAATAAAAATATGTACAAGTATCAAAAAGGGTCAGGGCGTCGATTAATTCGTCCACATCGCTGCCAACAGGAAAAGTGGCCAGAACAAAAAATGTCGATGTTAAGATTAAGATGTCTGTGTGATTGTCAGGTACCACACTGGAGAGCGTCCGTACTCTTGCGAGGTGTGCAAGAAAACGTTCCCCCACGCCAGCCATCTCAAGAGACACGAGCGGTCCGTTGACTGCACCAAACTGTAAGTACTTACTCTTTACTATCTGCCTAGCCTTTTCCCAAACTATGTTGGGGTCCGCTTCCAGTCTAGCCGAACACAGCTGTATACCTGTATTTCACATGGAGTGGCTGCCTATCTGACCTCTAACATCCCAGTTAGTACTGTGTAATACGGTACCCCTTGGTAAGACTGGTTGGTAAGACGATTTTCAAAGATCTACAATTGACAGCCGGGACCAATGGCAGGCAAGGGCTTAACTATTTAAACTATTTTATGGAAATGTTATCTTTGTTATTCAATTTTATTTATGTATTGTTTAGTTTATACCTACTCCATATAATTCTAATTCGAACGAGATAGTGAATTTTGCAAACTTACGCTATTTAAGTAATTCTCAGTATTTTTCCCAAATTTCTTTATTAAGGTGAAAGCGTCAGAGCGGCCCGCAAAATTCAAATTATCTTACGTTTTTTGCAATTTGCAGGGCAGTGCTAAGTTTTATGTTGATAAACATATCGGTCGCGACTGTAAGACGTATTAGGTTACAGAATTATAATCATCAAAATCATCAATACAACCCTCCAAGTTCGTAAGAGTCGATGAACGAATTTTTCACGCCCAAAGACTTCTTCGACTCTTATGCATCCCCCTTTATTGGAAACTTTTATATTTTATTTGTTTCAGGACACCCTCATTACCTCAAAAAGAAAAGAAGCTTCTGAAGAGCAACTGTGATATTAAAATTAAACGTAAAATAAATTAAACACAAATAATTACAAAGTATTTTATTTTATTTTTTCATTTGTAACGAACAAATTACATGTCATGATAACATGGGGCTTAAAAAACATAACTCGCGTAATGTGGGTGTATTATTAGGAACACAGATAACTGATTGGCCATCACTGTCAAAATAACAGTGATCATTACAATAATAGGGTAGACGACAAAAAAAAAGTACGTCATATTATATAACTGACTGACTAAATATATAATTTTTTGATAATATAACTGACTAAATTTATATTTTTTTTAATAATATAAGTGACTAACTAAATATATAATTTTTTGATAATCTAACTGACTGACTAAACAGAAACATATTTTTTTTAGTCAGTCGTCATCGCTATTGTGACGATAATGGCGCAATAGGGAATATGCAAGAAATACAAAACTCTGTTTATTCAGAACTGACTACTCAGAATATTCATTGTGAATACCTACTTACCTTTCGAAGGTTTGTCCGGATTCACTCCGTTTGAAGGTAGAGGTACGAATATAAACTCATAGTTTATAACAAGGCTTTTAATTACTAACAAAGCATAATCTTAAGGTCTATACACAAAACACATACTTGAGTATCAGTATTAGAAGATTATTAAATCTAACAATGTTTGAGTTTTTCGCAAACATTTGAAAAGCTAGACGTCATAGGCAGTCAAAAATAATTGAACCAATGGGGAAGCCTGTCAAAGTTCATTGTTGATGGCGTGACCATAGCTAAGTTCGAATCAGACCAATGAGGTGAAGCTATTTTGAAATATAAAATGACAGTTACACATTTTCAACCAATGACAATGCGCGCTACGCTAGCGTCATCTGTTTCACATTTACAGTTCCAATTTTGATTTATAAGAAGTATTTATACATCAGTCTTAATATAATTGAATGCTAGGCATTCTTCAAGCCTTCTTCTTCTTCAACGACCTTCATTCTCTGCATGAACGCTGCCAACCCGTTGGGCGAGTCCACTAGACTCTCGTACGTGTGGTGATTGTTGCCCAGCTGTGGTGTACAAAAACATTGCTTAGAGGGAAAAGAGTACTTGGAAGGACATGGAGGAGGCATTGGCCCAGGTGATTTAAGCTGATTGTCCATCATTTGAACGTGTTATCTTATTTTTATCTGTTTCTAAAGAAAAAGATGCGAAAATGTGCCAGAGGTACCTAACGAAAATATAGTTAAATAGTGCTCAGCGACCTTAGTGGGTGAAGAACGATATTTTTCTAATAAAAGACATATTTTAATTAATTGATAGAAGGCTCAATTATCTCCAACGACATCGAAACGCCTAGTTGTGGCTTTTCCTGTGACCCAGGGCTGGCTATTTACCTTGACCAGAGGCTAAGTGTTGCCATACAACGTGGTAACGCCGCTAGTAACTTGGGCACATTACCAGCTGACAGTGTTGAGGAGGAGTTTTTTGATGAACGTCAAGATGACGGGACCAAGGTTTTGCGACTATCAAGGGATTTAAAACAATATAATTCTACTATTTCATACTTTTTTCGACATTACGATGTTGGTTCTAGAGAAAGTTGTTAAGTTTGACATGAGTACACCTATCTGATAAACATAATACAGCAGAAGGAGAGTAAATACTCACAAATCTCTTGACCCACTTGGAGAGATGCTCGGTGAAGTACTCCTGTCGGTAGCGCGCGTCCACAAGCAGCACTGCACCCCAGTCCCCGCGGTGCCGCACGCAGCGACCCACTGCCTGGTTCAGAGCTCTGACAAACAAATATTTCTTACTGTAAAAACCCGTATTCTGGTAAATGTCACTAATATGAGTTGGTAAATGTTAAAAGTTGTGTGGTAATTTGCAGTCGTGGTATGGGCATGTGATATGGAGGAATAAAGAAAATGTCGGGTTGGGTAGAGAAAGACCAAATAAACGATGATATAGCATGAAATGAGGTGTCTGATGAGACTTCAGTAATAGAGCCTTCTCTCTTACTCGTCATCTCATCAGACACCTAAAAATAATGATGATGAAAAAATAATGACTACCAAAATAATACAGGGTGAATTTGAATAAATGCGACAAAATGAAATGGGAGCTTCAGTTACAGTAACATAGTAATTATAAACTGTTTTTTCTACTATCTAAATCGTTAAAAAAAATTACGCGATTATCGTTTTCAAAAGGTCCATTGATGTTATTATCTTTATTTATGTACGAATTATCGGTATTCCCGTTCATAGCGGTCATTTACCTAATTTAGCCTAGTTTCTAATGTAAGTATCGCGCGACGTTGCCAAACCTCGCATGTGCGCCAGCGCTGACATCCCTTCCCGGCGACCGCGCGCCGCCCATTACCCTTCCTTCGTTCATTACAATTTTACATTTGATATTTTATACATTTTCTTGACAACACGTATTATTGTATATTTAAATTTGTCGCATCTATTCAATTTCACCCTGTATGTCGATTACTTTCACTTGACTAAAAAAACGTATCGATTATAGCTTTGGTTTCTTTTTTGGAATGACAACACTTCCGTGCCGGTGTTTTATTGATTCCATAGTCTAATAATTTCAAAACTTATTAATTACGTTAAAATTTGGCTGCATAAACGCCAGCAGTGGTCTCGAACCTACCGATTTTTATTTATACTGATATGGGCTCCGTTCTACCGAAATACAACGATATTTCTACGATGTCATGCATGGGAATTCTCACGATTTTTTCTACCGATTACGGAATTTTCTACCGAACTTTTAGGATGGCAACCCTTTTATGTTTAACGTTACGGGGAAGCCCTCAAATAGTAAGTAGGTATGAATGCACCTAGTGCAGAATGTTCCATATATTTTGGGGAATACCCTAATAGAGCCAATGACAGATTTACGTGACCAATTTCCTCTCAAGCGATAATTAGCAGACTACATGAGGGAGTCGTATCATTAAGATTCGTGGAAGTCAGCTGCGGTTCCGTTGGTGGGATAAGCAGCAATAGGCGTTCAAACACGTAGAAAAAACATTTTTTTTTTTTAGATAAAGCCAGCTGACATTTGTTTTTATCCATAACTTCATGTAAACTATCATCAGGTAAAATTTGAGAAAAAATACAAGAAAATTTGAATTTCGCGGGCTACCTACGGAGAAATCACCTTAAGCATTTTTTATTTTTGTTTCGGCAATTTTCATGACTATTTTTGCCATTATTGTGTCAATGAAAATTAATGCGATCTAGCGAAACGAAAAATAAAAAGTTCACATATCAGAGTTGGCAAACGCCAACTTAAAATTGGTAAAAAAATAAAAACAGATATAAATAAACGAATCTGATTGAATATTGTATTTTTTTTTTGTCATTTACCGATTTTGGGTACAAATATCCCGTTTTTAGATGGCAAGTCTACCGATCTCGCTCTATGACGTTCGAGAACACGGAACGCGAGACGCGAGTGCAAGTAACAATTTTGACAGTTTTGACAGCTCGAATTCAAAACGCAGCTACTTGCGAGCGTGAAAACTTGAAAAGTTGTTGTCACCTAAGATTTTGTGGTGAGAGCGTCGTGAGAGGTGCAATTTTGATAACAAAGTAATATAATCTAATTTCTTAGCGTGAATAAAAATTACAATGGCATCTCGTATGTATTTCGCTTGGAAGATGTTTGAGACCGCGAGAGCTCAAGATGAGCGAAATTTAACGTCCACTGGTCGTGCAAAAGCACGCAACTCGAGTAAGCCGCTAAGAAACCTTCCGGACGCTGAATTTAAGAGAAGATATGGGCTTCCTAAGGCAGCCGTCAGGTTTTTGTGCCGAGAGCTGAGGCAGCTGGCTGGTTTAAAGTCTTCCCAACGGGTATCCTTGGAAGATAAGGTAGTGGTACTTTTGAAACTTGAAACACTTTGCAGGGTGAAACACTTTTCAACCTGCCCCCTGACACAATGACCTTATTTTCTATGTTTAATGTTTTAGGTCCTTACAGCCCTGTTTTTTTATGCAACTGGGTCTTACCAGCGCACAATGGGAGCTGCTAAAAACTTCTCACAAAAAATGTGTAGCGTCTACATTGAAGAAGTTACCAACGGTCTGACACATAGGAACATATTAAGAAAATATATTCGGTTTCCTAATACTTCAATTACCAGGCGAACAATCAGTCAAAGGCATGGTCTACATGATGTAAATAAATAAACAATATTATTATCATTGTAATGTGAAATGCATAATATGTATGTTGTTTGGTTCAGGTTTTATGATAAATATGGAATACCCAAAGTAATTGGGTGTATTGATTGTAGCCATTTTAGGATACTTGGCCCACCAAAAGATGAAGAGCATCTGTATTATTGCCGTAAGCAATACCATTCAATTAATGTTCAAATGGTAAATAATAGTTTAATTACCTATATATAGTTAGTAATGCTGTGTCTTATAACACCTTGTATGCATTTGTTTTCTTTATAATTGTATGTACACTAATGTTTGCACAAATAAAGTTATCTGAATCTGAATGATTTTATTCTAACTTTCTTTAGAGATTTTTTTTAACTGTATTTTTATTTTATTTTATAGATTTGTGATGACCATTACAGAATTTTAAATGTAAATGCCAAATTTGGAGGTGCAAATCATGATTCTTTTATATGGGAAAACAGTGACATCAACCAGTATATGCAGTCCTTGCACCAAAATGGGGAGATAGTGTGGCTTTTAGGTAAGCGCTACCCAATACAATATTGTTTGAACAGCATCGTGCATGGGGCTAAGGCAAATAAACAAATACATTGACCATCATTGCAGGAGACTCGGGTTATCCACAACGACCATGGCTGATGACTCCGATTTTAGATGCTGCTCCAAACACCTTGCAAGCCAATTACAACCATAAGCATATGGCAGCCAGAATTGTCATAGAAAATACGTTTGGGCGGTTGAGGAATCGATGGCGATGTTTAAACAAAGATAGAGTGCTCCACTACAAGCCACTGAAATGTGCAAGAATTATACAAGCCTGCTGCGTATTACACAATATTGGCATCGATCTTAATGTTGTAGAAGAAGAGGACATGACTGGTATTTATCTAGTTTAGTTCGAAAAAGTAATCAATGGCGTAAATGAGTATTGAATATTAAAATATTTTTATTTTTAGGATCAGAACATGAAGAAGAAGATAATGAGCCCATTCCCACAGAGAGAGTAATAGGTGGTTCAACGTCTGACCTAATCAGAGGAAGGGTTCTAAGGGAACAATTAGTCAGAAGGCTTGAACAAATTTAATTTTAAAACACAATAATCATGGTTATGTTAATAAGGATATGCTGTTAAAATGGTTTATGTTAGCTTAGTTTTTTTTGTACACTTATTCTTGTATTAAATGAAAATAGTTTTTTTATTATTTTACCTTTATTTTGTAAAAACTATAATACTTTTTTTCTATTTTACTATTATAGATTCAGTGTCTTATAATGTTAATTATATAATTGCCTATCACAGTCATGTTGTGTGAGTAATTACCATGTTCCTACTATGAAGCTAGTATTTTCTAGATATGTATTAGTATATTGCTGATTATGATATTGGATCCTTCAGATCCCTAAAACAGTTGAGATCTTTTTACCTACCCTACTATTAGATAATATTAGATTTATATATAAGTTAGGCATTATAATCATACAATATTGATTATGATTATATAATCAGTAATTTGGTAGCATTTTACTTCAGACTATTTTGCAACAATTACTATTTAAAGTAACCAACAGTTAGCAATGAAAACACTCCAATCTGTGGAATGTAAATTAAACAAAGTGGATTATTATCATAGATCGGAATAGGTAGAGCTGTTTTATGTACTTGCCATAGGTTAGAGTAAACGGGATATTCCCAGAGTCCCGGGATTTGGTTTTTAAGTAGGTACTTAGTAAAATCATAAAAACTATTCTCGCCTTCGGGACTAATGAAAGATTACACTTCCTTTCTGACGGGTAAATATAAGAAAGACGGGATTAAGGATAGTATAATAAATAGATAATCTTGATTCATTGAACCACAAAAATGGTTTTTCAACAATCATTTAAACATTTTTATTCTGAACTTGTAGGTAGGAGTTTCTTGTCCGTTCTTCTCCATAGAGATCTACGCTAGGGAATGGGCAACTACAGTACTTTCTCAAGTTATTATGCCTTGTGACTGTGACTGTAGCTTTGCTTTTTTGTATTTTTGACATTCAAAAGTGCCGTAATGGTCTAATTGAAATAAATGATTTGAGTTTGAGTTTTGAATTTTTTATTACTATATTTTTATGTTACAGCATTAGTAGTTTTTTATGGGGGGACAGCGCAGGCCCAACAATAGGTTGTTGCTTATTACACAAAAAAATAACGTAAAATTAGATAAATATTTAACAACAATAGTTAACGAGCATCTGGGAATCTAAAAAGCCTACAATGTGCACTAATTCACCAATAATAGGTAAAAAAGGATTTATAAAAAGGTAATAATATACAGGGTGTAAACCACCTCATCACAAAGCCGTTAACCAAGCATTCTGTACATCAAACTAAGTAACTTTACGCAAAAATTATTGCTGGGAAACAACTTGTTTTTTTTGAGGTTATAAATCATGTTTTGTGGTAGAACTCAATGTAACGCACTAAAAACATTGTGCTGATGGATGGATTGAATAGTACGGGGGTCGTGGAGGTGTTAAAAGTTAAAACCTTGCAAAAAAAAACTTGTATTTAAAAAAAAAATACTTGTCAAAAAGTTGTACCTTTGACCCCCCATATCTCCGTAACTAGAAGGTTCCCAGGTATGGTGTAGAACAAAAAAATGATCGCAATGATTGGGAGAACAAGTGCCTTTCGGCTTCGTGAAGAGGTGTTTTACACCCTTTATAATAATAAAAAAAATTAGAAAAAAAAACTGAAAACAAGTGACACAAACATTTTCATCAGTGCTATTCTGAGCAAAAAATGAGAATAAAATGATTCGAAAACTAATAAAAATAATCATCATCATCAGCCTATTAATTGGCAGGCCTCCTCTATATGAGAGGGTTAAAAATAATACCAGCCTAGCTGAATGCTAAATTTCTCCAAAATGTATCTGCTTGGAGAAACTGTTGTGTTGCCTCCTCGGTGTGTGTTGGCCTCGCTGTGCGTCTACGAGGTGAACGTCGAGTTCTCCTGGCACGACGAGGAGTGGTTTGCACAGATGCAGGCAGCCCTTGCCCAACTCGAACTTGAGTTGATAGCCTACTTGGGGAGAACAAGCCGGTCACATTCTGAGAATCTGAAGTAAAAAATATACTAATCATGTTTTATTAGAAACTAGCTGACCCGCGCAACTTCGTCTTCGAGTGAGGGTTAGTTTTTTTTTAATAAAAAGTGTCCTGCTTTTGGTACTTTTGCTATCTACTTTGGATACTAAACATTTTGAGTCCTGTTTTAACAACGTAAAAATACTTTATCCGTTACTTCTAATACCTCCAAGAATATGTGTACAAAGTTTAATGATGATCGGTTGAGTAGTTTTCGCGTGAAAGCGTAACAAACAAACTTACATTCACATTTATAATATTAGTAGGGATTATGTTACCAATTTATTATAAACATGGTTACATTCTTCAAACTGATGGAGATTTATGTTTTGTTCATTTTCATTACTGGACTGAACGTGAACTTCCTGTAAGAGAATAATACTAAATTTATAAGACACCAATGCAGGTACCACAAGGTAAAAGCGTATGAAAGGTATAAGAATTTAAAATATACCTGTGACAACCCAGCCTCTTCCACTGCCAAGCCTGTAGCAACTTGCAAACCCATTAGATTTAGAACTCTCTGCTCTAAATCTGATAATTTTGCTAAAACTGCAGGCCCGCCACCCACCAGTACCAGTAGCTTATCGATGTAGGCGTGCAGATTGTTTTTGGTATTGTTTTTGAAATCACTCCATGCCTTAAACCAAACAAACAACCCACTTTATTCCACACCACCACAATCCACACCCAGTTTAAACCAACATGTGTTAGAAATAAGGTCTTTTGACTAACCCTCTTCCATTTCTCAGTGGTTTTAGTGGCACCAGCACCATCACTGTTCAATAATCCTGTCAAATTCTCCCATCCTTGAATGTTCGTTATTCTGCCTCGGACACTAGTCGAATGTTTGCATAGATCTCCATGCCTAACAAGTGAAGTAACAAATTTAATTTACAAAGTTCACAGATTAGATCCAAGTTCACTACACACCAAATGACTTAAATTACACTTACTGCTCCATATAAGTCACCAGCATTTCATATCGGGACGGGCTAGTCTTCATTTTAACCTTTTGGACGCCATTGTCACATATACGTGACAAGCAAGCGCGTGCCCTGTACGCCAAACGACACAAATACGTGACAAAATAGTAGATGAAATTGTGGCTTGGCGTGGAGGGCACGCGCGTGCGTTTATGCTGTGCCGGTCAAAAGGTTAAACAAGTTACATTAAATTAAAAATTTAAAATCTCCCGACAAGATAGGGTAATAATTTCAAGGTAGTTTTTTTAACGAAGTTCCTATGGGTATTGCGATTTAGGAGAAATCGTCACGTAACGAATTCACGGAATGTGAAAAAAAATAATTAATTAACCTTTTTATGGTGACGGCCATCTTGGATTTAAAATTTATTATAGCGTATAGTATTCTAATAGTCCTTTCGTTTGATACCCATATTGAGGGAGTTGTTGAATAAATATGTAATCCGCCATTCTGTGCCGGCGGCCATCCAGGACTGATTTTTAATCAAACATAGCTGAAAACACTCCCGACTATTTCACATTTCAAACAAAAAAATCAAAATCGGTTCATCCGTTCGGGAGCTACGATGCCACAGACACACACACGCACACAGACACGTCAAACTTATAACACCTCGTCGTTTTTGCGTCGAGGTTTAAAAAATATCAAAAATCTTTACATTTATAAATTAAACTTTCTAAAACAAAACACGAACTATTATTTATTACTGTCTGTGATACAAACAAAAGTAATGTCCACAGAGTAGTAGGTAATGTTGTCTAACTTCGTTGTATACCGCTCGTTCTTGTAGAACCGACTACCTATTTGAGTGGGGAAGGCCGGTCAAAGCTGATTGTAGAGGGCGCGTCCACCGCATGGACCCAATCTGACCAATGAGGTCAAAGTATTTTGAAATGTAAAATGACATTGACAGATTTTCAACCAATGACGATGTTTGGTACAAGCGGTGCTAGCGCCATTAGTTCCACAGTTGCCAACTCCATTGGCAGTCGCTTCTAATAAGAACACAAAACACGAATGTCAATTTATTTTAGCCGGTTACTAATACTCGTTCAGTTGTTCATTCACCAATCGTCGCTTCTCACGGTGGGTTAACGTGAAACGAGTGATTGTATTATTAGAATCTCACACTCGCAAGTTAACGATAGTCGATGCGTTTACAGCGCATAACAGTTCAATTTCTGGTGGTCATTAACTAAAAAAATAAATGTTTTGGTTCTAATGTCACGATAAAATGGGGATTAACGTCAACGGCAATCAAAAGTGATTTTTTTTGCAGTTATATTTTGCTAAATCTGATGGTTCGCTATTTGTATGCCATAGAGAAGTATGGAAAAAGAAGACATGGTGTGCCGGAAGAAGAATTAAACGGAAGAGATGATTTTTCGGGCGTTTACCAGTAGGGGTTGGGACATTGGTAAATGGAGTAATTAAGTTAGTGTCCCTGGCCCAATGGATGCCGCAGTTCCGGCCGGCGAGCGCTAAATATGGATGCGTATGTTCAAGTCACCGTCTTCAGGATTTCGCGCTCACAATAATTTGCCCACAATATTTATCATGATCTGAGGTACCATGCAACATGGGTGAGTTTAAGTCAGCACAAGTCAGCGCTGTCTTTCGCTCCGCCCAGAGCAGGACCCCGACACTTGATGATTTCCTATCCGAAAAAAAGTTAAAACCTAAACCTATTTACCAAGTGTATGATGGTAACAGTTTCAAAACAACGATGATCACAGAATAGTTCAGGTTTTTACCACTAAGAGCTGGTAAACGCTTATATATTTTTTTATTGTTATTTTTTTGAAAATATTGTTACTTTCATGCGCACTACCCCACCTCTAGAGTGTTATTTTTGACATTCGGTCAGCCAATCAGAGCGTAGTGGACGCAGATGTGAGTAGCTGTCAGTTGGCAGAATTGTTTTCAAACAAAATAAGTAACATTTCTACTCTATAGGTTATATGCTCGATGCAAAAGAGTATCTTATCAAAGGTTTTATTTAAATTTCAAATTGGATTGCAAATAGAAATTAAGCGGTTTATTGATTGAAAAAAAAAAAACAAATGAACTCTTCAACGCGAGAACCAATAGTTTTTCTTAAAAACTGCTTAAATAACATCAATTAGGTCTTGTCAGCCCCTTAATGGGTATTTCGTGGTACTAACCTGTAAGCCTGCACTCGTAGCCACTCCCTGCCGTTGAGCAAGCTTCGCTCCTTCATATATTTGTTGTTGTACTCCATCTTTGCGTTCACTGCCGTGTCGAACGTGTTCGGGTATGGTACTCCCACCTGAACATAAGAATGATTTCAATATAAGGCAGGGTCATATTTAATAAGCTAGCGATATTCAAGGGGCGTGATGGATAGCGTTAAATGATATTTATTCAGCAAGTAGGTTTTCTCAAACACTTTTACACGTCATTTTTTTAAAACTAGATGGGGCCGGTGTTTCGTACTTGACTACTCTGAGAAGAAACAGCCGAAACAAACTCAGAGGTCATAGTCTCTTTTGAAGTCGAGACATAATCTTGCTTAATTCACATGAGGACTATGCAGATTAGTATTTGAGATGGTATTTTGAAGAAAGAACCACACAGATTTGAGTGGACCTGTCCAGTCAGTGCAAGCATCTGCCAGTTATCGTGTAGCTCGACTTATAAATCAAGAAGCTCAGTTACTAATGAATTGGTGATTGAATGATAGAAAGAATTTCTCGGTTGATGGCCCAGTTGATAACAATAAGCTCGTTCCCTCTCGAAATATACACTTGGGTGTTTCAGCAGGTTTACATGTGCATTCATAAAAACAATTTTAAATTTATAATTGTTAAAATATTTCTTGATTTTGACAAGTCATAGGTCTCACTCTCAAGTTCGAACTCAAAACACGCACCTCTGATTTTTCGGACTCATTGTGAGGAAACCAGCATGCCTGAGAGATATTACTCAACGACAACTCTGACACCGGGTTAGGCACTAACCACACTATAAAGAAAGATTACCTGCGACTTAGGCTGCGTTCCAGAAAATTATCGCTCACGGCGCTCACATAAATATTTTACGTTCCGATTACATTTCACGATTATGACAGCTAAGAGCTGTCATCAGGTCATTTGACAGCGCTCACAGTGATATTTATTTGGGGCATGGTCGGTGTAATCGCAAGATGGCGCATGTCATGACGTCATCTATGACGATTCAAGGGACATCGATATCGCGCTCACGGTAATTCGGAACGGGTTTATGAACGCTCAAATCGTTTACAGCCTAATTCGGAACGCGGCCTTAAGGTGAATACTCCAGGGTAGCGCGCGAAATTCAAATTTTCTTAGTTTTTTTTTTTTGCAATTTGCAGGCTAATGTTAGTTTGTATGTTGATAAAAATATCGTTCGCGAGTGTATGACTAGTTAGATACAGAATTAATGATCATAAAAGTCATCAATACAACCCACCAAGTTCATGAAAGTCGATTGAACGACGAAGATTGATTGATGCAGTTATTCAATCGACTATCACCAATGCAACCCTCCAACTTCAAGTGCTGGCTACCCTGGAGCATCCACCTTTAGTGTAACTGGCGAAATGTGGGTACAACTCTTAAGGGGCCGGCAGAGCATGCGTTTTTCATACAAACGTAATACCAAAATAATATGAAAATCAAACATATTCATAAGGTAGTGGGTATATATTTCGATTGCATTTTAGAATATCTATGTTCCCAAATAAATATTTTGAAAGGACAATGATATAAAGACGAGACATGAGGAATTTAAAATTTCTATAGAAATTTTATTTTTCTCTTATCTCTTGTTTAAATCAGTGTACATTCGAAATATGTGTTTGGGAACCATAAAATAAAAAAAAAAAACAAAATCATATATTCTGTAATCCAATCAAAATAAATACACACTCCGCAGGCCTCTTAACTCTTCTAGGGTTACAAGCGTTCCGTTATGTTACTTACACATATAACAGCTCTCGCCTGATGATCCTTGAAGTCCATACCTTCAGAGACCTTGCCGCGGTAGATCGCGAACAATAACGCACCCTTTTCAGTACCCACGGTCTGGTAGAAATCCTGGAAGAAAATAGTAATAGATATACATTTTGATGGATCCAGAGAGAGAGGAAGACCAAACAAAAGATGGATGGATTGTGAGGAATGATGTGGGAGAATAGAAGAAAAAAAAACATGCGGGGCAGTCTTTGGGGAGTTAGATAGAATTGAAAACTCGTAGCTGTTCCGCTACGCCGTAGCGGATCGGCTACGAGTGCTACGAAGCGTTAGGTGACGGACACGCGAGTTCCATGATTTTTTTTTACCCAAAAAGTGCTCAACGCGCCTAAAGAAGTTTTCACTTCCAAAACGTGTTGCGCCGACTCCAAATGACAAGAGTAGGAAGATGATGATAATAAAAATTGTACACGCATTCATATTTGATGGATAAATATGATTTTCATTACTCATACTCGGAAAGTAATAATAGAAAATAATAAGAATAGCAGTAATAGAATAGTAGTAATTTCTGTTTGTTAATTTTTGTGTGTGCAATAAAGAATAAGAATAAAGTAGGTCTGTAGTTGCCTGAGGAGCAGGATGAAAGTAACACTATTCAGCCTTAAATTTTTATTTTCCTTGTATTCGTAATGAAAAGCACAGTGATTACCTCGGGTTAAAGACTTAATTAGTCCCTCGAATTATTGGCGCCCTCACTACTATCATGACCTCATTTTGCAACCAGTATCATCTTCTCATGAAGGAACTCCTCAACGGTCAAAAGCATGCCTACTAAAACTTGTAGACGCGTTCATATTTGATAGACAAACATTATTTCTATCGTGACCTCACACATCATCATAATATGATCTTACAGTAGTGACTATAACTCACTTCCATGGTCTCCTCGTGATCTCCGCCGTGCCTCCGTTCACAGAACACGTTCTTGAGTCTGTTCATCTCGTCCCATACACCTATTTCTCGCCAACTGGAACATTAAGCACGTTACTCAATACCTAACGGGTGTAAAAATACGGTAGTGGCACTACGAAAAGTACTACAGCAACGTAGGACAAAAAAGGTATCAGGGCACTTGCGTGAACCCATTTGCAAGAAAAGACATATGTGCGCATGGACTTTTGCGCGAACGGACACTTGCGCGACTTGACTTTTGTGCTACTTAATGGACGCTGAGGTTTTCTCTGTAGAGGACACATAAACATCACGCCTGTTTTTACTTGAAAGTGGAAATATTTTTCCGTTTCATTTTCATGAGTTTTAGGGTCGCTGATACTGTTTCTTTTCTCGCCGCCATCTTGGATCTTCAGCTTGATTTCATTTTCGTTATCAGGTACCCCGAAAACTATGAAAACCACATCCATGAAGAAAAATCAAAAATTTTCCTCAGCACCATCTTGTATTTTCATTTCGATATCATTTTTGTTATCAGCGACCCCGAAAACCACGAAAACGTCACCCATGACGGAAAATCCAAAAATAATTCCAGGCACCATCTTGCATTTTCAGTTTGACCTCATTTTCATTATCAGGAACTCCAAAAACCACGAAAACGACACCCATGACGGAAAACCCAAAAAAAAACCACCTTCGAGTAATAACAGGCTTGATGTTATGTTCACTATGTGGACATTAACATAAGCACGCAAGTATAACGCTAGTGTCCATGCGCGCATTTGTCCTTTCGCGCAAGTGTCCGTCGTGCAAATGTCTTTCGCGCTAACGTCCCGGATCCGATAAAATGTTCTACAGCGCCCTTGACAAATCGCGATCCGCGATCATTGACAAAAATTAAGAACTAAAATCAAATTCCTAAAACCGCGCACTTTAAGTTCCGCGACTATACAGGAACTTTATACCCTGTTCTTCATAACTCTTAATAGACCCTTAACGAAGCCGAATAGCTCCTGTTCTCCCCGCCATTGCAATCGCATTCATTTGTTCTTGACCATACCTAAACCTCCTACTGTAAACATATTTGTTGTGTAAGTTCTATGAAAAGAACCAGAGCCATTCAAAAGCGCATTGGGCTGACGATATCGTTAAAATTGTGGGAAACAGATGGGTAAGGGATGGACAGAAACGAAAACGAGAGGAATGGAAGAAGAAAGGAGAAGCATTTACCCAATATTACTGATGTTATGTTATGTGGTACTCACTCCTTCACCAGCCGGTCCAGCAGCGAGTAGGATGGCAGGAAGCACAGCACACCGTGCGGCGCCAGGCGACACACGCGCAGTATGGCGGCGCCCAGGGCGGCCTTCGCGCGCGCACTGTCCACGCCGGCCGCGCTGTACTTCAGCTCGCCGCCCGCGTCTCCCACCAGCGAGCCGATCCACACCTGCGGCAGGTAGGCAGCTCCAGTACACATTACACGAGAAGAGCAGTGGTGACCCACTGGTATCGGTCTCATTCTAGGATCTAGGACGCTACCGCGAAAGACAATGCGCGTGACATTAAATGTTCTGCAATATACTCGTATTTAGTTTTAATTCCGCAAGAGACAGAGAGAGGCTTGCCTGCAGAATGCAGCACCAAAATTCCGCCCACAAAAATATACACATGCGGGATATGCGAAACACTGTCGAGTATTGGTCGGATTGCACGGAGCTTGCTAATCTTCCTGGACGACTATAGAAAATTTTCAATTGTTTTGGACAACGAAAGTGAGGACAAAATGAACATTCAGGAAACCAACGATTAAAACTTTCGGTTTTCGCGTCATTTGGGGTCGCGGTCATATAACGAAAATAAGGACAAAAACCGGGTGCAGGACTTTCATCAAGAGAGCACATTCATACCAACAATTGAGTGGCTGACAGAAAACGCACAACCTGTAAATCTTCTATGAAGATGAGGTTACCTTCTGGTTTCTCTTTGACAATAAGACTGCTGGTTGACCTTTTCACCAACACTGTGGGAATGACTTACAATTCTTCGGGGAAGACTTTGATACTAACACAGACTGGGGAAGCCTTACTCTATACTCGAGAGTACTTACCCTATCTTCCGGGATGACGTGGTTAGGTGACACGCGGTGCGGGAAGCTGGTGGCGAGTTCGGAGTGCAGACTGACGAGCGGAGTGAGGGTCCCTGACGCGAGCGCGATGCACCGCGCCGGGTGCAAGCTTTCCATCACGATGGCCGGGTTCATACACATCAGGGAGAGAGTTAGCGTCTCTTTAGATACCCACTGCAATGAGATATGGGTTTATGATAGTATTTACTCCTGTATAAGGGTCGAATTTAAAGGTGGAGGTCACCATTGAAACTGAACGCGATCTGCATAACATACAGGGTGTGAGGTATGTACAGCCCTCCGCAAACTGACAGGGTTTCTACCCTGTCAATTCAGCGCCTTATTCTAAATCATATTCCACCGGAACTTTTCTCCGGATTATTTTTTTGTTGTTTTGTCAGTTACTAAATTCTTTATTTCAATATTAAATTAATCAGCTGTTCACATCCCGCCTAGTTACAGAGTTTTGCTTCTCAACCTGTCAACATGGCGAAATCAAAGCGTGGAAAATAAATAAAATTAAAATCATAGTTTCCTTATAATTCATGACAAAAATACTTTTCGTTCTATTATTTTATTTCTTCGCAAGTGTATTAGTAAACGTTGTTTGATGCTATACTGCAGTTCTCGGCTCCATAACAACCTCGCCTGTGGCTCGGTTGTGAATTCTGCCTCAAATGCAATAACAAAGTTTCCCTCCTTATTCCAAAAGTCGAGTAGGCATTGACATTTTATATGGGCAAGTGATTATTTCGCGATTACGATGTTGGTCCCATGTAGAGGTTGTTCGTTTTGTGGTGAATCTGTAAACCGCATCTTTTAATATGACCACACCATTCCTAAATAAACAGGGTTCTTAGATATGAGGGAGAGGGCGTCTTGTTTGACACTCACCGGATTGAGAAATAGGATTGCGGGATTCGCTTAAGATACGTGAAGAATTCTCAAGATTATCCCATATGGCAAGACAATCATTTATTATTGATTCCTTTATTTTATACACTGTGACATTGAATGATTTGACATGAATACTTTGTTCAGTATTTTATTATTTTTTTACTTTACTTATTTTTATTTTTTATGTGTGTGTTTATTTGACATGAATATTTAGGACTTGTGACTGTCATGACATTAATGATTTGACATGAATACTTAGTTCAGTATTTTATTATTTTTTACTTTATTTTTGTTTATTTTATGTGTGTGTATTTGACATTTCGTATTTTATTAACATTCGAATTTGAATTGTAAATTATTATTTATTTTATTTGATTATTGTGAATGTGAGGACCTTGTGGGTCAGTTTTTGTTGTTTTTTTCCCACGACTGTCTGGCAGTTTGAGTACTATAAGCGACCTACCCAAATGTCCTTTCTTTGGTATTGTTCGTCGTTTCGTTGAGTTCCTTGAGTTATAAGTCGAGCTACACGATAACTGACAAATGCTTGCACTGACTGGATAGGTCCACTCAAATCTGTACGGTTCTTTTTTCAAAAGACCATCTCAGACACTAATCTGCATAGTTCTCATGTGAGTTGAACAAGATTCTCTGGACTTTAAAAGAGACTTGACCTCCGAGTTTGTTTCGGCTGTTTCTTCTCAGAGTAGTCAGGTACGAAACACCGGCCCCCTCTAGTTTTAAAAGAATGACGTGTAAAAGTGTTTGAGAAAACCTACTTGCTGAATAAATATCATTTATCATTTAATCACCAGATGAGGCTTTGGCTTTGGCTTTTGAGGAACCCAAGGCTTATCATTGACCTTTTACCGAAAGGAATACTAGGCCACGGAGCCAAAAATAGGGTACAGACGAGTGGCAAGTGGCAACGAATTGATGACGCCTACATCTATGGATCTCAGTACTTAATGATTTTTCCTGGGACTCTTTCCACTTCTGACACCAGTTGGGAACAAATGAGGGAAAGTTTAGTATTAGCATTGAATTTGATTGTAAAAAAAATCGTGCCCGTAGTCAGAGATGTATTTTACCTATACTAAATGGGATACACGACATTAGATATTTGAATCGTATTTTTTCTTTCGTTACGTAAACCAAAATTGACGAAGATATTATGCTTTTAAAATTCTCAATACGTCATGCCATGGTTTAATTTTTAGTGACGGACTTTCTGACGTCACGAGCCCCCAGTCCCGAGTTTTGATGCGTTTTATCTATGACAATATTCATTGATTTACAAAAAACAATAAATACGTGTCTATTATTTTCTAATACTCTAACTGACGGACTAAATAGATTTGCATTTTTCTGATACTGTCGTTATGCCTATTACAATTCCCGGTAACTTTTTCGAAGTTTGTGATGTGAAGAAAATATGTACTTACATATATTAAAAGTTATATACTTACAACAGCTTTATCCTTGGCGGGAAAAAAAAGTAATAAGTAAATAATTAATAATTATTTACACACAATATGGGTCAAATTGGTATAATAATAATAGTCAAAGTCGATCCAAATACAACGTGATATTACTTACCATTAGCGATATCTGAGTCTGGCGCATACTTCTAGTACTGATTCCACAATGTTGTACTTCAAAGCAAGTTTGCTGATGGATAATCTTGGCAACGAGGTTGTGTCTATGGCAGTACTCTCCGTTAGCCAGACTAGAACACCCAGAAATAATGTGTCGAATCGATTCTCCCGGACGGTGGCATGCCTGACCCCGACATATGTAAACCGTGCCATTCTTCACAATTTTGAATTAATTATACTTACATAATATTACTACTAGCTTCTGCGCTGGCAGGAGCTAGTAGCTTCGCCCGCGTGAGGTTTGGTAATTGTTCCATGGGATCTTACTACCGGGATGAAAAATATCCTATGTTTATTACTTTTTTTATATTCAGGTTATAAACTATCTGCGTGCAAAATTTCAACTAAATCCGTTCAGTAGTTTTTGCATGAAAGAGTAACAAACATCCATACATCTATACATCCATATTCACAAACTTTCACATTTATAATACGAGTATTAGTAGTTTGTTATGAGTTTTTTTTTCTAAATTAACGCAGGCAAAGCCGCGGAAAAAAGCTAGTAATAAAAAAACTGTGGTTTACATACCTCGTTAAACTGTGAGTTCCTCCAGCCCGCGTTGTTTGTGAGTGAGTTAGTCTTGCCCGTTATGTATCGGATCAGAGCCGGCTTGAAGTCATCCACGAACTTGCAGTCACAGCGGAATAGAAAACCTGGTTTATAATAAAACAATTTATAGGTGTCAATCTGTCCCAGTCTAACCAAGTGGTATGTTTGTTATGAACTGGGTTGTGGAGGTCAGATAGGCAGTCGCTCCATGTAAAATACTGGTATTCAACTGCATCCGGTTAGACTGGAAGCCGACCCCAACAAAAAAAAAAAAGTTTTTAGTCCGTTCTTCTATACAGAGGGAATTTTTGAAGTTGGCGTGGATGGTCAAGTCCGAATCTATGAGGAATAGCAAAAAAATACACGTAGAAGTCTAGATGGCGCGTTACTTCCTGCCTACTCCGACTTTCGGTATCTCGGTTCAGTTTTAGAACATTAAAATTTGATAGTGGTGTCGATTCTGTTGTGCACAAACTAAACTTAATTTAGACTATTGCTATCTTTTACTAAAAGACAGGGCGAGAAAAAGACGGCTATAGCTATGAACTAAGTTAGAAATGTCAAACTAGTTTATGCCTTGCGCTTCACCCTGTTTTTAGTCGACATGTTTTTACGTGCACCCTTCATTTGTATAGAAATATTAGTTCGAATTAAATTTGACAGCTCTAAATTACGTCCGTCTCTTTCTCGTTTTATTGGTGAGAAAAAGATAGTAATAGCCTAAATTAAGTTTAGTTTGTGCACAACAGAATCGACACCAGTGTCTGCTATTAATTAAAAGGTGCAATTAGATAAAAAAAAATGAAAAATAAGCAGGCAAGGGCAAAATTTTCAAACTCCATCCAGACTCCAGAGACTCCTCAAAGTTAGACAGAGTCTTCTCCTCCATGTCTACCTTGGACACAGGGATACAGGGACACAGGGTAACTTACCGAAGACCATGTCCATTTCTTCCAGCAGTGTGCCCGTAGACTGTGTGACTCCGTACAACGTTCGCGGGTCTTCTCGCAGACGACGGCAGAAGTTTTCGGAGTTCCGCTTAAAATCTGGAGACAAATTTTACTTTCCATTAAGTATATGAAACCTAAGACCGGCAAAATTGTATGGTGTATCCACACTGGAGTTACTTTTTGTAGAGCGGTATTAGCAAGATTATAATAGCCATGAGGACAATATCAAAAAATTGCAAATCTATTTAGTCCGTCAGTTGGAAAATAATGGACACATACTTTTTGTTTTTTGTAAATCAACGAATATTGACAAAGATAAAACGCATTAAAACTCGGGAGTGCGGGCTCGTGACGTCAGAACTAGCTAAAATTATACCAGGCGTGACGTATTGAGAATTTTAAAAGCGTCGTATCGTCGTCAATTTTGGTTTATGTAACAAAAGAAAAAATATGGGTCAAATATTTGTTGATAATCTAACTGACGGACTAATTATTATGTTTGTCTCATCTACCCTATTTTGGACGTATTAACGCAAGCGCGTGTCCTCCACGCTAAGCCCCATTTGGTCACATATTTGTGTCGTTTGGCATACAGGGCACGCGCTTTTTTGTCAGTTGTCACGTATATGTGACAATAACGTTCAAAAGTTAAGTGGGCAAATAACTAAAACTTATTTTAAGATGCGTGCTTAACGTGCTTTCCGACGCACAGAAGAAACTCGGTATGTAATGATGGTCGCCCATCCAAGGACCAACCTCGGAAACGCTGCTTAACCTTGAAGGTGTGAGGCAGTTATTTATAGCCACGAGCTCCTCCCTGTAAGAGCCCTCCATCTGAACAAAACAAAAGACTGGTACTCGTACTTACCGCCATACTGCTGGTAGCCAATGTTATGGTTGTTGAGCGTGGCCACGAACTGCTCAGCTTGCCACTTGTACACCGCTTCGTTGTTGTTCACAGGCGCCTGGTTCACCAGGGGAGTCTGATTCTCGAACCTGGACCAAACGTTTACTTACGTCCCATTGATTAATTATTGAAGTCGTGGTATAAAATACCCCGACTGAATGCTAGCGAGGAAGCGCCGAATGAGACACACAAACACATCAAAATATTACTATGTTACAAGTTTTTTAACTGCATACATACGGCGTTTAATGTGCGTACTCATTTGTTTCATCGAAATCGGGCCAGATTTACAAAGTTAAAGACTTGCACGTTTCACCGCTTCTTTAAATGTCGTTCCTCGGCACACTCTTAGTGTGACGTCAAGCTATGATTTCCTTGTCCGATTGCGGGTGATGCGGAGTGTTTACGTTCATAAAATCTGATTTATAAAGTGGTTTGCACTTATCATTTCGACTCGCAGCCCGCTTCGTGACAACACATCCGTATTCGGATTTTGCCGCCGAGGCTATACTTTAACGTAGCTTGTATCTGGCCTATGCCAGCGGAAATGCAAAAAGGATACGATCATTATTATCATGCCCGACTATCTTATTTTAAGATGGAAAGCTAGGGGATCGTTGCGGGTATCGAAGGACAGGGTCCCCATCCCCCATAGAAAAAGGGAGATCCTCCGACCAGACGGTGTTGTGTCTGTCGGACTTTGATTATGGATATATATTTAGGATATTTGATGTTAGTTCTTCAATTGTGTTATAGATGACGCTGTGATACTTTTTGTTCTATGTTGCTGGAGTACTTTTTGTAGTGCCGCTATCTAAACACGGCAAAACAAAGAAAACACTAGTTGAGCTCAGTGACTCTCGCTTGGCTGTCAGTTGCATTTAAAGAACTAGGCTTTAATAAACGCCTAGTTTTAAGTGGAAATCGGCATAACAGTTTTTCAGTTAAGCTGTGACTTGGTCGACGCAGACGGGTTATTGTAAAACTTTTAAGTTTTAAATAATATTAATATTACTTCCTTACCAGTACTCCCAATTCTTGAGCGTCTTCAGTAAGGCCTCGATGTAAAACTCAACGTCTTGATTGGACATGCGGTATTGCAACACATTTTCCAGTTCCTGGTCAAAAGTTATTATTCATTACAATAATTGTGATTGAGTTGTACAAACGGCGACACATCAAAGCTATAATGCCAGTATAACCAGACCTCGCTTTGTATGAGCTTGCCGTACAATGAGAGATCAGCTTAATTTGCGTAGCTTGAATGGTTGTCATGTGTACCTGTACTTTAGGACTTTGTGAAGGAGCTTATCATTCCAAATTCTTTGACCTAGAGAAAAGTGTCAAGCAATTTTGAAACATATGCAGTAAAACTTTCGCTGTTAATTGGGCTGAACGTTACTTATTCTGCCCTTAAATGATTATGGTACTGGTGCTGACTGCTGCTCGGAAATAAGAAGATAGCAAAGCGGGCATGAACGTAGGGATTTTGAAAAGTACTGCCAAAAAGTCGGACGTTTTCAAAACAGTGCGGACATCTTGCTTTTTAATTTCCGTTTTTCCCAAAAAAATCCTCTAAATGACAAACATAATCCGAATGTTAGACGAAAACATCCGAACATATCCGGACGGATGGTAACCTAACAAAGAAAGAATGCTTACCTTAATAGAATTCTGTATCTGATGCTTAGTAATGGTAACGGAGGCAACATCACGGCAGATGCCTTCAATGTTGTGAGCCTCGTCTACTATCACCACGGCGCCTTGCAGCTCGATTGATAGCTGTGGATGGAAACACATTGCTTCATCATCATCATTACAGCCGAAAGACGTCCACTGCTGGACATGGGCCTCTCAACACGCAAATTTAGAACCAGCTACGACTCGCATATTAAATGTAATATGCGAGTCGTAGCAGGTTCTAAATTTGCTTTTATTATCTCGAAAAGTCTTGCGTCTTGCCTCATGAGGAGCGTAGCCCGAAAGCCGGCGAAGCGACGGGTATGGCCAGCATAATTCACAAGTGCTCGATTCGCTTCCGATTCGACAAGTCGTATGTCTGTCTTTTATTGGCATCACGAAAGCGAGCGAGATAGACATACGACTTTCCGAATCGAAATCAAATCGTTTGTGAATAACTATGCAGGGGTACCGTGGGTCTGCAGTGTTAGCGATCGCAGTATGCTTGTTACAAACGCACAGAGAACGCTGCTGTCCATTGCTTAAACCAAATCAAACTTCACTTTGCATACTTTTGCCTATTTGAAAAGTCTAAGCGAACTGAATAATGATTTCATTAGCGAATCGAGAATTCTGACAAATGTAAATAAGATAAGACAAAAAACTACTCACATTGCTTCTAATACTTGGATCAATCAAGTAGTTATAGGGACAGAATATGATGTGCGCAGTCTTGGCCATCGCCCTCGCCCCATAGTAGGGACAAGCGTCTATCTCCAGGCCTATTTCCACCAGATCTTCCAGGTCGAAGGCAGCGGGCATGCAGTCGTGGTTCAGCGCCGTGCGGTTGTCGTAGTATTTGCAGTTTGAATTCTCCTTGTTTTCGCATTTTCGTATAGGCTGTAAATGTAAGCAGAAAGAAAAATAATTGGTGGCAGACATGGCAGATTCTTCTATATACTTACTAAAACCTACTACTATATATGATTCTATATACTTGGTAAGACTACAGTTACACAGTTTACAGTTTGAGTCCCTGACAGGCCGTGTCGACGGCGCGTTCGTGTTCCACGCGCGCCTCAAAGAGATGTCAGCAAAAGGAAGGGGACACTCCCTTCTGGTCCGCTCAGAGCTGGAGGGGTCATTAGCTGATTTCCCTTCCAAAGAAAAAAAACTTGAGAGGTGTCAAGGGACACCCGGATAGAACGAAGTTCTGGCTTGCTATAAGAGAGAGAGATACAGACAGAGAAACATGCGACGCCGCACAGCTTACAATAGCTTACTATAGCAAAAAGTGTCGTGCCAACTTTTCGTAAGAATTTTTTCCGTCTAGCCCCCTTTCACAACGCGCGGTAAGGAACTTCAATATTTCATCGGCGCCATCTTGGATTTTCATTTTGACCTCATTTTCATCATCAGCGACCCCAAAAACCACGAAAACGACACCCATGAAGAGAAAACCGAAATTTTTCGTCGGCGCCATCTTTGATTTTCATTTTGACCTCTTTTTTATTATCAGCGACCCCAAAAACCACGAAAACGACACCCATGAAGAGAAAACCGAAATTTTTCGTCGGCGCCATATTTGATTTTCATTTTGACCTCTTTTTTATTATCAGCGACCCCTATAACCACGAAAACGACACCCATGACGAAAAAAATGAAATTTTTCATCGGCGCCATCTTGGATTATCATTTTGACCTCATTTTCATCATCAGCGACCCCAAAAACCACGAAAACGACACCCATGAAGAGAAAACCGAAATTTTTCGTCGGCGCCATATTTGATTTTCATTTTGACCTCTTTTTTATTATCAGCGACCCCTATAACCACGAAAACGACACCCATGACAAAAAAAATGAAATTTTTCATCGGCGCCATCTTGGATTATCATTTTGACCTCATTTTCAGTATCAGCGACCCCAAAAACCACGAAAACGACACCCATGAAGAGAAAACCGAAATTTTTCGTCGGTGCCATCTTTGATTTTTATTTTGACCTCTTTTTTATTATCAGCGACCCCAAAAAACACGAAAACGACACCCATGACGAAAAAACTGAAATTTTTCATCGGCGCCATCTTGGATTTTCATTTTGACCTCATTTTCATTATCAGCGACCCCAAAAACCACAAAAACGACACCCATGAAGAAAAAACCGAAATTTTTCGTCGGCGCCATCTTTGATTTTCATTTTGACCTCTTTTTTATTATCAGCGACCCCTAAAACCACGAAAACGACACCCATGACGAAAAAACTGAATTTTTTCATCGGTGCCAACATAATTTCATCGTGATGGGAAGCCCAGCCTGAACATTCAGTCTGCGTTTGGTCCTCGAGCCGACAACAAGCGGAAAAATAAAATACATAAATAATTATAATGGGGATGCACACTGTGGAACTAATGGCGCTAGCATAGCTGGTTCCAAGCATCGTCATTGGTTAAAAACCAAGGAATGTCATTTCATATTTTAAAATACCTTAACCTCATTGGTCAGATTGAGACCAGCTATGATGGCGCCATCTACAATTAGCTTTTAACGATCCTCCCCATTGCATAAGTTGATAAAAAATGGTTACAAAGAAGGTCTAACATCAAATGTATACAACCTACAACTCCTAGTTACTGTAATATATTAAAAAGAAAACTAGCTTGTCAAAAAGTGTCGTGACAACTTTTCGTAAGAATTTTTTCCGTCTGGCCCCCTTTCACAACGCGCGATAAGGAACTTCGTTCCAAAAAACGGTCTATAAAAATAACAGAACTCACCTTAACACAAGCCCTACACATATCATTCCTAGACGTCCACAGATTCTTATCAAACTCTTTAATACAGCTCTTGTCCCTGCTGGACAGGAGGGTCATCTTCACCATCCCGCAGTACGACGTCCTCTTAAACTCCTTGATGACTTGCTTGAGCTGCGTGTGCGTTCGAGCCCCGTAGTAGATCGTAGGGAGGCTGCAATCAACAATCATTGATGTGCGGAGACGGAGGTTTTCCACCAGGCTGTATAGGTTTCTGGAACCACCACAATCACCCACCGTCATGCGGTCAAACTTTTCTACATATTGGCATCAAAAGGAACTAAACCACTAATCTAAATAAATTAATAAAATCTAAATAAACATGGCTCACAATAAATGGCTTATTACTACAGAAAAAAAAACAATTAGCTACTACTTGGGATACTAACTACGCAACATAATTCATACTATTTCAAAAAAATGCTAAATACGCTACAGAAACATGCATTCAAATATTTATGTGCGTTCCCACAGGCAAAAGATGTTAGGAATCTCTGTCTCTCATCTTATAATTGAAATCTTTTATCTCATCAGACAATATGTTATTCCGTAAAATTTAAGCCAGTGGAAAGCGTAGATAACCACAAGATCTTGCTTTGCGGTTCGGTTCGGGTTTTAACGCCAAGTAAGTTGTATTAATATTAATGGTGCAAACGAAACTAATTTGTCTCATCTGCACCATTGATGGTGCAGGTCAATGGTGCAAACGGTACGACGGGCCAGTCAGAGCCCAAATGAGGGACATGACACATTGGTCGGCGATGTTTATCAGTTTTTCCATACCAAATATAACACAGTATGAGACACCGTACGCATCCTTTCACAACGCCGTGACTTACGGGGCAATGTGTCGTGAATCTAAGTGAGCTCTCACGACATGTCACCATACCGCGCAGCTACCTCATGCACCGTCTTAATTAAGGTTCGGTCAGATACGGAGAAATTGCAGACGCGGTTGGACATTGGACTGTGGCAGATAAAACATAACACCGCGGCCTGTCTCAAAAGCTTAGGCGTAAAACGTCTCTTTCGCAAAATGTCTACTGGTAGTAAAGTTTAGGCGGAGGTGTATTTACAAAATAGTATACTGTTACACCCAAATTTCGCCAGGTAATGAATAAGTATAACGTTATTGGGGGAGAGTTATCGCAATCAACCGAGCACAAATCTAGACTCTGTGACTGCTATTGAAATGCCTGGTGGAAAATCTCAATAAAAGTCCGACTGATAGACAATGTAATGAAGTATCAATCGGTGTGCGGGGGAAAAGCCGCCCCGTAAGCTGTCCGTACTGATTTGACCATACCTTTAAAGTCGAAGCTCAAGGGAGCCCGCGAAATTCAATTTTTCTTACGTTTTTTGCAATTTATAGGTCCGTGAATATCTTGGGCTATCTGGGTGGCTCAGTAAGACTGTATTCAAGTAACATGCAGGACTTCACTTCTAAATTAACTACATTTTACACAAAAATCATAACAGCTGAAACAGTCATGCAACCCAGCACCCACAATCATGATTTTCCACAATTTTATGAGCGCATGCATAAAAATAGTCATCTTTTACGAAATCATCAGGAAAATCTATAGGACCCAGGGTGATAGCAAGGTTAGTCAATTGCTGAGCATATAAATTAATTTTATAAAACAAACAGACTCGGCAGGCAGAAGCTGTCCAGACACAGACGGCAATGTGAAAAAAAAATGAGGATGGAGTCAACAGCACCATCTACCGGGTCCAACTATAGCTGACAGGAGGCTGCGAGGAGTATAGGATGGGTAGGAAAATACCAAAAAAATCGGTCAAGCCTTTTAGGAGAAGAAGAAGTAAGAACACACACACACGCCTTTATGTAATTTCTGATAAAGAAAAAAAGGATCTAATGGACGATGCTTCCATACCTGACGTTTTCTGGAGTTTCAGGTTTTTCAACCTTGATGGTCTTCTCGGGAGTGTGCGGGAGCGACATTTTGCTACTGTCTTCATTTTCTGCGGAAACCAAGCGAGGCCGCTTGTGGATCGTTACTTGATTCTTACATGGAGATTCTGTGGAGACAAACATGAAATAATTATTAAGAATGTACGGGTAGTAGGAGTTCGTGGCTAATTATTGATTGCCTCTCGTGTTGATCTTTAGGTTAAGCCGTTGGTTTGTGGATGGGTGACCACCCATAACATACAGAGTTTCCTCCGTGCCTCGGAAAGCACGTTAAGCAGTTGGTTTCGGCTGTCATATGTAGATCTTTGAGAGTCGTAGCAAACAAGTAGTCAGTAGCCTGAAAGTTTAACAACCAGTCTGACCAAGGGGTATATCGTATTACTCAGTACTAACTGGGTTAAAGGCTAGGCAGATGATGGTACGGGGAGTACCTTTCAAATTTTTCATAAAACATACACGTACAGAAACTCACGCCTTTTTCCGGAAGGAAGTAACAGAACGCCACCTTCTACGATAGATAACACAATCAGTTTATAGCAGTTTGCAACAAACACAATGAGTATCACCCATAAAAATAAATAAAATAAATATCGCTTGACATTACACACAGCGCCATCTAGTGCCACACTAAACAACGAGGTTTGTGTCGTGGCCACCAGATAGTTGATATACTACATAGATATTTTTTTTTGTAAATACATACTTATTATACAAATAAACATCCATGACTCGGAGACAAATGTCATCACACAAACATTTGCTCCTACCAGTATTCGAACCCGGGACCCTAAGAACGTAAGGCAGCTTCACTACCATTGCGCCATTCGGGTCGTTGAATACGCCCATACTTAAGCGCAGTTTCCACCGCGAAAGAGTAATGAGCCGGAAAAGGCTAAGCGAAGCGGACTTCGTTTTCATGAAATAGGTTTGCGTTTCCACCAAGAAAGAGTTTAGTCGTCTGATTCCCACCGCAAAAGAGAACTGAAACAAGAATGAGCAGAGCGAGCTTATTTTACTCTTTTTACCCGCTGAGTCATTTCCACCCGACTTTTTGTTGGTGGAAACACATGTAAGCAGTTTTCTCATGCGAGGCAAAAGAAGTCATGAATGGGTCCGCTCCGCTTGCGGTGGAAACCGGGCTTTATAATACACTGATTATTATTATATCAGCATGCATGATCCACACTAATATTATAAGGAGGAAAGATTTGATTTTTATTTGTTTGTTTGTTACGATTTAACTCAATAAATACTCAACCGTTTTTAAAAACTCTTTCACAATTAGAAAGCTACATCTTTACCGATTAACATATAAATTAAATTATTACATTTTTCGCGGACGAAGTCGGGGAAGTGCTAATTGATGATAAAATGCTTGCTTACGCGTATCTACGTTTTGGAATGGGCAACTACAGTACTTTCACAAGTTATTATGCTTTGTGACTATATCTTCGCTTTCTTTGTTTTTCGGACATTCAAAACTGCCAGTAACGGTCTAATTGAAATAAATGCTTTGAGCTTGATTTCTCATGGCGCGCCTACGTGTAGGAACGTATACGTTTATAATCAGCGTTCATTCGTCATCTTCTAGACTACGCTCATGGTTTCAAGGGAATTAAATCTAGGACTTGCTTAGTATACGCTACGCCACGGGGGGTGAAGTTTGATGGAGTCAAGCTTTACAAGGAAATAAGATTCTAGAATCGGTTCTAGTTGACTATTTGCAGAGGCAGTCTCGTTTGGAGAACATACTCTTTTGAAATGTTTTATAATATTTTGCAAACATGACTGATGAAATCGGTGAAGAAAAACATCGTGAGGAAGCCGGCATGTCCTAGAACCAAACAATCCAAGACAACTAATCGAAGACATGTGACATCTACAAATCCGTACTGGGCCCGCGTGGTGGATTATAGCCCATTCCCTCTCATAGAGAGGAGGCCTGTGTCCCAGCAGTGGGAACATTAATAGGCTGATGATAATGACTGATAAAGCCATGCAGTACATTGTATACTGCCTCTTTGCTCTAGTTGCTGCAAGCACTACTGGTGGGCATGAAATCCTGGGTCCAATTCTCAGGTTGGCAGTTTTATTAGGTTTTTCCATAAAAACTTTGCGGCAGCCCGAGCTCTGGATGTGTCCGGTTCTTCTAGTGTTTAATTCACTAGATAACTCTTTCAATAAAACGTCGCAAGAAAAAGAGACCCAACCCACAGTATTACAATCTCTTCTAATTTTCGAAGATGTGAGACACGGCACACATAAATCACAAGCTCTACGTCAGATGGCGTAACGTAGTCTCAACATGTTAGTATATACATTTGTAATGCAATACAGTACAAAGGCAGGCAGATCGTTGAGCTATGTCATAGCTACGACATTTCCGGAATAGTATTAGAGATGCCGCCGAGACAGGCAATCGGTGAAGCTAATAGCTAATATATGTACTGTCTGCATAATCAACTTGTAATGGGCTGGATTGTAAGCTACATTATGTAAGTAGGTATATAGGTTATAAACAACCTCAACACGAAGCCGTCAACCAAGCATTCTATACATCAAACTAAGTAACTTTACGCAAACAAAATGCTGGAGAACGACTTTTTCAACCGACTTCCAAAAAGAGGAGGTTATCAATTCGTCTGTATGTTTTTTTTTTTTTTTTTTTTTTGTGTTTGTTACCTCATAACTTTCGACTGCGTGAACCGATTTTGATGATTCTTTTTTTATTTGAAAGCTGGTGCTTCCCATGTGGTCCCATTTTAATTTTCTGAAGATCTGATGCTGGTCTTAGGAGATATACAATGGAACTCTTCAAAAATGTACGGCAAATCTGCAGTGATTGCTGTTATCGCTTGTAGGTTTATTGTTTATACAACGTCATGACGTAATATCACGCCTGTATGCTCTGAGGGGGTACGCAGATGTGTACAATACACCCAAATTTCGACAGTGTTTGTTACCTCAGTACTTTCGACTGGGTGAACCGATTTTGATGATTCTTTTTTAATTTGAAAGCTGGTGCTTCCCGTGTGGTTATATTTTAATTTGCTGAAGATCTGATCCGGATCTTCGGAGATATACAATGGAACTCTTCAAATATACACGGCAAATCTGCAGTAACTGCTGCAATCGCTTAAATGTTTATTGTTTATACAACATCATGACGTAACATCACGCCTGTATGCTCTGAGGGGGTACGCAGATGTGTACAATATTCCCAGATTTCGACAGTTAGGTGTATTAAGTTCCATTTATTGGGGAAAAGCCTATTACCTTGAAATGTATTGTGTTTTTTTTATTCTATTGGCAAGGGTACTTCAAGGGTAGTTTGATAAGAATTTGGTTAGGTTCTGATTATGGGATCCATGACAAAGGAACGGAACTCTTCAATTCTTAGAAGCAAATTAACGATACTCAGCCAAATATTTTAAAGGCTATCCGGATATTTGAGTCACGTACCATAACGTCGTTATTAACCGACTTCAAAAAGGAGGAGGTTCTCAATTCAATGTTCCCCGATTACTCGAAGATGACTGGACCGAATTTGTTTTTTAATTGTTTGAAGGGTATACTTCCCAGAAGGTCCCATAATCATCAAGTCAGGATCCTGATAATGGGATCCTGGAGAAATAGGGAGAACTCTTCAAATTTAATAGGCACACCAGAAGCGATTTGGGTAGTTTTTGAAAGAGTACTTTCTCGGAGTGATCCTATTTAAATTTGGTAAAGATCTGATGAAGAACTTCGGAGAAAGGCAACGGAACTCCTCATTAAATGTAGCAAATGTGTGTCTCTTACTGGGATTGCTGAAATCTCATGTCTGTCTATTGTTTACACCAGTTCATAACAAAAAATCATGCTGGTTCGCTGTGAAAGGGTATGCACATATTGTGAACCACTAAAAAGTGAAAAATAAAAACTTTTTTGCAAAAAATAAAACCGACTTCACACAAAAAAGTGAAAAATAACTTTAGCTTCTGAAGTCGGTGACAATAAAATTAAATCAATCAAACAAAGGTCACCGACTTCAGAAGCTAAAGTTATTTTTCACTTTTTTGTGTGAAGTCGGTTTTATTTTTTGCAAAAAAGTTTTTTTTTGGGTCGAATAATCATGTTTTGTCATAGAACTCAATGTAACGCACTCAAATCATTATGCTGATGGATGGATTAAATAGGTGTGCTCGTGGAGGTGTTTGAAGTAAAAATCTTACAGCAAAAACTTGTATTTAAAAAATACTTGTCAAAAAGCTGGAAACCCCAATATTTAACTAGAAGGTTCCCAGGTATGGTGTAGAACAAAAAAATGATCGCAATAACGGGATAAACACGTGCCTTTCGGCTTCGTTAAGAGGTTTTTTACACCCTTTAAGTATATTGTAATTGACATACTGGAGAAATTGGCGGGATTTAATTGAAAGATTCATTGGTAGGGAAGGCCAAAGAAAAGATGGAAGTATTGTGAGAAGAATGAAAGAGAAAGGAGTAAATGATGCCGTGACGTCTGACAGGGGGACCCCAAATAGAATGGGAATGGGGCAGGAAGATGATGATGATCCTTTGGTAGAATTGGTACTTCATTCGATAAATTAAAAGATTTTTAATTGGTTTTTGCAGTCCACTGTAACCAGTGTAGATATTTTTCTCGAAAGACCAACTCAGACGCTAATCTGTTTGAACTAAACTAGGCAATATCTGGACTTTAATATCATCATTTAAGAAAAGGAGGTCTTCAATAGAACGTAAATTACACAGAAAAATAATAATATACAACTTAAGCATGACGTTTAATTTCAAATCTATTCCATTCCAAGATGGCGGAGTCCATCATGGCGTCCCGAAGCCCTTACCGTTGTTAAGCTCTCTCCGTGGACGTGACAGATGAAAACATCGAGATTTGAGAACCCCTCGCGACGCGACGTCAGGACACCACTTCAATATAAAGGGGTGATAAACAAAAGTTTAAATTTTTAGATAGGATGGCGCCCTACCGTATCAAAAAATTCTTCCGATTGTATTACGGTAATTTTTTTTATATTCACTTCAATACATGTTATATACATTTTTTAAATTCCTATACGAAATAATATGAAAAAGAAAAACAATTCAAATATCAAAAATAGTAGCCCACCGATATGGGGAACAGGGTCCAAGCTACCGGGCGGTCAGGGCTCCAGAGAATGGAACCTCCTAACAATACGAGCCGTGTCTATTATTATTTATTATTATTATTTATTTAAATCGAACACAAATTATTCATATTGTTGTTAGTAACTCATATAAATGGTAGTGGTGATTACAGTGGTAGTTGAATTGTTTTTTCTCGCTCACTCACACTGAAAATGGAATATATCGTTTTCACTCTACTCAGTGTGATTTTTTTTCCGCGAGCTCTCAGTACGGTTCTAACGAATTAAATCGTTGATTCGTTGGTGATCAAACCGCCGTATTATGTTGCATCTGTTACGATTTCTCGAGTAATTGTTGTCTGACGGAATTACTTTCAACCAGGTTTTTATACTTACGTGAAAATATCTATAAAAAATAAAAAAAAATGAAGTGTCTGTTTGTAATTTCAAAATAAAAGTTTTTTCTTATTACAAAAAATAAAGTAAGGTACCTACTTCTTATAAAATCAGCTATCTGATGCACTTTTTTAGACTTTCACGGTTTTTCACTACACTTAAAGTTACGGGAGTACTTATCAGCTATCTGCCAGTAAAATTCCCGTCAAAATCGGTCCAGCCGTTTCGGAGATTAGCCGCAACAAAATACCGTTAGTATAAAGGGTGTAAAACACCTCTTAACGAAGCCGAAAGGCACTTGTTCTCCCCACATCTGCGATATTTTTTTTGTTCTACACCATACCTGGGACCCTTCTAGTTACGGAGATACTTATTGGGGGTTAAAGTTACAACTTTTTTATTGTAAGATTTTTACTTTAAATACCTCCACGAACCCCGCACTATTCAATCCATCCATCAGAACAATGTTTGAGTGCGTTACATTGAGTTATACCACAAAACATGATTTATAACCTCAAAAAAAAAGTCGTTTCTCAGCAATATTTTTTGCGTAAAGTTACTTAGTTTGATGTACAGAATGCTTGGTTGACGGCTTCGTGATGAGGTGGTTTACACCCTGTATAGTTTTATATGCATTCAGTAAGAAGCTGTTATTTTGAAATTACAAACATACACTTGCACTTTACTTACTTGTCTGTGGTGATCACTTGATCAGCGTAGAAACAACTCTCGGTATTTTCGGTCGGTGGTAGGATTCTGGTGGTAGGCATCACTTAATTGTTAAACAATCTTACATACCTTCTTCTTCAGACTCTTCTACTCTATATGGAGTCTTCTCCTGACGTGTGCTTGCGCTTGTTGAACTACATCCGCCATTTTGTTCGGCCTTGTGATAGATGCTCTTCTCACCTGTAAAAAAACAATGACAGTTTAGTTTTCGGATTATTATTTACTGCGGAGTATCGTGATGAAAGTTTTGAGTATGAATGTGGATGAGTATAAGAGTAGAGGAAGACAAAAGAAACGATGGATGGACTGTGTTAAGGGTGATATGGAGAGAAAGGAGGTGTCTGATGACATGCTGCACCGACCCCAGATGAATTGGGATAAGGGCAAGAGAATGATGATTTATCAGGGATTCTGGATCTGTGCCTCGTTAATGGCACTCGCCCCCTATTTACAACACAACACCTTGAGAAGTACATATGTATTTACAATTATATTTTCACAACTATACATCACAAACTTCCATAAACAACAGGTATAAGACATTCATTCAAACTCAGGCTCACAACACCACCACAACTTTTAATTCACACACACACACGCACACACACAGCACTTACAGGCACACACACACATACGCACACACAACATTCATACAAATATTCATAATATCGTAAGTAACCCATAACTGTTTTCTTCATGTATTCCTTTTTTTTTTTACATTACGAGTAGATTAGATTAGATTTAGAATTTATTGTAGCGGATACTACTAATTATGTAACAATAAAATGTGAACGGAACGAAGGAGCCTGGAACTCACGACACAGGGAATCCTAGTGTGAGTTTCAGGAATCAATGCATTGAATGTACTTTTCTGAATAATAAATTATTCTTATTCTTATTTCATGGAACTTTAACATACCCTTCGGGGAGTATGTTATTTAAATGAAAACCTTAGTGGTGTGTTGTCAATGCTTCCGATCAACACACACACGCTACACAGAGAGAAAAAAGACTGATTTTGGGGTTATGTCTTGATAAAAAGCGTTTTGTATCGTTAATTATCCACTGTGTCAAGTATCATGTAAAATACACCCTTTTCAAGAGAAACGAGTTCAAGTTTCATTTTTGCTTATTCACTTATCTTTGACAAGATATGCAAATGCAATAGCATTGTCAACCCGCAAGTCTCTGCACTACACCAGAAACGATACCCTCACCACTATAGTGATCAAACCCAAAGTATTTATATCAAATAGACCCGTGACAAAAAAAAAACATAGTTAAGAATAAGCTACTTTCAGTCCAGACACAGGCATACATAAGTAAATGAACTGTGGTTGCCCATTCCAACATCGTTGATCTCGTGAAGAAGAATGGGGAAGGAACTTGTCACTTATATCGCACTCAGTTACAAAAACTTATAAGAAGACTACAGAGATATAACAGTATCTTGATAACGTAAACAACGTCATTGTTTCTGAAGTGCCATTACAGTCGTTGATTGGTAGATTAGCGATAAAGATATAAAATTTAAATACAGATAGATGAAGATAGATAGATGACTCAAACGAAATCGTAATCTACTTGCAGAAGTCAACTGCTTGTTGTCAGTACAAGTATAACGTGTCGAACGTGGCAATCTGAAAAACTACTATAGTAGGGCCAATTTAATAGATCACATTTGACACCTGTCAGAACTATGCAATCGTAATTGATAAGAAATGGGGATGCACACTGTGGAACTAATGGCGCTAGCATAGCTGGTTCCAAGCATCGTCATTGGTTGAAAATCAAGGAATTTCATTTCATATTTTAAAATACCTTGACCTCATTGGTCGGAACGAGACCAGCTATGGTGGCGCCACCTACAATTAGCTTTTAACGGTCTTCCCCATTGTGTAGTTCTATTTTCGAAAAATTAAATAATATTTTATAATAGCCGTTACAAGATTACGTTGTTGTATTTTGATGAAGTGTCAAATGTGATCTATTAACTTGTCTCTATAGTAGTTAGACAAGTTATTCAACTTCCTGCTTTTGTACCATGTTACATGGAGTCGGCGCAACACGTATTTTTCTTCCATTCTCCTCTGTCAACCGTCACGCTATCATTTACTCCTTTATCTTTGACTTCAATCCTCACACAGTCCATCGTTTCCTTGGTCTTCCCCTCCCTCTCTATCCTTCAACATTCATCACATGCGATTAGTAAGACGAGTTGTATTTCATTATACACTAGTCCCATCGCGTTTTAGCATCGTAATATTTATCATTGAGAATAGTAGGTACATTTTGATACAAGTGGAGAAAGTTTGTTCGAGAGGAGAGTGTTGTGTTCGAGGCGGAATATACACACGAGCCGTAGGCGAGGGTGTTTTTGAGCCGAAAACTGCAATAACAAATGTCCACGTGTATCAAACGACGTTTTTCAAAACACTTTGAAGAAGTAAAATAAAAGAATGAGAAATATTTTTGAATCAACAACTATTACGAAACTAAGATTTTAAGTTTTTTTTTTTCTGAGCTTTGCTTTCGCCAGGTTGAAGGAGCAAAACGCTGTTCTCTCAAAGATTTTTTATGGCAATAAGTAGCACGCTATGACGTCACTGTTTGATCAACTCAGTGACTCAACTCATCATCATGTGCCTAGCCTTTTCCCAAATATGTTGGGGTCGGCTTCCAGTCTAACCAGATGCAGATGAATACCAGTATTTTACATAGAGCGACTGCCTTATCTGACCTCCACAACCCAGTTAATACTGGGAAATACGATACCACTTGGTAAGACTGGTGTCAGACTTTTTGGGCCACTGACTACCTGTAACGACTGTCAAAGATGGACAAACTCAGTGACTCAACTATTTATTGATTTCAAAGCTAATAAAAATCTAATTTCGGGCCGGACGGGTGAACCTGTACAAGTGTTCACTGTACAGGTCAAACCTGTCACCTTTAGATGACATAAAGAATAACGCCACTATCACTCCAAGTACCTTAGTACTTACAAGTCATGCACCGAGCAACGATAAGTAGATACGATACCAACAGAAAACGATAAGTTATCAGTTACTGATAACGTTGTTTCGATATCATACGTTGTGGTATCGCGTCCGAAATGGACGAGTTTTTCGGTAAAAGATACGTCTTAGTGGACTCCGAAAATTTCGATGAATATTTGTCTTTCATCGGTGAGTTTTTTTTTTTAAAGTTACTCTGTTTTATATTTCTTCGGACGCCTTTCTAAATATCACGACGAGTGTTGCTGCCAATACAATTTGATTTTTTCACTAGCGGACGTCACACGGTTTCACGCGCGTAGTTCCCGCGTGTCCGTGGAAGTACGGAGATAAAATACAGGGTGTAAACCACCTCATCACGAAGCCGTCAACCAAGCATTCTGTACTTCAAACTAACTAACTATACGCAAAAAATATTGCTGGGAAACAACTTTTTTTTTGTTGGGGTCAAAAATCACGTTTTGTGGTTTAACTCAATGTAATGTAACGCACTCAAAACAATGTGCTGATGGATGGATTGAATATTACGGGGTTCGTGTAGGTATTTCAAGTAAAAATCTTACCTACAATAAAAAGTTGTCAAAAAGTTGTGACTTTGACCCCCAATATCTCCGTAACTAGAAGGCTCCCAGGTATGATATAGAACAAAAAAATGATCGCAATGATGGGAAGAACAAGTGCCTTTCGGCTTCGTGAAGATGTGTTTTACACCCTTTATTGTTTTAGTGCAATAAAATGAAGCAACAATAAAAATGCACCGTTTAAACTGAGTTCCGACGATGTAAAACATTTGTAGCTTTCATTGTTTGTCGCTTATAAACAGGAAACTAAGAGAAGAGTTCTATTTTAGTCACAACACAAATGTGAAAAAAATCTTGTGTGATTAGATTTTTTTAATAGAAGTCTTTCAATTATTCGTTAAGTACCTACTCAGTATCAATCTGATTGATCAATATTACTTAAAAAAAAACCCAAGCGTTATCTAAAAACTATCTATTATTTGTTCCGGCAATATGTGGGTGTACTATGATGCCACCCACCTCTGCCTATTTTTTGGAGATTACAGGTGTGTCGTTGTATTCTTAGCAGTGATCGGAATAGGTAGAGTTATTTGGGTTCATTGACCGCAAACATTTATGTTAATATGGATATTCCACGGGATTCAGACTGATACTACGGGATTTTATTATTATTCCTTTATTCAAATTTTTACAAACTTTTTACATTTTTAAATATTAACTTAAGAAAATATATAAAAAAAACATTTAAAAACATTTATTATATTTATTGTTGAAGCGTATTGATTATTTAAATTAAGATTTTATTGTAAATACAAATTGTTCTATTTGATAATGTTTTGATTTTCTGAGGAACAAATAATTTGTGTGGTAATATGTTTTTGTACCTACAACTTCAGAATAAAAATGTTTAAATGATTGTTGATTCTTGAATAAGAAATTGTTACTTACGTAAAAAACGAATCTAGATTATCTATTTATTAGACTATCCTTAATCCCGTCCTTCTTATATTTACCCGCCAGAAAGGAAGTGTAATCTTTCATTAGTCCCGAAGGCGAGAATAGTTTTTTTATGATTTTACTAAGTACCTACTTAAAAACCAAATCCCGGGACTTTGGGAATATCCATATTATTCTAACTTATGGTAAGTACATAAAACAGCTCTACCTATTCCTATCTATGATTATTAGTTTTTACAAATCACATCACACTAATATTTTAAATATGAAAGTTTGTATTTTAAGTGTGTATGTGTTTGTTAGTTACTCTTTCACGCAAAAACTACTGAACGGATTTGGATGAAATTTTTCACACAGATAGTTTATAACTTGGATTAACACATAGGTTACTTTTGATCCCGGTAGTATGATCCCGTGGGGCAATTATCGGACTTCACGCGGGCGAAGTCGCGAGCATAAGCTAATGTTGTTAATATGTTAATTGTTCTCTATCTCATTACGCTCATGCAATATAAAAAAACAATGTGATTTATGCTAGACTATATCTTTGTGTACGTTAATTTTATTATGATTACCTTTATGCTTCTATTGTCTTCACAGTGCAAACTGCAATGCGGGATCAAAATAAAGTGCAACAATTTAATTATTTAAGTATAATCTGTCCTGTGGTGTGATATTGTATAATGGCCCATCTTCTATTTTTATTTTTTTCGGTGTGTTGAAAAAATATTAGAATAACAGATTAGGGTGCGTTTGACGTTCCTACATCACTACAAATTATAAAACAAATCCTCCGCCGCGTCTGTCTACCTGTCTGTTCACGATAAACTCAAAAACTACTGCACCGATTTTCATGCTGTTGTCACCAATGGATAGAGTGGTTCTCGGGGAAGGTTTTAGTGCATAATTTGTACGCGATTGAAGCCGCGGATGTCAGCTAGTTTAATATAAAAGAAAGAAAAAGTATTTATTTGCCTACCACACACAAAAAAAAAAAATAAAAAAAAAATATCCGAAAATATTACGAGGCATTTATTACCTTTTGATTGTCAGCAAAACAAAGAAAACGAAGCTACAAGCACAATGACACTTGTGAAATTACTGTACGGTCGAACAAGCTATTTGGTTTACTTTTTACAATGTAGTTTGTGGGTTAAGGGCATTACATTGCCCAATGACCTTTCGCATGCTGCCCCGTACTAACTTACGACGAAACGACGAGAGAGAGAGGGACGAGTGCGGGAGTGACAAAGTGCTTTTCGCGTAATTTCGGGTTTTTATAAAATATTTTTAAATATAAAAAGAAATAAGAGAAAAAAATCAACACAAATTGTTAAATACGTATTTTTTGGTATAAAATTCATGCCGAGTTATTGAGCCGTTATAGAGAGAATTTTCAATTTAGGTTGAAAAGGACCTATTTGTTACGATTTTTTGATAAAATTTGAGTAAGTTTATTAAAATTTTAAACAACACAATCTATTTTATAGTACCTTTAGTTTAACATACATTTTTTATATTGAAAACACACAAGTGGATTCATCTACAAACTTCTTTAAACACACGGTATTCAAGGTCATTGGGCAATGTAATGCCCTTAAACTGTAAACCAAATAGCTTGTTCGACCGTACATGCCCTTTCAAAAGCGTAGATCTCTATGGAGAAGAATGGGCAAGGAACTCCATGGACACTCTTTTAAATCAAATCAAGATTTAGGTTACATCATTCATGTTAACTGTTTCCGAATCCGCACTGGTGTACTACTGAGATTTTACAGGCAATGAAAGATTTACTGGTCATCCAATCGCGTCAAGAGCCACCTCATTTATAAAATCATCATCTGCCTAGCCTATTCCCAACTATGTTGGAGTCGACTTCCAGTCTAACCGGATGCAGCTGAATACCTGTATTTTACATTGAGCGACTGCCCATCTGGCTACCTGTAACGACTGTCAAAGATCTACAAATGACAACCGGGACCAACTGCTTAACGTGCTTTCCGAGGCACGGAGGAAACCTGGTATGTCGGGTCCCATCTAGACAAGCACGGCTTAACCTAAAGATCGACCCGAGTGGCTGTTATTGGCCACGAGCTCCTCATTTATATCGCTATACAGCGTGTAAGGTTAAACGAGGGACATATTGAGGGAAGGTATTCAGTATTCGATTCTCAACCCAAATATGTAAAAGACATATAACCTTAATTTTTGACATAATTGTCTAATTAAATACATTACTCATGGACACTGAGCGCGCAAGTAGGTGTCACGCGGTAAAACACATGCCGGTCCTGAGCTCCGTGCGCAAACTCCGCCTCTTTCCTTTGTGTCCCCGATGCACCGACAGGGCACACCCCCGCGCCACCCCGCGCTCACCTCAGTGTATGCGCGAGCGACGTTACTTCCGCATGTCTATTATTGCGTTTCCGCGTATCGCATTTAACAAACAATCCCGCTTACTTCGCGATATTGAGAGTGTCCTGTAAACGTGTTCTTTAATAACCAAAAATTACGTCATATCGTTATTCCAGTGAAGAATATTGCGATTATGGTTCGTGCTTAAGTGTTATCTAGTGATATTGTGCGAGGAACCGTTAATTATTATACAAGGTGTCAATCAACGACTGCGAACATTCGGTCAGTACCTAGTTACCTAGATATTTGCCTGTCCAAAGCCAGATTTAAAGTATGAAGGGAAATTATACCTAGAAAGGTCATTGACCCGCACACATGTTCTGCGATAAGCGCATGGCGCACACGTTGCGAAACTTAGGCGAAGTTTTTGGTATGTATCTATCTGATAAGTATTACTGTTTTCTTTTTGTTCATATGTTTATTAGTATCATGTAAGCATGGACTATTGCGGGTTTGAATAAGTCCCTCGTTTAAACTAACATACTGTATATAGGAGAGCAGTACTTCACCCGCCATTATTGTATAGTTGAACTTAAAAAACATATAAATAAATATATAAATATCGCTGGACATTACATACAGCACCATCTAGTGCCACACTAAGCAAGGCTCGTGTCGTGGTCACCAGACAGTTGATATACTACATAATTATATACTTTTTGTTTGTTAATACATACTTATTATACATATAAACATCCATGACACGGAAACAAATGTCCATGCTCATCACACAAACATTTGCTCCTACCGGGATCCGAACCCGGGACTCTAAAAACGTAAGGCAGCCTCACTACCGACCGCTGCGCCATTCGGGTCGACAAATATAATTATGCAACCATATTTTGTAAACTTTGAAATCCCATTTTGCATACAAAACCATTCAAATGAATCTCTCATCCATTTCCAGGAGTGGGGTACCTGCCTCGTAAAGTGGCCCTGAAGCTGAGCCAGACGCAGATCTTAACCCGCAACGATGACGGAACGTATACGTACCAGTTCCTATCACCGATGGCCAACACCTCCATTACGTTTACTTCGGGAGTGGAGTTTGAAGAATTAAAGGCTGATGGAACTAAGGTTAGTGCTACTAGATTATACGATTCACATGTCATCATCATCATCATTTCAGCCGAAACACGTCCACTGCTGGACATAGGACTCCCTCAAGTGTCGCCGCATTGACCGGTCCTGTGGGACTCGCATCCAGCAGATCCCCGCAACCTTCACCAGGTCATCGGCCCACCTAGTGGGAGGTCTTCCAACTCAACATCTTCCGGTTCGCGGCCGCCACTCCAGAACTTTTCACCCGATAGTCGATGCTATCCGTTCTGCGAGCAATGTGCTCTGCCCACTGCCACTTTAGCAATTCTTCGGGCTACGTCGGTAACCTTGGTTCTCTTGCGGTTTTCTTCATTTCTGATTCGATAACGTAAGGAAATTCGGAGCATAGCCCTCTCCATTGCCCTTTGGGTGACTTTAAGCCTTCTGATAAGGTCCATTATACCATATTCGCATGTCAATACGGGGTCAGCAGCATCTGTCTTATCACAGTTTTCACACACACAGAGGATCTGGTCGCAGCCACAGAGCAACTTCTAATCTTTGTGAATCCTTGTTCGGAGAATGGGCAGTGCGCCTAGATGCTATTATGAGCCTGATGTGTCTGACTGCAGGACAAATGCTATCCTGTCCAGTCTTTGTCCGTTTTTGATTGTTTTGGATATTTGGGCCCAATCCTCTTGGTAAGAGCCACTCGTCGCGACGTCTCTTCATGGGCCTACTTTGTCACCGGGTTCTTTTGTTTGGAACCCAATCCGTTGCCACTTTGGCCAACGTAAAGCAATAACCGCAAAGTGGGAATGGGCGGGTCATGTTTGCTGCGTATCGGATGTGTTGTTAGTTAAGGCAACCAAAACAACATGAGTCCCTGTCACGTTTAAGGGCATCGCGGAACACTTAAGTGTAGATGGCGGGACGAACTTGGCACTTCTGGCGGAATTGGCCCATAGTGGCTTAGGATTGAGTTTACTGGTAAAACGAAAGGGAGGCCTTTATCGTGCCGTGAGAACACAATAATAACGCAGACCTTTGATTTAATTATAGACCTAGATTAAACGCATCGAAGCAATACCATTAATTAATAAAGGATTATTTGGCTTACAGGTGCAGGCGGTAATATCAATAGTGGACAATTTAATGATACACATACAAACAGATGAAAATGGGAAGATATCTCAACACGTTCGAGAGTTTTATGCGGACAAGATGACTGTGGTAAGAAACCGTGATGGTACTTTCACGTTTAGGGGAACTTGTTTATGAATAAATATTAATTTAAGTACTGACAAGCCGTGTAGCCGATGGTGTTCCCATCAGCAGAAAATACGAAATTCAGGGGATGAATTTAAAAAAAAATCCTTACTTCGATATACATGCTTATAATTAGGAATTTCTTGTTTCGAAATTCCGCAGTATATATAGCCTGAGCGTTGTCTATTAGTGAATTTCAAGTAGATAAAAGGTTTTTTATTGTCTATAATATATGGTCTACTGACTGCTTCTCGTCGTCAGCCTATTATTTTACATGGAGCGACTGCCTATCTGACCTCCACAAGCCAGTGACTAGGTTTCCTCATGATGTTTTCCTTCATCGAAGCAAGTGATAATGTTACAATACGCACATGGATCGGAGGTGTGTGTCTTGGGTTCGAGCTCGAGACTGGCAGATAGTGGTGGGCGTTGCGACAACGAACCGTTTTCAAAGACCGTTTTGTGTTCCGCGACAATGCAACCGTTTTACGTCCTAGGTTCAAACAGTCTTCGTTGCACAAACCAGTCTTCAAACTACTTGGTGCGATTTTTTATTTTACACCTATGAAAATACAGTCGAGAACGCAATCATTCAACTATCCTTGTCACTAGAGTCACTCTCGGGTCGTTCCGCGTTCGTTTATTACAAAACAGTCCTTACAATAGTTGTAAGAAACTGCAACTATTTCACTCGACGAAAACGCATTTCAACAAACAACTCTCGACGACGCCGACGTGGCATAAGTTTCTTCCTTTGAGCCGTCTTCAAACCAGTTGCAACGACGACCGCTTTCTGCAACCGTTTTCGTTGTCGGGAAAACGGTTGCGTTTCGTCCGTCAAAAATTCGACAACGACCCACCGCTACTGGCAGAGCCCGAGATCTGGCAGTCCAAAGGTCCACTAGACTATCACTGCTATTACCCTTTCTCATTTTGGCTTTGTCGTAATCTATACTAGTATTACAAAGAGGTAAAATTTATTTGAATGTAGGGGTAATATAAAACGCTAGCGTAGCTACATTTAAAACGTTCCCGTGTGTTCATTTCCATACATAACGGGAGCGAAGTGGCGAGCAAAAGCTAGTCTGGTATAATTTTGTTAAAAACAATGACAGAAGTAATATTTGTTTGTTTCAGACGACAACAGTTGAAGGGCTGAACAAAGTAGTCAAAAGGCATTACGTGGTAGAACAAGTACCAACTGAAGGTATCGGCAATATCACTCTGAATACACCTGTGAATGGCGTAGATAAAGCTATATTTTAGATTTAAGAATAGCGCACCAAGCCTCGCTCGGTGACAGTGCAAATTAAACAAAATGATAAGAGCCTAACTTTCTCCTTCTTGAGAAGGGCGGTTAAAAATTACAGTCTAATTACAGTAAAAATCAACGTCAATGATTTTCCGTGTACGAGTATATTTGAAAAAGTAACAAAGTATGAGCTAAGTGTTCTCATATAGCTCATGCCAACAAGAGAGCATTGTTACATTTTATTTACAATATTATTTTTAAGTGTTTATTTCAATAAAAGTTATTAAGTAAGAAAGCAAAATTATTTGTATGCATACATAAAGGGCACAGGAACGGGAAGCCATTTTATAATTCTATCAAACTTATCCAAGCAGCCTTGCTATTTATTAACAAAGGGAAAATGGCATCATCATCATCATCAGCCTATTAATGTTCCCACTGCTGGGGCACAGGCCTCCTCTCTATGAGAGGGAATAGGCTATAATTCACCACGCGAGCCCTAGGCGAATTGGTACTTAGATGTCACATGTATTCGAATTTGTTGGTTCTAGGACAAGCCGGTTTCCTCACGATGTTTTCCTTCACCGTTTTGAGAGCAGTGGTGATGAAATAAATTACACAAAGTAATGCACCTGTCTGGGTTCGAACCCACGACTTACTGTTCGTAAGTCGGGGCCGCCACCACTGGGCCACTGCTGCTCGTCAAAATGGCATAGAGATACGAAAACTATATTGCTGTTTTTCTTCAGTGGAGAAAAGTTTATGAAACATTACACTAGGCTTGCTTTCTCCGGACGGCAAGGATTAGGTGTACCTATAGTTAACTCACATTTCGAGTGTTTTGTTTGAGTTCTATGTAACATGGGGCGAGCCTATTGCCATCAATCGGGCCAAAACTCAGACTTCGGGATGCATTTGACAAATTCCTAAACGCAATTAATACTTGCTGTCCCTAGGCATCAAACTGGAGGTCCTGCCTCTATGCTCAGCAGAAGCGCTTATTGCGACCACTAACTGGAAAAGTTGCTGTTGTATAATCCTAATCAGTACACCAGTGTGTCGCGGCACTCACTTTGCGGAACAGTGAACACTCAATACGTGGTAACAGGATTCCAGATTGTGTTATTCTAGTTCTAGTCAAGCACGTGCACGGTAGAAGATTTTACACAAACATAAAGTGTGAAAGATCAATACAACCACGAAGTTAAGAGCGGGTTACATCAATGAAACTGAACGCTATTAACACGTCTAGGTCAACGGAGTTCTAGAGTAATCAGTGTGTCTTGAGCACCGTTTAGTCGATAGTCGATCAACAGTCGCCTTTTTTTCGCATTTTTGAACTTCACTCCCTCAGATCAAATCCCTCCCTCAGATTCAAGTTGATGCTCATTTAGGACACAAGCAGGTGAATTTCATGTCATTATCTTCCTGCCTTGTTCCATGTTACTTGGGGTCGACGCAACACGTTTTTTTCTTACATTCTCCCTGTCAACCGTCACGTTGTCATTTACTCCTTTATCTTTCATATTATTCCTCCCACCATCAGTCGTTTCCTTGGTCTTACTCTCCCTCTCCATCTATCCATTATGCTGAATTTCATGTGAGCATTTAAAATCTACGGTTTGATTTAACTTTCCCCAAGAGTAGACACGATACGATCTATTAATCCTTCCATTAAGCAAAATCAAATAAAGCTTCAGAACTAAATATTTAAAGCGCGACCCCGTCAACTCATCAACTACAAGCCGAAACGTCTGTGTAATCAAATTTGGCCAAGTTAATCCTATATCGACTTTCACTTAACATGGAGCCGGCCCTTATCGTGAGTTAACAACCCAGAACATTCTCTCCGGGGCACTTTCCAAAACACGATTCCCTATTCCATTAGACCCTCTCGAAGTTATCTCGCGTTATTTACATCGCCTGACCGTGCCTTCTTATGTACCTATTCCACCCGCTTTATATGTCTGTGGTATATAAGTGAGCAATGGTTCGTATGTTGTTGTGTTAGGGGTTATTTTGCCGTGGCTGGGGGTGGGCGAGGGTGGGTGTGGTGTCGCGGTGTCGTTGCCATGGCGACGGCGCCCGGACGCGGGATCCCGACGCCCGCAGTGTCGGCCGCCGCGCCCGACCCTCCGAAGTGACACGCGCCGCGAAAAAGCACAACCACCCCGGATGTAGGGGCCATGAGACATCGGGTTTTAGGGATATTTGTATTTTGCTCTTCTTCTCGAACCGATGATGGCTGAAATTTTGTCGGGCCAGTATATAGTGAGTGACCTAGACCTCCCGTCAGACAGAGTAGGTACAAAGCCAGTAGCTGGATAGTGTAGGTCAGATAAGTAGAAGGTTTTTACAAAATGCTGGCATTCAGTAGCATCTGGTTAGACAAGAAGCCAACTTCGGCAGATTGGCTATGTATGCAGATTGTGGAATAGGCAATGAATTCCTCCATAACCGATGAAGTTACTAATAGCTTTATGTATTATGAAGGCATGATTGTTGGTTCAATAAGAACTGTCATTAGAGATACATACTTTCAGCACACTTTTTACCCGACTTCAAAAAGGAGGAGGTTCTCAATTCGTCGAAAACTTTTTTTTACGTATGTTCCCCGATTACTCGAAGATGGCTGGACCGATTTGAATTATTATTTTTTTGTTTGAAAGGGTATAACTTTGCGGGTGGTCCCATGATCATCAAGTCAGGATCGGATGATGGGATCCAGGAGAAATAGAGTAAACTCTTCAAATTTTATAGGCACACTTGAAGCGATTTGGGTATTTTTTGGAAGAGTACTTTTTCGGAGAGTTCCCATTTCAGTTTGGTGAAGATCTGATGAAGAACTTCGGAGATAGGCAACGGAACTCCTCAATAAATTATAGCAAATGGACTGGGATTGCTGAAATGTCATGTCTGCTTATTTTTAATACCAGTTCATAACATACTATTTCGCCGGTAGGTACGCTGTGAAGGGGTAAGCACTAGTGAACCACTAAAAAGTGAAAAATAAAAACTTTTTTTACAAAAAATAAAACCGACTTCAACAAACATTCATTCACATCATTTGCAAAAAAAGATTTTAATTCGCATATCAAGTCATGTATTTTCCCCGATTGCCCCGAAACGTCATAGAGTTTCAGGGCAATCAGGGACTTCAGAAAAGTGCTTTTACGCTTCTTTGGATTCTGGGTTAAGCTCGCACTTGAATATGCTTACACACAAAATACAAAATTGCAATGATATAGCTTTTATTGCAATTATGTATTTTATGTGCAATAAAGAATAACAATAACGTGAATATCAGTCATGAGAGTTAAAAACAGTTCTGCTTTCCAAGTCTGGGGTTAAAATCGCAATGTCCCGGTAACCTTCCAAAATTCTCCTATCCCATGGTCACAGTACACACCACCCTTCGACTCGGGTCGATGTGGCGGTGGGCAGGGGGCTCGCACCTTTTGTTTAGGTCCCCCCTTGCCCCCCCCTCGTTCATTTACTCGCGTCCCGGTCTCAATGCTGTTTGCAAACGGTTTAGGTGCCTAAATGTAGAAGGGAAATGTCACGATTTCACTTTTTATTCGTTTGCTAACCGTGAGGGGTGATATGCTGACTCTGTGGATATGGAGTTTCGAGGTTTATTGATGGTGTAAGTGGCTGCTGAGTTAGTTCGATTCGGCTCGTTATTGAGGCTTGGTACTTTTTTGTTGGGCTTGCTTTATAAAGACTACGGTTGAAATTAGCTGATTCATTGGGTTTCGAGCAAGACTAAAGTAGGTTGAGCTTTTTTTTTCTTTTGTAGAATTCAAGATGAGTTTCAGCACGTTTACGTGAATTTGCGTCCTACAAACGAGGTCCTAATACGACATAAATACTTTATATCAGAACAACTATCTGAGGTGTGCCTCCGTCAAGCATACTTTTAATTTACAAGCAAAAAAAAACGAAAGTAAAGTAAGAAGGTTCCCAAGTGTGGTCTAGAACAAAAAAAAACGCAATGACGGGGAGAACAAGTGCCTTTTGACTTCGTTCAGGGTATTTTTACACCCATTATAAACTTGAAATTTTACGTCCGTATAATTTAAGCGCAGATGCTAATGTACAATTATAATTTTACACTGGCGATAGGGAAAACCTCCTTACTGCCACAAAATTTTTTTCACTTCTTATGCTCTAAAAGTACGCCAATATAGCCCTACGAAGCGGGATTAAAGTGACCATTTATTCCCTAGGGAGTAAAAAGTAACTAAAATGGAACGATCTTTTACTCTGAAACATGGTGACAAAAGAGTAACTTATCAAAGGTTTTATTTTAATTTCGAATTGGCTTGCAAATGGAAAGCGGTTTATTAAAAAAAAAACAAATGAACTCTTCAACGCGAGAAAAATTATGTTGTTTGCGTGCATCGTTGATTTTGAAAAGTATGTGCAATGCCTCTGTTGCTAGCCGCTGCAGTAATGTAGGTACTAATGTGTGGATCTGGATCATCTTCATTGCGAAAATGTTGAGAGTTTGTGTTGTGTTTTATATTGTTAATCTGTGACTGACCTGATTGAAGAAAAAACTGACCGATCAGTTCAGAATTTTTGTCGAGTGTATTTTGTTCGGTTTTAAATGACTACTTTTCTCGCACTCGAAGTGAAAAGTACAGTTTGCACCTCGAGACTAAACGCCAATTTAATACTATATGATGGCTTCGTTTAGTCCCTCGTTATAAAATATACTATTATAGATGTGTCAATAACATTGTCGGAGCCGCAAATGAGGTTCCGAATACGAGGCCTCTCTTACTGTGATCCAACAGACTTAGTATGGCTACAAATAAAAATGGATCTGAGGTTAGTATCCTTCGGGGTTGCGGGCCTGTTCGAAAGAGATACCGCGGCCCCGGAACATAAAGGGCGAGGAAGGAACATGGATGGGTTTTAGTCAGTAAAAGTCTGACACTCCCTCTCGCTCCGCCCAGAGTGGGAGAAGTCATTTGATGATTTCCCATCCTAAAAAAAGAAAAGGTTAGTATCCTTTTTAGACTGTACTGTTTGAGATGCTATAATAAAATTCCACAAAGTATTCTTGAACTGAATGAGACGAAATTTAAAACATGCATTAAACGCACACTATGTAAGCAAGCTTATTACAAGTTGAGCGATTATATTGCTGATAAAAATGCTTGGCTCAATGCTGGTCCTGCTCCACATGGATAGGGACGCAAAAATTGATAGCATTAAATGGTATTGTTGGAGCTGCTGAAGATTGTACAACTATCTTTGCATTGTATAGATTCAATCTATCTATATATATAAAGGAGAAGTCCACTCACTGACCACTCATCACGAAATCTCGGAAACTACTGGGCCGTAAGGACTCAAATTTGGCACAAGCACTCTCTAGGGGGTGCAGGCGCGTACTAAGAAAGGATTTTTTAAAATTCGCACCCCAAGGGGTTGAAAAGGGGTGTCAAAGTTTGTATGAAAGTCCTATGTTTTTAAAGTTAGAGATATGAATGTAAAGCCTGAATGTTCCTTTTGGCTTCTAGGTGCTCACTAAGAAAAGGTTTTACGAAATTCGGCCCTTAAGGGTACAAAAAAGGGTTTTTAATGTTTGTATGAAAAAAGTTAAACATCCAAATTGAATCTTACGTCAACGCGTTATTGCATACTTTACATTGAAATTAGAATTCGGAAACCGATATAGATCCAAATTGCATTTTATCTATATATATAAAGGAGAAGTCCACTCACTGACCACTCATCACGAAATCTCGGAAACTACTGGGCCGTAAGGACTCAAATTTGGCACAAGCACTCTCTAGGGGGTGCAGGCGCGTACTAAGAAAGGATTTTTTAAAATTCGCACCCCAAGGGGTTGAAAAGGGGTGTCAAAGTTTGTATGAAAGTCCTATGTTTTTAAAGTTAGAGATATGAATGTAAAGCCTGAATGTTCCTTTTGGCTTCTAGGTGCTCACTAAGAAAAGGTTTTACGAAATTCGGCCCTTAAGGGTACAAAAAAGGGTTTTTAATGTTTGTATGAAAAAAGTTAAACATCCAAATTGAATCTTACGTCAACGCGTTATTGCATACTTTACATTGAAATTAGAATTCGGAAACCGATATAGATCCAAATTGCATTTTACGACAACGCGTTAATGCATATTTTACATTGACATAAGAATTTGGGAATTCCTTGAGGTTTATCTGCGGAATTTCTAGGTGGCCAGTATGTTTCAGTGATATGCAGGCGTCTGCTGAAAGGTATTGAAATGAGGTTCTGTAACGTTTTAAAGTTTTTATTCCAATTTCTAGGTGGCCAGTATTTTTCAGTATGCAGGCGTCTGCGGAAAGGTAAGAAAAAAAACGTTTCAAAAAACGAACTCAAGCGATACACGATCAAGCTCATTTCTGCTCTGCGATATTTTGCTGTTACTATCTAATTTGCTTTGAAATATTTGACATCATCGTTGTTTGGGTTGTCTTCGTTTTGCTATGTTTCACTTAGTAATTTTAAATTGGAGGATAATCATTTTACTGTGTTCTTGCCTATTGCCTGGTTGGAATTTTGTTAAGTATGTCTATTTCTTTGCGAATTACATATTGTGTATTTCACACTTTATTATTACTATAATAGGTTTTTTTTGTATTAGTCGTTCTTACTAGAAAATGTGTCCTTGAATACCTACGTTCGTATTTTAATTTTAGTGTTGTTGGTTTAGGCTGGTGTTGCAAAAGAATAGCTATAAAAAAATTACATTCCAAATAATATTTGTTACTATGAGGTTTTGAGCACTGTTTAATTAAAATGGATAATCAAATTATTAATATATTGATACTCGAGCTTATTTTACATCAGCAACAATAATTATTGCTGTACCAACTGGAATTTTTTTTTTTTTATTATCACTAATAATGGGAGGCAAATTCTTAGCCAAATGGTAAATATTCCTGGCGATGGCGCATGCTTATTTTCATCTCTATCCTATTTGGTGCATCACTCATGGCAGCGGGAGAATTATTGCCATTTGAGTTCCAGGTGTTTCAAACCTTCAAGGGACAAACAGGCAGTTAAAATAATCCGATTCTCAGGAAACGTCAATGAAGGTCATTTTGATTTTTTAATTCCGTTGGCCAATTTGAATGTGAAAGCGCGTTTGCGTATGGGCAAATCCACCACGCGGGCCCAGTGCGGTTTGGTAGATGTCACATGTCTTCGGATTTTTGGTTCTAGGACATGCCGGTTTCCTCACGATGTTTTCCTTCACCGTTTTGAGAGCAGTGGTGATGAAATAAATTACACAAAGTAATGCGCCTGTCTGCAATAGGCCACGTGTTCGAATCAGCATTGTGCGGTACGCCACGTGTCTAACAACTGGGAAAGGTTTCAACCTTTCACCCCGGAGCGGTCAGGAGCTGTTTATTGTTCGATGCGTAAATACGTTACTGAAATGTCTTGCCATGGCACCTACGGAACCACCTGTGAAGTCATGGCAGCGGGAGAACTATTCCCATTTGAGTTCGAGGTGTTTCAGGATGGTATTTTTATTGCTGTTTTCTTGAAACATTCACTTTCTCACTAAATCTCATTTAATAAACACCAACGTATGAAACACGCGAGTGAAACCGCGCGGGCACAGCTAGTTTAGTATTATATAAACACATAGCCCATATTGTGTGAGTACTATGTACTAGAAAGCTATCATTCACTGGAAACCTACTTTAGTTTTTGACTTGAATGTGCCCTGGCGGTTGAGTATGTCATGCTCAATCAAATGTCTCGCTGATTATGGCGCGTGTGTCGGACCATTTAGTTCCCTTAAAAATGGTCGAGCTGAATGATGCTGATCCATGCGTCATGTTTGTGAACGGGCGCTGTCAGTTGTGACTGGTCATCTCTTAGTTGCCATGGCTTATTTGAATGAATTAAGGCCTAGTTCAGACACGGCGGGAACCGCGCGATTTCAGAATCGCATGGAAATCGCACGAGTCTTATTTGTATGAGTTATTAAGTAATCGTTCAGACATAACCGCGCGGTTAATCAAGCCGCGCGGTTACGGCAACCCAACCGCCAGAAAATAGAATCGCGCTGCTCCCGCGCGTTTCTGTTACTATGGAGTCTTTACTTCGCTTTCAGATGCGTTGCGGATACCGCGCGGTTAGCACGTCACAGCTTGTGAGTTCGCCACCTAAACACACTTCTTCGTCGACCTCCATTTTCAAACTGACGTTATTCCTGCACGAAAATCGCATAATAACCGCCGATGTCTGAATAGCATCACAATTTTGCGGTTTGAAACCACGCGATTCGTGAACGCGCGGTTCCCGCATGTCTGAACTAGCGCTAAGCATTTTGTTTTTACTATGGACACTTTTAACGTGCACATCTTGCTACATTGTTCTCACTCTCACATAATTTACCATCTCAACATGAATGATGTAACCAAGATTTTGTAACAATAATTTGATTTAAAAGAGTGTCCATGGAGTTTCTTGCCCGTTCTTCTCCATAGAGATCTACGTTAGGGAATGGGCAACTACAGTACTTTCACAGTTTTTATGTCTTGTGACTGGGACTGTAGCTACATTTAATTTTCATCTTTGTTTCGACAATTCAAAAGTGCCTGTTATTGGCCTACTTGAAATAAATGCTTTGATTTTGATTTTTTGATTTTTGGTTTTTTGTGGTGATGATAAACGTAACATACCATCACGCTTGTAATCCCCTTAGGGTTAGACAGAGGTGTATCTAACAGTACACCCACATTTCGACAGTTATGTTCAAGTTCCATGTAATACGAGCTTATCGCTATCAACTGGGCACAAAGACAAAAGTGGCTGCTACTGAGATTTTCCTGACCCAATAACACTGCGCAACCCGGGAATCTTACCCAGGACTTCTTACTCAGCAGCCGCGTTTGCGCCTACTAGACCAACGAGGCAGAGATGTCTAATTTTCAACAGACTTCCGAAAAGAGGTTCTCTGCAATTCGACTGTAGCTTTTTTTTTGTGTTTGTTACCTCTGAACATTCGACTGGGTGAATAGATTTTGATGGTTCTTTTTTTATTTGATGGCTGGTGCTTCTCATGTGGTTCTATTTTTTTGGTTAAGATCTGACGCTGATCTTCGGAGATATAAATGGAACTTTCAAAAATAGACGGCACATCTGCAGTGATTGCTGCAATCGCTTGGTTGTTTATCGCAGCGGCCTCTGTTTCCGCTGCGGTCAGCCCGGCCACGTGTCGGTGACCTGCAGCGCTGCGCCGCACTGCCCTGCATGTGCGGCGGCTCGCAGGCCGGCCGATCACCGTGCCGGGAGCAAGGCCTGCGCTGCACCTGCCAAGCCCAGAGCCAGAGGCAGAGGAAGGCCCTCCGCCACCTCCGCCAACGCCACCGTCGCCACTGCCGCTGCCGCGGCCGCCACAGCTGCTGCCGCTGTCGCCGCCGCCACCGCCGCCCAGAGCACGGCAAGTTCGCCTGCGGAGGGGCCCTCACAGGGAGCCCGTGTGGAGGAAGCGGTAATGGAATGTCAATAACGGCGCCATTACGCTTCCTCCAGGCGAACATCAACCACTGCGCCAGTGCTCAGGATCTGTTGCTCCAGAGCATGGCGCAGTGGTTGATTAACATCGCTGTGGTCGCCGAGCCGTACTTTGTCCTGCCCAGGGAAGACTGGGTGGCGGACCTTGACGGCTCGGTGACCATAGTGTCATCGGCCGCCGCCGGTACCCCGACCCTTGAAAATGTCAGGAGGGGTCGGGGGTGCGTAGCAGCACGGTTCGGGGAGATCGTCGTGGTGGGAGTCTACTTCTCCCCGAACCGAACTCTCGCCGAGTTCCACAACTCTCTCGCAGAGTTGAGTGTCGTCGTCGGAAGCCATTCCCTCCCCGTGCTTGTTCTCGGGGACTTCAATGCCAAGAACCTGGCTTGGGGTTCTCGTTACACAGATGTGCGGGGAAGGATGGTGGAGGACTGGGCCCTGGAGAAGGGCCTGGACGTCCTTAATCGGGGTTCTGTTCCCACGTGTGTGCGGATGCGGGGCGAGTCGGTGGTGGACATTTCGTTCGCTAGCCCCGCTCTGTCGCCGCGTGTCGTCGACTGGCGTGTCGTGGAGGGGGTGGAGACATATTCCGACCACCGGTACATCCGGTTTGACGTCTCCGCCCAGTCCTCAAGCGCGCCAGTCCAACAGGCCCCGAGTGGTCCGCGTTGGGCGCTGAAGCAGCTGGACCGGGAGCTCCTCCTGGAAGCCTCGATCGTGCAGGCCTGGGTGACATCACCGGACAGGCCTGCCGACGTTAATAGTGAGGCAGAGTGGTTCCAGGAGGCCATGTCCGACATTTGTGACGTGGCAATGCCCCGAGTCCGGCCAGGAATCGCCCGACGCCAGGTGTACTGGTGGTCGCGCGAAATAACGTCTCTTCGTGAGGCGTGTGTTGCTGCGCGGCGCCCGTACGCCAGGCATCGCAGGCTCCGCATTCGCCCGCCGGATGCGGCAGCCATTGAGGCGGAGCTGTACGAGGGATACAGAGCGGCGAAGACCGCCCTCCGTGGGGCTATCCTGCGGGCCAGGGAACTGGCCCGCTTGGAGATGCTGGAGACTCTCGACAGAGATCCGTGGGGGCGCCCGTACAAGATGGTGCGGAATAAACTCCGCACCTGGGCTTGCCTGGCAAAGCCTGGGTCCTGGCCTCGGATGCGGAGGCTCTCGGGCCCCGACTGAGGGGGCTCTTAAGCGCATGCTTGGAGAGAGGCCAGTTCCCGCTTAGTTGGAAGACGGGGAAACTGGTCCTCATCCAGAAGCCGGGGCGCCCTGCGGACTCTCCGTCCGCATTTCGGCCCATTGTGCTGCTCGACGAGGTGGGCAAGCTCTTTGAGAGAGTGATTGCAAACCGCCTCGCCGAGCACCTTGAGGGGATGGGGCCGAATCTTGCGGAGAACCAGTATGGTTTCCGCAAGGGGCGCTCTACTGTGGACGCAGTCATGCGCGTGAGAGCCCTCACGACGGGGGATGCGATATCCCGGGGTGGGGTTGTCTTGGCGGTGTCTCTCGACATCGCCAACGCCTTCAACTCCCTGCCCTGGAGCTGCATCAGGGAGGCACTCCGGTATCACCGGGTGTCGACCTACCTCCGTCGTGTGGTCGGGGACTACCTGACGGACAGGGCCGTCATCTACCCCAGTCGCTGCGGAGATTGGAACCGGCGAGAGATGTCGTGCGGTGTCCCACAGGGATCGGTCCTGGGACCGCCCCTGTGGAACATCGGTTACGACTGGGTGCTGCGCGCCGACCTCCCTAGTGGTGTCAGCGTCGTTTGCTACGCAGACGACACCCTGGTGCTGGCACAGGGGAGGTCGCACGAGGCGGCGGCCGAAGTGATGACACGCGGGGTTGCGATAGTCGTTGAGAGGATCCGGCAACTGGGTCTCGAGGTGGCATTGCACAAGTCCGAGGCCATGTGCTTTCATGGGCCTCGGAACGCGCCACCGTCGGGATCCACACTGACGGTAGGAGGGGTATCCATCGGCGTCGAGTCAACGTTGAAATACCTAGGACTCGTCCTCGACAGCCGGTGGAACTTCGTGGAGCATTTCCGACGTTTGGCCCCCAGGCTGGAACGGACCGGGGCTGCCTTCAGGCGGCTCCTGCCCAACCTTGGGGGGCCAAACGCCTCCTGCCGCAGGCTCTACGCGGGGGTCGTGTGGTCCATGGCCCTTTACGGGGCCCCAGTGTGGGCGCGTTCTCTGAGGCGGCGAGCCGCCCACTATCTGAACGCGCCCCAGAAAGTGGTGGCCGTGAGAATGGTCCGTGGATACCGCACGATCGCCCGCGAGGCGGCGGGCCTGCTTGCCGGATTGCCGCCATGGGATCTGGAGGCGATAGTCCTCGCGCGCCTACACGAATGGCGCGCGGAGGCACTACGCCGGGGGGAAACTCCGCTGCCGCGGCAAATCGCCGTTCAGCGGACAGACCTCCGGCGCGATCTCATGGCGACATGGAGAGAGCGACTGTCGCAACCCCGTGCAGGGCACGCCACGATAGTGGCGGTAAGTCCCCTCTTTGAGGAGTGGCTTGAGAGGCGCCACGGCGCCCTCACCTTCCGCCTGACGCAGGTCCTCACCGGACACGGATGTTTCGGGAGGTACCTGCACCGAATCGGGCGGGAGGAAACGCCCGGGTGTTTCCACTGTGAGGATCGACCGGAGGACACGGTGGAGCACACGGTGGAAGTCTGCCCTGCGTGGGCGGAGCACCGCCGTGTCCTCGTAGCGGCGATCGGCGGCGGCGACCTCTCGCGTCCGGCCCTGGTTCAATCCATGGTCCGGAGCGAGACGGAATGGGAAGCCGTCACCTCCTTCTGCGAAGCAGTCATGCTGGCGAAGGAGGTGGCGGAACAAGAGAGGGAGAGAGCCTCTCTTCCCGGCCGCCGCGGGAGACGCACCGGGCGTCGGGGGCCACGTGGTGGCTACCGGCCACCGTAGATGCGGGCCTGTGGACGTTAAGCTATGGGCTAGCTAGCCGTCCGTCCGTCTAGTGACGACAGGCCGTGTCGACGGCGCGTTCGTGTTCCACGCGCGCCCCAACGAGATGTCAGCAGAAGAGAGGGGCCCGCAAGGGCCGAAGCCTGCCGGGGTTGCGGGACTGTTCGAAAGAGATACCGCGGCCCCGGAACGTAAAGGGCGAGGAAGGAACATGGATGGGTTTTAGTCAGTACGAGTCTGACACTCCCTCCCGCTCCGCCCAGAGTGGGAGAAGTCATTTGATGATTTCCCATCCTAAAAAAAAAAAAAAAAGGCCTGTATGCTCTGAGGGGGTACTCAGAAGTGTGCAATACACCCAGATTTCGATAGTTAGGTGTGTTAAGGTCCATTTATTGGGGATAAGCCAAATACAGTGACATGTATTGTTTTTTTTATTTTATTGGAAAGGATGTACTTCAAGGTTAGTTTGATGAGAATTTGGTTAGGTTCTGATTACTTCTGATAATGGGATCCATGACAAAGGAACGGAACTCTTAAATTCTTTGGAGCAAATTAACGCTTTTCGGCCGAATACTTTATAGGCTATCCGGATATTTGAGTCACCTACCATAACGTCGTCACTAACCGATTTCAAAAAGGGGGAGGTTCTCAATTCAATGCTCCCCGATAACTCGATGATGGTTGGACCGATTTTTTTTTCTTTTTGTGTTTGAAAGGGTATCAAATCTAATTCAAGACCTGTCGCTCAAGTTAAATGTCACGTTTTGTGACTGCAACTACGGAGAAACGAATGAAAGATTGCTTCGAGACGACGCGACGCGAAGGAAACATAACAGTAACGTGCGCCAGCATCGTTTGGCGCAAGTCGGAACGCCTGAGGCCGAGAGCCGGGCTTACGCGCCGGTTTCTACAAAATGAGGACGAGAAATAGATGAGTTTGGGTACGAAATTTAGGAACTTCGACCGAACGATAGGTACCTACACGGGTACACGGTCAAGACTATTAATCATTCGATAGACCAAAGGCAATGTAAGAGGCATCCTAAAAGATTTCATAATTTTATAAACAATGTCACACTATACGACGTGGAGGCATTACGCGACGAACGCGCGAAGTTCCTTCCTATGCGATTACTCTAACTAAAGAGAAACAAATTCAGAGGTATTCTTTTCAAGACCACAAATAATCTTACCCAATTTATAAGTATGAGGACTATACAAACCTATAACTGAATCAGTCTGGACTTACTCAACAAAAAACACCACCCCATACTTATACAATTCACCCATATCGAATACAGCAAGGAACACACACACACATTTTTTCGCAGCCGTGTCTCAAATAAAATCGATCGCATGGAGTCTCGAGCCGGGTGTGAAGCCACGCCCACTATTCACGCGCGAGGTGACGATTGGACGTCGCTTCGCACACACACAACTTCACTCCGACACTTTCATGAACACACAGATGTGTACTACTGATTTAAAATTAACGTGGATGTCAGTTGATTATTTACACATTTCGGTTTGGATGGCAGCTGCTCAAGTTATTTTGGGGATGTATGATTGTAATAAACTAGCTCTTTTTTTAGGAGTTCGTTGCTAAGTAATACCGTGGTAGAGTATGCCTAGGTTTGTCCGCGGATGGATTATCAACTACATAGGTACTGTTTCTTTCGGGTCTCGCTTCGGAAAGCACGTCAACCCGTTGGTCCCGGCTGTAAGTAGTAAGTGGGCCGTAAGTCTGAGAACCAGTCTTACCAAGGGGTATCGTATTACCCAGTACTAACTGGGTTGTGGAGGTCAGATAAGTAGTTGCACCATGTAAAATACTGGTATTGAGCTGGATCCGGTTATCCTGGCCGATCCCAACATACTTGGGAAAAGGCACGCAGAATGATGAATTAAACTTGCACCGACGTCAACCTGAATAAAATAACTAATCGGCCTCACATCGTGACCGGATATACAAACAATAAAACTTCGTATTTTTTATCATCCTAGCCGGCTCTGTCCCACTCCTGGGCGAAGGCTTTCAGGTTGCTGATGGGATTGCCTCGCTACTGCAAGGCGTCAGCGATGTTTGCTGAAGCTCAAGTGGACGGCTTTCACGCCATAATACGTAAGAGAGCAACGGCATTCCCAACAACCTGAGTGTAATTGCAGAATACATCCATATAGTCCTATTTGGAGGTATTGGATTAGGTTACTGACATGCGTTTTTTTTTCCTCTCTTTTGTATGTCGTATGTGTAAATTAATAGCATAGCTTTGAGTTATCTTGATGTAATATTAACACTCTATGGCCCGTAAAGTCTGAAATACTCGTATATGTTTTGAATTGAATTGAAGGCCTCCTTTCACTTCTCCACATTGAGCCTTGTTTAAATTTAATTTCTTACAAACATTTGTACGCCCTCTGGCATAACATAGCGCACTCTTTATTACCTTGATATACCATGAATTATTGTATGCCTACCTATGTTTAACAAATGAATGAATGAGTTAATGACTTACCAAAATTGGAACACTTTTTCAAGTGAAATGAAAAGCGCGACTTCCGTCCTCGGAGACGGAAACTTGGCGCAAAGTTTTTATTATTCTGCGTTACTTCGAAACAGTAACTTGACCTAATATTACGAGATCTTTATTTTAGGGTTTAATGAATACCATTTAGATAAAGAGCTCATGGATAATATAAAGGCTATCAGAACAAATGTGTTCGAAAAAATGGCTTATAATAACAGCCGCGCTTGCCTAGGTTGGTCTGTCGATGGGTGACCACTCATTATAAACTGAGTTTCCTCCGTGCTTCGGAACGCACGCTAAGCCGTTGGTCTCGGCTGTCATTTGTAGATCTTTGACAGTCGTAAAAGGTAGTCAGTGGCCCGAAAGTATGACAACCATTCTTAGTGAGTACCCAGTACTAACTGGGTTGAGGAGGTCAGATAGGCAGTCGACCATGAAAAATACTGATCAGCTGCATCGGGTTAGACTGGAAGCCGACCCTAACTTATGTAGGTAGTTGTAAAAGGCTAGGCAGGTGATGGCGGCCACAGAATATATTATAGGTAGTAGGTACAAGTAGCACGGTTGGCTTCTGCATGTGGATGATGATTTTGTTCGAGTTGGAGTCTAACGTCATCATCATAATCATTTTTCAGCTCTTATACCAAATCTTTTGGGGTCGGCGCAGCATGTCTAAAGATAACAAATTGTCTTCTATACTTCTCTGGAGTAAGTATACATTTTTAGCCCAAAACAAAAGTAGTTTAGTTACTTAGTTTGATTTACAGAATGCTTGGTGACGGATCGTGAAGGGTCCGTTTACACCACAGAACAGATAAAAGAGGTCCTCTTTTATCTGGTTACACCCTGTATTAAAACGTCTTTGCTTTTAGCTTAACTCCTTGACGTTCAAAGTTTTCTAAATAATGAGTACTACCTTCTTTTTGCATACAAATATCCATCACCTAATTTGTTTGAATTTTGTATGTAGGGACTTCGGACTATTTATCAGATTGAGATAATTCACTAATGGGAAGCTTCATTATCCCAGAGTGTTATAGGCTACATTTAAAACTTTCCTGTGGGTTTATTTCCGTACAAAATGGGAGCGAAGTCGCCCGCAAAAACTAGTTTATTATAATTTTATTTTCGCTTTTCCTCACTGATCGATATCCGCTAAGGTACGATCAAAGAACACGACAGTTATAAAGCCACTGCTCAAGTTTTAAGCAACAAATTGCATTAGTCTTCAGAAAACTACGGATATTTTGCAAATTCCACTGAGTAATGTGATCGGATCCATAAACTGTTTTAAAGTTTTACAAAATCAGAAGTAGACGTAAATAAGTAGTCAAGGAATTTTATGATTGTGTCAAGAAGTTTTTAACAGATCTGGTTAAGTTGCAAAGTAGAGACTGAATCAAAGTTTTTATTTCTAACAAATACAACTTGAACTTTAGCGTCATTGTTTCTATGGAATATTGAACCAGTTTTTGAACGGCGTTTAGCAGATTGTGTTAACTTGGAGAACGCAAACATTGTGACAAGAATGGCTAAAATAAGGAATGAGAATATAAGAGGAAGTTTGAAAGTTGCACCAGTTACAGAAAATTTGAAAGGAAATAGACTGTATTTTAAACTTATATTATCACTTGCGGGATATCTTCCGGGATTATTCATTTTGATTTTGAGCTCCCGACATTTCGACGCTGTTGCAAGCGCCATGATCGCGGGCGATCAAGTGACAATATAAGTTTAGTTTGAAACAGTGAAAGCTTAAAACAGAGACTGTATTTTCTGTATTATCATTTATCAGCAATGGCAGAAAATCGGTGTAGTACTAGAATTTATAGCGAACAGACAGACAGATGCGGCGAAGGACTTTGTTTTATACCTAATATGTAGTGATGTATCAAAAATATTCGTGAAGTAAAATTACATTATTCCACCACCTTCCCGTTTACAAATAATTCCCAAACAATCCAGCTACCGTTATCCTGCGGTAGATAACATCTCACAAAAGAGACTCACGAAACCTAACCCCTCATCTCCACAATCAACCAACAGACAGACAGATGTACACTTCAACAAAAGCAGAGCATTTGTAATAAGTATTAATACGTTTAATTTTACAAGCATAAAGGCGTTTTGTTCGCGCCCTGATCGACAGATCTGATAATTTGAATATGGAAAGGCATTTGAGCGGAATGATGATGCTCTTGCGCATACGATTGCGTTCGTTTTTTTTTTGGAATTACCGTGCACGTGTATGCGGGAGTCAATGGCTAGTGAGGCGTGTAAATTGTGTTATGTTGTGATTTTTGCTATGTGTGGTTCCACCTGCACTCTGAGGGACCTTTCCGAGGCCACTCCCAACGCTGTCGAGGTAGCAGAGTACTGGTCGACAACAATTTAAAAATAATAAAGGGGAAATCATCGACACGAAGAAGAAGAAGCGGAAATATTCAGTACTTGCGGGCGTCGTTCCCGTTTCTGTGGGAGTACGGGAAAAAAATATAGCTTATGTTACTCGCTGATAATGTAGCTATCGATTGCTGAAAGAATTTTTCAAATCTGTCCTTTAGTTTTTAAGTTTATTCGTTACATACAGAAATACTAATCTTTCCTCTTTATAATGCCTGTGTTTAGTAACACTAGGTGACAGGGTGATACTTCAATTAACCTTATGCTACGTATAGTAGGTGTATACTTAGTCCCTAACCTTTTTTTTTTTCTAAAAGCAACTTTTAGTTTTCTATCCCTGATGAAATATTTTTTGTTTCAACATTACCCTGCGATATCCTACCTACTGTCTCTATACAGCCCTTTAACTCCCAAGAAATGCAGTCAAAGAGAACTATGCGCAGCCACCGACGACGCCGTGATATTGGTGAAGTTTTGGACCAACGACTTTTTACAATACCTACGGTTATGCCAGCAACACGAAGAAGTCTAAAGTAAATATTAATCAGTAGTTGACCAATCTCAGGTTTTCATTAGCAGTATTAGGTTTTCACGTTCACGACCTCAGTTGATGAGTTAATCAAAACGCGCGTGCTTCTCATGTTTCCGCTACGCGCGAGTCCCGATGCGGTGGTTTGCGACCAGCTCTAAGACATTTCTTTTTGTTTTCTACCCAGTCGCTTTCGTAAGGTCCGGACTCTACCGAAGAGGAGACGAAACGAGGAGGTGTGTTGTAAACCACCAATAGAATTTCGTTATTTACACTTCTTTTCTCTGTTTAGCTTTAGTGGAAACGTGTGAGTAGAGTATCATCTCTTCGCCTTAGTGGAGTCCAACCCAGCCACGCGTGTCGCTTGACTGCTTAGGTCGTGGCCAAACGGTTATCTCGAGTAGGTACTACGTGAGACTATGTCCGTAAGAATGCGTGCGCGTGCGTCGTGCAGTAGCGGATGCGTTCGTACGTGCATGCGGGGTACGAGAAGTAATACTGTCAATGAATTTAATCATTGTCGGGTGCGATATTGATCTTTTGATACGGGGAATAGACGTAGGACTTTAAAAGTAATTAATGAATCACGTAACTGTACTTTAGTGCCGCCACATTTCAATAGTTTTGTTTCAGCCCATGTTGTTTTGTTTCGTCTAGACTCCGTGGTTGCTACTGATAAACAGCGAAGAACGAAAAAACTTTCCCGTAAGATGTGATGCATATTTTACACTAAGTAATTTATTCTTTTTTTATGTTATGCGTTATTTCGTCGAATAAAATAAATGTTGACCAACTTATGCGACCGCGAACCGGAAGACGTTGCGTTGGAAGACCTCCCACTAGGTGGACCGATGACCTGTTGAAGGTTGCGAGTCGCACGGGACCGGTCAATGTGGCGACACTTGAGGGAGGCCTATGTCCAGCAGTGGACGTCTTTCGGCTGAAATGATGATGATGGTGAAAACCAACTTGTCGACTTACCAAAGTCCTTCTTGCTGAACAGTTTCTCAGGAGTAACGTCAGTCTTCTGGTGGATTGGACTTCCGATGTACTCTGCAACACCCTCCTGCTTCAGCTCCGGGTGTTGGGTAAAGTACTGCTGCGCTTGGTCTTGTCCTAGACGATCTGCAACAAGTTAATGTTAAGTTAGTGAAGCGTAATCAGAATATAAGATTCATGCTGGGCATGGGCTGGGTATCGTATTACCCAGTACTAAATGGGTTGTGGAGGTCAGAGAAGCAGTCGATCCATGTAAAATACTGGTGTTCAGCTGCATCCGGTAAGACTGGAAGCCGACCCCAAACATAGTCGGGAAAAGGCTAGGTGGTAACTACGTTGAGGAGGTCAGACAAGCAGTCGCTCCATGTAAAATACTGGTTTACAGCTAAATCCGGTTAGACTGGAAGCCGACCTCAACATAGATGGGGAAAGGCTAGGTAGATGACTGCTGGACACAAAAAGTTACGGGTTCCAGAAGAAAATGCCTAGATTTAATACTGATTTACTTTAATTACTTAAACATTTTATAGTAAAAGAATTACATTCCCTAACATGAGTGAATAGTGTAATTCTTATGAGAATAAATGATCTTAAACCTCATTTCTGGTATGACCATAGTCGGAACATACATAACATACGGCAGACGTGCACTTAACAGTACACACACATTTCGCTAGTTATGTTTAAGTTCCATGTTATAGGGAGCGAGCTAATCGCCATCATTCCTGACCCAATCATATTTTGCCTCACCCGGAATCGAACTCAGAACTTCGTGCTGAGCAGTCGCGCATGAGATCACTAGACGAACGAGGTCCATAATCAGTCATAATATTCCCACTGCTGAGATTTAGGACTCCTCTCTATGAGAGGGAGTTAACCATAATCCACCACGAGGGCCCAGTGCGGGTTGGTGGGTGTCGCATGTCTTCGAATTTTTGGTTCTAGGACATGCCGGTTTCCTCATGATGTTTTCCTTCACCGTTTTGAGAGCAGTGATGATGAAGAACTTACACTAAAGTGACTCTTATTCTTATGTCGCGGTCGTCTGTACTGGGCCACGATTGATGTTGCTTAGTTAGCAGTTTGATCAAAACGGGTGGTCTGCAAATACTAGGACTTGGTCAGTGGCAACGGCATCCACAATGTGTAACATAAGGAACGCAAGACCTGTCGTGTGGTCTTTCAGACCACGAAACTAAACAACTCTTGTTCTCAAATGTATTGTATCTTATGTCGAGGTTCGATGAGATTTGTATTGTATTATATAACGGGCTGGTGTTCGCAACTCTGCATCAAAGCGCGTATTTTGCGTACTTATATGAGATTTATTGTTTCAAATAAAAACAGTGTGCCCATTATAGCTGCCGCTACGAATTCCTTCCACGAAAATATGTAAAGCAAAAAGGGATAAGGGTCCTTTACAGTCATTCATACGGGAATGTCGTAGGAGAGTTAAAGCCGAAAATTTCATATTTCCTAAAACATCGGACGGAAACCACTAAACACCCCACCCCTGGCGTGTCAACACAAAGAACTGTAAAATCCGTGCAATTTGTACCCTCTGCCGCTGGCGTGTAGCGTATATACTTATCGATTTATCGCAAACAGGGCTCGTGTTTTAAAAAGTCAAGTAGCCCACCAACAAGCTGTTTTAGGGTCTCGCTCGACGTGTCACGGTTCAATTTCTGTTGATCCCAAATCGGTGTATACGATCTGCCGGTTCGGCGGCGGTGTGTAAAAATGCCGTCTTGTCGTAGGCACGCCGCCCCTCCCTCGGCGACATTTTTACAAGAGGGGGGAGGGGGCCACCCGCGGACGCTCCCGTCATTTCGTTGTCATCCAGGGCTCCTTTTTGCGCGATCACGGCGCGAGCCTCCGCCGCGACAATACTGTTCACAATTTTTATTCTTTTCGAAAAGAAAATACGAAAAAAATATAGGCCCGTAGAGGAAATGACGAACAATGCCGCCCTTCGGCGAGATTACCGCCATCAGAAAATGAATGCTTTGTTACATCCGTCCAACGGGATGTTTTCAGTTGTTACTTGTTACATTAGACTTGTCATTTCCATTAGGGTCTGACAAGGCATGAAAAGTTGCCGAACACAACGGTCGGCTACGTCGTTTCAATTTCAGATAGTACGTCGCGATCCTTTTTTTTGCCGTCATTACAAAGAAGTTTTAACGAAACATTTGGAAATACAGCTATTTATACAAAGAATCTTTTAGGTATCGTCTTACCGTTTTATGCTAATGACAATGGTTAGAAATGTTTCCAAAAGCGCTTCTGAAATACGTTTGCTCGTAAATTAGAAGCATAATTTCTAGTACAAGGAAACGACAACAAAATATTACTTTCGAAAGTAGAAAGTACTTTGCTTTTTAGGTAATGCTATTTTTATATTTCGGGCCTCGTGCTTCAGACAACCCCTGTTAGGGCACGTGGGTTTAAGAAAGGTCACCTGTCTTGATAAAGCCTAAGACAGATCTGCATGATTTTAGAAACGTGTGTAATACATCTACTGGGTAATTGACGACCCGAATGGCAGAGTGGTAGTGAGTCTGCCTTACGTTCATAGGGTCCCGGGTTCGAATCCCGGTAGGAGCAAATGTTTGAGTGATGAGCACGGACATTTGTTTCCGAGTCATGGATGTTTCTATGTATAATAAGTATGTATTTACAAACAAAAAAGTATCTATGTAGTATATCAACTATCTGGTGTACACGACACAAGCCTCGTTGCATAGTGACAGTGTGGCGCTGTGTGTAAAATGTCATCAATATTTATTTTTATATTTATAATTGCGTAAGAGACGGCAAAATGGAAGTTCAAAGACACATGAAAGCATAAACTAAGTTTAGCTCAAACAAAAAATATGGAATGTTTGCAAGTGAAAAGCCGATAAATATAGCCGTTCATTTCAGCATGCAAGATAGATGGTGTCTGACGCTGCATTTCTAATGACTTTCTTCGTTATTATTGCGGGGCTTCTGGTCTAATAATTCTTCCAAAGCGTTCTCCTCAAATAAACATACAAGACGATTCCAGCCTTTTTTTTCGGATGGGAAATCATCAAATGACTTCTCCCACTCTGGGCGGAGCGGGAGGGAGTGTCAGACTTTTACTGACTAAAACCCATCCATGTTCCTTCCTCGCCCTTTACGTTCCAGGGCCACGGTATCTCTTTCGAACAGTCCCGCAGAAGACGATTCCAGCCTGGAGTGCAAATGTGTTACTGTTCCACAAACAATAGGACACATGAGACCGTGTGTCCCTGTGTGATCTGATGCCTGCAAGCCCAAGTAATTGATCGACGTAGTTTTAGCGACAAAATTGTAGCTAGAAAAAAACCTAAGTAGTTATACGAAATACTTTCATATCATAACCAGTATGATTTCACAAGGACAGCCAGATTTATTTGCGGTTGTTTTTAGACCAACACGGAAACCAGAGATCGTAAAACGTTTTACGATAAGTCACATGGAATGATGAATGATTCGCTGTTCCAATAATAAACATACAATACCTACATAAGGAGGGCACATAAATGAGGCTATCGAATATAGGAGTTCCCCATAAATCACTGAAAATGATAAAAAGCCCAGCTTGGCAATCTGTAGCGGGAATAAAACATTTGGGATTCTTAAGAAGCTTGGCACTTTTTTATAAGAATGTGGATGGCAATAAATGAAAGATAATATTATGGCAAGAAAGGAGGTGTCTGATGAGGTGACTGTAATAGAGGAGTATAGAAGAAAAATAAATGTTGCGCCGAACCCAAATGAGTTAATTTGAATGATGATGATGTGGTGCTGAAACATGGACGCTCACACAGGAGGCTGTGTACAAACTGAGAGTTGCACAGAGAGCCATGGAGCGTGCCACACTCGGCATAAAGTTAATAGATCGGGTTCCTAACGTCGAAATCCGAAAACGCACAAAACTTTTCGATATTGCAAATCGCGTTACGGAACTCAAATGGGATGACAGGTGGAGCAAGGCTGTCACCGAATGGCATCCAAGAAATGGAAAAAGGAACGTGGGTCCTCCGGCAGCGAGATGGGCAGACGACATAGTTGCCGTCGGGGGAATAACCTGGATGAGGCTAGCGCAAGACCGTGGAAATTGGCACAAGAAGAGAGAGGCCTATACCCAGCAGTAGGTGAGTTCGGGCTGCGGATGATGATGATGATGATGATGTGGATGGCAATAAGAGGGCGACGGGGAGGGAGGTAAGATCAAAGACAATATGACTGGGTGAAAGATAGGGCTAGAAAGTGGGTAACTACTGAAATGACGACGAATAGAGAAATATGGAAGAAGACATACTGGGCTGAACCACAGTATATTGGGATCAGGGCAGGAGAATGAACACATAGCGCGGTGAACATGGGTGTCAACGCTTCATAATATATGCTGAAAGACACTGTCTTTAAATCTAATAAATGTTTGTAAGTTGTTTAATCCGTCCGAAAAAATGAATTAGAATCAATCCAGAAATACCAATGGAAAGCTGTTATTTCAGCTAATATTTCCAAAAAATGGTTGCATTTCTAATTGAAAAGCAATATAAGTTAAGTATTAAAATTGACTCAATGCACTTAAATTCTACGTTTTCATAAATAATTTTTAGGTCCATGTGAAAGTGAAACTATCAAAAATACTAGCGGAATATATAGACCTTTTAAATTCTATCGGCTGCAGCATCGATAGTGTGAATACTCTCGGAATATTTTCAAAGCGTAAACATTGAGGGTGATAAAAAGTATAGTTTCAATGAAGCTGCACTCTGTTGAAACTATGGATTTAAATCATAGAACAATATAAATGAATAAACTTCACGTGTATCCGATAGCTTATCGATAGTCATTTTGGCGCTTTTTAAATCGATCTTAAGCACTGTTGCAATGGCTTTGATGGTCTAAAATCTATGATTTACATTGGTGCTTAATTCTTAAAGAGAAGTTCCTTTTAACTACTTACATCGTGAGTAATGATAGTCCGGGCTAATCTTCTCATCATTTCGATACCACATTCCTCTCAGTCCTACTCACACGAAATCATCTTCAATACCATCTACCTATACGCTCTTACTTAACCTTTGTCCAATTCTAAATTCGCCGACTCAAAGGACCAAAAACGAAGATTTCAAGTATTCAACAGTTCAATAAGTAAGTGGTGATATGATTGGCGGTGATGTGCGGCAAAGACAAAGCTTTGCGGCTCGCGGTGCCGATTTGTAAAAGGATCGCGTTACGCCGCCGCCACTACCTCGCACGCTTTCATGTTAGTTGAAAAGACTTCAACCCTATACTGGCCCTTTATGTTCGCCGCTGAAGATTTTAAGCTGTTTATCTTTACGCTTGTTTTGTTAGTTCGAGTTGTAGGTGGATTGGTTTTATTTGTATGTGGTAGAAATGTTGGGTTTAAGGAAGCTGCACAGTCAATATTTAAGCCCGCAGGACGATGCTCAAAATTAAAATCTACGTAATGTTCAGTCAATCAAATGGCTAAACCTAGGCTCACTAGAAACGAGGTCTCCTCTGGGGAGAGGGAAAAGAAAATCCATGCTCAAGAAAGAAAGCATAAAGTGTATTTATTTGACGTCAGTTCATTAAGTATAAAACACCAAAAGAAAGGAAAAAAAAAGGACGATATCTTTTCTTGAGTATCGCTCTACATATAATATACATAATTAAATTCATTTAATTTTGATACCATAATTATGATCCTTGTTGGTGTTATTCATAATTATAGAAGTTCACAAATTATTTCAAACATAAATCGAGCCTAAAGCCCGTACCGCAGAACGACACTCAATACTCAAGTATTACTTCAAGCTAGATTTAAACCATTTGTTAGGTTGAAACTAGTTTCTTCAAAGTAGTAGCAGAATTTGGTCGAGTCAATTATGTCATCATCAGGGCAAATTCTTAAAATGGACAAGTCCATTTTAAGCATTTTAAATTTTTAACGTGATTCATATAATGTTCTGCAAACGCGGCCATTTTAGGCCCGCAGGTCATCTGAATGAGATCCCTATCAGCAGTAAAGTAAGACCACCATTGATACCTACAGATCAGAATATTGTAAAAGACCTGTGTAACAATTTTGGAGTCCCATAAAGTGTACTTAACTATCAGCATGCGTGTGATGAAGACCAGTTTACATTTAAATTCATTTATTTAGATATATAATATATTTAATACCTTGATTTTGGGACCTGAGGGCTATAGACCTGTTTAAGTCCTAATAAATCTGACTATCATCCAAAGTGACTAGAATTTGTCGGAAATGCTTTAAAATTTTAGTGCTATCAGGTTGTATTATTGGTGCCGATTCTCTTGTCACCAATTTCTCTAAACTAGACTAAAAATCACTAAAATTTAGTTTATTCCTGTCAAACGACGTTTCCCATTCTGAAATCGATTAAAATGACATAACTTAAATAAATTATAGTTTGACAGCACTAAGTTATTCAATTTAGTGAAAATGGCAATTTCGCCATTCTGAAATTGACGTTTTTCACCTAAAACTTTGATTGTCAAACTAAATCAGACTATTTTTAATCGAGATTAAAAAGGTGTGGAATAAAATTAGTTGTCATGAAACTAAAATTTACAAAGCAGATTTCTCTCGTTTTTAACCGACTTCTAAAAAAGGAGGAGGTTCTCAATTCGGATGTTTCTATTTTTTTTTTTTTTTTTTTTTTTTTTTATGTTTGTTCGGGCATAACTCCGTCGCTTGCCAACCGATTTGGAAAATTCTTTTTTTGTTGGAAAGGGTATTCTTTCCAAATGGTCCCATAGCCACCAAGTCGGGATCTGATTTTGGTATTTTCTACAACAAGTGAAGCATTTGCGTTTGATAAGAACCATTCTACCATCAGATCTGATGATGAAGCTAAGACTCACAGAACTCCATAATGAGACAATGTACCCTAGTCGTGTTTGGGCTTGTTGTAATTGTAACGGTATGCACTTTCCATGTGTACCAAGCACATGTAAACCACTAAAAAGTGTAAAATAAAAACTTTTTTACAAAAAATAAAACCGACTTCAAAAAAAAAACAAAAAAGTGAAAAATAACTTTAGCTTCTGAAGTCGGTGACAAAAAAATTAAATCGATCAAATCGGTCACCGACTTCAGAAGCTAAAGTTATTTTTCACTTTTTTGTTTTTTTTTTGTTCTTGAAAGTTTGGATGTGTTTGAGTTCAGAATGGAAGTTTATGTGATTGCAGCCGTTGTCGATTCGGCAGAAAGGTAAATTTAGTGTTATTTTATTATGATACAATACGAAATGCATTCATGAAAACTTACAAGGGATTTGCGCACTAAACATCTAATGCACATGCTACATTAATAGTTTGAAAAGAAGTGGATACTTACACTTCTCATAATCAAAGCCACTTCCAGGTTTTGTGTAATAACTAATAAGAAATAACTATGTTTTAGAAACTATCAAGAGAGGATTCAATTGGAAAGATAACAAGACCAATCCAACCCATTCCAAATGGCAGAGAAGAAATTCAATAAAAAGACACCTAGATCGGGAGCACTTTATTTGGTGGATTAGCTGAATCCTCATTTGGATGAAGGATTTATCCCTAAACACCTTAAGGTTAGAACGGTTTTGTGTCCTATATATAGGTATGTATGCAGTAATTCTCTTGCTAAAACAAGTTAGTAAGAATTATAGTTCCTGGATTTTGTTTTTTGTCATACTGGCTTTTATTATATTTATGGGTGATACATTATACCTAGTCATTACCTATTAAAGAAATGAGTTAGTACATGAGGAAAGATCTCAGTGGCTTCTCGGAAGGTCACTGGTAAACTTTATACCTACTGGGTATGTCTATTAACTAAGTACATATAAAGTTTTATTTATTTTAGGAACGGATACCCACTACAGTCATGGCTCATGACTCCCATTATGGTGCCAACTACTGAAGCGGAGGCTCCATATATTGAGTGCCACTTAAGGGCAGGAAATTTGGTGGAAATGTGTAATTATTAAAATTTATTCTGGCATGTTGCACCCTGTACAATTGGAAACATTTGATTGTAAGTGTTTGATTTGATTTTCATGTAATTCTTCTGTTTTATTTGTTTGCAAAATAAGAAATCTAATTAAGTGTATCTTTGCAGATGAAGAAGATATCAATGTCACCGAGGATAGCGAGCAGAGTGCTATTGCGGAGGATACCTGCACAGATTTCCTTGCTGAAGCGTGGGAAATTCGGCCCTCACTTGTCAATTCTTTTAATTAAATGAAACATTTTATTTCTTTATTGTTAAAATCTTTATTTTCTCCTTAAACCTTAACAAAAAAGAGTAGCGATTATGAATCACAAAATTGAAACCGCATATTTAGTACATGTTTCTGGATAACATGCGTTGAATGTCATTGAGATCTGCCCCTGCCGGTCCTCCACTAGTAGCCCTGATGGAATCCCTTGCCTTTCTTGCCTTTGTTTTCACTTTTGTCACCGACACACTCCAAATCTGTTGAAATTAAATTAGTTTAGAACACATGAAAATTATGCATGTACTTATCCAATCCAGTATAACATTTCATCTCACTGAAACAACTTACATTGTTGCCACTGCTCTACAGTCCTGCTGCAGCCCAATTTGTTCAGCTCGCTACTGACATTGGCCTAAAATCCAATACTTTGGGATCATCTTGATTTTCTTCTTGTTCTTTGTATTTTGCTTTAGAGTATATACTAGTATAGTGTACACAAGCATACGTTACTTTACTACTACGTCACAGAGTACTATATATACTACTACTCGTGAATACAGAGATTAGATTAAACGAATCGATTGAATCGAACATCAAAGAGTATTTATTTATTAATTATGATAACCGACCACCAAATTAATAATATTATTGACATGTGACATCTGACATGACAAACAAAACGAAGAAGATAGGGCTTTCCTTCCAAACGCCGACGAAAATACCGGTTATTTTCAACTACAAAACCGAACATTATTTTTTTAAGATCAAATTTTTATTTGTTAACTAGCTGTAATAAACTGAAATAAATAACAGGACAAATCATGCTACCTTATATTTTTTGAAATACGGTAGTTTTGTCGATTATAACAAAATTATAGGTTTTAATCATATTGAAAACCGAAAAGTTTCGCCAAAATTCTAAATCATTTCCGATTTCCAACCTTAGCAGGTTTACTTTGGTCACAGATAATAAAAACTGAAAAATTAATATTTAACAACAATAATGTTTTACGTCGTTATTATACTCCCTGTACTCCATTAATGATTACTGATAAACAATTTTAAATAATTATTTGTTTTTACTCGGGTTTTTTTTTGCAATTCAGATCATTTCGTTCACTTTCATTCGGTTTTTATTTTAATCTCCGATAAATCTTAGTCTATGGTCTATTCAAATTAGCGACTGTCAAACTCGATTTTAATTGTGTCAAATCTAAAACTAAGTTTAGAAAATCTTGTAATCAGAATAACTTACCGACACCAACTAACTAAAATTAAGAAATTTTAGTTTTAGTTTAAGTTAGTTCGGTGTACAAGAGAATCGGCACCATTGTCTTTTTATACTGTGACTAGTGCCTAACCTGGTGTCAGAGTTTTTATGCCGTTTATAATAAAAACCATTTATTTCAGGTAAGTAACAAAGACCCATAGATAAATACCTTAACCTAAAAATACATACTAATAACAATTTTTGTTAGTGTAAGTAACTTAAAACTATGTTAGTAACACTTCACTTGCACGATGCTTGTTTGCTTGTTGTTGTTGCTTGTTTATGGGCCTCTGACTTGGGTTTAGGTACATGCCGTCGGGAAATAACTCCTAGGCATGCTAGTTTCTTGACGATGGTTTTCTTTCACCGTGTGTCACATGTGCATCATGAATACGAAAAATCAGAGGTGCGTTTTCGAATAGGTCTCAACCTATGACTTTGCAGTCCGACGGTCACATCACTAAGCTTTTCGAATAGAATATAAAGGGTGTAAAACACCTCTTCACGAAGCCGAAAGGCACTTGTTCTCCCCATCATTGCGATCATTTTTTGTTCTACACCATACCTGGGAAGGTTCTAGTTACGGAGATATGGGGGGTCAAAGTTACAACTTTTTGACAAGTTTTTTATTAAATACAAGTTTATTTTGTAAGATTTTAACTTTTAACACCTCCACGACCCCCGTACTATTCAATCCATCCATCAGCACAATGTTTTAAGTGCGTTACATTGAGTTCTACCACAAAACATGATTTATAACCTCAAAAAAAAAAGTTGTTTCCCAGCAATATTTTTTGCGTAAAGTTACTTAGTTTGATGTACAGAATGCTTGGTTGAGGGCTTCGTGATGAGGTGGTTTACACCCTGTATTGTGTCTTCTATTACTGTTGCTTAGAAACTAAAATAAAAAAATCGGCAAGCACTCATAAGGACCTTATTCGATCACTATTAAAATTCAAATCAAACATTCGTAATCTATAAAATTCATCGTAAAAATAAAGCACGTCACGCTTACGACTTTAGAAGCTTTAAAAATGCGTGTATAACCCATCGATTTGTACCAGTATCACAACTCTTTAAAACCTCATAAAATATTTGGACCGATTTTTATTTAGTGGTAGCATTTTTTTAAGAGGTAAAGTTTCCGTGCCTAGTATACGTTATCGGAAACCGATCGTATCCGTTACTTTCGTGTCGAGCGTGATTCAACCCTTTATCTAGATCGGGGTAGGTAGTGACGTCGCCGGTAAGCGCCGCTCTGTATTTCATTACCACAAAAATTATTCAATATTCAATTATTCATCGCCCGGTGGTAGTATCGCTGATTAAAAGTTCTTTGAGCTTTTTTGGTCCTTAGGGTTAACTCTTTTGGATATAATATCAGAGTTGACAAAATATTGAAAACTTCATATAACATCACGCTAGCATTTACCCAAGAGGTTAGGGACATTTTGCTGATTATGTTTTAGTCCTATTGCAATACGGGTTAACTGGGCAGAATTCCCGGCAAATTCCTGATAATATTAAAAATGCCTCTTAAAATCACATTTAACATGATCAATGACATTTGCAATTCAATTAAATGTTTTACAATTGTTTAAAAAAAAAACAAATATATTTAAAAGAATTGTTATTCTCTAAAAAAATTGGTCCTTTAGTCCGGGAGAATTTTCTCCATTAGAAACGACCAACACGAACCGTGCACCTTTTCTCGACGCTCTATAATTGCCCCTGTGTTGATTTTGTGACTTAACCTATACATCTTTACAAATTAATACAATTGAAGTGTCTGTGTGTAATTTCAAAATAACAGCTTTTTACTGAATGAATATGAAGGTATATACGGTACTTGTAACATTATTTTTCTATCTGTCTGTGTATTCCGGCTATGAATTCCGAAGTGGCTTGACCTATTTTGACGCAACTTTTACTATCTGATCTTCAGATGGCTAATTTTATAGCGAAGTTAGGCTACTCTTATTCGGATTCGTGCAAAAAAAAATTAAAACCTGTGAAATTGTTAACAATATCCGATTCAATTCAAATAGGAAAGTACTCGTAATATTTTTATAATAATTTAATGCTAACGAAAGTCGCGGTCCACAGTTAGTCTACTTATGAAAGATTGAAAGCTTAATATTAACTCGCTGAAAGATACACATTTTCAATAAAACATCCAAACAAACGTATTTAAAAAAAAAACACCAACGCTCGGCAAAGTCGATCCCATTTTGTTTCTTATTACCGGCTTATTACCTTTGCGTTAACAATTTTAGTGTTATTTCGAGAAGTTTATCGGTTCCACTTCAGGTATTAAAACAACATTAATGTGATCATGTCCTGTGTTTTCTTCAAATAGTAAATCTTTATGAATAAGATTCCTATGTATGAGGTAATTGAATAGCTTTGTTTGTGCAAACAGTAATTTTGTTTCGTCTATATGAACAAATAATATGCGTGCTGCTAACAAATATGACCTTATTGGGAAGTATTTTTGGAAAAAACGGCACGAGGACCATCAACTGTATTTTATAGACTGCTTTAAAGGAGTTTTATTTAGAATTAAAGTTTGACTCATAGCAACAGTCGCCCGAAGAAAATGTTTATTTCGTCGCATCAAAGTCATCACTTACCATCCGGATATTTCACATCCCGACATTTATAAGTTCCGACAATCAACTTTGATCACAAAACAAATACCAAACGGAATATTAATCTATTCTCAAATAAACCTCAAACAACGCCATATTGAAACCCTCTAACGTCCAATACAGTTCAACATCGTTCCCCAAGAAAATTGATAACCAGTCATTTTAGAACAATAATTGAGTACGAACAAAGGGCCACGTCTCGCCCAAAACGTAACAAGGGACAAAGGTAAGGAAATAGCCAGTTTCAGTGGAGTGCTACACAAAAGGAATAATATTAGAAGGCCAAAATGGCGCTTTGATCGCGGGGAGCCGTATAAAAAACGGATGTGTCAATAATTAACAGTGTGATCCGACGTATTCGCCGGAGGCCATCGATTCGGTGCTTTACTGAGCCGGTTTATTAAAAAAAATACAAGCGTAACGTACGCACATTGTGATCGGACAAAAGGGGCGAAACTTTCGCTGCGAGCTAAAACCGTGGTATGTTTTTGTTGGGGTGAAAAATATTACACCCTCGGGCGTCTATGTGCCGGGCGGGCGCATTTATATACCTCGATATTACATATACACGTACAGAGGGCGGGTTGACAACCCTAATGGGAATCTGAATTGCCCATTAGTATTAACATTTGATTAGCATCGCAAATGGAGATGTCGATGTTCAAAGGAACACTGCATATGGCAGATCGTTTTGCTTTTGTGTTGTTAGTAGCGTGTTTTATTTGATTTCGTTGGCTATTTTTCTAAACTTACATTGTCACTCGGGATATCTTCCGTGATTATTTATTGTTTTGAGCTCCGTTTGTTTTTTTTTTTTGTTTTTCGCTTGTTGTTGTTGTTTAGTTTTAAACCGTGAAAGCCTAAAACAGGGCTATTTTTCTGTTAACTGTTTAAATAAAATGAAGAGGAATGACGTAAATGTCGTGAGGAGAGTTTTGAGTATGAATGTGGATGGGTATATGAGTAGAGGAAGACCAAAGAAACGATGGATGGACTGAGTAAAGAATGAAATAGCAAGAAAAGAAGTGTTTGATGAGATGACGAGTAATAGAGAGAGAGAAGACATGCTACGCTGAATACAAATAAATTGGTATAAGGGGAAGAGAATGATGATGTAGGTATCATCATCATCATCGTCATCAGCCTATTAATGTTCCCACTGCTGGGGCACAGGCCTCTTCTCTATGAGAGGGAATGGTGATGTATAAATAAAATGAATTCGAGCAAGACTTACGACGAAATTTAGATCAATCAGCACTGTAATAAACTTGTTGTGGACAACGAAATAAATCGCATTATTCACGACAAAATGCAAATTAATCCCGACATTACGCTGCAAAGTAATGCTTGATTCAATTATGACGCACTGGGTGGCTCGACATTTTGTTAGTTAATTTTAGTCGTTGGAACAGAGAATAAAATACTGGATTACAAAATGTTATCGAATCTTACACCTATTACAAATTCGAAAGTTTGTGAGAATGTATGGAGGTTCGTTCCTTTTTCACGCAAAAACGGGCGAATGGATACTCAGATACTTTATGAACTGGTTTAACACATAGGTACTCATTGGTCTTGAGTTCGAACCCAAGGCACGCACCTCTTATTTTTCGGATTCGTGTGAGTATTGTATAATTATCATTTTTGTTTCGATGACGGAAGACATCGTGAGAAAATCAGCATGCCTGAGAGATATTTCTCGAACCGCCCAGTGACCTGTGACTTGGCCTGCCATGCCGTGTTAAGGGGGATACTCCAAGGTAGCCCGCGAAATTCAAATTTTCTTTCGTTTTTTGCAATTTGCAGGGCAGTGCTAAGTTGTATGTTGATAACCATATCGGTCGTGACTGTAAGACTTATTAAGTTACAGAATTATCATCATCAAAATCATCAATACAACCCTCCAAGTTCATAAGAGTCGATGAACGAATTTTTCACGCTCAAAGTCCTTCTTCGACTCTTTCGCTTTCACCTTAAGCCAAGTCAGAGTTCCATGAAACTCTGACACCAGGTTAGGCACTAACCACATGATAAAGAAGAAGAGAGAAATGGATAATTTTTATCCCGGTAATACGATTTCGTGGGATTATATATAACCGAACGTGGCGCGGATGAAGCCGCGGGCATAAACTAGTTAATTAATATATTAAATTCACTAACAGACATCACATAGTCTAAACCTCTGGTTCAAAAGCATGTTTTCTTTACGTGAGCGTTAACATCCCTTAGAGGAGTTAAACAGGGGATGAAAGTTAATAATATTTATATATGTGAAAACTAACTAGCACATTTGTATTGCTTAAGGTTTACAACACGAAATCATATTTTTGATAACGAAAAACTTTTTTGCAAAAAAATAGAACCGACTTCAAAAAAGTGAAAAATAACTTTAGCTTCAGAAGTCGGTGACCATTGTTTGATTGATTTATTAAGTTTTTTTGTCACCGACTTCTGAAGCTAAAGTTATTTTTCACTTTTTTGAAGTCGGTTCTATTTTTTTGCAAAAAAGTTTTTATTTTTCACTTTTTAGTGGTTCACTTGTGCTTACCCCTTCACAGCGTACCGGTGCGGTGGCGTGATGTTATGTTATGAACTGGTGTAAACAATAGACAGACAATAGATTTCAGCAATCCCAGTCCATTTGCTATCATTTATTGAGGAGTTCCGTTCCATATCTCCGAAGTTCGTGATCAGATCATGACAATATTTCTATGGGACCAACTTGGAAGTATACAAAAAAATAATTTTTCAAATCGGTTCAGGCGTCTTCGAGTAATCGGTGAACATACATAAAAAAAAAAAAAAAATACATACTTCCGGCGAATAGAGAACCTCCTCCTTTTTGGAAGTCGGTTAAAAAAGCAAGCCTAACAAAAAACGTCTCAGCACAACAATTGCTGAATAATCGCAACGCAATCGGAGCAAATCCGCATCAATAGTAAAGGAGGGGTGAGATAGATACTACGCACAATTCGTACCACCCCCCCGAGAATCAGGAAATTCATCTCGCTAATCCAGCGTCCGCTGTGAATAGTAAAAGTGATGGGTCTATTCATCGCGAGGGGGTGTAAGGGGGCGAACGAGGGGTGGAAAGCGCTAAAATTTAATAAAGCAGTCTCGTCATGACCAGCCTGGCGATTAATTACGCACAAGAGGCTAGTGATGATACCTACGTCCCCTGCGTAGGGGATGTCGCTTCATCTATTATTCATGAATGATTCTGTATAATTCTGTTATGTTTATGGTTTTGATTTGTTGTGTGCTGTTTGAATTTGTTCGAGCGGTGTTCTGTTATGAATTTCGGCTGTTTTGCCATGTGTGTGTAGGTATAGGGATTTTGTGGTCATCGAGCGAGAATTAATGGGAGTTGTGTTCCACTTTTTAGCTGTTATACTCGTTGAATAGCCTGCTATCTTTACATATAAAACTTTACCAGTTACTTTACAGTATAATCATAAAGTCGCTCGCTCTGTTTGTACGCTTCGATCTTTTGAACGATGCAACGGATTTTAATGCATTTTCAGCAATAGATATAAGGATTCAAGAGAAAGGTTTATATGTACTCGTATGTATGTACCTACACACATTAGTATCTACGTATCTACATTGCATCACCCGTGCGACGGCAGCGGCCCGGGCGGCTAGTGATGTATTATTTTGGATTTCAGCGTAATGCCATAGTATTTTTATATGGATTTAAATTGTACTTCAAAAACACGTACTTAAATAAACTCAGTGATCACGGAGTAAACAATATTCTTGTAAAGTTTTATCATCGCGCCTAACCGCCTAAGCTTCTGAACGGATTTGGATGAAATTCGGCACACGGATATGACCTGGGTTGAGACAGGATTTATTTTTTATCCCAGTCGAGAAGTTCCCGTGGGATAACGTTCGAGCTCCACGTGAGCGAAGCCGCTGGCAAAAGACAGTGAGTAAATAAATATTAAAAACACACTTATGCCCGCGGCTCCACCCACTTTCGATTTCGGTTACGGTCCCGCGCGATCGTAATACCTCGGATAAAAAGTATCCAGTGTTACTCCAGGTTATGAAGAATTTGTGTGCCAAATTCCATCCAAATCCGTTCAGCAGTTATTGCTTGAAAGAGTAACAAACATCCATTTTCACAAACTTTCGTATTTTTATTAGTAGTAAGAAGTAGCTGACTTTCAGCGTGCTTTGAACAAATAAAACTTAAAGTAACAGCGACGGATTGCACAGGTTAATAAAGGAGTAGTTCAGCAGTGCAATAGTAATGAAAATCGTGGCTATATCGATTTTACTTATCTGGTTTACGCAAACTCGCGGTGGATATCCCATTTTAGTAATTTCGATTGACAGAGATATAAAGTACGAGTACTCTCTTCAAATGTTTTGTTCCTTTGATCATTCATCGTCTTTTAGTTAGGTAAGATCTATTTTTAAATGGGGCAACACCGAAATGGTTAAGCAGAGTCGTACCAATAGTAAAGCCATATTTCTCCAGAATTTGTATTAAATTTTGAGGCATTTGATGAACAGAAGGACCGTATTCATGAATAGGAAAGAAAAGATAAAATACAAACCTTTCAGAAATACATCATCTCGGCTTCCAGTCTAACCGGATGTACGTATACCAGTATTTTACATGGAGCGACGGCCTATCTGACCTCTACAATACAGTTAGTGCTGGGTACTACGATACCCCTTGGTAAGACTGGTTCTTCGACTTTGGGCCACCGACTACCTGTTACGACTGTCAAAGATCTAAAATGACAGCCGGGACCAACGGCTTAACGTGCTTTCTACGTAATCGGTCATGGTCACCCATCCAAGGACTAGCCTAGACAGAAACGGCTAAACCAAAAGATCGACCCGAGCGGTTATTATTATTTTGCTACTCGCTCCAGAAATTAACATAGCAGCAGAATAATTAGCCAATTTGGTTTTCATGTAAACACAAAAGTTTTACAGGTACCAGGACAACAGAAAAATTCAGTGGTCCTAAGCGCCTACATACAAGAATGCTTCAGTACATTTTCTCAGCATTCCAATACCTATTTACCTAAGCATGTAGGTATAGTCGTAATGTAGGGGCGGTTAGTGCGTAGTTGCGTACTTAGTACCTACGAAGATTCTTACATGCATAGTTTTATTTCATGATGGCTTGTAGTTGGCCAGTATTGTGTCATTGTGTGTAAAGTTTTATGGCAAAAAGTGTGTGTTTTGATTTACAAGTTTATACCAAAAACAAAATCTTGAACTGTTGTTTAGCATTGGCTGATCGCGTTCAATTTGGTGACATTCGTCTTTAGAATGTGGCAGTGCAGTACAGCTGGGATAAAAAGAGCAAGGAGAACATAATGGATGTAAAATATCACTAACAAAGCCGAATGGTGCTTGTTTTCCCCATCATTGCGAAATTTTTTTGGTTTTAGTCTATACCTGGGATCCTTCAGTAACGAGATATAGGGGGTCAAAGGTCCAAATTTTACTTTAAATACGTCCACGACCCCTGAACCATTCAATGCATAAATCAGTTGACTAGTACCGAAAAACCTGACTTTTCACTCAAACAAAAACCGGTTTCCTAGCAATATTTTTTGCGTAAAGTTACTTAGTTGATGGCTTCGTGATGGACCCCCATTTACATCTTGTACAACCCGATCAGTCCTTATTTGAAAACTGTTCTGCCAGATCGTGGCCATAACCGAGGACTGTTTCATCACAGCCCAGAATCAGATAGGTACTTATTACTAATAGGAACACGCAACCTAATAGGTAGGTACGTACCTGTTTCCTCAAAGGAGCATCAAATTGAAATGATGGTTACTATGGAGTCTGAGTACAGGGGTCGAAATTCAAGCAACATCCTTAGACCGATTACTGCAATAGCTTTTCGTGAACGTAAACGTGTAAACAGTAAGTACAAGTTTCTATTTAAATATCTTAACATGCTAATTTTTCAGTGAAACCTCTTTAGAATTTCAGTTTATTCCTACACGACTTTTTGTCAAGCAGTACCAACAATTTAAACGAGTAAACATTGCACCAGAAAACTACACGACACTCCAAGCAACTGCACATGAGTCTACAAGGCAAAAAATAAAAGAAAATTACGCATACATACAAAATGCAGTATTAGACGCGTACACGCCAAGTTTTTTTTTTAAGAGGAAACTCAAGAGCTTAGGCTGCGTGCACACGGCACGAACGCTCGACATAACGACATCTTTTGTCGAGTCGTAGGTACGGTGGAAAGTGGCTCGTTCCACGCTCGCTTGGTAATCCGCGCCGGGTTGAGTGTTTCACATCGCTCGCTCTTCATTCGCGACCCTTCAACTTGGCTGCAGGACTTAGTACAAGAATTACGCGTGCCTTATTTACTAGGGTTGCGTATGTGATGGTTGTTGTGATTTTGGTGGAATTTTTGGTCCTTTGTGTCATGTTGGCTGTTGGCGATTCACCTAGGCTAATGTGATGTGTGCATTTTTTTACGTGAAATTATACTCAGAGTTATTTATAATATGACTACTATTACGCCTAACAAAACAAGCAATAATGATTTGGCATTAATAAAGTACAAACAAATAAAAATACTTTCACCAAAACTTGCCAATGCCACAATGAAAACTCAACAATGAATCAATAAACAGAGTCGGCGTACTAAACAGAATATTTCCTAGCACACCTCACATTTACCTTCATTATTTTCTACAGGCAACTCAAAACCCAAGACCTCACCGCATCGTCGGCGTCCCGTAATTGGCGCTCAAGTGGCAATTAGCGTGCTCGACTCTGTCGCTCGCCGTTCTGTACCCTGCCTTACTTCTCTTGTTATTTGCGAACTAGTGTTTCAAAATATAACTGGGGAAAATTTTACCTAGATACTCGACGAGTGTCCAATTTTACGGAATTTTGTTATCCGTTTTCCGTTTAATTGGCGCGTCGAGTTTAAGATTCGTTTATTTTAAACAGTTTTTGTTGAAATCATTGGAAATTACTAGTTTAACAGTGGCAAAGAGCGAACGTTTTAAGGCGACTACACGACCTAAACGCGAGTTTTATAATTACTAAAAGTATATGATTCACTGCTATAAACAAGACCAGAAAAATATATGATATTCTTCAGGATATATGCTAGCATGATACTGTTTTGAAAACATAATACAATTAATTTGGCTCGATAAAAAGAAATCACGAACTTACCTCTAAAAATATCTTTCAAACAATAGAAAACATACTAATATGCATGCGATCATTCTGATTTTTTGGCAAATAATTCTACAAGCAATATATTAGCATGATACTGTTTTAGTTTTTTAATCCAATCAATAGTTTTTTTGTAAATCGATCGAAACCACTCATTTCGCGCTATTTGGCCCGCAGTGGCTGACGTAACAACCACTTCGTAGTGCAAGCTGATTAGAACTTTATTCTAACAGCATTTCAAACGAAGTTTGAACCACCACAAATAGAGTTGCTAATTTAGCTCGTATAGGCGCCTTAAGGGACTGTTTTAAGTAATTTAGTTGTTCAAAAAGAAATGACTAACCCAAACCACGCACCTTTTCTCGAAGTTTTATAAGTGCTCATATATGTATAAAAAAAAGGAATTATAAAAAAAAATTGTAACTAAAAATTACTTACTTCTAGGTACCATTTTATTTAAATTATTTTATAATTTTTATTTGACTTTTTTTAAATATAATAATTATTAATAGAATTAAAAAAAACTTCGGTCAGGGAAAATTTTAATATCCCTTTTATAGTACAACATAACATAACACCAAGCCTGAATGTTTCCGAAAGGTTAGGCAAATAATATAATATCTACTATAATCTACCCACTTTTTGCTAGTACAACAGAATAGTAACAACCTTCACATTACTGAACCCAAAAAGGAAAAATCCAAATTATATCCATTTTCGTATTTCGTAACGACATCACGCGAAAGAGAATACATAACTGAACCTGATATAAAAATAGCACAGTTTTAGTTAAGGCTTGGATTTTATTGTGTAATGGGGTGGATGTAAAAGTAAGATATCATTCTCTTGCCCTTATTCCAATTCATCTGGAGTCAGCGCAGCATGTCGTATCTTCCATACTCCTCTATTACTCGTCATCTGATCAGACACCCTTTCATGCCATATCCTTCTTAACACAGTCCATCCATCGTTTCTTTGGTCTTCTTCTACTCTTATACCCATCCACATTCATACTCAAAACTCTCCTCACGACATTTACCTCATTCCTCCGTATTACATTTATTTATTTATTTATTTATATGGCACTTCAACGACTTACTCACTAAAGCATACATAAAGATAGATCACAAATTATCGGTATAGTGAATTTGTCACTAACAGCAAGTGCACAGCACTCACAGAATATTAAAAGGGCAAGTAATATTACAGACATTGCATAATTTGTCACAGTGGAAAGATAATTAAAAACTAAAAAAACAAAGATGGGCTATGTACAACTTTAAGCCGATGAAATACAGAATTATTCAAGCAAACAAAATATGTATAAATTAAGAACAAAAATTAAAATTAAAAAATTCTGAAAATTAAAAAAATATATAGCCAGATAAGGAAGAGAATGGAAGTGGATGCTATTAATTACCCGGTGTTTGATATCGTACATACGTCTCGAGACTCCGAGCTGGTTAAGAGTCTCTTACGGTATTGACGGAAGGAGTTAGAGTAGATGTCGATGCTACTGGTCCGTGCGGCAATTTTAGGTATTATAGTTTCGCATTAGACGGTTGATGGGTGCGGTACTGCCAAGGTTAGTGCGACTTGCAGTGGTGGCAAAGGTTATTGTTTCGCGTCCAGACCTAGAAGTTATTCGTCGAGGTATTAGTTCCGCTAAGAGTTCGGGAGCATTAACTAAACCGTTAACTATTTTGTAAAGTAATATTTGATCCGTTACGTCTCTTCGATGTTCGAGTGAGCACATATTGAAGTGGGTGAGTCTTTGACCATAAGAGGCATCCCGAGGACAGCTGAAGCTTTTAAAACGAAGATATCTGGTGAAGCTTCTTTGGATACGTTCTATTCTGTTTACATGGACACGGTAGGTAGGGTTCCAAACTGGAGATGCATAGTCCAGTAAACTTCTCACAAGAGTGTTGAAGAGTGTTTTTAAGGTTGAGATGGACTGGAAATCCCGACATATTTTTTTTATAAAGCCAGATATTTTTGCAGCTTTGGTAGTGATGTGATCAATGTGGTTGATGAACGTGAGTTTAGAGTCGAGGTGGACACCCAGGTCGCGAATTGTGTCCACTTTTTGGAGTGTTACCCCATTTATTGAGTATGACGTTGGTAATGGTCTTCGTTTCTTAGTAAATGTTATGTGGTAGCACTTTTTGACATTGAGGGACATTCGGTTTTGTAGGCACCAATTATGAACCGCGTTGAGATCAGCCTGGAGAAGTTGGGCGTCACGGGAGGAGCATATTTCTTTAAAGATCTTTAGATCGTCAGCAAAAATAGAGCATTTGCTATGTTTTATTGTAGGAACTATGTCATTGACGAACATTAAAAAAAGGATTGGACCCAGGTGTGAACCTTGGGGGACTCCAGACGTTGATTGGTAGACCGGTGACTCATACCCCTTTACAACCACTCTTTGTTGTCTTTCTGTAAGATATGATTCAAACCAGGGGAGTAATTGGCCAAATATGCCGAAACCTTCTAGCTTATTTAAGAGGGTTTTAATCGTTTCTTTGGTCTTCTTCTACTCTTATACCCATCCACATTCATACTCAAAACTCTCCTCACGACATTTACCTCATTCCTCCGTATCACATAGGCAAGATATATTGCAGGTATATCCGGCCTCTTAGTTGTTTTACCAGTTTCGACAAACAAAACATAGTAAATTAAAATTTAACATACTCATTCTTTACCTTATCATATCTACTGGAGGCCTGGAGCAACATAAGATACCGAAAAACTTCTGACAATCCGTGGCTAAATAATAACAGCCACTCGGGGTCTATCTTTAGGTTAAGGCGTGTTTGCCTAGGTTAATCTATGGATGGGTGACCACCCTTACATAGGTACCGAGTTTCCTCCGTGCCTCGGAAAGCACGTTAAGCTGTTGGTCCCGGCTGTCATTTGTAAATCTTTGACAGTCGTTACAGGTAGTGTGGCCCAAAAAGTCTGACAACCAGTCTTACCAACTGTTATCGTATTAACCAGTACTAACTGGGTTGTGGAGGTAAGATAGGCAGTCGCTCCATGTAAAATACTGGCACTCAGCTGCATCGGGTTAGACTGGAAGCCGACCCCAACATAGTTAGGCTAGGCAGATGATGATGCATCTTGTTGTCATTCTTTTCGTTTTATGACGTGTAAGTGACATTCAATACTAAAAACATTACATCACGTAGTCTGTGCTCCCCGAAGGGTTGGGCAGATAACAGTACTTACAGTGACATAACACTAATTAAACATTTTTTTTAAATCTGTGCATGTGTTGCGGAATTAATTAGCTTCGTGCCATCTCAGCTGTGGTTTAGTTAATAATTAAGGGGTAGGAAAACTGGAAAAATGGAGATTTTTCTACTCATATAGGTATTTACATTATGGGTAGGTTAACAGGTTCAGTACAACTTCTTGTAATTTTATTATGTGGTCTTTTAGTACGGGAGATCTCCCCGTCACGCGTCACTGCGATATTTTTTTTTGGTTCTAAACCATAGGTACCTGGAAACCTTCTAGTTACGGAGATATCAATGGTCAAAGTTTTTTTTTAGCAACATATTGCCCTTAAAAATAAACTTAAATAATAAATAAAATTAATTAAGAATATAAGTAAGTAATATTCCCTCGACACCATTTACTTTTCCCCTTGAACTATAAGATTTTGTCGGATCAGCTATATTTTAACCCTGGCTTATTCAGGCACCCTCGCAGAGGCAACAATAATTGAATTTTGCGAACAGGGGAGGATTACTTCGACCAAGCCCTCCATTAATTGCTGGAATTAATTCGTCCTTTCAAAGTAAGGATGGGCTGTCACTTGTACGGAGAGACACTACTTTGTACGGAGGATATTTGGACATACACATTAAGCTACTACAGTCTGTCAAATTTCTTTAATAGATTTTCAACTTTTTCGCTAAATACATTTGGTTCAAGGTTGATTGGGAAAATTTTACAGTTTCGGGTAGTTTGATGTGTGTGATATCTGTACATAAGAATTTGAACGTCATTTATACTTAGACGACCCGAATGGCGCAGCGATAATTAGGCTGCATACGTTCTTAGGGTCCTGGGTTCGAATCCCGGTAGGACTGTTTGTGTGATGAGCATGGACATTTGTTTCCGAGTCATGGATGTTTATTAATATGTATAATAAGTATGTATTTACAAACAAAAAGTATATAATATGTAGTATATCAACTGTCTGATGACCACGACACAAGCCTTGCTTAGGGTGGCACTAGATGGCGTTGTGTGTAATGTTAGCCAGCGATATTTATTTATTTATTATTTATCTCGGGTTGGGTGTCACATAAGTTGTGTTTTGAAAAACTGGTTAATTATACGGTGTTGCGCAATCGATGGGGACAACTTAATTTCGTGTCCTGTGTTAATTGCATGAACTAATGGACTCTACTGAAAGCACATAGTACTTTAAGACTTTTACAGAGTTTTTGTACTTTAGGTACCCTCCGAAAATGGATTATAGTAGGTGGCAGGGCAGTAAGGTATAGACGTATTTTGTACGTATGGTTCTTCAAGTTTTTTAAGGACCAGGCGTACAAAATATGCGACTAACCGAATATAGATTGCGATGAACACACTAAGAAGAAGACGGAGTTTAAGAGAAAACTGTATCTTAATACAGAAGACTTTGCTCGTGATCGTATGTGTGAACCCGGTTAACATTTCCAGTTATGTATGTTCAAAATATCCCCAAACTGGGCACGAAAGAACAAAGGAAATTCTTGAAACAAACCCCTGACGGCTGGAGTCCAAGTTCATCATCTGCTTAGCCATTTCCCAACTATGTTGGGGTCGGCTTCCAGCCTAATCGGATCCTGCCGACACTCTGATTTTTTTTTTCCTGAGCTTAGCGGTCGCTACAAATGCTACAATGTTTGTTGAGTTAAAACAGGCTTTCTGAAGCATGAGGCTTCGTATCCATTTTACCATCCCAGCATTCCTTGTAACCTTGTATAGCCTTTTGCAATATACTCCACATGTTTCCTCCTATTCTGCCTTCTTGTGCCCAGAATCACGCAGTCAAAGTGACCTCTGCCACCGACGACGCTGCGGAAGAGGCGAACCTTTGGGCCTACGCAATTTAAACAAGAACTTGTGTACTACCACTAAACACCCCTACTACGGAAAAATCACGCTCAATTAAATTCGGTTTTACAAAGCAAAATCGACTCTTCCTATTATTGAACTCGGCTAAAATGTAGACTATCAACTCGGGCTATAATAACGAATTGATTGACACCTCATCAAAATCTAATGAATAGTTTAGGCGCTACGAAGGAATATACGTAAATATAGGGTGACTGTTAATTAGTGTACGATACTTAAACACGTGATTGTGCTCATGGTAACAAACAACTTTAACTATGGGACCAAACATGAAATCGCGAAAAAGTATCTGCTGTTCAGTACATTTACGTTCGCCTTACTACTGAACAGCTGATACTTTTTTCGCGATTTCGGCTTTGGTGCCATAGTAAAAGTTGTTTGTTATCATGAGCACAATCACGTGTTAAAGTATCGTACACTAATTGCCAGTCACCCTATATAAACAAACATACCTACACAGACTGCTAAAATCATAACCCTTTTGGCCGCCGTAGTCGGGTAAAAAATGTCCCGCGAACAACACAAAGAGGACGAATACCTACAAGTTTCGTTTCCTACTCACTGTTATCTTCAAGCGGTACCTCATCTCAGTGTGCGACGACCCTACAGTGCGAGGGTGGCAGAGGGTCTAATCGCAATCGATACGAGCCCTGATGATGACTACAGCCGCCCAACACAAGTATTTCATTCTTTTGGAGAATTTCTCGTTATTGCAAGCTTGCACGCCGGATTTTTTGAGACCATTTGATATTGGAATACCTTTGGGAGATCCTCACTAGATAGCTAAGGGCTTTAGATTTTAGACTAGAGTTGATTTTGGGGAACCTCGGTTTTGGATTGTAACATTGCAGATAATCGAGGAACAAACTTTAAGAGATCTTTTCGCGTGTCGTCGGCTTTCTATATTGAGTCGGCCTAGAACTTAAGTATCACTTGCGTTCGTCAATTCCTGGAGCGTGTGTTGGGGAACAGATACCATCTAAATTAGAACACATATACCATTAAATTAAAATTAATTCTGATTGTAATAAAATGAGGAATCAAAAATAACAGGAACTCCTTAATCTTGGAGATCAAAAGGTCTTGTCAAAAACTGTGACCGAGAAGGCACTACCGAATCCGTCTACGTTGTACCTTTTGGTAGACACGTGCGTACCCATCTACTATATCATGCAAATTGAGTCAGTTATATAAAGATATGTAGAGGCCTATAATATTCATAACCAGGTACCAAACAGCCCGAGGGCAGAACTATAATGTATACTATATGCTATCAATCATTAGGTGTTGTTTGAAATAACACCTAATGATTGAACATGATGACAAACACTTGTAGTAGAAAAAAAACAAATTTAGCAATTTCTGTCAATGAAATGGTTCATTGCCAGAAATTGATAAATTTGTGTTTAGGTGTTTCATAATAAGTAAGTTTACCCATGTATTTTAAGTCATAGACTTGAGGACATTTTGAATACCAACTAGGTAAAAAAGGATCCCTAAAAGAGCCTGCAAAATAACTTCGTCCTCTATCACCTTCAGTGAATATCAGTTTCAGTATCGCATTGCATATCCATTTCACATACGAGCTATTCCGTCGCACAACGCGACAAGGGTGTTACCCACACCCTGGCCCGGCTCGTACACCCTTAGCCACAGCAAGTTGCGTTTAGATCAAACAACACACACAACTCTGAGCTTTCCGTAGTAGTAGATAGAGGTTGGTTCAGCATCCACAGTCCGTTCTACAGGACAGTGTTGTGTGGTGATTGTGTACATAGAGGGTGCGCCCCTTACTGTCGCCGAACAAACATGGCGGCCCTAACGAGGTTTTTGCGAGCCCTCGTGAGCGATTTCGCGCCTAATTTGGACGTTGTACTCCGATGTACTTTATTTAGGTTTTATGTATGTCGATGACGAGAGACGATCAAATCGTTTCGATTTGCGTGGTTTTGGGGTTTTTTGTTTTGTTGGCTGTATGTCGATTTGGAGTAGGGTTTGCAGTTTTGTGGAACAGTAGTTTATGGGTTTGATAACTTGCAAAAACAACTTTGGTAACAAAAGAAAGCGTGATGTTCTTCACGGAATGAGAAGGACAATTTTGAGCATAAATGTGGATGGCTACAAGAGTAAAGAAAGACCAAAGAAACTACGGATGGTCTGTTTGATAGATCGCTCAAAAGAGAGTGAGTTGACTCATGAGATGAAGACTAAAGTGTAGAGGAACAGATGCAGCGCTTATCAAATATTAATTGGGATAAGGGCAAGAAGCAACAATGATGATGAATGACAAAGGAAAGCATGAAGGGGTATCAAAATACGCTTCTACCTACTTAGAAGAAATCTAAGAAATACTTGGCATTTGACCTTTTCAATGATATCTATTTCAGGACAGACATGTTTCACTCAAACAATTAACGTTAATCTGGCATTAACCTTCATGGTGGAGTACCTATTGAAAAGTTAGTTATCAGGACTTAGCTTCAAACTTTGAGGATCTTGTTAAAGTTCTAAGTGAGCTTGCCTTTGTTTTGAAACTAGCATTTCAGGCCTGGCTCTTAGTATCGCGACTAAACGCGTTATTTGGTTTTAAGAGTGGATTTTACTAACAACTAAACACGATCATTATATTTCAACGGAGTTTAAGAGCTGTCAATAACCTGCCCGGTGTCATCTTTGCTGTGGTATACCACAGCAAACACGACACCGAGAGCTCTTAAACGCAGTTTAGAATAAGATTACTAATCGTGGTTAGTTTGATTCGTGAAACAGGGTCCTTTTTTACGGATGGGAAATCATCAAATAACTCTTCCCACTCTGGGCGGAGCGGGAGGGAGTGTCAGACTTTTACTGACTAAAACCCATCCATGTTTCTTCCTCGCCCTTTATGTTCCGGGGCCGCGGTATCTCTTTCGAACAGTCCCGCAGATGAAACGGGGTCCTAAGCGACAGAAATATACGGAATCAAACTATCTTCGTAGATAGAAGTATAGAACTACAATTAAGTCTACTCAAAAATTCATGCGATTCCGGGACATGGGACATGAGCACATGCCCCTTTACAGAGAGCTAGGTAACCGTAACATTTAAGGACTAAAACCGGTTGAAATGACTTGGTCTGCCTAACCACATTTCAGTGGAAGTGCACAGTAGCAAAGCATGGGAAGAGCCGCTTTATGATTCTTCCGGTGATTCCGAGTAAACTTCCGGGTGTTGGTCAGACAAGCGAAGTAAACGTGGAAACGTTTGAGGTATGAATTGAGAGCAAATTATGAAGATTTCGTACGATAATTTATTAGTAACAGATACTATAGGCATGACGACAGTATCAAAAAATTACAAATCTATTTAGTCCGTCAGTTAGATTATTGAAAATTAATAGACACGTTTTTTTTTGTAAATCAATGAATATTGACACATTAAACGCATCAAAACTCGGGACTCGGGAGTGGGGGCTCGTGACGTCAGAACTAGCTAAAAATTATACCTAGGCGTGACGTATTGGGAATTTTAAAAGCGTCGTATCTTCGTCAATTTTGATTTACGTAACAGTAGAAAAAATACGGGTCAAATATTTTTTAATAATCTTCCTGACGGACTAATTAGATTTTAGACCCAATTGTCCAGTGAAACTGATGTCATATGTCTTCCAATTCTTGGTGCTAAGACATGCCGGAATCCAAACGACATTTTCCTTCACCGTGCTAAAAAACAAGTCAAGTGCGAGTCGGACTCCGCACGAAGGGTGCCGTACCATTATTATCATAAAATCACGTTTTTTGTATAGGGGCCCCACTTAAATATTTATTTTATTCTGTTTTTAGTACTTGTTGTTTTATTGGTAACAGAAATACATCATCCGTGAAAATTTCAACTGTCTAGCTATCATGGTTCATCAGATAAAGCCTGGTAACAGACAGACAGATGGCCAGTGGAGTCTTAGTAATATGGTTCTGTTTTTACCCTTCATCATCATCATCTCAGCCGAAAGACGCCCACTGCTGGACATAGCCCTCCCCCAAGTGTCGCCACATTGACCGGTCCCTTTCGACTCGCATCCACCGGATTCCCGCAACCTCCACCAGGTCATCGGTCCACCTAGTGAGAGGTCTTCCAACGCATCGTCTTCCGGTTCGCGGTCGCCACTCCAGAACTTTTCGGCCCCAACGGCCATCCGTTCTGCGAGCAATGTGCCCTGCCCACTGCCACTTAAGTTTAGCAATTCTTCGGGCTACCCTTTCTTTTTAACCTTTGTGTGCGGAAATTACGGAATCCTAATGGAGATAATTTTTTTTTTAGATTAGAGATTAGGCCACCCATATAAATTGTACCTACCATTTAGTAATGAAACGTACATTGATTTCATCCTTATAACCTCTGGATTACATTGGTTAAATTAGACTTTACTGTTCTACATAACGACGTCGACGACATAACTTAGCAAAGCATCTCTCTTTTGGCTGAATGTGCATATCGTAACGGCATGTAAAAGCCAAATATTTTATTTTTTATTTTATATGGATTGATTCGTCTTTTTTTGACCACTAGATCATTTTCTATTCAAAACAAACTCCTTGTATGTAAAAAAACTTACTTTAGGTTTCAATACAAAGCTACAGTGGACAGCTACAAGACAAAACAATTCCTTTATACAATCCTACATCCACATGTTCTATAAGGGTTGATTCAAACTCTCCGCCTACAAGGGTGGTACTACGTTTGAGCGCAGGGACAATATTGATGCCTTGGGCCATCTGACCCGACCGCAACCCCCGACCACCCTGAATAAATACCAGTAATGGCAAAACTAGTTATGTGCCTATTGATGTTTAAGACTTACTGGGATTCGGAATTTGAGGGTAGTAATTGATTTTCGTGTGATGGAGATATAGTTTAGGTAAAAAAGTAAGAGATCTGTAAATTGCTTAGCAGAATATTGTATGCAGAACTCACTCAACAAATCCTGGTTATTCAGGAACTGATATTCACATAGGACACAGGGTGCAAACGTAACCTTCCCGATGCTGTCAAATAAACATTATATACAACAAATTATCGCTGCTAAAAAGAAGGCGTTTGCCTTATTTTTGGGGTAAAAAATACGTTTTACGGTACACTCTATGTAACGCATAAACGCACTCAAAACATTGTGCTGATGGATGGATTGAATAGTACTGGGGTCGTGGAGGTGTTTGAGATCTGGCATTAAACCCTTGTATTTAAAAAAAATATAAAACTTGTCAAAAAGTTAGATTTTTTTGGAAAAAGGTGACCTCCGATATCCATAACGAGATGGTTCCCAGGTACCTATGGTCTAGAACAAAAAAAAATATCGCAATGACCATGACGGGGAGAACAAGTGAGTTTCGGTTTCGCTAAGGGTTTTTTTACACCCTTTATAAGTAGCGTAATGTAGACGTCATCGAATGTTTTATACTAAAATAAAATATTTCAACAGAGCTTTCTAGTATCTTCTATCTATCTTCTATATATATAAAATGGTAAACTGACTGACTGACTGACTGACTGACTGACTGACTGACTGACTGGGTAATATATCAACGCACAGCCCAAACCGCTGGGTCTACAGATTCCAAATTTGGCAAGAAGGTTCCTTATGTGGTCTAGGGGTGCACTAAGAAAGGATTTTTCAAAATTCACCCTCTAAGGGGGTGAAATGGGCCCCCAAAGTTTGTATGGGAAAACAAAATTAATTAGACTATTTCATTCAAAACTTCACAAGAGTACTCCTATTGATAAATGAGAAGAAAGGGGTTTCAGTTTTTTTCAAAATTCAACCCTTAAGAGGGGTAAATGGGGTGACAAAGTCTGAAAATCAACGCACAGCCCAAACCATTGGGTCAACAGATTCGAAATTTGGCAAGTAGGTTCCTTATGTGGTCTAGGGGTGCACTAAGAAAGGATTTTTCAAAATTCACCCTCTAAGGGGGTGATTCGGGCCCCCAAAGTTTGTATGGGGAAACAAGATTAGTTAGACTATTTCATAAGAAACTTCACAAGAGTACTCCTATTGATAAATCAGTAGAAATGGGTTTCAGGTTTTTTCAAAATTCAACCCCTAAGAGGGGTTAATGGGGTGACAAAGTCTAAAAATCAAGGCACAGCCCCAACCGCTGAGTCTACAGATTCCAAATTTGGCAAGTAAGTTTCTTATGTAGTCTAGGGGTGCACTAAGAAAGGATTTTTCAAAATTCACCCTCTATTGAGGTGAAACGGGTCCCCAAAGTTTGTATGGGGAAAAAAGATTAGTTAGACTATTTTATTCGAAACTTCACAAGAGTACTCCTATTGATAAATCCAAGATAGCGCCGAGGAAAAGTATTTTTTTTTCATCTCGGGTGTCGTTTACATGGTTTTCGAGGTCGCTGATTACAAAAATGAGATCGTAATGAAAATCGAAATGGCGTTGAAGTAAAGTTTTCGTCATGTGTGTCGTTTTCATGGTTTTTGGGGTCGCTGATATCGAAAATGAGGTCAAAATAAAAATCCAAAAACGCACCTATGATTTTTTTTTCCTTTTTCCTTCATGGGTGTCGTTTTTATGGTTTTCACTGAACACAAATCTAAGTTTTCTTTAAATTTTGTTTGTCTTCGTAGCTACGTATCGTTATGTAATTTACCGGCCATAGTAATTCCATCCTATAATATAAATAATTTAAGATTTTACACAATACTTCTGCAAATTTCCTCTGTTCTGCTTTGAAACCAACTAATTTATGAGCAACCCAGATATGTATATCTTTAAAATACTGCTCGATCTTGAATTTTACTTACTCTTTGTTTTGCGCAATGAAATTCCCTCATTAGGGTTCCGTAGTCAACTAGGAACCCTTATAGTTTCGCCATGTCTGTCTGTCCATCCGTCCTCGCTTAATCTCTGTGACCGTTAGCAATAGAAAGCTGAAATTTGGTACCAATATGTGCAATCACGCCGACAAAGTGGTAAAATAAAAATTGGAAAAAAATGTTTTATTAGGGTAGCCCCCCATATGTAAAGTGGGAAGTGATTTTTTTTTTATTCCAACCCTAACGTGTGTTATATTGTTGGAAAGGTATTTAAAAATGAATAGGGGTTTACAGTCATTTTTTGATAATGTCAATTATTTCGCAAATAATCGCTCCAAAAGTAAAAAACAATGTGTGTCCCCCCCTCTAACTTTTGAACCATAAGTTTATAAAATATGAAAAAAATCTGAAAAGTAGAACTTTATAAGGACTTTCTAGGAAAATTATTTTGAACTTGGATGGAAACAAGTTTTTGTACAAAAAAGACAAAAAGTTGTACAAAATAATCTCTGGACTAAGTCCGTAGTATAATCGTATATGAAGGCATTTTTTTTAACTTCGTTAACATATTTTATTATCCTGAACGTATCTTTTTTCAAACAAAAAAATAATTATTAAAATCGGATTGGATTGAACACTTATTGTGACAGACGGGAAACTACGGAACCCTACACTGAGCGTGGCCTGACACGCTCTTGGCCGGTTTTTTTTAATTAAAATTACCCCAAATTCAACGCGAGCAAAGCCGCAGACAAAGCTATCTAATACCTACATAAAAATATCGTGTCACATTGTTTGTTATCGCAGTCCTCCGAAACGACTTCACCGATTTTTTTTTTGTGTATTTTTGGTAGGTCAGAGAACAAGTTGAAGGCTACTTTTATACCTCTAGGTGACAAGGGCGACCGGACGCGCGCGGGCGGTTACGCGGACGAAGTCGCGGGCAACAGCTAGTCAAAGAATAAAAGAGCCGTAGAAATCGGGTAGTAGCAGAAGTTCAAAAGTACATACAATACCAGAACTCACAAAATCATTAAATGTAGCAACATACAACCATACTAAAGCGTAATGAAAAAAGTGCAATGAATAAGAAAAGCCGGTACCGCTCAACCCGTCAGTGATTATAAGTTTTTGCGCCCCCATGAGCAATAACAAACAAAACAGATCAGTGGTACCAACACAACAATACAATCGACAGCACCCGAATCCAGCACAATTGTGTACAAAGATTTTTAATAACAAAAAAACAACTTATCCAACGGAAGATGCTGTTGAAATACTACCAGCACAACTTGATCTCTTTGGAACTCAAACTTTGACCCACGCAATTTCGGGTTATTAACGATCTTCACGTCAAGATCGATGTGTTCACATGCTATTTGAGTGAATTCGCAAAAATACTGTTGTTCATTTTATGTTATAGTGTAGATTGTAGGCTATTATGTTGTTGCTTTTTAATTTAAATATTCTGTTTTTATGGTTAGGAAACTTGGTATAGAAGCTATGATTACATTTGATGTTGATAAGTACGTTTTCATAGTTTTACATTATAAATAATAAAGTTAATTTTAAGACAGAACTATCGCATTACCACATACCTGTAATGATAGTAGTAAGGGAGATTACAATAAGTAAATAAATAAAAATTAAAAAAAACCAGACGAGAATCGAAGGAGTTCAGGATAAACTGGATGCTGGTACAAAATAAGTTCGACAAAGAGGTTTGTTAAAAGAGCATTGGGTTCCAACAAAACGTTATTAAATCTTATTTCAAGGATGAGAATATTTCCAACGGAGTCCATTGTTGGCTTTGGCGCCTTTTCATTGGGTTATTGCTATAATTATTTGTTGTACAAGCGTTTTGTTTGCTGTTTTGGTACGGGTAGCTGCAGCTGGATGGATTTAGACTACACATTTAATGGTAATATTTTGTTCATATTAAAATATACTTTAGTTATCAGTGTATGAAGTTTATGGTAGGTTACTAATACTTAATAAAATGAGTGTTAATCGTTTGTCGTAGTATAGACATGCGATTCGGAGGAATAAGGAAAATGGCTAGAGGGAAGTTTTGAGTATGAATGTGGAAGGATATAAGAGTAGAGGAGGACCAAAGAAACGATGGATGGACTGTGTGAAGTATGATATGGCTAGAAAGAAGGTGTCTGATGAGATGACGAGTGATAGAGAAGTATAGAAGTGGAAGACATACTGCACCGACCCCAAATTAAGGGTAAGAAAATGATGATGTGGGTACTAATAAGGTTTACGGATTTCTGTAGATCGTTCTTAATTCTAGCATTATTCGTGTAGGTTAAACATTGATCAATGAAGACGATGCACCGCTAATTCAATGTAAACATACAAACAGTGAGTAATGATCAACACAACATATTTATCACTTTGCATGGTGGACCAAAATCAAATTCAACATACCTTAAATACAAGAATATAAAACCTCAAAAAGTTTTCTTAATAAAAAAAAACATTTATGGAACTGATACGTTCTAAACGCATTACACAACAAAAACATGACAATCGACAATGAAACGCATTGTCGCATCGTTCCGAACGATTAGCCTGCAGGCGGTGACAATGCAGCAAAATGGGATGAAAATGTCAAAATACTATCTATGAAAACCATCACAAACGCAATACAATATCATACTGCAAGCAGACCAAACAAAAATAAACTTTAAGACGTAGATGTAAAGGTGGAATGGTCTGCAGAAGAATATTTGCCTTGTAATACAACTATGATTGCCACAATAAGATTTATCTCAAGTAACACTAGAACTTGTGCGGATATCATTTGCGATTTTTTTGTCGCACCGCGTTTAATCGTGCAGTCGCGATAACAATGAATGAGCTATTGAACGAAGGAATTGTTGAGAAAGCAGGAAGATATTTTTGTTGTTTTGCGAATTGAACTACTTAAATGAATGGAGTCGACTTATCTATCAAATAAATAAAATTGAAGTGTCTGTCTGATTAAGTATTGTATAGTATTAAGTATAATTGAAATAAGTAATTTGAGTTCCGTGCAAAACAAATTAAATACTCTTAAAATTGGCAACAAAATCCGATTAAAAAAGAAGGGATATTTTCAAATATCCCCGACAGCTGTTAAGCTGTCGGGATATTACTATTTTTAAAGTCTGTACGTGTGTAGGTTTTTAACTCTTTCGCGCAAAAACTTCTGAACTTGGATGACATTTAGCACACAGATAGTTTATAACCTGGATAAACACATAGGATACTACTCCCAGTAGTATGATCACGTGGGAACAAAAATATCATTAATTAAAAAAATAAATATCAAGAGAAGTCAACGTATATCAAAAAGTTTTAGCCACAATAGCCTCTCCATTCCTCTCGACACAACGGCATCGTTGAAGGAGCGTCTTACCCACAAATAATTGGCCTACAACATCCACTTGCCCGCGGGGATTTTCGGATTAAACTTTATTTCATCTGAAAAAAAGAAACTACAAGTCGAACAGCCATTGTTGGCAACGGCTTTTGTGACAACTCTGACATTTTCTATTTGTTAGAAGGCAATCATTCTAATGTGGGAGACAGGCGAGTTCGTATTATGTACCTTATGTTGGTTTAGTAAAGCTTTGTGTCATTTGTTACTTTATTTTCGTGACTTGGATACGAGTGGGTTTGAGCAGATGCTCGTGTCAAGTGTTTAGTAGTTTGGTATGTATTGTGGAAGGCTTAAGCTTCGCTGAAGAGCGTAATATGCTTTCGACACACGAAGACGAATCAGACTGCTGACAACCAGTCTAACCAAGGGGTATCGTATTACCCAGTACTAACTCGGTTGTGGAGGTCAGATAGGCAGTCGCTCCATGTAAAATACTGGTATTCAGCTGCATCCGGTTAGACTGGAAGCCGACAACAACATACCTATTTGGATATTCTGTAATCTGATCTGTAAAACCTCTGTAGAGGTAGACGGAGGTTTGAATTCCGTGAAATTCAATTCTAAAAATTCTGTTACATCGTAAATTCTGTCACTAACGCATATCTCATGTAATCATACTCTGCTTTACATACATAACCTAGGCTCAAAAGTTGTTTCAATTTTAACTTTACAACTGCTGCACATATCCAGCCTCACAAACTCTAGTAAGGAGTAAGAAGAAAAGCCATCCATCCAGCCTCACAAACTCTAGTAAGGAGTAAGAAGAAAAACCATCCATCCAGCCTCACAAACTCTAGTAAGGAGTAAGAAGAACAACCATCTATACAGCCTCACAAACTCTAGTAAGGCGTAAGAAGAACAACCATCCATCCAATCGCACAAACTCTAGTAAGGAGTAAGAAGAACAACCATCAATACAGCCTCACAACCTCTAATAAGGCGTAAGAAGAACAACCATCCATCTAGCCTCACAAACTCTAGTAAGGAGTAAGAAGAACCACCATCTATACAGCCTCACAAACTCTAGTAAGGAGTAAGAAGAACAATCATCCATCCAGCCTCACAAACTCTAGTAAGAAGTAAGAAGAACAACCATCTATACAGCCTCACAAACTCTAGTAAGGCGTAAGAAGAACAACCATCTATGTATACAGCCTCACAAACTCTAGTAAGGCGTAAGAAGAACAACCATCCATCCAATCGCACAAACTCTAGTAAGGAGTAAGAAGAACAACCATCTATACAGCCTCACAAACTCTAGTAAGGAGTAAGAAGAACAACCATCTATATAATTTCAATGTTTAAAGAATTTTGTAGACGAATTACTTTAAGTCATCGCCAAAAACGGATTGTTTAAAATTTTAATAAACAATCTCATTTTTGTTTTGTTAAGTACTCAATTAATTTTCAATCTAAATTGTAAATTAATGTTTCATGCAACGGCTGAATAGTTCGGTATGACTTTTGAAATGAAAAATACGTAATGATGTTCTGCAAAATTTGTATTTACGGTTTTTCTAATTAGTTATTAGAAATAAAATTATCGTAAAAGTGAGTGAGTGAGATTTTAATAATTATCGTAAAAAGTGAGTTACGCAATTGGAGTGTTGGTCGACATTTCCTGAAGTAGAAAGAAGGAAAGAGAAAGAAAACTTATTTATTTGGCACATGTCACAGGTCCACACAAAAAAAAAAACTACATTAAATCTACACAATAAAACCTAAAACTAAACAGAAAAAAAAACCGGCCAAGTGCGTGTCAGGCCACGCGCAGTGTAGGGTTCCGTAGTAGCCCGTTATCACATGCTAATTTATTATGGTTTTTTAGTTATTGAATTGGATTATGAGTTCCGGAGATTACTCCTACATACAAACAAATTTTATAATAATAGTATAGAAGTACAGATATAGTATAGATTACATTCTTCCCCGATATCCTTTTGCCGTACTACCCGGTACATAACAAAACACATAAGCTCCTTCAAGTGGCAGGCCTCACTCAACGTCAATGCAAGTGCTATGCCCCCTCTAGAGTGACGTGTAGAACGAATCAATTTCCTGTGCTCTTACACCGAACACTTCGCTACCACTTGGGGTATTTTGAAAAGGGAGTACCTACGAGTACCTACATGAAGGGGGTCTGTCGTGTGATGGTGTTTTTTGCTTAAGTGCCAGAAAAGGGAGAAAGATTTTGATATATCTGTGTTTTTATCCGACTACAGAGAAGCCCAAAGGAAGGATATTAGTCTATGTATGTGTGTATGTTTAGTATTTACGTATGTCCCTACAAAAAACAGTTGAAATGGTTGATGAAATGGGATTATACTCGTATGAAGATTAAAGTTGGCACACTTTTTCACTTTTTTCGCACGTCTTTTGTTTGGATGTCGAGATGGGAAATTAGGAGATAGAACGGAGCCCTCCGAAGCGACAAAACTATTCATCCGATTTTAATGAATTAGGTGCCAATCGATTCGTTATTATGGCCCGTGTAACATAGGCTACATTTTAACCGACTTCAACAATAGGAGGAGTCGATTTTACCTTGTAAACCCCAATTTCAATTAACCTTTTGACCGCCACAGCATAAACGCACGCGCGTGCCCTCCACGCCAAGCCACAATTTATCTACTGTTTTGTCACATATGTGTGACGTTTGGCGTACAGGGCACGCGCTTGAAGCGTGATTTATCAGTAGTCGGGTCTTTTAGTTGTAGTTGTAGTATACAAAGGTCACCGACGTAGCCCGAAGAATTGCCAAACTTAAGTGGCAGTGGGTCGGGCTCATTGATCGCAGAACGGTTCTCGATGGGGTCGAAAAGTTCTAGAGTGGCGACCCGACTAGGTGGACCGATGACCTGGTGAAGCTCCGATGGATGCGAGTCGCACGGGACCGGTCAATATGGCGACTATTGGCGACACTTCGGGGAGGCCTAGGTATATCCAGCAGTGGACGTTCGGCTGAAATGATGAATGATGATGATGACAAACAAACCTGACATTAATAGAATCTGGCATCTTAAAATCATCTGGCATTTCTAGAATCTGACATTTATCGACTAAGCCTTCTTTTTGCATGGTCCAAGTTCAAACGCATGTTAATAAGCCTTCTGTCATTGATCGGACTATAATCGGTAATAACTTCTTTTTCTACATGATTTTACATTTGACTCAGTTATTCTTGTCCTATGCAGATACATTATTCAATTCAGTCTTAGAAATTCAGAAAATTGGATTCTAAAATTTTCCGTCTGGTCTCCATTGAGGGCTTTTTCAGATCAGAACAAGCAAAGAGACTTGAAACGCTGCAATTACTAATGGCATACAATTAATGAACCACCAGATTTAGCAAAATGTAACGGCAAAAAAATCACTTTTGATTGCCAAAATTAGTAAATGATCACCAAAGTAAATAAGTACTCATTTTATCGTGAAATTAGAACCAAAAAGGAGAATGGGCAAAATGGTACCCGGCTCCAATAGATATGATTGTAGTGTCGTTTAAAAGGTCTTGGCCGTGTGGTGCCGGCAAAGTAGAATAGCATCACCCCATATCCGCCCGTGGGTGTCGTAGAAGGCGATTAAGGGCTTATCCGAGAGGTGGGCAGCAGCGCCTCCCGTGAAGACAACACAGTCTCTACAGATACTGCGGTCACCAACCCGCTTGCCCAGCGTGGTGACTATGGGCAAAACCCCTCTCATTCTGGGGGAGGCCTATGTTCAGCAGTGGACTTCCTACGGCTGTTATGTATGTATGTATGTTAAAAGGTCTTACCAAGAGGAACAATATTTACTACAGCCGCCAGTCCCAAATCTGATTGCGTTTGGAGATAAACGACAGTCTTACTAACTAATAAAACCCTGTTCCTTCGGATGCCTTTTGCGTTCATCAGAAATTGAACTATTATGCTCTTGCATCCGAGTCGAGGGAGACTCGGTCGATGGAGCCCCGCTTTGCAGGGCTCCTACTTCTGAATAGTTTATAAAAAAAAACGTTATATCGGGGTGCCCCAAGTCGGCCTAGGCAAAACTAGTTTGTCATCAAACACCTCATTTTAGGTGATAATTATATGATTACTAACAGCAGCAAATACAACTTAGTATTTCAAGAGTAAGACTGCCTCGATAGTCGAATCGCAAGCGCGACCTCTGAGCATGAGGTCCGAGATTCGATTCCCGAGTCGGGCAAGCTTTATATAAGGTTTTCCCACTGGGAATTTCTTAGCAGCCGCTAGGAAGCCTGGCTCGGCCGCTATTACACTGACTTAAACAATAATGGCGATATATGGGTGTACTATTAGCAGCCGCTAGGAAGCCTGGCTCGGCCGCTATTACACTGACTTAAACAATAATGGCGAAATATGGGTGTACTATTAGCAGCCGCTAGGAAGCCTGGCTCGGCCGCTATTACACTGACTTAAACAATAATGGCGAAATATGGGTGTACTATTAGCAGCCGCTAGGAAGCCTGGCTCGGCCGCTATTACAATGACTTAAACAATAATGGCGAAATATGGGTGTACTATTAGCAGCCGCTAGTAAGCCTGGCTCGGCCGCTATTACACTGACTTAAACAATAATGGCGAAATATGGGTGTACTATTAGCAGCCGCTAAGAAGCCTGGCTCGGCCGCTATTACACTGACTTAAACAATAATGGCGAAATATGGGTGTACTATTAGCAGCCGCTAGGAAGCCTGGCTCGGCCGCTATTACACTGACTTAAACAATAATGGCGAAATATGGGTGTACTATTAGCAGCCGCTAGGAAGCCTGAATCGGCCGCTATTACACTGACTTAAACAATAATGGCGAAATATGGGTGTACTATTAGATACACCTCGAGGAGCTCGTGGCTAAATAATAACAGCCGCTCGGGTCAATCTTTAGGTTAAGCCATGATTGCCCAGGTTGGTCTGTGGATGGGTGACCACCCCTACATACCGAGTTTCCTCCGTGCCTCGGAAAGCACGTTAAGCCGTTGGTCCCGGCTGTCATTTGTCCATCTTTGATAGTCGTTACAGGTAGTCAGTGGCCCCAAAAGTCTGACACCAGTCTTATCAAGTGGTATCGTATTTCCCAGTATTAACTGGGTTGTGGAGGTCAGATAGGCAGTCGCTCCATGTAAAATACTAGTATTTAGCTGCATCCGGTTAGACTGGAAGCCGACCCCAACGTAGTTGGGAAAAGGCTAGGCAGATGATATTAGATACACCTCTGCCAACCCTTCGGGTATTACAAGCGTGATGTTATGTTATGTTTATACATAAGTGGCCCATACTGAATTGAGATAAGGGGGTTTAATATCTTTTTCTATATCCTCTTCTTCTGTTATTAATTTTGAATTTGATTTTATTAATCCCCGACGCAAAAACGACGGGGTGTTATAAGTTTGACGTGTCTGTGTGTGAGTGTGTGTCTGTCTGTCTGTGGCATCGTAGCTCCCGAACGGATGAACCGATTTTGATTTTGAATTTGATTTTATTAACCCCCGATGCAAAAACGACGGGGTGTTATAAGTTTGACGTGTCTGTGTGTGAGTGTGTGTCTGTCTGTCTGTGGCATCGTAGCTCCCGAACGGATGAACCGATTTTGATTTTGTTGTTTTTTGTTTGAAAGATGACTTAGTCGAGTGTTCTTAGAGCTATTATTGATAAAAATCAGTTCAAGATGGCCGCCGTCACAAAATGGCTGATCACATATTTATTCAACAACTCACTCAATATGGGTATCAAATGGAAGGACTTGACTAGTAGACTAATCTTCGTTCCAAAAAAAAAATACCTTGAAATTATGACCCTATGTGTCGTGGGATTTTTATTTCAATGTAACTTGTTGTTAAATTTTCCACTTTCGTAATTTTAATGTAAACCGGAAGAGAGGAAGTAAGAAAAAAAAGAAAGAAAAACACACAATAATATAAAGAGATACAAAACAATGAGTAAATGAGGTGTGTGCTGTGTGCCTCACGACTGCGCCAAAAAGGCCCATTTCAGCATTCATGCCAGATAGGTGATGCTGTCTGACTGACGCTGGTCTTCCAATGAACCTTGAGAGGGTAAATGACGGAAAAAACAGTTTCAAACATAATAATTATATTATATTAACAAATCATCATCCTCATCATTTCAGCCTAAAGACGTCCACTGCTGGACATAGGCCTCCCCCAAGTGTCGCCACATTGACCGGTCCCCTGCGACTCGCATCCAACGGATTCCCGCAACCTTCACCAGGTCATCGGTCCACCTAGTGGGAGGTCTTCCAAAGCATCGTCTTCCGGTTCGCGGTCGCCACTCCAGAACTTTTCAGCCTCATCGGCCATCCGTTCTGCGAGCAATGTGACCTGCCCACTGCCACTTAAGTTTAGCAATTCTTCGGGCTACGTAAGTAAGCTATAAAAAGAGTTTTTTTTCACTGTGATTCAGGGAGACGTTACCGCAATATTTTCCACAAACGATGCTCCGAATTGCAAGTATTGCAACACACAAAACTCTGTCGATTCCAGATTCAAATTGCATAAAAGGATAAAACATATCCGTTGGTTTAATCAAAGCGACGACGGATTGCAACGTTTACAACAGGCTTCCAACGGCTTACGGATTCAGACTGTAATCCTTTTGACACGCGTATGGTTAGACTCCATATGTGACATCTAGATTATGTACTAGCCGGTAACTGTATATACGGGGTGTTCACAACCTCATCACGAAGTCGTCAACCAAGCATTCTGTACATCAAACTGAGTAACTTGATGCAAAAATTATTGCTGGGACACGATATTCTTTTTTGGGGTGAAAAAAACATGTTTTGTGATAGAACTCAATGTAGGTAATGCATTCAAAACGTTGTGCTGATGGATGGATTATTTTAGTATGGGGGTCATGTAGGTTTTAAAGTAATAATCACACAGTAAAAAAATTGTATTTAAAAATAAAATTTGTCAAATTTTGACCCCCAATATCTCCGTAACTAGAAGGTTCCCAGGTATGGTGTAGAACAAAAAAAATGATCGCAATAACGGGATAAACACGTGCCTTTCGGCTTCGTTAAGAGGTGTTTAACACCGTTTATTATGTACTGCCTCATGCACGCGGCTTCGCCCACGTGTAGTTCGATAACTGTCCCACGGGATCACACTACCGGGATAAAAAGTATCTTATATGTTAACCCAGGATATAACTTATTACCCCAGTTTTAGAAGAGTAACAAACATCCATCACTCTAGCGTTGCCAGGCGTCCGGATAAAGCCGGACATAGTTAGGCTTTTGATTGCGTGTCCGGCCAAAATAAACGGTGTCCGGCTTGTCCGGCTTTTAACATTTTTAAAAAAAGCGAGCGCCGAGCGTGACCAAGCGCAAGCGAGTCGACTGATTAAATTATTTGATTGATTATTAACAAAGTACGACTAATTTGGCATTCAATTTTATTTATATTTCATTTGAATTTACAATATTTATGGAAGTAATCAAAAAAGCTTGATTTTACATAAAAAATTGTCGTTCCAAAAAACACAAAACCTCAATAATGTAGCGTGTCCAGCCTTTTTACCCAAAAGTCCGGCCAAGCTGGCTGGTCTGTTATTAGGTTTGACGACCTGGCAACCCTACATCTATCCATCCTCACAAAGAAGTGTAGCTGAGGGTTTAAACAAGAATTAAAGACGGTAACGATAAGTAAGTAAAGATTATATTCGACAAGTTTCTGGCTAGATTACCTCCTACATCAAACTCACAAACATTACAGAATATTACTTAGTATAAATAGACTAGCTGTTGCCCAATATTTCAGTGTGAAATAATAATATATTTCTTCCATAGGTACTAATATACAGGGTGATTGGTAATTGGGTGCAGGCCTTGAAATAGGGATACTAAACCTTATTTGCAAAAATTTTGACCCGATACCTGGGGGTCCAAACTGGGTATTTTTTGAGAAATCGAACTTTTAAAGTTTTCCTTGGAATGTTCCACCTTTACACCATAAAGTGCCGATTGTGAGAGATATTACCATTCCATTCCATTCAGGTATTAAACTGATACTTTTCTGATAGCTCATGAACGAATGTATCCTCCGAAAACCAATTTATCAAAACAGTACACTGCCTTAGGAAAATTGGCGCCATAAAGTTCATCTTCTGAAAATTTCTTGAAAGTTTTCTTGTTTTTCGACGCCGGTTTCTCAAAATAAATGTGTGACACTTGTCGTGCGAATTACAGAACCGACTTTGTTGTCTCACTTGCTTTCCCAATTGGTACCACAATACCTTCTTTGTTCATGAGAAGGTAGGATTTTAATAAAACTGGGTAGTACAGGTTTTCCGATGTACCTACGTCTTCCTTGTTGCAGATTTTCTTGTTACCGCTATGTGATGATAGCTGTTTGACTAAATGCGCCGCGGTCCTGGTCGATCAGATCATGTAAGATCTGTCTCTATCAATTGTATTTTAACCTGCCCTTTCAGACAGGTAAAGCACTCCTCACTCTGCCGGCCCTGATCCTGCTTAAATGACGTTCCAAGAGAAGAAAAAGACTGCTTTGCCTGTCTGAAAGGGCAGGTTAAAATACACTTGACAGAGACAGATCTTAGGGAGCATAAGTATTCCGTAAAAAGCTGTTATTTTGAAATTAATAACATACACGTCAATTTTTTTTTATTTGTTAATGACTTGAAGTTCAAGTTTTCTCTGCTAACTTGCATAGAGGAATTAAATTCTACAGCAAAACTCTCTCTACCTCTCTTTGTCTCTCTCTCTCTGCTATAGCATCAAAGCGGTTCCGAGTGTGGTTCAGAACGTATTCACTGTTCAAGAGCCAGGGTGCACGGCTCTTATGAATTGAAAACCTGTCAATCTGTCTATACTTAATCCCTAACAACCCGAGAAAAATGCTCAACAATTTCATATCATCTTTTCCCAGCACTACAAAGGGATTTATTTATTCAATTCCATAGTAAACATATCATTGTGCGCGTGTCACGTGACGTCACTACATGCGACAACGCCCCAACGCTTGTACTAAATAAATAACCCACACGCTACCCACTCTATATTACATGAAACTTCAAAGACATATGAGGTTGACACTAAGCGCTTTTCGTGACACATTCACCCCCTCTTTTGTCCCTTTTATAATATCTTAATTCACACCCTTACGGATTTAGCTTGGTCAACCCAAAATGAATTCTAACAACTTGGTATACGATGACAAATTGAACTTAAAATGTCAGCCTTTTACACGTTAATTTGTTTACGAATGAATGTTTGAAAATAGACCTTGGTGGTAGAGTTTAGGGTTGATATTTTCGTAGCGGATTAGATCGATTGCCAGGGGTGTACTTGAAAGCAACGCTAAGCAGGGTTGTCGGTGCGCTTTGTAATTAATACATAGGATGACGCCATTGATATGCCAAATTGCCAATTGTGTGACAACAAAGGATCTTTTTTTCCCAAAGGGGTGCGTGTTATTATTGAAACCGATGTAAGCTAAAATAGAGGTAATAATTTGAGATTTTGTTTGTGTTAGAGATGACAAAAAATAGATTAAATGTATGTACGCGCGAAATAATGGGAATTCTAATCCAACGACTTGCGATGGTAGTTAACGTGGTCACAGCCATAGACATTTAGATTTGTAAGTACTTACAAACATTGATTGAATAGAACTACTTATATTCAAAATCAATCAAATCAATCAAATCCTGGCCTTTTCAATTGTATGCAATTTTCTATCATACGTAGGATTTGAAGGAAATATTATGATAAGAATTCCCACGACTGCTTGAAAAAATTAGTCTACTCAATAACTTAAAAACGCAATCAATGATGTTGAATTGTCCAGCTGCAATTGCGAGTTTAGATAACAGGCTGTACACCATAAAAAAAAGTAAAAAGAAAAGCATTCAACACATTCAATGTGCATGCAAACAAGACTAACGATATCGGTACCAAAAGCTTGCCCTTTATCGTTTCCCATCTCTACCAGAAACTCAATTACATCCCAATTGCTACATCGCTGTATTACGGCTATAATTTTTGCTTTCCAAGTAAGCTTCCCGGGTATCCCGCAAGAGTTATGAGGAAAGCTAAGGGTAGGACGAGATAGTCTACCCTAGTTTGTATAGATGGCGCTGTCAACAAATACGGAGGAACGCTTGCGATAGTTCGGGGTGAAGGCGCCAGATGGCAGTAAAACCAGTTTTTTGAGATCCAGCTCTTGGATGAGTTACGACTTTGTTAAGCAAATCAAAGGATGAATTTCCATACGCGTTTTTTGTGTTTTTATCCGATTATAATTTTTATTATTTTAAAAGGGTTACAGGATGTCGAAAAATTCGTCCACATCGCTGTCAACAGGAATAGTGCCCAGAAGGCTGGCAGCATTCCCATGTTGGATGGCAATGCTGATTCTTTGGCCATAAATTAGGCCCATCCTCTGGTGACGTGAGAGTCGACCAACTGTTTGGCGATTTCCCGAAATACTAGGTGGAAATACTCGGTCCTCATGGCCCAGTGGCCCATCTCAGATTCAGTTGAAAACCAGCGTCGGGCACTAGCTACTCGGCAGTTTGCTGAACACACAATATTATCTCTTTTGTTTTCTGTTCAGTTTTAAGTTTCTTTATTTAATTTAATTCCTATTTTTGTTCTGTTGTGTGAACTTGTGTGCACTTGCGGCATATCATTCTAGTGTTTCAACCCCAAACGGCTCAAACCAATAATTACCAATTAAATTATTGTATTTGCACCGTTTGTGGTATTCAGCACCTGCACCAGCCGCCCCAACTTAGCACACTATGCTAGGAAGATGGGATGGCGCAAGGGTGTCGACGCAAGTTGCGTCCCACACCAATTCTAATACAGCTGGCACCCGGGCGGTGGCAAGAGCACGACGCATGAGATTAATACTAGCGTACCGCGCTATCCGACCTGCACTCTTACTGCAAGAAAGGCCATGGTGACCGAGGCAGTCGACTGCTTCACCACGTTAACAGCGATGTGGAGCCCCACAAGGACCGCTCAAACGCAAACAAGTAGCGAGCAGGAAGATTGTGTCATCTAACATAGTGCGTATATTAGGTGACGGTAGTGCCTGAAGCCAGAGGTCCGACTCCCACTCACCCACAGCCAGCAGGTACGCTCAGCAGTATTGGTAGGCGTAAGTATTAATAAGTTTATTCCGTACAAAGCATACTTGATGCAAACACGCAAATTATAAATAATAATAATAAATTTATTTCAGTAACTATAAAACTTCTACATTAAACAATCAAATCAGACATAGAGGCCTCCTTTTAAGTATAAAAATACCTGTGTTAGGAGACCCCGCTCTTCTAAAACAAAAACAATTTTAATGTAGGAGTATACATACAAACGAATTTAACTTATATCTAGGAAGGCATGCGTATGTGTGTGTGTGTGTGTTTGTGTGTGTGTTTTGTGTGTGTGTGTGATTGTGTGTATGTGTGTGTCGGTTTTCATAAAATTATCGCATAATACTTTTTAAAAGAGCTTCAATGTCGTCATAACTCTTGCTTTTTAACCAGTCTGTTAAAGATTTCTTACAATCTCCATAAGTCATGGGGTAAATCTTTAAAATTTTATTCAGTTGGTTGTAGATAGAAGCGGATTGTCTGATGAACTGCCTTTTTGCATATGAAGTTTTGACCGGGACTTCTGGAGCAACAAGATATTTTCTCCTTTTTTTATTCGGGCTAGTATTATAGGGAAGGGATTTATGTAGTTTCGAAACCGCATGGAGAACATATAATTTCCTGACTGTAAGAAGGCCACTTAGTGAGTAAAGGTTTTCAGTAGGGAATCTATACGGTTTGAAGATTTAGGTTTTAGAAAAGCATTTGACAGCATTAACTGGCTACTCTTTTATTTTCTGTAGAGCTGATTTGAAACAACTACCATGTATAAGACTATAATTTGAGCCGGAGCTGCATTGCATAGGTACCATACTTATTCTTTGCGACTTCAGTGTAATCACCTAATATCGGACAAAATCACTGTTCAATCAGGTGTACTGCAGGGTTAGATTCTACTATCCACTGCTATTTTTCGTGATTCTTGCAGACATCATAAGTATACTAAAGTCACATAGGACGCGCCCTGATCTTACATATACTCGTTTTGCTTCATCATGTTGAATGTATTTTTTAGATCATAACATTCACAAAAAAAAAATTCACAACTTTGAACTAATAAGTAAAACTGATGCTTGACTCTTGTTATTTGGGCCAGCAGTAGGTAACATAATTAAATTACACAGTGCGTAAACTAGACGTAAGTATGACTGAGGGAATCAATTTTGTAATTATTAAAATAATAATTTCTTCGACAATACATACAGGGCGAAAAAACCTCTTAACTAAGCCGAAAGGCACTTGGCGAAATGGCCGAATGGCGTAGTGGTAGTGACGCTGCCTTACGTTCTTAGGGTCCTGGGTTCGAATCCCGGTAGGAGCAAATGTTTGTGTGATGAGCATGGATATTTGTTTCCGAGTCATGGATGTTTATATGTATAATAAGTATGTATTTACAAACAAAAAAGTATATATGTAGTATATCAACTATCTAGTGTTTACGACACAAGCTTTGCTTAGTGTGGCACTAGGTGGCGCTGTGTGCTAATGTCCAGCGATATTTATTTTTTTATTTTTTTTTGTTCTACACTATACCTGGGAACCTTTTAGTTTACGGAGATATTGGGGTTCAAAGTTCCAACTTTTTTACAAGTTACTTCTTTAAATCAGGTTTTTATTGTAAGCTTTATACTTAAAACACCTCACGACTCTGCTATTCAATCCATCCCCCAGCACAATGTTTTGAGTGCGTTACATAGAGTTCTACCTTAAAACATGATATAAAACCCCCAAAAAAAATGTAATTTCCCAGCAATAATTTTTGCGTAAAGTTACTTTAGTTTGATGTACAGAATGCTTGGTGATGAGGTTGTTTACACCCTGTAGAAGTCAAGAAGATGTCGCCAAAAGCCAAAAAATAAAAATCCAACCCAAGTATGTTTTTACTGCTATCTTGTGAGTCAATTTTAAAATACCTAATTAGTTATTACTACTTTTACCAAATTCAAATATTATTCTTAATGGGAAATCTTTATCACACACTCTACAGAATTAACACACACACACATAATCCTAACAAGCATATCATACCCTCAGTCACTCGCACTCACTGCATATCTCAAAATTGCTCTAATACTTTCCGCCAATTATTCGTATCTCCCGATTTCATTACATGTCTAAATATTAACTTTTTAATGAACATTCAATGATATAATTCAATTAAACGAAAATATTGATCAAGTTTCTGTATCTCAATCGCAAATAGCTACTGTTGAAGACTGTCATAAAATATTAACCTCCTCGGAGCAAGATTTACTTATTTTTACGCAAAACATACGCAGCATTAACTGCAATATGCCAGAGTTAGATATTTTATTTGAGAGGATGAAACTCAAGTGTGATCTGGTCATATTGACAGAGTGCTGGCTCTCAAATAAAACTATAATACCAAATCTTCCGGGATATTGCCATGAAGGATCCAAATTAAACACGAAGCAAAACGATGGTGTAGTGATTTATTACAATGAAAATCTAACTGTAAATATTGAAGAGCCAGTCATGCGGGACTGTAATAGTTTGATTGCTGTAATTGATAACTGTATCGCTATACTCGCTATTTATCGATCACCTTCCTATAAAAACATCGATCAATTTCTCTCATCATTAGATGATACCCTACATAAACTTTCCCGTTTCGAACATGTTGTAGTGATGGGAGACATCAATATCGACATAAACCCTGAAAAAATCAACCAAAACGGGGAACGCTATTTAACTCTAGCAGCTACTCATGGCCTTTTACCGGCTCATACTTTAATTACTCGTAGTAAAAGTGATACTTGTCTGGATCACGTATTAGTAAAAACTAATTATTCATGCACCACCATTGTACCTGAAACTACCTTAACTGACCATTACCCCGTTTTGTTGAACATTAATTTGAAGAAGAGAAGACATTATGCTTTTTCGAAAAGATTTAAAACAGACAAAGATGGTCTGCTACAAGATCTAAGAGACATCGACTTCGAACCAATTAATTATTTATTAGATCCAAATGCCTCCCTTAACTACTTGACGCAATCTATACAGCAAGCAATTCATAAGAACACAATAGAAATAACTATACCTAAACGAAATAAGATTATAAAACCGTGGATGACTGAAGGGTTGCTTCGTTGTGTTAGGCATAGGGATAAATTACACAAAAAGTTAAAACGGGATCCAGACAACGATATTGTAAAAATTACATTCAGTCGATATAGAAACTTTTGCACTGCCATAATACGGAAAGTAAAAAGAGCATATGAGAAAGACCAACTTCGATCTGCAAAAGGGGATAACAGAAAACTGTGGAAAGCAATCAAAGACATCACAAATACATCTAATAAATCTGTTACTGCAAAGGAGCTACTGACTATATCAGCAAATCCTGACAAATCTCTCAATGAAGTTAATAACTACTTTGTTAACGTGGGAAGTACATTGGCAGACAAAATTCAGGAAAAAAACAGACAAACGTCAAACAGTATTGCACCAACTACAAGTACTGACACAGATCCAGTCAATTCATTTGTATTAATGGACACCACTGAAGAGGAGGTTGAACGTCTCATCCTTGGACTAAAGTCAAACTGTGCCAGTGGGAGTGATAATATTAGTGCTGAATTTTTGAAAGCATATAAAAACATTCTTTTACCTCCCTTAACTAAAATATTCAACAGATGTCTGCAGTCGGGAGTGTTCCCGGATTGCCTGAAGAAGGCAGAGATTGTTCCAATTCATAAGAGTGGGGATAGAAATCGTATCATTAACTATAGGCCAATATCTATCTTGCCAGCACTGTCAAAGATCCTTGAAAGAGTTATCAATTCAAGACTGGTAGACTATTTGGAAAATAACAATTTTTTGTCTCCCAATCAATTCGGTTTTCGGCAGGGTAAGTCGACTGAGCAAGCTGTCAATAAACTTACAAATTACATAAGCTCGAACTTAGATACCAGAAAAAAATGTCTCACTATCTTCCTCGACCTGGCAAAGGCTTTTGATACGATTTCTGTCTCCATCCTCCTGAGTAAGCTGGAAAGGTTGGGGATTAGAGGCGTGCAGCATGAGCTTTTCAAAAGCTATCTTTCTGGGCGATCTCAATGTGTTCGTCTCGATACGCATAGGAGTGATGACCTCCCAATCTCACACGGAGTACCGCAGGGCAGCATCTTGGGCCCTACATTATTTTTGATATATATCAACCAGCTCACAGATCTCAAACTCTCCCATGGCGAAATAATCTCCTTCGCAGATGATACTGCCCTCTGTTTTGCTGCCGATACCTGGGGAGAGGTATTTGGTGCTGCGCAGCTTGGTTTTGACATGGTTCAGGGGTGGCTGCAGAGTAACATTCTTACTTTAAATGTGGACAAGACTAAGTATGTCTGTTTCGGCATTAGGAATGTAAGTGGAGTGGCTAGTACCCTGGAAATCGTCTCACACGACTGTCAATCAAAATCAACCTGCACTTGTCCTTCCCTTGAGCGTGTGCAGGCGATTAAATACCTAGGCGTAATAATTGACAGCAACCTTAATTTCAAGGAACATATAAAACTTGTGTGTGGTAGGGTACGTAAATTAATATTTGTTTTTAAAAATTTACGTCATGTCGCTGATCCACAACTGCTGAAGCAGATATATTATGCTCTCTGTCAGTCGCTCCTGACATACTGTATATCCTCCTGGGGTGGCTCCTTTAAGACAACGATGAAGCGTCTTGAGATCGCTCAACGTGCAGTGCTAAAAGTTAGTACCTTTAATCGCATTTTCTTCCCTACCACCCAATTGTACAAGAACTGTAATGTCCTGACCGTAAGGCAGCTTTATTTACTAAGTATCACTCTTCTACAACACAGTAAACAAATATTTAATCCTCTAACCCTACATAAACGAAGAAACGATAGGGTCTGTGTCAGGAAAGATTCTACAAATACTAGTTTTAGCACTAGATTTGCTAACTTCATTGGACCTTACATCTATAATAAGATAAACAAAGTAATAAATATCTATCCCTTGACTAAAACGCAATGTAAGAAAAAGGTAACTGAATACTTGCAAAAACTTACTTACGATGAGACTGAACAGCTTCTGCATATACCAAAGTGATTGACTGCTTACCACAGATACTCACCCTCTCACACTCATTCACTTACATAATCATATCACACAAAGAGAGGACTACATACATACTTACACACACCACCCAAATTCTTTTATTTTTATTTATTGGCAAACTTTAAAATCTATTAATATTGCTTTGTTTTTATCTTAGGAATTGTATTAATTAATATTGAATCTACATGACGTTATTGAAATGGTTTTATTATTTGTTTCATTATTATTATTTATGGATTTACTTTATTTTAATTGTTTTAATAATATTATTGAATTTGAGATGATTTCTTCCGATTTTATTCTTTTTTTTTGCTTCTTTGATTTTAATTTTATGATCTAATTTTTTTGTGATTTTATGTAGAGGAAATAGTTAATGATTTTTATTAATTTTTTTTTTTTGCCTCCGATTTTATAATTAATTTAAATTTTACTTTAACAATATCAATTTTCAAATTTTAATTTGTTTTGCTGAACTTTTTTGTTGTATACCCACTAAAGGTTAACATGTCTATTTGATGGCTACAATTAATTATTAATATTTGAGGGGATTGGCGCTGATAACCGAAATACAGGCTTTTGCCTAGTTCGGTTACAGATGGTAAATTCTTTTGTAAATGTATAAAACTAGCCTTAAGAATATATGTAACATTGCAAACTTTTATTGAATAAAATTATTATTATTATTATTATTAAGTCCTTTACTGAAGTCAAATCAGTCTATTACGGATAAAAGACACTAAACAAAGGAATCGGTAGGTCGAAATATAAATAACGTAATCTATAAATTAACGAGAGCTGCGTTAAATACGAAAGTGGCCCGAAGTAGGGTCTTGACAAAGAGGTGTTAAATACTACAGAGGCTATCAGCATAAAAGACAAAGAAACGAGAATTTGTGTGGTATACTACCACTAAAAAACCCAACTACAAGGTTAACCTGACTCCTCCTATTGTTGAAATCGGATTAAGGTCCACCATGTTCACCGAAAAGATAAACGTCTGATTATCTAAAAACAGCTGTCACTGTGACATGTTCCCATTCTAAAATGCGTTTTAAACAGCTGTTTTAGATAATCAGACTGTCATCTTCTTGGTGAACATGGACCTAAGTGTAGCCTATGTAACCCTGGTCATAATAACCAATCAATTAACCTTATTCATCAAAATGGGATAAATACTTTAGGCGCTACGCAGGAACACGTAAATACAAACATTTTGCGAAATGGACATTTTGCGAATTGGACTTTTTGCGAAATGGACATTTTGCGAAATGGAAATTTTGCGAATTGGACATTTTTCGAACGCTGGACATTTTGCGAATTGGACATTCTGCGCCTAAACGAAACCAAATCATAACCCTTCCTTTTGGTTTCGCCGTAGTCGGATAAGTAGAGAATCCATTTCTCAGTCATCATCATCATCTGCCCAGTCTTTTCCCAACATTGTTGAAGTCGACTTCCAGTCTAACCGGATGCAGCTGAATACCAGTATTTTACATGGAGCGACTGCCTATTTGACCTACGCAACCCATTTCTCAGTGATGTCATAAAACGAAATGGTATACCTAATTGCAAAGTTGGAGAAGTTAGACTTGTACCGACAGCAAACAGTTGGCAATTTAACGTAGTTTAGGATGTGTCCCGGTCATGATAGTAAAGATCAAACAAAATAATGAGTGATTTTTTACCCATGAGGTATTTAAGTACGATGCAGAAATTCTCTTTCCATACAAATATTATAAACAGGTAAAGTTTTGAAGTTTGGTTGTAGGACGTAATCTCCGGAACTTGTCATCCGACTTCACAAATTATTTTACTGATGTAAAACTACACTATTGCCAAAGGGAGTCAATTCTTCGACACGGACGAAGTTGCGGGCAGAAACTTACTAGTATTGGATAATAATGCTCTTAGACATCTGTTTTCATCTGCTTCTCATTAGTCATTTGAACATTAAATATCGCTGGATAAAACAGCGTCAAATAGAATTATGTACGTTTGCAAACAATAGGTTAACGGAGAACTAAACTAAACATTTACAAGAGCTAACAAAAAGTTTATGTGGTCTTTAAGAAGTCCGTCGGCAACTCACTGAGCACCAAACAACGTTTAGTTCCGCTACTACTCACGAGATGGCGCTAGCAGTCTCAGTTTACGGAAGAAAATATATAAATTGAAGCTTTCTAAAATTCTTTTACAGGATTTACAAGTTTAAACTTTTTTTACAAAAGTAAGGTTTTCTTTATTTAGAAAAAAAAAAACTTTTTCGTCGGTGACCTTTGTTTGATTGGTTTAATAGTTACTTTGTCACCGACTTCTGAAGCTAAAGTTATTTTTCACTTTTCTGTGTTTTTAGAAATCGGTTTTATTTTTTGCAAAAAAGTTTTTATTTTTCACTTTTAAGTGGTTCACATGCGCTTACCAAGGGGTAAGCGCGTGTGAACCACTACAAACTACACACAAACACACACACCACAACACACACATACAGCGTACTGGCGTGATGTTATGTTATGAACTGGTGTATACAATAGACAGATATGAGATTTCAGCAATCTCAGTCCATTTGCTATCATTTATTGAGGAGTTCCGTTGCCTATCTCCGAAGTTCTTCTTCAAATCTTCACTAAATTGAAGTGAGACTACTCCGAGAAAGTACTCTTCCGAAAACTACCCAAATCGCTTAACGGCAGGAAAATGACGATGCAGACGATATACAAGGTGGAATTTTTAAAAAATGTCACCTGGAGGGAAAGTACTCTAAATACTGGAGATAGCAAATTTTACTCAAAGGAAACATTCCGTTTTTTAAAAGAAACAAATCTGCATTCACAGAATTTCGAAAATTCGCAACAAAAACTATCTCCAGTATTTCGAGTAGGTACTTTCCCTCCAGGTGGCATTGAAAAATTCCACCCTGTATATTAGGTTCAAGCACGTGTCATCATACAATATCACTGTAAATTTACAGTTATAACTGGTTTAAAGTCAATAACAATAATCTAAACCACACCGTCTCAACAAAAACTTGTAAAAAACCCCATCAAATAACTTCAAGCCACGGCAAATCACGTTACGAAATTCCCGTTTTAAATAAACCGAAAGTAGTTACTTCGATGTTATCAAACGCTAAAAACTATAAAAGTCACCCCTGAAATAAATCACCTATCAATAATGATACCACAATACAACCTGAATTTACATTAACTGGCTTAGCTACAGGAGGACAATTTAAAAAAGGCGCGGACTGCTAAAGCTGTGTGTTCACTTAGCAATTTTGGGCAACTTGGTCGAGACATGGGCAAGTTATTAAAGATTCCACTAACACTTTTACATGCATAAAGAAAATATTTAGAAACTAGACGAGATTGCTGTTTCCTAACCTACTACACGCGTTTTAAAGTCCAGACATTAGGCTACTTTCCACCATCAACAAATTGCAAATCTATTTAGTCCAACGATGGGCCGAGGGCATGTGGGACGAGTTGCTGAATTACTCAGTCAGAGTATTGGAAAACAATGGCCACGTATTTTTTGTTTTTTGTAAATCAATGAATATTGACAGAGATAAAACGCATCGAAACTCGCGAGTGTGACATCACAACGCACTAAAAATTATAGCACGGCGTGACGTATTGAGAATTTTAAAAGCGTCGTCTTCGTCAATTTTGGTTTACGTAACAAAAGAAAAAATACGTGTCAAATATTTTTGATAATCTGACTGACGGACTAATTAGATTTTTTTAGGACACATGCCTATTTACGTCATAAATACGCAAACTCACGCCTTTTTCCCACCATCATTATCATCAGCCTATTAATGTTCCCACTGCTGGGACACAGGTCTCCTCTCTGTGAGAGGGCATGGGCTATAATCCACCACGCGGGCCCAGTGCGGATTGGTGGATGTCACAAATGTCTTCGATTTTTTTGGTTCTAGGACTATGGAGAACTATGGAACGCCACCTGCTACGAATGCTACGATCCCTACATAATACTTTCGTCCCGTCTGCATTCATTACATCTGGTCATAACACGCCAAATCAAGTCATATGAATGCCTATAATATATTTACGGTTTACATAATGCCTATCGCAAAAACTTTGAAGCTTGACAAAAATACTAGGTCTAATAAAGCAAGTCGAGTTCGTCCAATGTTTCATCATAGTTGTCGCAACAGTTCTCACAGCATAACCAGCAGAACCTATGCTAAGAACGAATTTCATCAAAGAAACTAAACGCGATCAGCACATCTAAACCAGGTTCAAGCGCTGAGTGTCAGTATTGCTGTGGAATATTCCCACCGGCAAATTCATGAACACCGTTTCATATGTGGAATTCGCCCGAAGTTAGGTAGTTTTGTGCGTTTCACTTACATTGACATCTCCACATTTGTCGCCAAGTGTACACCCACCTTAATTCCCTAACGAAACCTTAAAACTGAAGTCACGAAAGGAATAATGCCAAGCGCCCATCACATTAATAGATTGACGTGCTCAAAACTGTAAAATTACCATTCCGAATGCTATTCGAGAAAGAAAAACCTTAAAAAAATGACAACGGGTGTCCTTTTAACGGTAGTTGGGTTCCGTGAGGTATATTCAAAGGTATGAATCATGATATTTTAAAGCAATATTAGAATTCTGTTCGACCTTAGCCAAGGATCGAAAACACTGCAAGGCATGCGGAGATGACTTTGCCGAGTAGTTGTATGACGGAGGAAAACACAATCAGTATACTTAGTTGTGTTCAAATTAGTATAAAAATTGACTGCTAGATGTAGACAGAGCAGAGAGCAGCAACTGCGAACGAGAGGGATACAAGATGATTTTGATACAGGCCTACAAAAACAACGCGTTTATGTGGTGAAATAAAATACTATTCCGATTGGGTGGAAGAAGCTTACAATTGGATAGAAATGTAAATAACCAAACAAGAAGCATTGAAAGAGATCGAAGAATTAGAGAAAAGAAAGCAGGACCTTGTCTGTTTTCAAGAAACAGCACACAAGTAGACTAAACATGTTAAAACCATTTTATCCTAAAAATCATCAGTGTTCAACTGAACCACGCGAACACAACAACCTATTAATACAGTCCTAAAAAACAAGGTCCCACAAGCCTGGTCCCTAAAAAAATAATAAATAGCTCCGTTGAAATGAGCGATTAGCGGCGTAAGCGCCGGCGCTCACGAAACCATCGCGTATGGACGTATTTATAACGTAATTTTAATGACTTGTAAACGAATAGACGAAAGGGCAAAACTAAATAATGAGCAGTAGTTTTTTATGAAACAAAAGATATGGTAGAAGACAGGGATGGTATATTTAATTTAGTTAATGAGGACAATATTGTGAGGTGAATTTTAAGGCTAAAAGAGTAAGGAAAGACAGCAGAAACAAAGACGGTGACGGCTGAGATGATGAGAAGTAGAGAACTATAGAAGAAGACATGGTGCGCCTATTGGGATAAGGGCAGAAGAATTATAATGCATTTGTTAATGATAATGAGAATGTTACTGTGCTTACAGAAGGGATAGGAATTGCAGAGTAGTTCTTAGATTATGGTACTGAATAGGAATGATACTGGTACCCAGTAGTAAACTAGAATAATAGATACCTGCCACAGTAGTCATACTTGTCATCAGTGAACAGGAATATTGTCAATACATATAGTATACATTAAATACTTGTCATAGAAAAGTTTTATTTGCCACTACCTAAGTTTAATTACATTTGTATAAAGATCTTTACGGAGTTGATGGTCTAGTAGCAATGAAGTTACATGTAAGTGAAAGTCTATTGAGAATTATGTAGATGCCTAAAATAAAAGTTTTATAGAATATCAAAGTCACACTAATGAAGAGGAGTACGAAATCGACAAGTTTTAAGGTCAATTTACTAGTATAATATCAATAGCTTAAAGTCAGTCATCACATGTACTACATGTTAGTGGATTTGGTGTAAAATCCACTCAAAGAGCCTTCAATACTAACAAAAACTAACATTAACCATAAAATAGTGTTAGTCCCAACACAGACAACCAGTTAAGACTCCGTAAAGATACCCTAAGCTAATGCTTAAAGTAATCTTTAGCAAACAAAACACATAATACATTATGGAACGCTGCCCGATTACATCGAGTTACAGCGCTCTCATTCATATCTAGTTTAATGTCCTCATCGCCATCAAACACGCAGATTTATACCGATTTCATTTCTGTTGTGTATTTACGCTGAATATAAATAGAATGGGAATTTCTTGGAAAGCATAATACTGAGGAAGGGATGAAACACGTTTTAATCTTGTGATGCGGAACTAAAATGGATGAAGTAAGATCATAGATGTGAGAGGCTAAATGTGGTAAGGCTCAAAAAAAGTGATAAACTACAAGAGAAAAAATATGACCCAATAAAAACCATAATCATTTAAATTAAAGCAAATCTACCTTCATAAGTAATAGTTTGAGCTATAGCTCGTAATTCAATTGTGAGAATAATATAATGGATAAAAGTGTTTTAGAGCATTCAGTCCGCTGCAGCCCGTAAAATCACCAATGCAACGTCACATCAAAATAGCCATTTCGGGTCTTCAAAACCTCAATATTTCAAATCCAATAGCAAAACATAAAACTAAATTAAGATTAGCGCCACACGACAATAAAATAAACAGTATTATACTGTAAAAATTCTACCCTCCAACACGCGACACTGTCTGTTTATGGTAGCCAAAAATGGTGGATTTAAAACACATTTTTGACGTTCGATTTTCACATCGGGAATGTCGATTTGATTTAAGTAATCAGAGCGACACGCGATTATCTTGACGACGTTAAACGTAGATTTTATTTGTTGTAGAAACAATTCTGATAGACAAACACATAGGCAAAACATTATCAAAAAAATGCAAATCTATTTAGTCGATCAGTTAGATTTTAGGAAACTAATGGTTTTTGTAAATCAATGAATATTGAATTATTGACAAAGATAAAACGCATCAAAATTCGGGAGTGAGGGCTCGTGACGTCAGAATTAGCCAAAAATTATACTTAGGCGTGACGTATTGAGAATTTTAAAAGCGTCGTATCTTCGTCAATTTTGGTTTACGTTACAAAAGAAAAAATACGGGTCAAATATTTTTTGATAATCTAAGTGACGGACTAATTAGTTTCTTTTTTGTCGTCTACCCTATTGTATGTGAGGATGTTTTGTATTTTCCTGCCTTTATCTCACTTTATTTTGGGGTCGGCGCAGCATGTAGAAAACATCTTCCGTGCTTCTCTATTACTTGTCGTCATCTCGGCAGTCACCCCCTTTCTAGCCATAGTATTTTCGAGAGAGTTTCTATCTAAAAATATTCCCTCCCGCTACTATCTCCTTCTTTCTCTCAATGTCTTAATGATTTTGATAGGTATAAACTTAAGTCTTATTAACTTTTTGCTACAGCTGGCTTAAAGCTAGATGAAACTTTTAGCGTTTGTTTTCTGACTTAAAAGCTAAAAAATTCTCCCCCACGATAGTAGCAAGTATTGGCTTTTCATCTGACCACTGCAATCCTAATCAAGTCTTGGTTCTGCGATGTTTGATTCAAGTAAAACCGATGCTAGTTTTTACTTTGGATGTCACGGTTGTTTTAAGAGGTCTGAAAATAGACGATGACACATCAACAATTCCAGAGATCAACGAATATATTGAGTTATACCTACTTACGGAAAGAATGGACAGATTTTCTATAAGGATTTCAGACGAAAACATAATATAATGCAGTCCTTTTGTAGTCTGGGATCTTTTCCATATTAAGGATTCAAAAAAGGTTTTTTAACACTAAACATTTTCCCAAAAATAGAATACCAGTCAACCAAAATTTCCATGAACGACAAAAAGGATTACAAAACTGTCACAAAGCAAGCTTGAAGACATATTTTTAAATACACTAACATAGATAAAGATCCAAGCATCAAAGATAAGGTTTACAGCTATCGATAAATTCAATGGAGAAGCGAAAGGTAAGGCAGGGAAATTTATAACGGAAGCCACGTAAAATACTATCGAACACTACTATCGGGCTGTAATCGAAAGATTTTTATTTTTATTCTACGGCTCACAAAGTAAATGCATGTTTAAATATTCAAAATTTGCCTACCCCTTTTATTGTCACGGCACGGAGCGACTTCCGTGCGCTATAAAACTATGGGAGTGCGATACGGCTCATTGTGGTGCGAAGTTTGGTGGCTTACGGCCGAATACTGAAACGTCACTCAAAACTTAAGTAGCACTTATACTCGTATCTAACAGATACTCAAAAATGACGTTTGGCCATACACAATTTAAAGTGGAAAGATGTTAAGCAGCCTTTAAATTTTGAGTGACGTTTCAGTATTCAGGTGTTATTCTTCTTGACAAGATGTTAGAACGAGGATGAAGCTAAAAAAGTATGTCGTCCATGTAAATCTGCAATTGGAGGCCCTGTAAATGAATGCGCTAGACATTCTATCATAACCAGATGTACAGAAATCGTGAGACTAGACTACAACTTCACCGTTCTGTCAATAGTGAAGAAAAAACAAGAAACAATCGCAGTTTTATATTGCCCTTAATTCATCATCCGCATAGCCTTTTCCCAAGTATGTCGGCTTCCAGTCTAACCGAATGCAGCTGAATACTAGTATTTTACATGAAGCGCCTATCCCTCCACAACCCGGTTAGTACTGGGTATTACGATACCTTTTGGTAAGACTGGTTGTCACTTTTTGGGTCACTGTCTACCTGTCACCACTGTCAAAGATCTGCAACACAGAGCCGGATAGGTGGTTCCCCATCCACAGACCAACCTAGGCAAGCACGATTTTGAAAAAAAAATACAACATTAATACATTTTCATTCGTTGCACATCAACTTCACGTATAACCAATAGCCGTATTTATCTTTAGGACATGATATGGTTCGGGTTGGAAAAACGCTGTGTTTCGACATCTAGCATTAGCATACCGGCCGACACCGACTTCGCTGTAATGGGATGTTACTGTCCCATATGTTTACATAGCATTATGAGAGAAAACTACGTTTTTTTGTCTCTGCAGGACAAAGGGAAACAAGGGTTTTTTAATGTGTTGTTTGCTTATTTAAAGCCTAGACTATGTGTGTCAGTTTTATGTTCTTGCATCTTAATGACTTGGCTTCAAGTTTCTGCAGGCGTATTTGTTCTTTTCGTTCACGAGTTTTCCATATTATTGACGTACTTACATAAAGTTACGCCTTGTTGGTAGAAACTACGGAACGCCAGTCATCATAATTTAAAAGGCTGATAATGATCTGACAGCTTTTTGGGTGGTTGAAAATGTTTTTAAACCTGATTAGCTAATGATTCACCTGGCTGTTAATATAGGCACATCAGACAATGCAGCAGATTCGAACATCTACTTCATACACTAACAATTTTTAGAACTCGGCTAGACGGAGCTTGATAAGCTAGTCTCGATAAAAATCAACTCTTTACGTCATTAAAAAAAAACAAAAGTTTGCAGAACACAGAGACAGGTTTAACATGTAGTGGCTTAACGTATAACGAGACTAGTAAAACGAAAAATGATAGGGTAGTCTTGGCTGTTCTGAAAATCGGTCACAAAAATGTGTCAAGTGCAATCAGAGTTTTCATTCGATCAGTCGCTCATGTTACAAAAAGTACTAGATAGCAAAAACAAAGCGTCCAATCTAGGTTACTGGCAGATAGGCACTCTACGCCGTAATTGGCACTCGATACTTGCTACCATTCATTCACTGTAATAAACATAGCGATCAATATACCGATTGTGAAGGCCTACGACACCCCAGCTATCGAACACCCGGAAACGTACGAACGAAGGGAATCATCCACCGCGTATAAATTTCTATGCAAATGAACCGGCGAAGAGCGACGTCGTGGCAATAATCGGCCGGCGGCGTCGTAAATAAAGTTTACGACGAGACGACATCGTCGGCAACCCTTGCCGGGAATTAACGCGACGCGGGAGGTAACCGATGCTGGATTGATAAACCCGACGGCGAGCAGGGCTGGCCCACGCGCCCGCATCGCACTCTACCACGCTACACACCCACATTACGTACTTACGCATAAAATCATAAAGTAACAATATTATGAACAAAATATGTTAAGCTGCAACGTTTTTATTCCACGTCGTGTCCTCGACGCGCCGGCTGGTTTCCCACCGGTCCTGTGCGGCCCTGGCGATGCAAATTAGGCTAATTGACATTAAGATTGAGAGTAAGCAACTGCGGAGGCCGATTTATGCACGCGGCGGCACCGGGAGAGGTGTGCCGGAATAGAGCGAGCTCTACCGACGACGTCCCAAGCACACATTAAGATCGAGATTAAGCAAAAATATACCTGCCATATTGAGCATCCAGCGGATAGCTCCGGCTGGATTTTATTCGATGTAATCACATATTCGCTGCTATAAAGCTTTGATTACGTCATATACGAGTATGTTTATGTAACACCGGCCGACATAAAGGGTTGCGTTGCGAGTTGAAAATATTGTGTCCAATATATCTATATTCACATAAATATTTGTAGCGTCTGACATTGTAATCAATTCAACAATAAAGTCCTAGAGAAAATTGTACCAGTTCTAGCGTTTAAGTATAACACAAAACATATTTTACATATGTTTACAAACGAGTTGGACTCAGTTCGTTCGTGTGACAACGGTTCGGAGCGAACGCGTCGTAGATTCAGAATTCTAATTCAATTTAGCAAAAGGGTTGCCAGCTACGCGTAACGAAAAAACTGCGGGAAAAAAAGTAAAGGGAGAGAGTACAGAGAAGGGAGAAACGAAATTCAAAGACATGTCTAGGGGCGGCGGTGTGTCACCCGCGCGCGGTTTCGGGACGCGGGGGTAATTGATGCGTTCTGGATTAAGATAGCTTTTTAGGTGTCGTGAACTGAATGCGATAGGGGTGGAGGGATGTTCTGCAAATTTGTTGATACCGCAAACATCGGCGTGATTGATGACGAACAACTTTAAAGCCATTATACTAAAAGACAGAAAAAAAAAACAAATCATGATGGCATAAGTCATTGTGTTGTCATAATGCAGCCGGTTGCCGAATTCATGGAGCTGTCAAAAGTTTTCCACAGACTTCCGTGTTCGGGTGCCCGGACGGAGGCAGCCACGATTGAGCCGTCAAAAACTCTGACACGAAGAAAATTGGGCGCGAAATTTTCGTGACCAAAAATGCTAGAGGAGTCTGGCGCCCGCCAAAACCATATGCCTGGCGGTGGGCGGTTCTCACCAAATGTCTAGGGCGTTTTAAAATGTCAACTGAATTGTTTCTAACTTTAATCACAAAATGAATCTAGGTATACTATTTTTGATTTCGGTGTTGGGTCGAGTTTAAGTTTACAGGTTTTTTTAAAGAGCTGAGTGATCATTTTAATTTTTAATCCTTCGTATATACAGTAAACAAGCGAATTTATTACCGAATTAGACTATAGATATATTGGTTGGTAATTAATTATTAAGGACTGAGTTGTCCCCAACAATTACATGTTTGAGCTGTCAAGGTGCTGATGTTTGCAGGCTGTTTTGGCATTGGAATGGCAGAAATACAAAATACCCCATCACTTTCTCAAAACATTTATTTGGAAAATAAATAGCTGGCATTTTTACGTTTCTTAACTACCCACCCACACCAAGAAAAATTCGAAATAAAGATGCCATGCCAAAAAAGCGCATGGACCACGACATGTCTACACTGTTCGCTTATAATGACCATACGACTTATTGAATTAAATTGCGATTATAATGGCAACACATTTCATAGATAACATCTCTGTTTTCAAAGACAAAAAACATGTAGACATGACTGGTGAGAAATTATAGAGCCACTTAATAAGCCCTTACGTATAAACCATCGATAAATTGATACCTGTATGGAATAAGAAATAAAATTGCCCATAGAAATAGATAATGGTCACACACCGCAGTTTTCAAGGGAATTATATGTAATTATGGGAAAAAATGTGATCGTTTTGTACCACCTTTATATTAATGTAAGCATGTATTGATTAAATATTGTAATGCTGCGCAATTACTCACTAAACTGTTAAGTATTGAAATTTTGTTTGTTATCCTTTGTGAGACGATGCGATGCGATGCGACTGATTGCGATCGGGACTTCTTTGAGACATATCTCTATTCGATATCATTTCATACAGGATATTATGGATACCTAAGTTACCTACCCATTTGTAAAGCAAAAAAAATAACAATTCAAAAATCTCTAATGAGGAAGGAAATCGAATGATTTCGAAAGAAACACGAAAGTTACGAAACGCTTTCCAATCGTAATTCTAACTAATTTTACCCTGTTTGTAGAGTAACATTTCCTCGTTTTCTGTTAAAACAAACTTCACCCTCAAAATTGCGCAAAAAAGAAACTTTCAAAACAATAAGTCACCCCACTGGTACTAGGACAACATAAATCGAAGGTAAGTATTAAATATTACGCAATTAAACCCCGGAACCCCTCGAATTCAATGTCGAAATCTCGAATTCAGTATTTTGCTCGAAGAGTTCCGGTGATGTAACAGTAACTCTTCGAATTTCAAATTTCCCCCACTTCCGTGACGAAATATTTCGGTGTAACGGTAAAGTTCGAGTGTGTACAAGTTTCGGTGTAAAACTGCATCACAATGACGTGCTCGATCGCTGGGTGTAGGTTTGTTCGTGAATATTTTGGCATAAGTTGGGGTGATTTGTATGTGAATGTGGAGTAAAATGGGAATGGAGAATCGTAGAAGTTATACAATGCCTAATAGGTATTGTAAGGCTTGAATTCGCTTTGGTAGACTTGAAATGAGGACCACCTATCACAAACATTGCGTTTATTGGACACACCACTCAAGACGGTCCGGATATTGGCAAAAAAAAAATACTTGACATAAATGTAAGCCACAAAGAACAAGACGAAAAAAACGAAAACCATAGTAACTACTTAAATTTAAAAAATTAACTTCCCCACCCAATTTTTTTTTTTTAAATAACTTCTAAAATATCAGCTACGTCTCTATCATTCGGAACGCGATCGCATGCAACAAATGCATTCGTTATTGGTAAAGCGCAATTTTCGTGTTAGGCTGTACGATTTTGTCGTGCGACAGTCAGCCCATGATTTATTTGTAAGCTACGGCCTACAAGCCTTGGATGCACGCAAACACTTGTGATCAATTGTCGCTTTTTACGGTTCTATGGCAATATTTGCTATGAAGACAGTATTGTTTGAATAAATTGTTGTTGGAAAAGTTTTTGGGGCGGAAACAATATTCCGCTTATGATTATAAGCCTCATTAGGATTCTTCAGTCTTACATACGAGCGGCACGTTGCCAGCGGCAGATAAACTACAGTCGTCGCCGACGCGTCGGCGCTTGCAGTTGTGGTGGTCGGCGGCAGCTGCCGAAGCGTCGACGCGTCGTCGACGACTGTAATTGCTATAGTTTATCTGCCGTTGGCCACGTGCTGCTCGTCTGTAAGAACGCTTATCAGGGCGAAAGCCTCCCTTTCGTCCTCTAGTACGGTTTCTACCGCGGAAGAGTATTGGCTGGAAATGGCTAAGTTAAGCCGACTTCGTTTTAATGGAATAAGTTTGGTTCCACCAAGAAAGAGTTCAGTCGTTTGATTGCCGGAGTCATTTCTGCTCGACCCTTAGTGGAAACACATGTAAACAGTTTTCTCTTGCGAGGTAAAAGAATTCATTAAGGTCCGCTCCGCTTGTGGTGGAAACCGGGCTTTTCACGTTGTTGCCAATCTTAACTCTTTTCGTTTCTTTAAGCTTTTTCCGCAACTTCTTCTCAGTTAGAATACTAGGAAGTGGCATGAAGTAATATATTGACGTTTTAAAAGTGCTGATAATCAGAATACACTGAAAAAGCGACTTTTGATTTTAAGTTCGATATTCCGCTTGAGCACTTACTCATTCAAAAATATTTAGAAAAGAACTAGAGTTACTGACATAGCTTGCAGAATAAACGAACGTCATGTTTGCCGTAGGACCGGTCGCCGATGGAGCCAAAGAGTCCTGGAGTGGAAACCACGCAAGTGTAGTGTGGAACTCGTTCACATAGGTGGACTAGAGACCTTAGAGGTGGCTGGGACAGACTGCATGCGCAACTTCGGAGAGTCCTATGACCAGAAATGGACTGCGACAGGCTGAGTCGATTGACTTGCATTTTAAAGAGCATTGACGTGTCGTGCTAAGCAGACTCATGGTACCTTCAGTCAATCTTGTATTCGAATTTTGAATTCGATGAAAGGAACGAAGTCACCTCCTATTTCTGTCTGAGCCCGACTACTAGCAACGCCTACAAACACCGAATCCCGGCTTCCAACCTTTCCCCCCACCGATGTCTAGCGAAAAGCTTGGCGAGAAGAGAGTGTAGGTCGAATTGGCACAATGTTACGGTTTCACTTCGATAGATTACAATCTACCGAAAAATAATGCGTTATATTGTAAGCAGTGTGTTCAGTTGACAATATTTCGAGAGTTTACAACCTCGCTAGAGAGATTACAATCTAACGTGTTTGACAATTTTACGGTGACATAATTTATTATAAGTGATTGGACGTCATGCGAACATTGACTGGTAAGGACGTGTTTGTATTACTAATCTATTCACATTTTGGATACAGTGCAATATAAAGATAAAGCGATTATTTTGGTGTTTAGGTGTGTGCAGGTCAATGAGGAATTAAAAATACTGATTGCACTATACACAAATAGTGTACTTATCGTTTGATGACATCATACCCACATTGAATTAGAATATTATTTATATTTGAAGCTGAGATTCATATTGTAGGTGTACCATATTACCCAGTACTATAAACTGGGTTGTGGACTGCCTATCTAAGGCAGTCGCTCCATGTAAAATAATGGTATTCGGCTGCATCCGAGTCTAACCCAACATGGTTGGGAAAAGGCTAGGCAGATGAAAATGATGATTGATAATGTAGGTAACACTTGGATATAGACTGTGGCTTAAAAACGGTAGGTACTTACATATGCAACACTAACGGATTTGCCTAAGAGCCCACAACCTATGAATCAATTTTAAAAACAGTGGCAATTAAAAAGTTTGGAACACACGGCAACAAATTCAAGACAGTTCAACCATTTATAAAAAGCTGTGAATATAGGCTATCTATGTTATTAGCAGCTTTGCCTGTCAGATTGGCGGAAAAACCAAGTGTTGCTGGCCTTTTGAGAAGCTGTTGAACGATCGATTTTCCCACCCGTATGCAAAATACAACATATGCACTTTGAATTTTATGTAGTTGCAGTAGACCAGTCAGATAATCATACAAAAATATTTTAAATAGTGTTAATATTGGTAACTGGAAATCAGGAAAAAGGGCAGAGGCATAGCTGTCTTCCTTCGGAAATGGCAAAAAATGGCCCAGTACCACGACCAATGGAAGAAATGGAGTCATTCACCCGCCAGTGAACAGTAGGCTAGCTTCAGTAATGTGGTAGTTATAACAAATTCTGGAAATAACTTACTTTGCTCATGTTGTTGCCAAGCCAGGGCTCCGCAGAGTAAGGCAAGTGTCTTCCCGGATCCCGTAGGACTCTCCAGTATGCAGTTCTCTTTCTTTTTGATACCACTTATAATCTGTACAAGAAAAGTGTATTTTAAATCATGTCTTGTTAACATAATATCATGCCAACAACCCCTGAAGGGAGGGAAAAGAGGGTAGAGATATACTTTCTTTTTTATACTCCAAATATCAATGTTATCTCCTATTTCCCTATACAGGGTTTAAAGAAACCTAACACGAAGTTAAACACTTTGAACCTAACCTGTCCAACGGTGCCGTTAGTCCTGAGCTTGCTTTGCACACTCTTGAATCCAGGTATTTGAAGGTTCCTTGATTAAAATAACAGTACTGCCTATTTAATGAGTTGATTTTTTTAGGAAATTGCGTAATATGTACTTCAATAAATGTAAAACATTTTTATTTCAAACGTTGTTGTATGAAACAACATGAATTTAAAATGAGTTGTTTGTCAAATAATACATGAACTAAAAATTATCAGGTTAATTTTTAAGCGGATTATTTGGCTAACTTGTTGTTGTAAAATGATGAAATTAACAAACATATTTTTAAGTACCTATAGTTGTTGGTAAATTTTTTTTAAATTATTTTTTGGGAAAAAGGCTGGATAATTCAGGACATCATCAGCCTATTAATGTTTCCACTGCTGGGAATAAAGCCTCCTCTCTATGTGAGGGAATGGGCTATAATCCACCATGCAGGCCCAGTGCGACATGTCTTCAAATATTGGTTCTAGGACATGCCGGTTTCCTCACTATGTTTTCCTTCACCGTTTTGAGAGCAGTGGTGATGAAATAAATTACAAAAATCATTGCACCTGGTTAGAACCCACGACTTACTGTTTGTAAATCGGATGCACCACCACAGGGTCACCGCTGCTCTCTACCTCTACAAATTAGTTGGAGATAGGTACTGGTTTTATCAATGTTGTAATGGAATTACTTTGTACGTAGGTACTTATGTCTAATAGCATTCCTAATTAATAATAACCTTGGACATCAATGCCACCTGACTGCCATAAGGATTGACAGGCAGTAACACATTAACACCTTCAATCATCCTTTTAAAAACTTCTTTCGGAGGCTCTATGGGCGGCCTCATCTTAGTAGACTTTGCTACAGTGACATTAACATTCTGTTTTTGGGGAAACAAAGCTTTCACAGGAAACTTCATACTCTCATTCTTTTTGACACTTATTTGTTTATTTTTTGACGGGAATAACGACTTTATCGCCGCATTTTTCTTCATGATCACTTCTGGGTACTCTTCGTCGTCTGATAGTAAAGCAGTTTCGGTGGAAATATTGTTAAATTCTTCATCACTACTTATTGCTACTACATCATCCATGGCATCGATTCCTACAGTTTTGGAGCAACCAGGCTCATTGAAACTGTCGTCGTCGTCGGATATCTCAATATTTGCAGCCATTTGTCCTTCACAATCACTAAAAATAATCACCAATCACTAAAAATCTCTTCCCGCGCTTTCCTTGCACACTTGAATGCAAAATTTAGCGGATAATTCTACGATTTTAAGTAGTCACTTTTATGTTGAACCATTGACATGGCTATAATTTTATCACCAGCACTCATAAAGCTTGAAACTTGAACTTACAAATTGTAAAGAAAAATACACATTGCAAAATGCAAAATAAACAGCTGAGCCCGAGACCGAATGTCAATTAGTTGTCAATGTCATACTGCGTTCCAGTTTCCAAAACCGGTAATATGATATTAAAAACACCAATTCCGGGTTGAATGAAACAAAAACAGAGATCATGCAAGTAACAAAAAGAAATAAGACATAAACAAACATTGAATTCCTGGTGCCGGTGAAGAACTATTGACGGTAACTTGTTATTGAGTTTATTTTTACTCACGCCTAGCTCCACAGAGTAAATAATCACTACGTGTACCTAGCTTAGTGAAAGGGGGCAAACTGTAGGGATTTTACATATTATTACATCGATTCAATGAAACGTAGTGAATACACTGTGGATTTAATGACTGGAGATGGCACGGAGAGTATCATCCATCAGTTCGGCAGTTCCGTACATTAGGTACCTATACGGGGTGGAAAACTGGAAACAGCGACGCGAAAACGGTAACCAGGTAGTCGTACCTAACATTCATCAAAACATTTTGTTCGTGTTGGTTGTAGGAACCGCTTTTTAATAACTTATGAAATATTTCTATAGTGCCGCTCAGAATGATGTACTAATTAAACGTAATTTTAACAGTTTTGGCGTCGGCGTCGTTAAGGATTCCACCTCGTATAGACAGTTGTTTTTTTACATCCTTTACTCATTTTGTAAACAAGAAGTATAAATAAAAACATTTAAAAATATTTAAATAGTAGCCCAACAGCATTTTGGGAATAGGGTCCGAGCTACCGGTGGTCAGTTCTCATAAGAGAGATACCGCCTAGCAATGCGTGTCCAGAAGTCCTTTCTGAATCAAACTTTTTTTTAGGAACAATTCTTTCGTACGTGATTGCTGTGTAACTATAACCGCGTAATTATGTAGTGCTTGCAACGGAAGCAAAGAAATAGACTTCCTTGATGAACGGGCTGTCCAACACTAAAATATGTTTTTAACTCGAACCACCATTTATTTTCCTGAAATTAGCACGTTCAACCAAACAAACAAACTCTTCAGCTTTATAATATTAGTGTAGATTCAAGTAGGTAACAATTTAATTTCTCGGAAATCTTTGCATTCATCGCTCATATATTCTACTTATGGTTTTCCAAATAAGGGTTTCCCTCGAAAGCTTGCCCATGCTGGCTCACTGGAGACGGCTGCACACATAGGTGTAAGTCGTATCTATTTTTGTTTAAAGTGTTTCTTATTTTTACTTTTTTTTTACTAACATCAGGTTAATACATAAATGTATTGTATTTGATCTGAAATAAAATTTATATTATTAAGTATCATTTACGTTTGCTTCCTTAGACACTTGATGACAGTCATACTCCAGTTAGGTCAAAAGTTCTCATCAAGGTGCATATAGGTAGCTGCTGTAAACCGTTGAAGACTTCTTGCAACTGCCTTTTGTCCCCATCGTTGGACCGTCAATGACAGTCATACTCCTGCCAGGTCTAAAGTTCTACTCTAGTTAGGTTAAAGGCTCTCATCAAGTTGCATGAAATGATCCTAATGGCGCTTTCAATTTACACGTTTCGAGTCGTACAACAAACGCACTGCTTTGGTGCAGATTTTTTGGCCTAATCGATTTTATTATATGTATCTAATAATAGGGTAGACGACAAAAAAATCTAATTAGTCCGTCAGGTAGATTATTAAAACATATTTGACCCGTTTTTTTTCTTTTCTTACGTAAATCAGAATTGACGAAGATACGAAGCTTTTAAAATTCTCAATACGTCATGCCTAGGTATAATTTTTAACTAGTTCTGACGTCACGAGCCCCCACTCCCGAGTTTTGATGCGTTTTATCTTTGTCAATATTCATTGATTTACAAAATACCAAAAATAAGTGTCCATTATTTTCAATAATCTAACTGACGGACTAGATTTGTAATTTTTTGAAACTGTCGTCATGCCTATTATTAATGTGTCGTGTGCGTAATAACTGTAATAAGTTAAAATAAAATCCGAATTCAAAATTGTAACAGACAATTTAATTTAAACCACAAACTTAATTTCACTTTTTTTTCTATTTGTTTACGAAACATGGACACCACACATGGTGTTTTAACTTTGGGACACAATCCGAGCATAATTATTTTCCCTTAGTGTTGTCTGGGTCCTTACAGCGCGCTAATGGCTTATAGAGTTCTGGTTCCTGAAAACGTTGTAGTTGCTCTAGTGTTGGGAAGTTGACCAACAACATTTTTGTATTTTTTGGACAGCAGTTGTAGACCCCACTCTTTTCTTCTCCCTCAGTTCGGTCTGGTTCCTCACGGCTTTCTTTATTTGGAAAACGACCGCCATCTTTTTTTATCTTACTTTCTGGTTCCTCACCGGGTCTTTTCAAGCACTCTGCGTTTATACACCGTTCTTGTTTCTTAGGGCTTTCGAGATTTTTCGGCTTTTTGCTATTTGAGGTATGTGCTCCACCATTTTCACGTTTAGAGTTGAGAGAGGATCTGAAATACAATGGTACTACAGTACTCGGTACTTAGACACACGCTTTTTCAGTATTGTTTACTTGTTATTCATTACTTCGCTTCGTCCGCGTACAAATTATACAGGGCGGAATGGATAACCTTCAGGACGTTTCTCGTACTGCGTACAACACGAAACATCGCAGTATGTTCATTTGACAATAATTCGAGACTTTACAATATCGCTAGAGATATTACAATATAACGTATTTGTCAATTTTACGGTGACATATATATATATATATATATAGTTACACTATTTATAACTCAAGAACGGCTGAATCTATTTGGCTGAAAATTGGTGGAGAGGTAGCTTAGAACCAGGAGACGGACATAGGATGCTTTTTTTTTGCTTTTTGTAGTCGGGTAGTGGGTAGGTATTGGGTAGGTAGGGGTAGGCGGTAGGTAGGTAGTGGGTAGGTGGTAGGTAGGTAGTGGGTAGGTGGTAGGTAGGTAGTAGTAGGTAGATAGTGGGTAGGTGGTAGGTAGGTAGTAGTAGGTAGATAGTGGGTAGGTGGTAGGTAGGTAGTGGGTAGGTATTGGGTAGGTAGGGGTAGGTGGTAGGTAGGTAGTGGGTAGGTGGTAGGTAGATAGTGGGTAGGTGGTAGGTAGGTAGTGGGCAGGTGGTAGGTAGATAGTGGGTAGGTAATGGGTAGGTGGGTAGTGGGTAGGTAGGGGTAGGTGGTAGGTAGGTAGTGGGTAGGTGGTAGGCAGGTAGTGGGTAGGTAGGGGTAGGTGGTAGGTAGGAAGTGGGTAGGTATTGGGTAGGTAGGTAGTGGGTAGGTGGTAGGTAGGTAGTGGGTAGTTCGTAGGTAGGTAGTGGGTAGGTGGTAGGTAGATAGTGGGTAGGTAATGGGTAGGTGGGTAGTGGGTAGGTGGTAGGTAGGTAGTGGGTAGTTGGTAGGTAGGTAGGTTGTAGGTAGGTAGTGGGTAGGTAGGTTGTAGGTGGGTAGTGGGTAGGTGGTAGTGGTAGATAGTAGGTCAATTCGAATTAAATATTCATAGTTGACAGGACACATCTGTCGGGTCGGCTAGTTTAAAATAAAAATAGTGTCTTAAAAAGTCATTAGGTTGGGCTAGAAAAGTTAGTGACAGAAACGAACGCTCCAAAACCGACTCTACATAGTCTTGTCTGCCCTACCCCTAGAGTGTACTTTAAAATCGCGTAGGCGCGGAGGTACGAGGCGGGCCGCGAGTTTAGGAGCGGGTGAGCGTTAAACCCATCTGCGACGATAAGCTCGCGTGGGACCGCCGCGGCGCCGCGCCGGAGCCCCGCAGTGCCGGAGCCGTGACAGAAACCATGCCTGCTGCATGTTGCATACTGCATGTGTGCTTGCATGCTGCATGATTGCTGCATGCTTGTTTGCATGCTGGATGCTTGCTGCATGCATGCTGTATGCTAGTTTGCATGCTGTTGCATGCTTGCTACATGCATGGTATATACTTTTGTAGATGTTTACATGCCCGCTGCATGCATAAAAAATAAATATCGCTGGACATTACACACAGCGCCATCTAGTGCCACACTAAGCAAGGCTTGTGTCGTGGTCACCGGACAGTTGATATACTACATATATACTTTTTGTTTGTAAATACATACTTATTATACATATAAACATCCATGACTCTGAAACAAATGTCCATGCTCATCACACAAACATTTGCTCTTACCGGGATTCGAACCCGGGACCCTAAGAACGTAAGGCCGCCTCACTACCGCTGCGCCATTTGGGTCGTCCCTCGGTCCTCGGTTTTGGTGCATGCTTGCTTGCTTGCTGCATGCTTGCTACATGCACGATGTATGCTTGTTTGCATGTTTGCCTGCTTCTTACAGATGTATGTTCGTTTGCATGTTTGCCTGCTTCTTACAGGGAAATAAAAACCAAGTGTTCACCACAATCAATAGATTTTATGAATTTTCCGTGATTTTATAGATGAGTCCTTCCATTATTATGCATATGAAATTTATGCCAAAAGATGATTCTAACCGTACACTTTCTGCGATAAGATGGTTCTACTTTTAATTCTTATGCATATGAAATTTATGCTTAAAGATGATTCTGACTGAACTTTCTGCGATAAGACGGTTCTACTTTTAATTCTTATGCATATGAAATTTATGCCTAAAGATGATTCTGACTTACAAAATTATGAGGTTTGTACGTATGATAAATCAGTGTCTGCCAAACGATTTTCTGCGAAATGAAGTTTATGCTATCAGCTGGTATGCAAAATAATATTATGACATAAAAGTTCTGCTATAAAGGGTAGACCCCATTTATTTTAGCCAAGTGGCGAACTATAGTCCAACCCGACTAGCGTCGCCGCCGCCGTCGTCGTCGTCCGTGGGTTCCCATTTTTGGACCAAATACATATAACTGTAAAGTACCAAGTCAGGTTATTCCGGGTACTTCATACTTACAGATTTTGGGGTTAGGTACTAGGCTCAGATTTTTTAATATTGGCCGCGCTTTTTCAGTGTCTACTTTCGTTTGCCAAACTTTAGTGTAGTGTGCTGTCCTAGTGTGAACCGGCCCTAATTAACATTTATGAAGATCAAGTGAGGGTAGTTGAATAAACGCCTTCGTTTTGCCTTCGATTTAAGGGGCTACCTCACGCCAACGACCTTGAGCGAGTGGGAGAAGTTTAGCAATAGCGTATACCCGTGCGACGTGCGTGAGAGTGGTCAGCGATACACTTCCGCCCGTCGCCCCGAGGAGCCCCGCTTCAATGCGCACCAAGATTATTCGAAAAAACAACCCACCTTGATTTATCAAACACAATCTATACTAATATTATAAAGCAGAAGAGTTTGTTTGTTTGTTTGTTTGTTTGTTTGGTTGAACGCGCTAATCTCAGGAACTACTGGTTCAAATTGAAAAATTCTTTTTGTGTTGGATAGTCCATTTATCGAGGAAGGCTTTAGGCTATAAAACATCACGCTATGACCATTAGGAGCGGAGCAGGAATGAAAAATGTTGCAAAAACGGGGATTTTTTCCCTCTCTTATGTGACGCAGACGGAGTTGCGTGGGTCAGCTAGTACTATATAAAAGCCGTATACTAATCTAGAGGGCATTAAATTGTCTTTGAGATGATCTAAGTTTCATGCAAATACGCCCGATAGTTTTTGCGTGATGATCGTTTTTTTTTGCCGCGTTAGACATTACAAATTAAAAAAATATTTCTTAATATTTTCACATATCAAATTATGAAAGAAATGGTCTAGTATAACATATATTTTTTTCAAATAAATTAGACTAGAAGTTAAGACGTGATGATCAATTTAAAATCACTAAAGGTCATGTATCTGCGCCTTAATGTAATAATTTAGTATACTTATCATATTATCGTTGTTATTTTTTGGCAAAACATAGCGTATTTTTAAGATCTTGTTGTAATTGTTACCTATGTTTACGAATACATTATTCTGATTCTGATTCTTTGCTGTCGCGGTACCTCCAATTCAAATGCTAATGCCAATACTTCAGTCTTCCCGCGAACACGGCTGGTGCAATACGGTCAAAACGTCGGGCTTAAATTAAAGGTAAAGTTCGCGATAAATACCCGTTTTCATGTTTTAAAATTTTGTTATTAAATTACATATTTTCGATTTTCAGATTTCTTCCGTTAAATGTGCCGTGAAATAGGTAAACAGTAGGTAAGAAATGCCTACGGAAGATAAACTTTTTAGCGCGACCAAAGCATCGTAGGATGGAGCATATTGTATGGATGGGCCACCTGATGTAAGGATGTAATTCTTGGATTCTATACAACAAATATGCTATGGACGACTCATTCTTAACGGAATGGTCGGAGAAATTGTAAACAAAATTGAAAAGCTATGGGGGAGGCCTTTGCCCAGTAGTGTCACAGAGTAGGTAAGCTGATATAAAAAAAAATGTGCTATAGAAAATGTATGGAAATAATAACAGAAGAAAGAGAAAGTCTACACCTAGTGGATGATTTCGGGAGGAAATAATATTGATGATGATAGTGTTATCGTTTAGTAACTTACAATAAACATTTCAGCAGTTCATCGGTTTTTAATATAGCGTAATCTAATGACTGGATCATATTTTTCATCAACAAACAATGGATGCCACAAATGGTGGTGCAAACATTGCCAAAATTAGCTTGACGTCATATTTTCGTCGGTTCCGCAGGATTCATGAAGATGTATGAAAGCAAAGAAAATGCCATTGCCCAACCTAACCAGCACATTTTTGTGTTTTTTTTATAGTTTTTAATTTTTAGAATTTTTTATCGCATTTATATGTTTTATACGAAAGGATGAAATGAAAGTTTCTTGACAGAATATTTTATTTTTCTGAAATATGATTAGCTGTCATTTTTTGGCACCGGCGAAAAGGTTTTTCAACCTTTTTGTTGAATCGTAAACTCTAGAAATATTCTCATACGTGGTGGTAATTATCTCAAAGAATACATGCATTGACCTGAAAAATTCAATTTTAAAACACGTTTTTGTTAGTGTTTGTTTTAGTTTTTGGCAATGGAGACGAAAGGCAGCTCCATGGTTTCTTCGGACTACAGGTCCGTAACAGTTTTCAGTAGCTTTCAATGCCACCTTGAGGGAAAGTACTCGAAATACTGGAGATAGCAAATTTTACGCAAAGGAAACATTCCTACATTTTTAAAAGAAACAAATCTGCATTCACAGATTTTCGAAAATTCCCTTGCCACACCCGGGCATCGAACCCGGGACGGATCGACTAAAGTTCGAGTTCTGTATAGTGTTTGGGCTGCTTGCACGCACCTTGATAAGAATTTTAAACCTATAACTGGACTATGACTTTTATCGAAGGTCTGTCGATGGAAGAAACAGAAGGCAGTTGCAAGGGGTCCTTAAAAGTTTACAGCATCTTTATCGTGTTTGGGTTCATCTAATTTTCATTATAAGAACTTGAGACCTGCCTTTTTTTCCGATGGGAAATCATTATCATTCGTGGTGGCCCCCGACGCCCGGTGCGTCTCCCGCGGTGGCTGGGACGAGAGACGCTCTTCCCTCTTACGTTCCGCCACCTCTTTCTTTCGCTATTATGACTGCTTCGCAGGAGGTGATGGCTTCCCATTATGTCTTGCTCCGGACCATGGATTGAACCAGTGTAGGACGCGAGAGGTCACCGCCACCGATCGCCGCTACGAGGACACGGCGGTGCTCCGCCCACGCGGGGCAAACATCCACCGTGTGCTCCGGTCGATCCTCGCAATGGTAACACCCGGGCGCTTCCTCCCGCCCGATTCTATGCAGGAACCTCCCAAAACAGTCGTGCCCGGTGAGAACCCGCGTCAGGTGTAAGCTGAGGACGCTGTGGCACCTCTCAAGCCACTCCTCAAAGAGGGTACTTATCACCACTTTTGTGGCGGGCCCTGCACTGGGTTGCGACATTCGCTCTTTCCATGTCGCCATGAAATCACGCCGGAAGTCTGTCAGCTGAGCAGCGGTTTGCCTTGGCAGCGGATTTTACGGCTTAGCGCATCCGCGCGAAACTTATGCAGGCACGCGAGTACTATCGCCTCCTGATCCCGTGGCGGCAATCAAGCAAGGAGGCTCGCCGCCTCGCCGCCGGAGACCGTGCAGTACCCAACTACCCACGGACTAGCTTTACGAACTTAAGACCTGCCTGGAGAAAGAATGTCATCCACGGTCTAACGATGAAGACAGAAAGCATATGCAAGAACTCCTCAACAGTTTAGAGCAGCTTTGACTCATTGCACGCACCTTGGTGAGAACTCAAAACCTGCCTGGAGTATGACTGTCATCAAAGGTCTAACAATGGAGACGTAAGTAAGGCAGTTGAATGGGGTACCTACTTAGTTTACAGAAGCTATATCATGTTTGGGCTCAATTTATGCACCTTGATGAAAATTTTGAACCTAACAAGAGTACCTATAACATTCATTCAAGGTCTGAAGATGGAGACGGAAGGCAGTTGCAAAAGAGGTTCTCAACAGGTTTAGGCTCATTTCAGGGTCCTTGATGATAACTTTAGTAGACCTAGCTAGAGTATGACTGTCATCGAGTGTCTTAGGATGAAGACTGAAGACTGCCAAGGAAAACCCTTATTTGGAAAAAACATAAGTTGAATATTTTAGCGATTGATACAAATATTTTCGTGAATTTTAATTTTAACTATGTGAATCCATACAATTTTTATGAAGTTCAAGAGTTTGTTTGTTTGATTGGTTGAACTACAGGTATGAATTGAAAAAATGTTTTAGTGTTGGATAGTCTATTTATCGAGAAAGGGTTATATATGTAACATCACGCTACAACCAATAGGAACGGAGTATCAATGAAAAATTTTATAAAAATATGGAACTTTGATTCCTTTTGCTAGCTAAAGCGGTCAAAGTTACGCAACAATCATGTATCGCAGAACTGTTCCGCTCAAAAAACTCAAAAAAGTCCGCAAAAAAATCTTTGAAGGTTGACTGACACTGTGTCCAACCCTCTCTCTCTTATGAGACGCAGACGAAGCTAGTACCTAATATGCAGTTTAAGCACAAATATTGAAAATAGTTATAATCCTTTAGAATGTAAGCCTTGCAATTACGAATATTAAAGTATTTTTATTCATACGTACTTAATACTATAGATAGCTATCGAGACATTAATAAAAATGCATAAACATATTTTATTGTTCACCCACCATTAACGCTCTCGATGTTAGTCAAAACGTCTGGCAGTATGGAGTGTTGCTGTTGCCATCGGTGAACTCCCGCCAAAATTTTGGCGCCATTACACGAGTGAATTGTCACAGAGGTTATGGCGCGTTATAATTTGGTTTATAACCCGACACTACGCTGTTTGGGCAATGCAATTAGTGAATATGGCCCGATTCTTCATTTGCTTTTTATACAGGGTGGAAGAACATCGACGCACGAACTGTTATCATTCAGTATGACTTATTAAATATCATTCCATTTTGCACTTTTGTATTATAGGAAAGAGCCGGTTTTTTTTAAGTACCTACCTATGAAATATTTCTATGTAGTAATTATTTTGTCACTTCTCATGCTCTGAAAGTGCTTATTAGGATAAAATCGAATTTGGTGCACAAGTGCATTAATGCTGTGGTAAAGTTAGAATTATTTCAATTGTACAAATTAAAGTTTAAAGTCTAATAAGCAACATAATATATTTTTTTGCACTTTTATATTCATTCATCAAAAAGGAGTTAAATGAAAGAAAAAAATGGAGAAAACCTCTAGTTGCAGATTCCACCCCCTTAACGTATCTACTCATAAATGTATGTCGGGTTTGTCAGGATTTATTTCGTTAGGCTCGAGCATTATGTGGGCAGAAGACGGGTTTCGTGCTATGAAAACTCAACTTTCACACTATACGAGTAACACTGGGCACAATCATGAATCGGATACAGTTTCAAAACGCCTGAACTCCGCTGCGATCCGACCCAGAATGTCGTCCTCGCGGTGATCTGTTAACGTCAGGACTCTGTAGAAGCACGCCATGGCGGGGGTAGACTGGTCTCTAGGTCGCGTGATGTCACCACTGGCGCGCTTTGATTCATTCCCGTGTCCATACCAATGACCGGATCCGACACGGCCATCCTGCTTGCACACGTTCTCGTGTGATGATACCTGCAACCAAATACTCCACCACAGAATTTTGTTCCACTCGGTCACTCCTGACCAAACCCTATATTCATCGGGTCGATGAAAGTCAAGAACTCTATTTTGTCTTAACCGAATCCTACTCAAATAAAATCAAACGTCATAACATAACGCCTGAACTCCCCAAAGGGTTAAACAGAGGTGCACCTAATAGTACACTCACACTCCGGTAGTTATGTCCAAGTCCCATGTACCATCAACTGGGCACTAATCCAGACTCCGTGGCTTCACTGAGAAATTCTTGATGGAAAAACCCAATAGCACTTTGCCCGATCTGGGAAACGAACCCAGGACCTCATGCTCAGCAGTCGTGTTTGCCACCACTAGACCAACGACGTAGTTTATTAAATCAAACACGGTTAAATTGGTAATACTTGAAAATAGGTCAACCCTTGGGCCATGTACCACAGTCGTTCAAATCAACCTTTATAACTCAACTGCAATAATAACTACTGGTATGGTCAAACACACTACTAAACCGATAGGGTACTAAAATAGTGGTACACAACGTATGCAACGCACACACTACGCATGTAACGCACACACTACGCAAGCCACGCACGGACTACGTCTGCAACGCACACACTACGCAAGCTACGCATGGACTACGTATGTATCACATACACTACGCATCCACTACGTACGCACTACGCATGTACTACGTCTACACCACGCATCCACTACGCACGCACTACGTATGCTCTACGCTTACACTACGTATGCACTACGTATACACTACGTATGCACACCGTTAAAAGTCTCAGCCCTACAGGTGCCACACAGGCTCAGGTTGCCACACAGGCTCAAGTTGCCACACAGGCCCAGGTTGCCACACAGGCTCAGGTTGCCACACAGGCTCTGGTTGCCACACAGGCACAGATTGCCACCACTTAAGCTTACTCATCATCATCAAAATTCTATCAACATCGACTGGTACGTGACCCACTGGTATCTTCCTTAGCCTACCCTGTACATATTTGTAGGCACGCCTGACGTTCAAAACTTTCAGTTAATGAAGATCACCGTCCAAAATCTCAATCAACCTTTAACAGGAAACATTTTACTCTTTCATCAAAGATCATTCAGCTCCAGAATCAAAATCGAAACACTCACCAAAGTGCTTTACTGTTCCTGATGGGGACTCGACGGTGCAAAGGTCGACTCACTTCTCCACCAGTACAGCAGCACTCGAACAACGCTGTCCTGCTGCGCAGCGACTAGCAATGTGCCCCGGCGTGCCACACTTGGAGCACACCAGTGAACTGCTGCAGGCCTGCGGTCGTTGCCCAACACCTGTAGCAGCCGTCACAGGCAACCGCTTCTTGATGGGGCGGTCGTCTTCGTCAGAAAATCCGCTTGTTTGTGTCCTTGTTTGCCGCATTCGCGACACTTGATTGGTGGTACTGATGAAAATATCAGACGTGTCTCGCTCCCTGACGACGGGCGCATATTTTACATTGTTTATTTTTGTTTTTCACTATTCACGTAAATGACGAAAATGTCTCGACGTACACGAATCTGGCCTTGAACAATTCTTTAAACTGGTCCCACGACATACTCTAAACGATACAAAGTCTTTGTTTTGCATTTCAAATAGTAACCGTCACTGATTGTCATTAACACTAAAAAGCGATGTGTATCCCGTTTTTCACTTGGTAAATAACACTTGTTTACTGTCTGTTTTGAGTTTCTGGTATTTCGGCGCTGTTGCAAGCACTATGATCACGGATAAACTAAAGTTATTGAGGGTGGGTGTTTATATGCAGACAAATCGGTCTACCCTCTTTCTTGTTCGTTTTTGTTTTTTTTTTTGCACTTAGTAACCGACACATGAAATTCATCACGAACTAATTTTTTTTCGGCACGTTTTCTGTTTTTACACAGTATTGACACTGATTGTTGTTAATACTATCCCCACGAAATGATTTCATTAACACGATTTTATCCCAATTCTGATGTCGGGTATGGCAGGATTTATTTAGTTAGGCTCGAGCATTATGTGGGCAGAAGACGGGTTTCGTGCTATGAAAACTCAACTTTCACACTATACGAGTAACACTGGGCACAATGAATCGGATACAGTTTCAAGACGTCTGAACTCCGCTGCGATCCCACCCAGAATGTTGTCCTCGCGGTGATCTGTTAACGTCAGGACTCTGTAGAAGCACGCCATGGCGGGGGTAGACTGGTCTCTAGGTCGCGTGATGTCACCACTGGCGCGCTTTGATTCATTCCCGTGTCCATACCAATGACCGGATCCGACATGTATTTATATTAAGGCAAAGAAAATGAGCCATACAGCCAAACACAGAGATAGAATTTGTTATTTTTAACCGACTTCTAAATAAAAAAGGAGGAGGTTCTCAATTCGGATGTTTCTATTTTTTTTTTATGTTTGTTCGCGCTTATCTTCGTCGCTTGCCAACCGATTTGAAAAATTCTTTTTTTGTTGGAAAGGGTATACTTTCCAAATGGTCCCATAGCCACCAAGTCGGGATCTGATGATGGAATCTTGGCGAAATCGAGAGAACTCTTCAAATTTTATAGGATAACGTACAGCGATTTTGGTATTTTCTGCAACAAATGAAGCATGTGCGTTCGATAAGAACCGTTCTACCATCAGATCGGATGATGAAGCCAAGAGTCACGGAACTCCATAATGAGACAATGTATCCTAGTCGTGTTTGGGCTTGTTGTAATTGTAACGGTATGCACGTTCCATGAGTACCAAGCACATGTGAACCACTAAAAAGGGAAAAATAAAAACTTTTTTTGCAAAAAATAAAACCGACTTCAAAAAAAAAAAACAAAAAACTTAAAAATAACTTTAGCTTCTGAAGTCGGTGACAAAAAAATTAAATCAATCAAACAAAGGTCACCGACTTCAGAAGCTAAAGTCAGTTGTCTCATTATGGAGTTTTTTTTTGAAGTCGGTTTTATTTTTATAATATTTACTTTAATTTATTTAAGAACCTTATTTGTTTTTAAGACATAAAAGATATGTGTTAAAATTTAAATTCAAGTACGGTAGGTTATTTAATTAATTTAAGAAAATTATTATTACAAAATTAATTTAATAGTAGGCTGTATAGATCTGCAGCCCAAGCCTAATATCAATGTCGTAAGATTTAAAATACCGTAAAAATGCGGGGGAAAAACCAATTTCCTTCAGTATTCAAAACTGTAGTAATTTTACTTTGAATTTTTATTAAAGAAATGTTATGTTATACTTACTACTGTTTTATTTCCTCGCAATCGAAGTGAAAAGCAGAGTTTATAACTCGGCCACAAAACCATCTTATTCTCGACATTACTATCAGCCCTCGCCTTCGGCTCGGGTCTGGGATGAAAATAGTTCGTTTTGTGCACTTGTTGGCACATTTTTTTGTTTTTTTTTTAACGTACCTGTTTCATAAAGAAGTGAAGTGAAGAATAACGCTAAGTACTTACACGGTAAAGTGAGTATGAAACAGCTGGTTTTTTTGATGATGTCGCTTCCACTCTGTAGTTTTAATTTTAACAAAGGGTTTTTACCAAGTAAAATAGCATGACTGTCTTGTTGACTGGCTAATTATGACGATTTGAGGTTTTATATCAGCACACATTTTGTGCCAATTTGAGAAGAAGATGCAGATGGATTTTGTATATAATTTAATGCTTATGCATGATCATCATCATCATCATCAGCCTAATATTGTTCCTACTGCTGGGACACAGGCCTCCTCTCTATGAGAAGGAATGGGTTATAATCCACCACGCAGTGCGGATTGGTACCTAGATGTCACATGTCTTCGAATTTTTTGGTTCTAGGACATGCCGGTTTCCTCACGATGTTTTCCTTCACCGTTTTGAGAGCAGTTGAGCAGTATTGTCAGCATGATAACATGTAAATAACTACTATTTACATGCTATATCATGCATAAACATTTTCTAATTAGAGTTAAGTGATAAAAATAAATATTACTGTATTAGACGTGGTTGACCGAGTCTTTCGCATCTATAAGTACTTTTATATGAGCATCGTTAAAAAACTGTTTTCCATAATTAAGTATAATTAGAGGGCTTTATTAGTTCCTAAGTACTAAATACGACCAGCAGTAGGTATAGTTATAGGTAGTTTAATTTTAATACTAAGTACTCTCTAGAATACTGTTAGTTATGTTAGACTACGTCACGTCTGTTTTTCGTGTGGTTATTTCTTGTAGATGCTAAAAATTCAAGGTATTTTGGTGGAATTAATTTTTCGTTGACAAATTAGCATTTTAATAAGCTTCTTAAATAACGTTTTTTTAGTTAGCTCCTTATAATCGACTAATACCTCTGGGCAAAGGCCTTTTAATTTAGTCGATTTTGTTTTAAATCGAACCTGTCAACACTGTCTCTTATTTCAGATAAAAACGTAAATCAGCGAAGCAATAAAATAATAAACGCATAAACAACGTTATGCAACTATGCAAGGGATGGCACGCCACCCTATTTTTCGGGCCATTCAACAGTTTACGTCCGTTTTAATACGACTGCTACAAATTGGTATACGTCATAAATTACAGAGTGAAGACGCGGACTACTCCCCTTGTCTTTGGGATGCGTTCGTATTAAGGGACTCTTGAATTGAAGCTTTCATTTTTGGCAATATCGAGGACGATCTCGCCTAGAAAAAAACTTCTGAATGTTACTAACGAGAAGGGTCTGTTCGTTCATTGTTATTTTGAGAACTAGGTCCACTTATTTCACACCCAAAGCTGTAATTGAAACGATTGTCACATAAGGAACATAAGCTTCTTTTCCAAAGAAAAAAACTTCTAATCTTGAATACTTATTTTTTTTTTAATCTTAGGAGTACCTACCTACTCTACTGTTCAACGCACCACTTTGTTTACCCCGAGGAGATAGTACTGAGAAGTGCCCAGTACGATCTCTTCGAGGTAAAAAAGTGGACCTCTTAAAAAGATATACATAGCTATTTGGTGATATTAGTTTTTTTCATGTTATTGTAAGTATAATATAAGTTGGTTATAAGTAATATACTATTTTCTGCAGAAGCGCCTAATCTCAGTCTAGATTTAGGTAGCATCGTTTTTAATTCAAAAATATATCGGAACCACAGTAGGCAACAACACCAAAAACAGCCAAAAGTTATCAGATAGAAACATTGGAGCGCTTGGCGACCAAACAGTGGCATCCCTCTCAATTATTGACATGCTTTATTGCGCTTCCTATCCGAGGCGCGCTTTTATCAACGTATGTCGCTCCACCCGATACAACTACCAAACTTACCCTCCACTCTGGCACGCAAAAATTAACCTTACTGCGTAAAGATAAGGATTGATACGCCAGCATGAACTCCACAGTGTTATTTCTACTTAATTTGATGGCGAAAGTTTCTATATCGAACTCATTTATACTTCCATATTATCAGTAGGGGTTCGCGCGGATTCGACGGCCAATGGGCTCTCAAGATTGATATCTTAAAGTAAACATGCGACTGTCTATTTGTATACGTTTTACGACATTTGGCGGACAATAATTTGGATTTAGTTAATTTGATCGTTAATTCCCCACACACAAATGTGTGTGGGGAATTAAAAGTGCAATAAAACTGATAAAATAACTATATAAAGTTTTGTTTGACACTTCTGTTAGATTAGTAAGTCATAACTATTATTAGATTTTTCACCTAAGTATTTAAAACTTAATTTATTAGATCAGTCTGAGAACAGCACCTAGGTACATTCCATACATTGTGTTCTGATAGTGACTTACATGCGACAGTAGAAAAGTAACTTTAAATTGCTCACATGCTAATTTAAATTCTTATTCCGTTATAAATAAAGATACAGTCTTCGCCCACCGCACCGACTGCGTGTGACCGCGTCCGTCCGCATTGACATCACCAATCACTCGATTCAGTTTGAGCGGCCGTGCGTTATAAATCGACTAAATCGGCTACCCCTGTTCCGACCGCTAGTGTACCGTGAACTCGACTAATTTCTTTGTTGTTAGGCACACGCACCGTACTAGTAATCAGTTGATTCTTTGTCACGGACGGTTTTTGAAAAAAGAACACACATTGTTGATTCTGAACATGTTGTCTTGCGGTGCGAATAGATTGTCATTTTATAAGGCCGGCTGTCGGAATTGCGATGGTACTCTAATAATGGTGAATGCGAGCAATAAACTTTTCGAGATTTTCATTGAGTTAACGGCTTTCGATTCCATTTTAACATTTGCGATTTTGAGCTCATCCAGGGTTTGTTTCCTTTTTATTTCATAAAGGAGATAGTTTTTTTTGGGCCCACCAGGTCATTGCATTTATTATTCATAATAACACCAAAAAAAGTAACCATTTTACTATGGTAGTAAACGAAATATTACGTAGAATTGAAAACGAAATCTTAAAATCATAATAAATAAGCTATGATATGATATTTTATTGCGAGTCAAATCATTCCTGTTTTGGTCAATGTCATTTGACAGCAAATACTTACGTGAATAGGGGCGTTTTTTTCTGTTTACTAAAAAAAGTACGGTACCTACCCGTTGGTGATCATATTTGCTATAATTATTATAGAATCAGAGAGAATATAAAAAAAAAATATTATTAAACTGTGAGCATTTTTAATGCTATTTTTAAAGGTTTACACTAAAATCGCATAGATGGTTTAAACAATCAACGTGGCACGGAACGTTATGAACCCACTTTTTTAGTGATTGACAGACAACTTCATTATTTTGACATTTACTTTTTCTGTTTATTTTGATTTTCGTAAATGTTTTTGCAGATTTTTCGCATTTATTCCGTTTAGACAATGCTTAGCTAATTTAACCACTGGAATCTAGAGGTTATATGGAACAAATCAATGTAAGTTTCATGATTATATGCTATAATTTATGTGGGTGGCCTAGTCCCCGAACAAGAAAAATTGTCTCCTTTCGAAGCGTAAGTTTTTGCATCAGTTCTTAACGTTAGAGACGTTTACTCAACACACGTAATGTCCTTATCCATTAAATCCACTTAGGAAGCCCCATTTACCCCTTATGGTATCATACGCAAGTGATACCCATACATGTTTATTTAATATTGCCCTGTCCGGCTACTTACAAAAATGTCTCCCCTACACATTTCTGTTCTCGACACACGTCCCTAGCAATAATCGTTTAGCTTGACCGAACATTAGTAATTTGTTGCGTTCCGCTCCTCTAGCGGTGCAGGTGACATTTCAAGAAAAAAAGTCATCTGTCATTTTTCGGTTTTGGAGGCAGTTTTAAAGATGGCGTCGGAATTGAAATTAAGTTAATGTGCACTCGGATTTTATTGGTAAGTATTATTCTTATCTTCTATTATTCTAAAAGATTTTACTAAAAGGATGATTTACACCAGCGGTCGGCAATCTTTTGGCAGGCAAGGTGGCAAAATAAACTAAGGGTGGGGCGGACCGCACCGTGATATTAACCTTAGAAACCCAATATACCTACAGATTATTGGTCATATTAAAAGCGCGTTCTTAAGGCTGCACTAGTCGCGGGTTCGAACTCAATGGTAAGCTTGGCCAAAAAGCACGCGGGCATCGTGTCCGACACAGAGTGAGTTCAGTAAGATACACGAATCTTCATAGTAAAAGACTAGCGTAAAAAAAACGAAAAGACCTTTCAATTGCAAATAAAATTTATTGAAATCGTTAATTGTGCTTTGTCGGTACCGACTTTGTTTTGAAAGGAGACATTATTTTTGGGCCCATCTGGTCGTTGTATTTATTATTCATATTACACCAGAAAAAAGTAACCATTTTAATATATTATTAAAAACGAAATATTATATAGAAATGAAACCGGAATCTTAAAATCATAATAAATAAGCCATGTTGTGATATTTTGTTGCGAGTCAAATCATTCGTTTGTGGTCAATGTCAATTGGCAGAAAATACCTACGTGAATAGGGCCGTTTTTTCCGTTTACTATTAAAAGTACGGTACCTACTAGGGCTTTCATCCCGGGAATCTCGGTCTCGAAAATTTCGAGAGTCTCAACGTTTTTTTGGTATTTTCGTGACTCGAGACTAACACTTTCGGTCTCGGGAATAACGAGACTTTTGAGACTTGTGTCACATAATAACAGTATCAAATAATCTACTAAACTAAACGTCATTTTTTATAATCGTTACATGTATATGGCAATGGCAACACTGTCAATTGTCAACTGTCAAGTGTAGTAGTGGTATAGCTTGGTATTGTAGTAGTAGTGGTATAGGGTGATTGGTAATTAGTGTACGACACTTAAACACGTGATTGTGCTCATAATAACAAACAATTTTTACTATGGGATCAAGTCCCGACCAACCGAAACCTGAAATCGCGAAAAAAAAACAAATGTTCAGTACTACTAGTTTATGTTTGCCTAATGTACTGAACAGCTGATTTTTTTCTTATTTGACTAATTACCAGTCACCCTATATGTGGAGATTGAACCTTGTTCCACAGAGAACTAACATTAATAATAGATTGCAAGACTAAATTGTCCACTTTAGCTGAAATGCTTGACAAAGTTCTTAAAATAAAGACATGCATTCGAAAAGCATAATTATTGAATTTGAAGTTTAAGTCTCACCAATTCACTTCGAATGCGTATTAAGGAAAATGAGACTGATTGAGGCAAGTATCTTAAAATACTTGCAGTCCTTGTCAGTTTAAAAAGAAAACCTTAATGCAACAGCCTTTCAAACATTAAAATATCTAAATTAGGTCCTCTTGTTATGGCTACAATTACTTAATGACTACCTATACCCACTAGTCTACAAGCAGGGAGTTTTTTTTCTAAACTGGGTTACTTTCGTAATAAAATTAGGTTAGAGGACCTTTTATTACAAATAGTAGTATTTTATGTAGTGATTCCACTACATCATAATCATCTGCCTAGCCTTTTCTCAAGTTGGAATCGGCTTCCAGTCTAACCGGATATACTGGTATTCAGCTTTACCAGTATTTTACATGGAGCGACTGCCTATCTGACCCTTCGTCGCTGTAATGGGCAGCACTGGGTTATACGATACCCCTTGGTAAGACAGGCTGCCAGACTACCAGTTACGACTGTCAAAGATCTACAAATGCCAGCCGGGACCAATCCAAAAAGTTGGCAACATCTTAAATAGCCGTCAGATATTTTCTACTTATTTTAATTAATTTGGCAATACTACTGACAGACACACGTCACAGACACACGTCAGATGGCGCTGGCGCGTCGCGAGTAACTCCTGCTCTGTAGATTTTAATTGTTTAAAAATAGTGAAATGAGTTTTTAAGATCATGTAACCTATTTTCCCAAATGAATATACTATGAACATTCAGTGACAGTGTTATCCACGGAAGAACTTGTGGAAGTTTCAAGTTATTTGTATGGACCGACCTCAGTGTTTACATTTCTCATTGACGCAATTTGACAAATGTTAAACAATGATTGTGCTGTGAACTTATTAATATACTCAAATAAATAGCTGCTGGGACCAAACAGGCCAAGTGACTCCACGGAAATAGTGAGTTTTTCATATAAATAACTCTTCTTACGAACCGTTACGAAAAAATTTTATTCAAAATAGCAGTCCCAAACGTAATTGGAAATAGCGACATCTAGTATAAGAACACAGAAACTCAACGTCGATAAAACAGAAAGACAGCTGTATGTATGTGGAAGCTACGGTACTATTTTGTCGTCTGAGAAATAAGCACAGTTGGCGCAATAAAAACAGTTCGGACTGGGGAGCTGTTAGTCACTGGATCGAATCTTGGACTTGTAAATACTTTTTCTAAAAGTAAAACATGGAAGATGATAATATTTACGTTACGCAAAGAACACAAAATATGCAACATAACTTAAACGTAAGCGAGTTCGAATTTGACATGGATATTTCATATCAAAGTTTACCCAACAATAATATCTCTGGAAATATGGATATCGACGCTAAGAATGAAGAAATTACCAAACTTAAATTAGAACTACAGTCTGCCAACTCAGAAATAGATCATTTAAACTTGGAAAACTTATCACTAAAGGACAAAATTAAAAAATACGAAAGCAAAATAAAGATATTTAAATCGGTAGGATCACATGATTCTAACAGCACCGAAACAGCGGCAACACCAATAAGGTTCTATTCACCTCAATATCAACGTCGACTTAGGACAATTACTATGAGAACAGGATTACCCAGAACCTCTTCTAGAGAGTTTACTATGCATGCCATAACGTCGATGAACCGAAATAGCAATAAATCAGAAGCACTCATTCATAAATCGCCAATTAAAAACAATTTCGATAAGTCTCCAGTCACCGGGACAGGGAACTCGTCACCGACAAACAGTTACAAGGACCTACAAGTTAGTTTTACCCAAAACTCACCTACATCCATCGCGGAGGAACAAGGAAATGGAGATACACATGCATCGATGAGTAGGGAAATTAAGGGGACAAGCAAGATCACGTCACTGTCAACACCTAAACAAACAGATAATAGATCCTGTGAACAAGAACCACTGTTGCAAGTACTGGCACCGAAGCATAAAATCGCTATCTTTGCGGATCAGACTGGATATGACATTAGAGATATTCTTCAAAACTTAGTGGGAAATAGTTTTAGTGTAACGTCCGTAATCAAGCCAAACGCACCTCTTAGTTACATATTGAGTACGTGTGAAACTATGTGCAAGGACTTCACAAAGTCTGACTTTGTTTTAATAATTGGAGGTATTAGCGACAAAAACCCACTGGATATATTAAGTTCTCTGCATCACACTTTGAAAAATATACAAAACACAAATGTCCTTGTCAGTAAAATTTATAAAAACAAATATTTAAATGTATCAAACGTTAATCGTACCTTAAAACTTGTATGCAATAATTGCGAAAATTCAAACTTTGTGACATTGGATGACAATAATTATTCAAACTATAATAGAAGGTATTTACTTAAGAAGCTAACTGCATGCCGATTAATTTATAGGGATATATTGCGATTACAATACAGGATCAACTATCAAAATTATGTACATAATGTGCTTTTAGATCAAAAGGCAAAACGAATGTTTAAAAATGTTTCAACGCAAACTACTCCTAATTTGATCGTCGAAGCGAGTGACAGTAATAGGAACAATACTATGACACCGAAAGGGTTGGTATTTTCTGCTACACAAACAGAATTTAATAGTATGTCAATAACCACCGCTGATAATAATCTTTTTCGTGACTAAAAGAGATGTACAAAACATGGTACATAGTGATTCTTCTGCTCTTTTATTACTATCGAAAACAAACTGTCTTAAAATATTTCATCAAAATGTATGTGGCATAAGTAATAAAAAAGCGGAACTTGAATTGTATATTGAAGCACAGGAAAATGATTTAGATTATTTATGCATATCGGAACATTTCCTAAATGATAAATCTGCACATGTGTTTTATATGTCCAATTATAACTTAGCATCATACAACACAAGGACGAACAAAAAAAGGGGAGGTAGCCTTATTTTAGCACACAAAAATATACAATGTGAAAACATTGACGCAATTAAAAAGTTATATAGGTCAGAAAGTTTTGAGATTTGATGACAAAGAAAACAAAAAACAAGCTTAGTAAAAAACTTGTCCTAAATATGTATAGACAACAAAGTTATTTATGATTCCCTGGATATTGCTAATACATTCGTTAACAGCTTTGTTCACAAACCATCTTTGACATGTAACAAAGATAAAGCAATGTCCTTTCTGAAAGAAACAACGCCGAGAGTTGAGAGTAACTTGTCTTTCAAGCCGACTACACCAGTCGAGATAAAAAATATTGTGTGTCACATGGCTAATAAAAAATCTTGCGGATATGACGACATACCAATAACAATAATTAAGGTGAACATAGAACTTTTAGCACATCCTCTTTCTGAATTCTTTAATAAATGTATGAAAGACTCGATTTTTCCTGATCAACTCAAACTGGCTAAGGTAATTCCGATATATAAAAAGGGCACAAAGACTGACCCAAAAAATTACCGACCTATATCCTTGCTACCAACTTTGTCGAAACTTTTTGAAAAGATAATTAAATTTAGACTGATAGTACATTTGAATTTAAATAAAGTAATCAATTTAAGGCAATTTGGGTACCAAAAGGGCATTGGCACTTCAGATGCCATAGACACTCTCATTGATGACGTAGTTAGTAAATTAAATGACAAAATGAAAGTGGCTGGACTATTTATTGACCTGAGTTCTGCATTTGACACTATAGATCATCAATTACTACTTGCCAAACTGGAACATTATGGTATAAGAGGTGATGCTTTAAAACTTATGACATCTTATTTACAAAACAGACGACTGTATGTCGAAATAAAAAACATTGATGCAAACAATCACGAAAAAACCTATAAATCAAAGATGATATACTTAAGACGCGGGGTACCTCAAGGCTCAATTTTAGGTCCAATATTGTATATTATCTTCACAAACGATTTGTTAAATTTTATGAACACCGCTCAGCCTGATGCTTCGTGTGTTGTTTTTGCTGATGACACAAACGTAGTAATTGGAGCACATGATTTAAATGAATTGTCTGCAAAAGTAAATAAAAGTCTAGCTAATCTTTCTGAATGGTTTACAGCTAATAATTTACTAATTAATACAAATAAAACAAATATTATGTTATTTAAGACTACATCTCGTAACACCGACACTATAGACGTGACATTGAAAGGAGACAAGATAGGATTGGTAAATGAGGTAAAATTCTTAGGTATTAACATTGATTCAAATCTAAACTGGAAACAGGAGCTTGCTGCTATTGATTCCTCTATATCCTCTGCATGTTATGCACTTAGGAGCCTCAGGGATGAAATAGATTTGAAGCAACTTAAAGCATGTTATCATGCTCTGGTTGAATCCAGGTTAAGGTACAGCATCACGTATTGGGGTAATAGCTATAACTACAACTACCAAAGAGCATTCATCCTTCAGAAGCGTGCCATCAGAACCATCGTTAAAATTTCACAGCGGGATTCATGCAAAGAATACTTTAAGAAACTAGGAATTCTTACAGTTCCAAGTTTGTATATCCTAGTTCTGTTAAGCAAGTTCGCAAAATATATACATCAATATGAATCACAAAAAGAAAGAGAGCTGAGAGAGAGCACACGAAGGAAAGTCATTAAAAATAAAATAGTGCCTAAATTAAACATAGCAAAGCATTGTTCACGTTACCAAGCAGTAGAATTATTTAATAAGCTACCTACTAATTTAAAAACTTTGGTCTATAACACAAACTTATTTAAGGCAAAACTAAAAGCCTTCCTATTAGAAAAATGTTTATATTCTGTATCCGATTTGATGTTGAATGATTCCAGATAATTAGTGTATGAATAACTTGATATGATATTTAAATTTTTAGTCTATGTGACTTTTGATTCAGTTGGCCTTTATTTTAATTGACATAATATTAATTATTTGACATTTAATTTGATTGACATTTGATTTGATTGACATATAAATTGTTTTTGATTGAAATTTATTTGATTTTAACTGACATTTAATTTATATCTAATTCTCTTTTATTTAATTCACAACATGGAATAGACATGGCTGGTTTTGAGCTTAGGTAGTTGGGTAATGTAATTGACTTTTAATTTATATCTGTTTCGCTTGGTTTATTTTTCATTTAATTTTTTTTTTAATTTAATTTAATTTAATTGACATTTGATTCTCATTTGACAGGCATTTAATTTACATTTAATTCTTATGAAGTTTAACTAATATGAACGTAGTTGACATGGTTTTGTTTGAGCTTCTTATGGTTGGACATATAAACAGTAATTTAATTGTTCGTAAAATATTATAGAGATGTTGTATTTCTGCTTTTGTTATATGGTTTGACTTTTTTATGATTTTAATGCTGTTTTACTGATGACATTCTAATAATTGTTTATATGTTTTGCTTGTACTTGATTACTGCTTCTGTTATGATTTTAAATGTAATTTGTTGTATAATTCCAACACAGTGTAAATTGTTTGATGAATGAATAAATAAAAAACTGTATGGAAATTAGAAATATGGCTAACCAGTGAACTAGAATATTAATAGTGAATTGCAATTAGAACACTGAATTCGATGTTGTAACCGTGGTGTAAAAAAGGTATTTGGAAAGTTTTTTTAGTGTTTTCTCCTATAAAACTGATTATTCGGTGATACGATTTTTATTATTGCATTTCATAATCAATGTTTTAGTTCTCTATTTAGCCACATTTCTTATTTCCAAATAGTAATATTGCGAAATTTATTAAAACGAGAAATATTTGACAGATATTTGCGAGGTCGCCAACTTATCGAATGTGCCTTCTTTACGTGCTTTACGACCCCACGGAGAAATAAAAAAAACTTTTCAAAATAAAGTACAATTATCTAGTTTTGAAATGGTCTCGAAAGTCTCGTTTTTCGAGACCACGGCGAGTCTCGGTTTTTTTTTTCCGGGATTCACTAAAGCATCGAGACTGAAAGCCCTAGTACCTACCGATTGGTAATCATATAGTGCTATAATTATAACTCCATTATTTTGACATTTACTTTTTCTGGTTATTTTGGTTTTCGTAAGTGTTTTTGCAGATTTTTCGCATTTATTCCGGTTAGACACGGCTTAGCTAATTTAGCCACTGTAATCTAGAGATTATAAGGAAGAAATCAATGTACGGTTAATTATTAAATGCTACAATTTATGTGGGTGGCCTAATCTCCGAACAAAAAAAAATCTACTTTGACACTTCTTTTATTACGCCCAACGTTGCGTTAAACCAAATTGGCAATAAAAACGAATGTTTGGTAGCTCATATTTTTTTAATGGTTTTCTATTTTACCATTCTGTTTCCGCACAGACCAAAACGATATCATGGTTTCAATTTCAAACTGTGGAGTAATTCCCTCTCAAAATTTCTATGGAAAAAATGTTGACTAGTGTTACCTGAAGGCTGGATCCACACTATACGGTCAATCGCGGTTCGTTCATGCATTTATTTTGATATTAATAATCTAATCTATCTTCTAATACATAAAATTCTCGTGTCACAGTGTTAGTTACCATACTCCTCTGAAACGGCTTGACCGATTTTCATGAAATTTTATATGCAAATTCAGTAGGTCTGAGAATCGGTTACTATTTATTTTTCATACCCTTATGTGATATAATTTATATGGCAAAACAATGTTTGCCGGGTCAGCTAGTTTATTTATAAAAAACATTCACGGGCCGCGTGTTGCCGACCGCTGATTTACACGAAAATTGACGATGATAGACTGTTTAAACTACCGAATTCAAATAAATCAATCCTCAGAATTTTATTTTATTGATTACAGAGGTCAACAGCTAATCGCGGGATTCTCGGAGAAGCAGGCTGCACCATAATAGAACGAGGGTGAATATTACTCGTGTTACGTTTAGCTATTCTTGTTCAGTGTGAATCGCCATCTTGAACCTCATAACCGATCACTGATCCCAACTGCTTGCCAATGGTGTACAGATTTTCCTGTTTATTTTCATTACCACACTGTGGTTTGTGTTTATTATGCTAAAGGTAATGCTAAACTGAGTTATTGTACTTACCACACAAAATAATCCAGATAATTATCTCCCCGCTAAATAGTGCAGTGTGATGTTAAACAGCGAACACCAGTTTTTACCCTATGTTCTCACTCGGGAACTATTCAAAAGATTTAACAGGCTGCGAGCAACGAGTCGCAGTAACCGCGGGAAAAGCGGCTACAAAAACTGGTATCGAGACCAGAATGTAGCAACGACAGTTCCTAGTAGTGCTAATATAATGTAGCTATGTTACCCGAGGTTCGAAATATGTTGTAGCCGACATACTTATGGTATAAATGGTTACACCTGCCCACGACCCTGTAGGTCGCTGATACCAATCGGAATAGATAACAGGCTTTTTATGGCAGTTATAATTATCTTTATTTGGTCACCCCATGACACGCTCGATAGTTTACAGTTCATTGGTTTTGGAAAAAACTACCATTTTTACGACGTAAAGTGTCGCTGTTGACTTGTGAACGTGATGGCATGGCGTTTTGTAATAATTGTAATAGTTCAGTTGGGGTTGAAATTATCGGATCGGATGTTATATAGAAAAATGTAATGTATGGTGCTTTTTTATGGATGCCCGACGTTTATCACGAGGAAGGCAAGTGGGGCATTTAGGGTATTTAAAATACACCTATTTTATTTACACCAAAAGCCACCATGAGCCCAAAATAAAACAAAAATTGTTTTCTTTACAATCTTAACTTTTTATTTTTCAACAAATCAGGAAATAATGGACTGATTAAACATTAAACACGAACATCGTCAGATAATTAATTAAAAACGTAGCATTTAACATTTCATAATTGAACGCGCTTAATTTAAATTAGGAATTAGCATTAAAACAATCGTTTATTTATGGCGCGTAAAACTAATGATGAGCACGTCAATTGTTTTACTGGTCCTTTTGATGTAATTTTATAATTAACTTAGATATAAGTAGAAATGATACTTACCATTAACTAGATAATAGTCTACGATGTATTCAATTCAAAATGCGTACATGTAGTCGATAGACATCCTAGGATTTGTTCAGATCGTCGGTATTAAAAAATGTGGGGTCATAATGGGCGGTCAAATTAAAGATAAAAGCTAGGTACCTACCTAGTCTTTTCTGCTTTCAAAAGAACAGTCCTACATGGTTATTAGGACCTTTACAAGTACTAACAAGTTTCTAAAGTACTAGAGTATCTGCAGATTTTGTTATTCAGTGACTTCCAGACGGATTGGCAAGAGCTCGTGAAACGAATTTTAATTGAGTCCCAAGTAACAAAATGGTGAGTGAAAACCAGTGAGGAAACCAGCATGTTCCAGAACCAGAATTCGATGACATTTAACATCTACCAACCCGCATCCTAGTGGAACTATCCGCCTGTGGCCCAGCAGTGTGATATTTATAGTCAAATATTAATCTTTTAAAATGTTTCGTCTATCCTGAATTTATCAACTATCTTTTCACGCATAAAAAACCTTTAATTTCAAAAAAACATAGTTTCGTGCACGAACTATCGCCCTTCGCATTAGGCATAATAGCTGATGCGTTTGCCTTATTTAAAAAAACAAAAAAAAGTCCGCGGCACTGACAGGCGTAGCTCGTTAAATGGTGACACGGAATTTTTCATTTTTCACCAACGTTACTTTTTACCCCTATTCTGAGTGATTGGTGTAATTTTTGGACAAATCTTTAGCGTAGGGTTGGCATTTTGAATGCGGGTATCGTATCGAATACTTGTTTTTTGATTACTTGTTGGTTTAATAGTCCTCCTAACCTTTTTCGGGAACGGCAGGCAATCTTAACGAAGATTAGCCATCGGTGCGAGAGATATTATAGTGCACAAGTGCACTCGCTGTTCCTATACTTCGATGGAACGGCAATTTGACAGGGCGAAGAGAGATCAGGCGCAGCACCAACGGCTAAACGAGGTTTCCGAGACACGGGGGTATCATACCGCCAACTTCCAAACTCCAGGCTATTACTGGGAAATTTGTAATGGTAAAACCCATTAGCACTTTTTGCTCGACCCGGGATTCGAGCCCAGGACCCCACGTTCAGCAATCGCGCTTGCGACCACGAGACCAACGGGGCAGGTAAGTAGTGCCTAAGTACTACAGATTTCATTGAGGGTCCATTTTCACTCTTATACTCCAAGTGATCAGTTTGAAAAGGAGTCGACCGTCAGTGAACTGAGTAGTGCGTGAGACAATCCCTAGATAGATGAACAGATGGCCTGAAGGTGGCTAGGTAAGGTAGGATGCAGAAAGTGGAGGACAGTCTTTGTGACAGGCCCAACGAGGCAGACCTTTCGATTCAAGTTCAAATAATCCACAATCTTATTCAATATCGACAATCGATATCATATCGATATAAACTCGCATTCCCACCGCCCCCTACCGGCAGATAATCACACCGCCATTACGTGTGTGTCACGCGAACTATGTCGTTACTTGATCTAACTTCAGAATTATCAGTTAGTTACCAAAGTTCATCATGTGTCGTTTATTGCTCTATTAGTTAACTTACAAAAGTTTCTTGGTATGTCGTTAGAGGTGAATGATTACCCTATTTGTTTGTTTTTTTTTTTGTCAGAGGTTTCCCGTTCGATTCTCCAGTTTAGACGGTTGATGGCAATAGTACTTGTCCTCTATTACATATTAGGAGACCTACATAAATATAATGGGCATGGCGACAGTATCAAAAAATTGAAAATCTGTTAAGTCCGTCAGTTAGAGTATTGGAAAAATGGACACGTATTTTTTGTTTTTGTAAATCAATGAATATTGACCAAGATAAAACGCATAAAAACTCGGGAGTGGGGGCTCGTGACGACCGACAGAACCCACTAAAAATTATACCAAGGCGTGATTTATTTAGAATTTTAAAAGTGTCGCATCTTCGTCAATTTTTAAAAATACGGGTCAAATATTTTTTGATAGTCTAAATGACGCACTAGTTAGATTTTTTGTAGTCTATCCTATGGGTGAAATGTGGATCCTGTCTGGTTAGGAAGAGGTATACCTACACTTAGGTACATTTTAGGAACTCTCAGGGCTTACAGGAGCAAAGTTAGGTACGAGTATCCTGTTATTCACCCATGAATCATCTTCAGTATCAAGTATTTCAGCAGAAAGAGCAGCTAGCTCTTAGATATTATGGTCAAATGAGTCATGCTCGACTCGTCAAGTTGCATTAACTAACTGCCTTCTGAATTATTTAGACCTATTTATTATTGTATTATCAAATTATGTTCGTATTATATGGACGTTGCGTTGGAAGGCCTCCCTCTAGGTGGACCGAAGACCTGGTGAAGATTGAGGGGATCCGTTGGATGCGACTCGCTCGGAACCGGTCAATGTGGCCCGGGGGCCGTGGGGGACGTCTATGTCCAGCAGTGGACGTCTTTTTGAAATGATGATGATGATGATTTTCAAATTGTTTTCAAAGATTGCTCAAATTAAAGTTGCAGCAGTTTTGTTTGTCTACTCCTAAAATGGTACGTTCTCGACACATTGCATAACAAGCCATACTGTCACACAACATGGCGAAACGCCCAAACCCCATTACTTGAAAATTTTACGGTGCTTTTATGGCGTCAGTAATTGACATAGAAAATGGTTGACCATTTCTAGTCTTTGTTAGACACTCCCACCCACCTATTGTGATGAAAACAACAGTTTCAATCCACCCATGTAGGTATCGATTTACAAACAATGCACTGACGTATCGAAATAAATTATTCGATAATCGAATAGAATTCGGACATTAATCGAATGGGTTTTGAATGGGCCACCGTATCATAGGTACCTTTTATTCGATACAATTGCTTTGGGACAATGCGTGGCGGTTAAATGAGTTGAGAGGCGCCAAACAATGTCACGGTGACCGTAAGGTGGGCACATTGACAGGATTGAAAGGTAAGGGTGACCATGGTGACCGGTAGTGAAGCGGACTTTATGTAGCTGCAATTAGAATTGTAAATACCAGTATGAGTTGCATCAAACCGATTTTGTAATAAAGAACTAGTATTGAGCCCGATCGGTTTACCCACCGGCAAGAATGTGGAATTTTCATTCCTAATAATCCTTTGAGGGGTGGAATTTTGAAACTCTTTCCTTACCGAAGTTTCTAGACTCAATGTTTGTCTGTCAGCAAATTAATGTTTTTTTGAAGTGATAGTTTTTAACAAGATTGCCCTTATTTTTTACCGAAGTTAGATACTTATCAAATTACCGAACGTGTTCTGTAGAGTATTTGTACTATTTGTGGCCAAAAGATGCAACTAACACTCGGATATTATCCCTGAAAAAGGATCAACAACCGTCTTTTATCTCAACCACCAAGCTGGTTTTTTAGATGGATTTTCTTCTCGAGAGAAAGAAAGGATGGGCAGATTTTTTACGGAATCGTATGAAACAAAATGAATTAAATCAAAAACATGACGATTGAAAGGGCAGAATGAAAAAAATACAAGTGATTTCAGATAAGGACAGAAAGTTGAGGACTCCTTTTCAAGAAAGTGTCCCGTAAAACTATGGTCACATTATTTATATCTAGTGTCATATCAGTAACAATGACAGCGTCCGTCACTCGCCGGGTGACGTTATGGTGCGCAGTCACGGCAATGATGCGTGTGCGTCACTTAGCTAATAAAGGGTATGCAACAAGGGGTGGAATTTCGTCGTTAAACAGACCTTGGTTTAACAGTATTTTTCCAATGAAACTAAACGCGATAGGCATAGTCCCATCCTAATGAAATTAATATTTGATCTTAGCTTTTGTTAGGTCGATATAGATGTGAAAATTATGTAGATATTCTCAGGAAGAAAGTGTCTAGGGAGGAGTGTCACTTGTTTATAAGTCTCCCAACAAAGGCCTGATAGGATCCGAAAAGATGTGAATGATATTATGTAAAAAACCTATTTTGACAAAACTTTTTAGATCCTGTAAACCAACTTAATAGACAAAAAAACCGGCCAAGAGCGTGTCGGGCCACGCTCACTGTAGGGTTCCGTAGCTTCCCAGACCATTAAAAATACCAACATTTTTCGTCAGCAAAAATAACTTTGTTTTTCATAGTATTTGTATGAAAAACAAAGTTATCATTTGCGTTTTTTTGAAAAAGTGCTATATAACTCAAAAACTATTCAACTCATCAAGTTGAAAATAATTTTCCTAGAAAGTTCATATAAAGGTCTACTTCTGTGATTTTTTTCATATTTTTTAAACTTATGGTTCAAAAGTTAGAGGGGGGGGGACACATTGTTTTTGACTTTCGAAGCGATTATTTCCTAAAATATTAATATTATCAAAAAATGATTTTAGAAAACCCCTATTCATTTTTAAATACCTATCCAACAATATATCACACGTCAGGGTCAAAATTAAAAAAAAAATCGCTCCCCACTTTACGTCTGGGGGAGGTACCCTAATAAAAATGTTTTTTTAAATTTTTATTTTTGCACTTTGTCGGCATGATTGATATACATATTGGTACCAAATTTCAGCTTTCTGGTGCTAACGGTCACTGAGATTATCCGCGGACAGACAGACAGACAGACAGACAGACAGACAGACATGGCGAAACTATAAGGGTTCCGTTTTTTGCCATTTGGCTACGGAACCCTAAAAAGACCAAGAAACTACGAGCGTGTTACTTTTAATCAATACAAGACTACTAAGAAAAATAAATCGAGCAACAAAGTTTAGCCATTGAGCTATCAGAAAGTGCTACTTATAAATTGATTAACTCGTAGTACGGGCGGGGATCAGCTGTCGATCGCAAGTTAACACCCCATTATAGCAATACTATTAGTAATCACTATGTAGCACCTTGTAAGCTGCTGTTTACATGATACTACAGGTTTTTCTGGCAAAAAAGAACTAACACGAACGTCATGTGCATTCAAGTGTAAAAAAAAATGGTGTCTGAATTATTTTTATGGAACAGGTTATAAAAGTGAAAAAAATCGTATTGTATGTCGTAGTGATCGATGATTTAAACGAAGAACAATAAATTTAAGACTGTGAGGGATTAGAAAATATAAAATTAACGGTTTACTAGATAATCTATGGCCTTAACATTTAGTAGAACAACGTTTAGCAATTTCTTACATTACTTTATGTAGCAAGCATAAGTTTAACAATAGTTTATTTAAAATAGAACCACCATAAACACATCCAATAAAAACATAGAACCCAATAAATATACGAAACAAATTACATAAAAGAAAGACCAACCTTTAAAAATCGACGATGAATTTTATAGTGGAACATGACATTTGCAAGAGTCAGGCGAAATGTTTTAGAAAAACGACTCAATTAAGTCGCATGTAAGCCGTGGATGGATCCAGTGACCAGGTGGAGTGTTGCCATTAATATCAATTGAACACTGACCGTCTGCCACCAGCAGAATTTGACCCACCGCTCCCCTACGAAACAGAACACAATCGCCGAAACAAGAGGCAGTATTTCACTCCAAGAAGGGTCGAATGAGACCAGTCCAGAAATATTTTATGAGCAAGTTTCCGACGGGCAAAGAGTAATGCGATTTTGATACTAATGCCTTTCCGTTTCGAAGCTGTCGATTTTGGTATTAAATGGGAAGTCATATTTCAGTGGTGACAAGAATTTGGAATTATTGCATCGGTTTACACATGTCAGGGGGTTTTAAGTGGATATTATTCATTATTTTTGCATATGTTTATGGTTTTATTTTTCTTTGACGCAGAAGGTGCTAAGTATAAACTTCCTTTTTCTTTCCTGCATTTTCTGTGTTCTGCTAATTAACTGGGGGTCTAATATGGCCTAAATTAAAGCCTTAATTATAAGTCTCTGGGTTGAAAAATAATTGAAATTATTCAAGAATTAAATTGTTCCATAGTGCACTCGACGGTCGCATAAGTTCAAAGTCATATGTAATACGACCTTAAAACTTTGATTGACTTTTAGTTGCGCGTGTCTATGTTCAACTGTTATAATAGCGGTCACATAAAACTTTATCTCGCAGCTTTCACTGATCAATTTCTGAGGAACTTATTTTTCATATGAAAATAGGCAATATACCTAATATTGACAATGTCCTGGATGAGGCTGGCACAAGAACATGGAGCTTCAAGCAAAGAGCTCTATACCCCCAATGGGTGAAGGGGTGTGGATGACGATGATCATGATTCTTACAGGTTTGTTGAGTCCGACAGTAGATAATAAACAAGTTCTAAGGTAAACTATGACAGCTGTGGAAACCGTTGGAGAAATAGACAGATCTGCTGCTGAACATCCATAGTTTCACCCAAACTTGATCGAGATCCTTTTTGAAACACAGACTCATCTAACTACTACATATTAAAAAGCAAGCAGTTTTTAAAGTAGGTAAGGATGTATGTTCCTCTTTCACGCAAAAACGGTTGAACGGATTTAGATAAAACTTGACACACATATAGTTTATAACCTGGATTAATACATAGGATATGTTTTTATCTTGTTAGTGTTATCCCGTGGGTCAGATTATCAAACGAAACCGCGTGCATAAGCTAGTAGAGCAAAAACTAAACGACAGTCGACTTGTTAATCCAGTGTGAGGGAACGATTACAAATGTAGATGGTGTATGTGACAAGACACAGTGATAAAGTATGGGCAGTGGAACTGGCGATGCGAAGTCCCGTTTGTTATTGAGAGACCCCTGTTTGTGTGTGATTGCTATCTGTCGTAGGGAATAGGGAGACAATGGCTGTATCGAATGTTAAAAGTTTATGACGACTTAAGAAGTTATAGTTTTGACTGGGCAGTAGCATTTAACCGACCGTCCGATAACCGATGACCTGGTATAGGTTGCGGGAATCCGTTGGATGCGAGTTGCAAGGGACCGGTCAATGTGGCGACACTTGGGGGAGGCCTATGTCCAGCAGTGGACGTCTTTCGGCTGAAATGTTGAGTGATAATAGTAGCAGTGATAAGGAAGCCCGCCATATTGAAATGTTCTTACATTTTTCGCAATTGCAATAAAATATACTTCAGCTGATGAGCATGGACATTTGTTTCCGAGTCCTGGATGTTTATATATATAATAAGTATGTATTTACAAACAAAAAAGTATATATGTAGTATATCAACTATCTGGTGTCCACGATACAAGCCTTGCTTAGTGTGGCGCTAGATGACGCTGTGTGTTAATGTCCAGCGATATTTATTTATTTATTATACTTGAAAAAGTCATTAAATGAGAGTAGGTTGTATTGATGATTTTAATGATTATAACTCTGAAGGCGATCATTCATTCATCCATTCTGCTGGTGATCTGTCATACCGGTCTCGAACCCAGTATAGACTTCAGCTCTCATCATAGTTTGAATCTGCCTGTAACTTAGATACCACGTTCCAAAATTGTATGAACTTTTTTGAGAGAAATAAATTGTAATTCACAAAGAACACCTAATAGATGGAGGACATTTACCGACATTTTTGTGCAAATAGACAAACTTGCTGTTATCGGATTTCTACCACCAAAACATCAAGACAAGAAAAACGTCGCCGTCCGCATGGGCGACTGCATGCGGGGCTCCATTACTGACATCAGTCACAGACTCGCACTCACGAGACGCATTCGTCTCGCGAATATCCCTAAGAAAAATCACGAGTCGACGTTAAGGGACTCGACGCAGAGGGAATGATTCTTTAAAACTGTCCATCGATATAATGAATGAACCCTTCTCTATTGGTAATCATGGTTGCGCTCCGAGGAATGATTTAGTTGCGCTTAGATGGTTGCGCTTAGAAATAGGTGCGCTCTGAGGAATACCTCTCCTCGGAAGCCAAAAGTGGTAACTCAACAAATGAATGTTTCGAGAAAACAGATGCAATTTCTGTTATTGACAAAAATTTGATTTCCACATTTTCATAATGTTTTTGTTTTAATTGGGTGCGAGATTTTCAATTTCAAGGTCTTTTTGGCTTGGGAGGGCAGTGCTGGTGCTGGTACCGTTGTTGCAGTAAAAGCAAGCATGAAAATGAAATTGTTTCGAATTGCAACCAAATATGTTTTTTGGCTAAATATCTCATCTGCCTATGACCTTGATGTTTTTAACACGCTTGCCATTAACTTATTAAATAACCGGTACAGATTGAAACCTTTACAGTACCACAAATAAAATCCTTAAAAACATTTTCCTCACTGGCAATCCATCAGTGTATGTAGCAACACTGTTAGTGTCGCGGCCACGACCCAGCCGACCGAGAGAGTCAATAAGGGCGGGAAATGAACGAGGGTTGTGTTTGACCGGCCCGGTTTGTACAGACGCAATTATATTAAGATTACATATTTATCTCTCGAGACGGACCGTTTTCTTATAGGGGCTTTGAGTCTTGGATAGTTGTGTATGGAGATGATGATACCATTTCGATGGAATTTGTTGTTTCTATTTTCCAATCATATATTAAAAAATATATAAGACGGACGGACGGCGAGCTAGCCAACCACGTGGGCCCCGACGTTGGACAACCTGATGTCAGAATTTTTATGCCTCTGTCTAAACTTTACATGCCAACAAGAAATATCTCTCAGACATCCTGGTTTCCTCGCGATGTTTTCTTTCACCGAAGCAAGTGATAATTATTTTATAAAATTAGTACGCACATGAATCTGAAAAATCAGAGGTGCGTGACAGTCCGTCGGTCGCACCACTTAGCTATCACTGTTATACCTGTGTTGATTTGCTTCCAAGAGCTTAAGTACCACCCATTTAGCGAAATCAACATTTTCTTCAAACTCAAGCGGTTACAACATCTCTACACACATACACCCCACTGCCGTTTTATCCCCAATATTGATTCGGTAGCTCAGCGTCCGTCGCGCTGGGTCGCTATTATCATTGTTTTAAATGCTACCCTCCTCTCCGATGACCTCTGATACCACCACAGAGGTTTCATGATGAGTTTCACGGTTGATTTTGGCAGTGACACGTCTCCTCATCATGTAGGGTGATTTGATTCAGTACTCTGTTCAGGCTTAGTTGAAGATTTGGGATTCTTAAATTGATTTGTGATTGCCTTTTTGGTCGTGTGGTAGTGTTAGTGAAAATGAACGTACCACTTTTCAGAGTGGTTTCACAAAGGAATACTTTAATAGACCACCATGCGCCTGAAGTATTTTCAAAGAATGCTTTTTAACAGTACCTACAGGCTATACCCAGCATTGGCTGATTGTAATGATTAATTTGACTAAAACATACAATTCTGCAGATCTCGATGAGCTTGAGTTTGTAGGTGGATGCACTCAATGAGCCTATTCTTCGATATTGGTGAAGATACGAGTCTATAAAAGTACCCTTAATAAAGCCCAAAGGCACTTGTTGAACCCGTCATTACGTTCTTATTGTCCTAGACCATGCCTGGGAAACGTCCAGTTACGGACATAATGTCGATCAAAGTTCTAACTAAAAACTGGTGAATACAGTTTTTAATGTTGTAACTTACTTTAAATACCTCTAGGACACCCATATTATTCAATGCATCCATCAGCATAATGTTTTGAGTTCGTTAGATTAAGTCCTACCGTAAAACGTGATTTTTCTCCCCAAAAAGAGTTTCCCAATAATATTTTTTTGCGTAGAGTTACTTAGTTTGACTAACAGAGCATGCTTGGTTCCCGGCTTGTGAAAGGGCCGTTTACATCTTGTATTAATCTCTGTAATTAGTATTAGTCACTTCATTCGCACACAAGAAACGGTCAAAGTTATTCGCCGAATTGGCTTTTGTAAACCAAAGTCATTACAGATTCTTTAAACAGATACCTACCCAATTCCTACACTGTCTTTAATTCCCATTTCAGAGTGACACAACTGGCGATCTAAACAACCTTATCGGCATATCGATAATCACTACTCGTATCGATTCGTAATCGATTCCCACGAGTATCGAGTTGGGGTGACGAGCTGGCCATATTTTGCTTCACCCCGCAATATGCAGTCATCCGGAACTGTTGATGTTTCGAACGTTTTGAATTTTCGAATTTTGGAATTCTAGTAGGTTATTTACACCACATTTGGGTTCCAAGTACTAACCAGTACTGGTTAGTATTAGCCACTATTGAGCTCATGCATGGCTAAATAATAACAGCCGCTCGGGTCGATATTTTGGTTAGGCCATGCCTGTCTAGGGTGGTCTGTGGATGGGTGACCACACATTACATAACGAGTTTCCTCCGTCCGTCGGAAAGTTAATTCGCTAAGCCGTTGGTTCCAGCTGTCATTTTTAGATCTTAGACCGTATTACCCAGTATCAACTGGCTTATGGAGGTCAAATAGGCTGTCGCTCCATGTAAAATACTGGTATTCAGCTGCATCCGGTTAGACTGGAAGCCGACCCCAACATAGTTGGGAAAAGGCTAGGCTGATGATGGTTACTATTGGGCACTTCAGACAGTCAACCCACTAACAAGCAGAGGCCTCTCCCTGTCCAGCCCTTTCGATCCAGGGGTAAATGTGAACCACTAGTCGTTGGTGTCGTGCCGCTCGCCCTGTCATCTTTTACGAGGTCTGCTGCGAGGCCTCTTGGCAGTGTCAGGGCTTAACACAATGGTTATTTTGGCCCACTGCTCATTGGGTATACGACAGTTCCACTTCAGCTTGGTGGCTTAATGGTGGATGAGGACTTTTGTGAAGAAACTTTTCGCATTGACTGCTCAATATTTGTTACATTCCATAAATAACTTCATCATCATCAGCATACCATCATCGTAGGTATCTTGCCTCTATCTCGATTTATTTGTGTGACGCCAAATATACAAGGCATTTCCATCCTGGTCATCGTAATCGTAAAAAAATAATCAGCTCTCTCATACATATTTGGTCGAGTAGGTATTGGAATTTTGTATGGGGCAGTTGATTACAGTTTCGCGATTACGATGTTGGTCCCATGGAGAAAGTTGTTCGATTTGATGGTCTGTAGCCGTGTAGCGCACCCTTGAATTTGACCAGTATGCTAAGCGACGCCTTGTATTGGGCAAAGCACAGCATAAATATATTCTTCCATAATTATCTATTAGCTATACTCATTATCTCAAGAGTCACGGCCTTTCTAGTCATTATCATCACCAAAATCAGCTTATAATACCTGAGCTTGTGCCAGCTCAGGCCACTGTGTAAATGGCCATTGACACACAGGATGACCATGTCGATAATTATGATTTGATAAAAATCTGCTACACTACACACTACTCAATTGAAAAGCGTTACGAACTCATCTAGATAGCATTCTCGTTTGTATGTTAAAAAAAAAAACAATGTAAACGTGTTTTGTAACAATAGGGATAATCTTACTAATATAATAAATACTTCTTAAAATAAAACTGAAGAGTTAGTGTTTTGTTTGAACGGGTTATTTCTAGAACTATGTTCTATAGTTAAAAAAGTGTTTTTGCATTTGATTGTCCAATTCTTGAGGAAGGTTATGGGTTATTTAGCATCACGCTACGACTCTTAGGCAAAAGCATGACAATTATCAGCCCATAATTTCCCCACTGCTGGGATACAGGCTATGACAGGAAGGGGACTGTGCAGAACGCGGATCCAGTGGGGATTGATGGACCCTCAGGAGCTGAACAAAACAGAAACGGCGAGAGAACCACGGGACACAACTAGTCTATAGCATATGGAAGCTGATTGTATAATATTATTCGAGAAAGACATGAATAAAATTACAATAACGAACACGAATCCCTATTTTTATATTGGAAGGCAAACTAATGTCATTCAAATTAGAAAAGGGGAATAATATGTTTTGTATCATGTCCGTAATCTGCTGCGAGACAAACGAAGGACTTGGGCATCTACCTAAGTAACTACCTACTTACATGTAATATTGATAGGGAAATGGTTGATGTAGTCTGACATCATTGCAAAGCCACACACACAGTTTTTGTTTCACTCGAAGTAAAAACTCGTGTTCTATCTTTCACTCAGATTAAAACGTCTGAACACAAAATGAATAAAAGAAGTGAAGGTCATTTGTAAAGCAATACAAAGATGGCTTCAGCACTCGGCACATATGGTAATTATATGGTGTTCATTTACAAAACAATATCGTAACAATTAAAATAAAGCACAGTTGCCTATTTGCCTGAACTATCGTGAACCTGTGTTTTAGCCCAAGGTGCATAAATACCTGCTTAAAATAAACTAAGTTTCATTATGTGAAAAGTAAAGTAAGTACTCAAATGAAAACTTATATACTTACCTAAAATAAAAAAAAATAAACTATGTTAGCAGTTTATGAAGAATTTGGAAGTTATGGGGAGAGGCTTTTTCCCAGCAGTGGGATGACACAGGATAACAGTAGTAACAGTTAGCAGTTTACAGTTTACTTAGGTACCTACACTGCTTCGCTTAGAATGATCTGGAAACGAAACGAACTGAGAGACAAAGATGAACGTTGATTTGTTTTCATGAAGTTGAACTTGTGACTCTGCGTTCTACTATTGCGATTAAGTTGATGTTGTGGTTTACGGTATCTGTCGCCTAGAGAAAGAACACCTTTTTTTTTTTGGATGGGAAGTCATCAAATGACTTTTCCCACTCTGGGCGGAGCGGGAGGGAGTGTCAGACTTTTACTGACTAAAACCCATCCATGTTCCTTCCTCACCCTTTACGTTCCGGGGCCACGGCATCTCTTTCGAACCCCGCAACCCCGGCAGGAGAAAGAACACCATCACATCGTGGTTACTCAACTAGACGGAACACAAACAAACTGGAATCGTATTTCTGCATCCAAATTAATAACTTACATCCCGAAACGCGCCAATTAAGCAATTAAACAAACTCAAAGCGTAAAATAAGGTACTCCTGTACTCCTGCAAAATCCCAGGTCTTTTATAAAAACAGTGACAATATACTGTAGCAATTACAACCACACGGCGTCGTAACGTCGTCGTATGTTGACAGGTTACAATTTAGATTGAGACGGCAAATTATGTGGGACACGAGATATTAGCTAAGGTTGTCACTTTTACTGCAAGTTCTTATAGTTTTTTAACGCTTTAGCAAAACATCGTAAGGAAACCGGCATGTCCTAGAATTAAAAAGTCGAAGATTAGTGACAGTATATTTGGTCAAGGAAAACATCGTGAAGAAATTGGCATTCTGAACCAAAAAGTCGATGATTGGTAACATCCCCAATTCGCACTGGGCCCGCGTGGTGGATTTAAGCTCATTCGGTCTCACAGGCCTCCCCAGTTGTGGGCACGTGTCCGGACACGTGTGCGTTTGAGTTTGGGGACTGAACAGAGCTGATGACACTAAACTTGGTTGGAACTAAAACCGTAGTACCCATTGCAGGGTCAATTCCTCTGAAGATGGATGGAAACCCGTACGACAACCTTCTTAGGTCAGGCAGGAGATGATTTATTTGGGCAAGAACATTATTGTCAAGTGACAGTATACTTAAGGTCATCAGAGATATGGTGACGCTCAATTAACAAGAAACATTTTAATTAATAAAAGTATCAAAACCCGACCACAAATTGTTATAGTACCTAGATATATTTGTAATCTCCTTTTAATTTCCTTCATTTTGATGCTTTAGTCGATATATTTGGTTGAAAAACAAATATTGACAACTTGCAATTTGGTCAGTGAAAAAAAGCGCGGGAATCATCGAATTTGGCGGGCGTGATTTTTCTTTCCTTTTCATAAAAATATTAAAAAACGTTGGCTATTGGAGATAAGTTGTGTAGATATATGTAAATATTCATTAGATTAGTTGATATAATTGTTTGTAGATATCTAGTTCTTCATTTAGGGTAAGTTTTTTTCTATTTTATTTTTCTGGCCATTGGCCAGTATGGACAATGAACCGCCAGATCCGGGGGGCACAGTTCCCTCGGTCGGGCATAATATAACAATATATGAATCCAGTATGGATACGGACTCGTCCTTAAACCGATCGGAGCGGAAAAGGGCTAGAGCGCCTCGTAAAGTGTGTAAAAATTGTAACAAAAGAAGGCGAAATGGTCGCTCATCAGGAACAACAGGAACAATTAATATTGAATCGAATTGTCATTGTGAAAATGACTTAGTTAGTCCAAAAATAACGTCAAACGTACCGGTTCAATCAATTTTATTTCAACAAGAAGCCACTCCACGTTCTGTGGATGGTCCCCAGACTGAAATCCAGAATTCAGATCTTCCCCAGAAGGCGCCACAGGTTGCTAGGGCTTTGTACGAAGCCACAGACCTGTCGCCATACGTTGTACATATTCAAAAAAATGTTGATACAAATAACTCGGCTCAAACATTACACCCAATAACTTTAGGGCACTTTTTAAAAAAACGCAGATTTAACCACATCATTAACGGTTCACTAAAACGCATTGGTCGCAACCGAATTTCACTAAGCTTCTCCCATTACGTAGATGCAAACTCCTTTATAAAGGACCCAAGTTTGGCCAAAGAAAACTTGAGGGCATTTGTTCCATCTATAAATGTGTGTCGAATTGGAATTGTAAAAGGCGTACCTACCGAATGGTCTCCGGAGGAAATAATTGAAAATATGTCCGTCCCCGCTGGATGCGGGAAAGTCATTAAAGCCAGACGTCTTAATTATAAAGTACACGAACCGACCCCTGTGTGGAAACCATCCCAAACAGTCGTGCTCACCTTTGATGGACAAATTCTACCAAAACGTGTTTTTTGTTGTTACAATTCCATGCCTGTGGAATTGTATACATTCCCTACAATTCAATGCTTTAATTGTTGTCGATTTGGCCATACAAAGGTACAATGTAGGTCGAACCCTCGGTGCTTCAAGTGTGGGGAGAAGCATTCTGCTGACACTTGCAGTATTGAAGACGAGAGTAATAGTAAATGCTGTCATTGCGGTGGCATTCATTACGCCATCAATAAAAAATGCCCAGAATTTGAGAGACAAAAATCTATTAAACATTACATGGCCCATAGCTGCGTGTCGTATGCTGAAGCGTCGCAACTACATCCACCAATATCGAAATTGTATGCAGATGTGGTAACATCTGCCCCATCACATACCACTAAAAATCCTTTTTATTCACAACCTTCGCCCCAGTCATGTAACACAACAATTGTCTCCTCTCAAAGAAAAACTGTATTCCTCAAACCTCGGGATCCCCCAAAAACAACTAAGGGGTATGACCGGGCAGCTCATCAGGCATTGATCAATAATGAAGTTTCTGTGTCAGGGAATGGTGTTGCATTCCAAAATAAAACAACAAATAATAATGAGACTCAAATTTTAAATTTAATAATCCTGTTAATTAATACCTTGTCTAAAAATAATAATATTGAACCGTCCAACGTTGCCACTGTAATTGATACTCTATCTAACTTATTTAACTTTAATCATAATGGATCCAAATCTTCCCAAGATTGTTCAGTGGAACAGTCGCAGTATAGTGAGTAAAAAATCTGATCTGTCCTACATATTGAACAAATACGATCCCTTTGCAGTCGCTCTCTGTGAGACATGGCTTAAACCAGGGTTCTCTTTTAGAATTCCTGGCTATGCGTGTCTAAGAACAGACAGAAGCGATGGGTATGGCGGTGTCGCCATACTTATTAAAAATAACTTGTCTTTTCAAAGTTTTCCTCTTCCAAGTCTCAGCGACGATATTTCTGCTGTCGCTGCTATTGTAAATAAAATCTGTTTAGTATGTATATATTATTCTCGTCCCACTGTAAATATTCTTTCTGAAATAAATAATCTCCTTTCAATTTTACCTAAACCATTTTTGGTAATGGGCGACTTTAATGCACAACATCAGTCCTGGGGTAGTTCTACTTCCAATTACTATGGGGAAAAGTTATTGGAAATCCTAGACTCTAATAATTTGTGTATTTTAAATACATGTCTCCCAACACGCCAAACGAACCCAGATGAGGGAGTAAGTGCCCCTGACCTCTCAATCTGCACACCTGATTTAGCATCAACATTATCCTGGTCTCCTTTACAGTCTTCTTATGGAAGTGATCATTACCCTTTAATAATTTCTTTTCCACATAAAAAACCGGCTGTTTGTAATCCAACTCCACGTTTAAAGTATAGACTTCAAAATGCAGATTGGGATACATACAAAAATTGTGTAGAAGAAAGAATCCTTGCTATATCTAATTCTTTACAAATACATGATCCCCAGCTATTATCTAATCAAATAACCAACATTTTAATAGAGGTGGCAGATAATACTTTCCCTATTAAGAATGGTGCTTCAGGCAAAATTCCTTCACCACCCTGGTGGGATGCTGAGTGTACTCAGGCCATTAAAAAAAGAAAAGAAGCAGAAAAAAATTATGGTCATACTATGACTCGTCACAATTTTGAAATCTACCAAGAAGCTGCACGTACAACTCGTAAGCTCCTTAGAAAAAAGAAATTTGAAGGTTGGCAAAGATTCTGTGCATCCATCTCGCCAGAAGTTAACGCATCCCTAGTATGGCAAAATATTAGGCGATTCAGGTCAGCATTCAGTGACACAACAGCCTCAAAACTACCACTAGAATTAGCCAATCAGTTTATGGATCATTTAGCCCCTCCTTCAGCCCCAGAACAGAGATCTTTACATTTCCCCTATGTCCCTATTCCCAATTCTGAAATGAATTCTCTCTTCACACTAAGTGAATTGAAAGGAGTCCTTTCTCATGTTAAGGATTCAGCTCCTGGTGAAGATGGTATACCATATTCATTTATAGCTAATCTGTCTGACTATGTTCTTTTAATATATTTAAACCTCATCAATACAGCTTTGATATCTGGCAACATTCCATCAAGTTGGAAGTCTCAAACAATTATTCCCATCCTGAAACCAAACAAACCATCTTCTAATGTTACTTCTTATCGACCGATCGCTCTTTCTACAGTTCTTGTTAAAATCGTTGAACATCTTATTAAGAATCGTTTGGAGTGGTATTTGGAAAGCAAAAACTTGCTAGCCACATCACAGTTTGGTTTTAGAAAGGGTAAAAGTACGATCGACAGCCTTAGTGTGTTCACAACTGATATTCGCTTAGCCTTCTCTTCTAATAATTCTGTAATTGCTGCTTTCCTCGATATTAGCTCTGCTTACGATAATGTCGTGGTATCAATCCTAGAACAAAAGCTAAATTTATTACAAGTTCCAAAAATGCTGTCTAACTTCATAATTAATATGCTCTCAGAGAGATCTTTAAATCTTCATATGGAAGGGTGTACATTCACCCAGTTAGTATGGAAAGGTCTCCCTCAAGGTTCAGTACTAAGTCCAATTCTTTACAATATTTACACTTATGATTTGGAACCCTCTCTTAATAAGTCAGTACAAGTCCTTCAGTATGCAGATGATTTACTTCTTTATTTATCTGGTCATTCTGTTGAAAATATTTGTACTTCCTTAACCTCTTCTTTAAGTTTACTGAAGACTTGGCTGGAAACCAATGGTCTACACCTGTCAATTGATAAAAGCAACATTGTATTGTTTACTAGAATGCGTAAGCCTCCTAATGTCACAGTAAGTTATAATGATATTCCCATGCCCATTAAAAACCAGGTTAAATTTTTAGGCCTTGTTTTGGATACACATCTTACTGGTATACCACACTGTGATTATATAGCTGCTAAATGTGAACGTCATATTAACATAATTAGATGTCTTGCTGGTGTTTGGTGGGGAGCACATCCTTTTTCATTGAAACTACTTTACAACACCTTGATAAGAAGCGTATTGGACTATGGGACTTTTTTGCTTGAACCTGCAAATGTGGCTGGTCTTAAGAAACTGGACAGTGTTCAGTCTAAAGCACTTAGAGTGGTTTCAGGTGCAATGAAAAGTAGTCCTATTAATTGTCTTCAGGTGGAATGTGGAGACCCTCCACTACATTTACGACGTCAATTTCTATCTGATAGATTTATGGCTCGGTGTTTGCAATTTACACATCATCCTTTGCGAAATAAACTTTCCATTCTCTCTGAAGAAGTTATTTCATCCAGTTACTGGAGGCACAAAGATACTCCGTGTTTAGTTAAAAGCTTCAGAAAATATAATTTAATTGAAGCTCCCTGTCACCAATCTCAATTTCTTTCAATATTTCACTGTAAATACAGTTCATTAATTATGTCACCAAATATACATTATAACCTTAACATTTATCGAGATGACGTATGTCATAACCTTAACTTCAACTTCACTATGGATAGAGACTGGAAGGGCTGTCAGCTCTTGTTTACAGATGCTTCGAAGCATGGAAGAGACTCATGTGTGGGAGTAGGTGTATACCACTCCCAATTAAATATCGTACAAAAAATAAAGCTCCCACCCGAATCATCTGTATTTACGGGAGAATGTTACGGTCTATTCAAAGCTGTCGAATATATACTTATGATGGGCTTACGGAATTCACTCATTTTAACTGATGCAAGGAGTGCCTTACAATCTTTGGCCAAATTCCCTTTCTATTCTCATAATTCTTTTATTATATTCGAAACTCGTGAACTCCTCTATAGGTGTTCTATTAAGGGGTATTCAGTACATTTTGCATGGATACCCTCGCATTGTGGCATTTTAGGTAATGAGAGAGCTGATCAGTTAGCTAATGATGCCGTTTTTTGTGGAGATGTTTTCCCGTACAAAAATAACTCCCAAGATCTGGCAGCTCTGCCCAGGGCTTATCTACAGGAATCCTGGGGTCAGCTTTGGTCCGAGCAATCAGTGAAAGGGAAATTTTATCGTACTATTCAACCATCCATTTTTGTTAAACCTTGGTTTAGCAAGTACAAACTTAGCAAAAAGATTACTTCAATATTCATACGTATGCGATTGGGTCACGTATGCACTCCTGCTCATCTTGCCAGGCTTGGTATCGTGCAGAACCCTGCGTGTGAATGTGGCGCTGAAGTGGGAGATCTGAACCACCTTATTTTTTCCTGCCCCCTTTATGACCACTCCTCACTTTTTCAAAGTCTTGTTTCCCTCCGAGTCCCTTTACCCACTTCTATCTCATGTATTTTATTTAATTTTAATGTAGATATCTATAAAACCATAGCTCTATTCCTTGTAAATAATGATATAGCTATTTAAACGTTAATTTATAAATTGTAATTATGTACATAATTTACCATGTAGTTTAATTTACGCACCAAGTCGGCCTTTTTGTTAGGCCCATGGTGACGTTAAATAGTTAGTTCTCTGTTGTATTCCTTGTTTTAATTTAATATTTTTATACATAACAACTAATCTTCTTTCCATTTCCAAATTTCCCGTTGTAATATTTTATCATTTCGCGAGTACTTGATTCTTACGTTTTGTTATCAAATAAAGTATTGTCAGTGGCAATAAGCACGAATAGTGCAACGCCAAAACAAAAAAAAAAAAAAAAAAAAACTTGCAATTTAGCGTCAAAAATCCACCATTTTGTTTTTTTTTTATAATGAGTCTTCTTCCATAAAGCCGGGTAATAAACAATCGTTAAAGTTAAACCAAATCACAATTCTTGGTGTGGCAATCCTTGCACTCACACTGTGTGACGGTTTCGCAAAGAGGTGTGTCTCCATGGTGGCTGACCCCATGAGTCCATGGTGTTTGGCTTGTAATTACTTCATCGCTTATCGACGGAAGTTGCGGTAAGTAGGGCCTTTTGTGTATCCTCTGTTTAATAAGGAGTTGAAATAATATCAAGTGCACAGTCCTGGCATTATAACCATTGTGTGAGACTCTTTGCATAAAAAATCTGCCGTGGGGACTATTTTGCAGATGGCGCCACCATAGCTACTCGTAGGTCCTAATCTGAACAATAAAGTCAAGCTATTCAGAAATATGAAATGACATTGACACCAGAGTGTCAACCAATGACGTTGCTTGGAACTGGCTAGCGCCATTAGTTTCACAGTTGCCATCACCATTAGGGGCTAGCTAGCCGTCCGTCCGTCTAATCACAACAGGCCGTGTCGACGGCGCGTTCATGTTCCACGCGCGCCTCAAAGAGATGTCAGCAAAGTGAAGGCCCCTTCACTTTGCTGACCTTTGCAAGGGCCGAAGCCTGCCGGGGTTGCGGGACTGTTCGAAAGAGATACCGTGGCCCCGGAAGATAAAGAGCGAGGAAGGAACATAGATGGGTTTTAGTCAGTAAATGTCTGACACTCCCTTATATGTACAATATACTTACTTACCTAATTTTATTTTATTGTTAATTTAATCATTTTGTTTTGTCCTGTGCGAGACGTACGTACCTATCGTGCGATACATTTCTGAACCCATTCCGCCACCCAAGCGCCTGCATGCGTTTCTTTTCTTTTATCAAAAGTAATATGAGCGTTGCGTGACAAAGCTCAATATCATTAGAGAGATTAAAAGTGCCCTCTCGCGCGTTCTCAGCGAATTAATAAAAATCTCTGTTTTACATTCAGTACCTACGCGTGTGAGAGCGTCAAGGTTGCCAACTTCTACATTATAAACAAGAGGCGTATTAAAAAAAAAATCAAAGTACAATTTTCGCCTACTAATCTTAAAATATGACGAACAATGGGAAGTGTAAGATAACTTCCAGTTTTTTTTTCTATAACGGTCTTTCTTTTGTGGTGATGAAAAAACGAGAACATAACAAATTGCTAAGCGGTAATAAAAAGAAAATTCCTGGATTTTCAAGATTTTCTTCTTATTGTTCATGTCTACTCAATGAAAAGCACTGCGGAGTCCAGAAGCATGATATTTAGTACAAGGGAAGAGTTCCTTTAATAACAAAGTGAACACTAAGTAAGAACTTTTGAAAATTAAAAATATAAAAAATTGTGGGTCATTGGAAGTTCGTCATCTTTACATAGTAACAAAGTCGCTCCCGCTGTTTGTTTAAATCGGTTTTCAGCAATGTGAGATTCAAGAGGAAGGTTTATATCTACATATATTGCACCCGGTCACAGCCGAGGCGGGTCACTAGTTTATAACAATCAAGAAAGATCTCATCGGGTTTGTATTCTAATAATATTAACGATATTTTCCCACACCGTGGAACACCTAATTTATACGAAGTCGACATTCTATTCGAAAAAAGAAGTCATGCGACAACCGACAGACTTCAGATCTTTCTCTAGTCTATACATCACCCAACCTATAAACATCAAAACCTTTCAACATCAACCTACAGAACTCAACACTTCCCGCTATCACTTATCATATTCCGGGAAAACGCCTAGAAAGTGGCACGCTACCATATTAGTACAAAAGTGAAGTTTACCTCAGTTAACAGTTTAAGTACCGCAAACCGACAGTGGGTAACCCTACCCATCCTTTTTGCGAACGCCATAATGACGTGTTAAATACAATTTCTGTGTAAATTCAATTATTCATTGCGCCAACATGGCAAATTACTTCGCAATCAATCGTTTGAGCTGACATTTTCACATGGTTTTGCATCAAAATAATCTACATCCAACGTTTATTATTACGAATGAGAGCAGCTGTTGTGGAGAGGCTGTGATTTGTGATTTATTGGATATGGAGTGATCAAAGCTGTATAATACTGATGTATTATTACAGCTTTGATCACTAAACTAGTAGGACAGTGACTAATCGATTTTGGAAGGTATTGAACGTCAAGTTACAACCTTAAAAACTTGTGAAAAAGTTGGAACTTTGACTTTGGAAGATTCCCAGTCCCAGGTATGGTCCAGAACAAAAAAAAGTCCTCAAAAACGGGAAGAACAAGTAAGTGCCTTTTGGCTTCGTTATGAGTTTTTTACACCCTCTATTACAATCTTCCGCGTGGAGCACTAACACGACTATTCTCTGCTGAAATTGGTCGCCATAGCCGAATTATGGTCAAAACTATTATTCTAATATAAACATAGGTTCACAGCTGTATTTCTTCAAAGAGCAGTCAGGGAGTAGGTACACCCATCATCATCTGCTTAGCCTTTTCACAACTATGTTGGGGTCGGCTTTCAGACTAATCAGATGCAGCTGAATACCAGTATTTTGCATGGAGCGACTACCTATCTGACCTCCACAACCCAGTTAGTACTGGGTAATACGATACTCCTTGTTAAGGCTGGTTCTCAGATATTTTGGGCCACTGACTAACTGTAACGACTGTCAAAGATCTATTAAATTCATACACCCATATTGCTAATTTTCCATTGCCAGCACGCAGGCACAAGCCCTAACAAGGATGCTTCCGAGACTAGGAAAACCAAATAATAAAAAAAAACTGTGCAGTCTTCTGCCGATAGTAGTGAAAACAAAAAGTACACAGGCCTCGCCCCAGTCGTAGCACTGCTACGGGTTGTGCCCGGCGCAAGCCAAAGTGGTGCTACGCCGTAGCGGATCGGCTACGAGGGTTTCAAAGCGTTCGGTGACGGTCACGCGAGTTCCATGATTTTTGTTCACCCAAAAAGTGCTCAACGCGCTTAAAAAAGTTTTCACTTCAAAAACCATTTTCAAACAAAACAACATAACACCGACTCAACAGTTTCCCCTGTCGTATGCACAGCAATAAATAGTGTACAATTATAGGTTATAAAGCGTACAGTCGTGACGGTTAGCGTTAAATGAGAATGCACAAAAACAGACACTTTACTGTTGTATTGTGTTCTGTCCGATGGCGACAGGCGGTCGAAACGCGATGGTAAAACGTTTTGGGGCTATAGGTTTGTGTAAATCCTAGGACTATTGGAACGTCGGCGTCGCGGCGTCGTTTCTTTCTAAATCCGAATTCTTGTGAAACGCCCAGTCTGTTTAGGACACTTGATTAGTGATTAGGTATTCTAAAGCCCGATTTACACGGGTCAAGGACAGTGGCAAGGCGTATCGTAATACCCAGTACCACCAACCCAGTTAGAGTTGTGGAGGACAGATAGGCAGTCACTCCATGTAAAGTACTGGTATTCAGCTGCATCTGGTTAGACTGGAAGCCGATCCCAACATAATTGGGAAAAGGCTGGGTAGATGATGATAGTATCGTCCAGCAAAACACTTCATTCAGGCACAGGTAATATTATACTTCGTAATTCACGCGATTTCGTCAAAGACATGAGCGTGTCGCCTCCTTCCCGTCGCAAGTCGCATCGTGGTGGTTCGTGGCATACCCAAGATTTGAAGATTTCTCCAAGCCGTTAAGATCTGCAGCATAGATCTCCATCATAACTTTTATATGTATACTTAATTATATTATTCAGAACAAACCGGATCTTTTGTACAAAGGAAGACGGTTTTCTGAATACAGTTAAATATCGAAAAAACACCATTCGGATTTTGGCCACGCGCCGTTAGTTCCTTGTTCAGCTATATTTTTTAATTTGAGTACAGCCTGATACAAATAAACTATAATGTCTGGTTCACACCGGTGCCCGGTGGCGGCAGATCGCGCCAATTTGAATATTAAATTGCAGCGGCCATGCGTGAAAACTGACGCGACACACGGAACTCTGGATGAGTAGAGATCATGATATTGTATGATTAACAAATATATTCTGACGAAGCTAATAGAAAGCCATTTCTGGGAATTCTTACTTGGGAATATAGAAAACTCAGGGAGGCTGAATGACGGCCGAACGTTGAACACGGAAGGCACTGCAAGCGCCTTCGTAGATGAAGTACCTGCTGACAAAATACTAGCACTACGCCCGCGAAAATTGTGATACCTCAGGTAATTTGCATGATATTAATATAATTTATAGCCTAAGTTACTTGGTAACGATGTAGCTTTCTAATGGTCAAAGAATTTTTCAAAACGGTTAAGTAGTTCTTGAGTTACATCGTAACAAACAAACAAACGAGAAATCAAATCTTTCCTCTTTATAATATAGATGTAGATTTAGTTAGGCAATAATAAAATCACAACTGGAGGTTCCAGCCGTGAGATTATTATAGAGACGCATATTTATGTAGTGTGTGGGATTCGAAATAAACAAAAAGCATTTACTTTACTTCTTAAATTAAACGTCTTCCATCTTTATACGTCGTCCGTCGTACTCTTTATCATCTGATCTTCTGCGGATCCGTCGGTTTCCAGTCTAACCGGATGTAGCTGCCATGAATACCAGCATTTTTACATAGAGCTATACTGCCTAATTGACCCAACCTAGTTAGTCCTGGGTAACACGATACCCCTTGGTAAGACTGGTTGACAGATTTTTTGGGCCTCTGACTACCAGTAACGACTGTCAAAGATCTACAAATGACAGCCGGGACCAACGGCTTAGCGTGCTTTCCGGGGCACTTAGGAAACTCGGTATGTAATGGATATGGTCAACCATCAACAGACCAACCTAGGCTTAACCTAAATATCGACCCGAACGGCTGTTATTGTAGCCAAGAGCTCCTCAATGCCAATAGCGCCTGTCAAAACATAAAAGGGTCACATAGGTACACAGTTCATCGATGACACTATAAAGTACTTACCATCAGATAGAGCCTATCACCGAAGCGCGATACAATATAAATTAAAAGAAGACCCACGCAGTTGGCGACATATCGCGCCGATTTGAATATTAATAGTCGCAGTGACGCGTGAAAACGGACGTGAGTCGGGACACACGGACGAATGGCTAGAAAAACTGTCGAATTGGCTTTTTGGGTAAAGTATTTAAAGTGACTATTTCAAAAGCAGGATTTAGTTAAATGAATATCAGTAAGATGTTCCGTTGGAAGGCCTACTACTAAGTGAACCCGTGGACCGATGACCGATTTATTCCCTTTATGTCGAGTCCCGTTATGTCGAGTCTGGAAGGACCTGGTGAAGGTTGCTGATATCCGCTGGATGCGAGTCTTGGACTTGGCTTGGCTTAACTTGGGGGAGGCCTATGTCCAGCAGTGGACGTCTTTTGGCTGAAATGATGATGATGAAGTAAAATTACTTGTTAGCCTGTCAACTAATCATTGTTTAGTTTATATAAATTAGGTTGAAATTTTGCTGTCGCTACTGTCTACTTCAGTGTCTAGACAATGAAGTAGACAGTAGCGACAGCAAAATAGTGCTGAATAATGATGAGAATCAATCAACTCAGAATATTGGACTCCACTGCTAGACATCGGCCGGTCCCATGCTGCATCCCAACACCTTCCGGATCAAGACTGACCCAGCTACCTTTTTAAAGTCGTCGATCCCTCTGCTTGGTAGGTTTAGTAGAAGGCGCCCCACTATGCTTGCCGATACGCGATCTCCACTCCAGAACTCGTTATTCGTGAAAATTCCTGTTTGTATTGTTACAAACACTATTTGAGCGTTAAAAACAATAAATATTTTAAATTGGAAAAACAAAACGTCATTTAAAAAATGCCAACTCCAGCTAAAACCAACGTGTGTCCACGAAACCAGCGGAGCGCATCACGTCGCGACCGCGCCTTATATCGACAACTCACAAATCAAACGCTAATAAATATCGCGCGCTTCCTGCGTTCCGCTACCAAAGGCTAAGTGTTTCGGCGCTCTCCCGTGACGTCATCAGTCCACTTCTTTAGGATATGGGTGTTTATTACTTAATTTTAGGAAATTATGGGTTTCTGATTGTTAGTAGTGTGGCTGTGTGGCTATTGTTCAGGTTTCCGGTGAAGCAAGTCCCCGTCAATTGACTATAGAACAGGCCAATTTTGATAAGTATAGGCCTCATAGATTTGATTATGAACTGTTTTGTCTGTTGTAAAACGGTTTGAATTTCGTTATTTCGTTTAATTATTTTGTTTTTCGTTTTTCGACAATTCAAAAGTGCCTGTGGTAGTAGGCCACTACTTGAAATAAATGCTTTGATTTTGATTTAATTAGACAATCTGGTTCACACATCTTTGGGTTTTCCTCAAAGGGATTTGAGATTCCTGCTTACAGATGATGATCATCATCATCATCATCAGCCTATTAATGTTCCCACTGCTGGGACAAAGGCCTCTCTATGAGAGGGAATGGGCTATAATCCACCACGCGGGCCCAGTGCCGGTTGGTAGATGATATCTAAAGTAATGTCATAGAAAAAAGGAAAACATCGTGAGGAAACTGGCGTGTCCTAGAACCAAAAATTCGAAGACATGTGACATCTACCAATCCGCACTGGGCCCGCGTGGTGGATTTATAGCCCATTCCCTCTCATAGAAAGGAGGCCTGTCGCAGCAGTGGGAAAATTTTAAAAAAGGCTGATGATGATGATGATGATGTCTCAAAATGACCAAGTTGTCAAGTAACACTTGACTTAGGTTTGGACATAGGTTATTTTTATCCCCGCGTATTACGGGGTTGTTTTGGGTGGGTTTATTTCTCGATACGCGGGCGAAACGACTGCAAAAGCTAGTGACTCATTAGGTTAACCTCATCACCAGCCAATGAATACCCCATTCAACCTTTATTCGTCTATCGATCGCCTGCACAATTGAATGATTGGTATCTTTTAATACCATCGACAATAAGCGAAGTGTTCCACCGTGCGCCGTGCGTCGTGTCATTACGTGTCGCGCGGTGGCGCGTGAAAATTGTCGCATTGTCGCGCGGCGCCAACCGTGACGGTGTGGCCACACCCTGCGGTTCATCAGCGGTGTGACCGCGGGATTGATGCCAATGTTGGAGCAAAGGTTGGTGTGTGTGTGGCCAATAGTTTAGTTGGACTGTCACCGATTTTATTGATGTAAAATAAATAAGCTATGGGAGAGGAAACCCAGAGGGTTTACAGCAAACATTTTCAGCATGAAAACTTGCTAGCTAAGACCGTGATGAAGGAACGCGAAAAAATTCAGCTTATCGGACAGGGGCTTATTTTCAGATTTCAAAATTGGACAAAAAATTACTCTCCTCCTTAACCAAAAGCATACAAGTAAACATCGCCTTTTTAGGGTTCCGGTGCCAAATGGCAAAAAACGGAATCCTTATAGATTCGTTATGTCTGTCTGTCTGTCTGTCTGTCTGTCCGTCCGTATGTCACAGCAACTTTTTTCCGAAACTATAGGAACTATGCTGTTGAAACTTGGTAAGTAGATGTATTCTGTGAACCGCATTAAGATTTTCACAGAAAAATAGAAAAAAAAAACAATAAATTTAGGGGGTGCCCGTGCCCCATACATAGAACTGAAACTCAATTTTTTTTTTCATCAAACCGTGTGGGGTGTCTATGGATAGGTCTTCAAAAATGATATTGAGGTTTCTAATGTCATTTTTTTCTAAACTGAATAGTTTGCGCGAGAGACACTTCCAAAGTGGAAAAATGTGTGCCCCCCCCCCCCCCTGTAACTTCTAAAATAAGAGAATGATAAAACTAAAAAAAAATGTGTGATGTACACTACCATGTAAACTACCACCGAAAATTGGTGTGAACGAGATCTAGTAAGTAGTTTTTTTTAATACGTCATAAATCGTAAACCGCAATTTACCTTTCATTTACAACGAACTGCAAGAACTTTTTTACGGAACCCTTCATGGGCGAGTCCGACTCGCACTTGGCCGCTTTTTTAATTGTTGCTTAAGATATATCCAGATTATAAAACGTCCTTCTAAACATTAACATGCAGCTACTTCATACAAAAAAAAAAAAATCTTCAATTAGTTCTCCCCATCTCTCGTTTAATTAAACATAGTGTCAATAGCAATAACAGGCAATAATAAAAAGATATGTTCCGCAATTCTTCTTCCCCCAAGCGAGATATTTAATTTTGATATGAAAACCACCATGAAGGTCCCATACCGAATAAATCTTATCCTCCTTGCTATCTCCTGGCCAATATCGCCGTACAATATTAGCCGTTACGAATTCTATCTTAAAGATTCACTAAGAACTTGATACAAGCTAATTTAAACTCTATTTTTGAGCAACAGAGTTGAGTTTCCCATGATGAAAAACTTTATAGTCTAAGAGACGTTGTTATTCAAAATTATGTCTCGTTATTAGAAAAGGTAAGTTTGAATTTCGAATGGTCACTTTCAGTAAGAAAATAAAGCTTTTCAAAAGCTGGCATTTCAAAGTAACCTATAAACGGGAACTATTAAGGTTTGTTTTCGCTTGTGGACCTCAACCTTGACCGATCTCAAGGGAATCTAAGGGCGTTTAGTCACAGTTGTATTTGAATTCGCCAAATGCTCAGTAACAAATATTTGGACATTTATTGTGGACTGGTGTCGAATATAAAGCGTTTTTATTTGATAGTGTCGATTCGTCACGGAGGATTGTGGTCAACCATGACAGTATGAGGGTGGTTGACGTGGTTGATGAGACAGAGAATCGGTTGCTCGTAAAATAAAATCATTTCTGGAATATGAAAGTGATTTGTAGTTGTCTTGATTTTAAATTGTACTTCTTCAGTTAGATTTTTGTTAAAAAGAACCGCCCTTGAGTTTTTCGTGGCGATCAGAAAAAAAATCCGGCAGATGAGATTCTTTAAGCTTCAGATTAAGTCCTCTTACGTCTGCGTTTAATTAGCATAAATTTTAAAACAATAAAAGAAACTTGATGTTTTGCCAAACAATACTAATTTCACTGGATATCTAGGGTACCGGTATCTACAGGGTGTAAACAACCTCATCACAAAGCCGTTAACCAAGGATTCTGTACATCAAACTAAGTCACTTTACGCAAAAAATATTGCTGGGAAACCACTTTTTTTTTTGAGCTTATAAATCATGTTTTGTGGTAGAACTCAATGTAACGCACTTAAAACATTGTGCTGATGGATGCATTGAATAGTACGGGGGTCGTAGAGGCGTTTAAGGGGCCGGCGGGAGGATGCGTATTTCATACAAACGTAATACCAAAATTATTTGTAAATCAAACATATTCCTAAGGTAGTCTGTATTTATTTCGATTGAATTACAGAATATCTATGTTCCCAAATATGTTTTTTGAGAGAATAGTGATGCAAAGACGAGATATGAGGAATTTAAATTTTCTATAGAAAACTTATTTTTCTTATAACTCTTGTTAAAATCAGTGTCCAATCAAAATATATATTTGGGAACCTAGATATTCTGTAATTCAATCGAAATAAATACACACTACCTTAGGAATATGTTTAATTTACAAATTATTTTGGTATTACGTTTGTATGAAATACGCATGCTCCGCAGGCGTCTTAAAGAAAAATCTTACACTAAAAACTTGTATTTAAAAAAGTTTGACCCCCAATAACTCCGTAACTAGAAGGTTCCCAGCTAAGGTGTAGAACAAAAAAATGATTGGGAAAACAAGTACCTTTCGGCTTCGTTAAGAGGTGTTTTACACCCTTTATACCCTAGATACCTATACAACGTGTAACAAAAAGGGAATAGTCATAATATGAAAGGGTGTGCTATAGACAGCTGTTTCATACATTTGGTCGAGTAGGTATTGGAATTTAGTATGGGGCCGTTGAAAATTTTTTCGCGTTTACGATGGTGGTTCCATAGAGAAAGTTGTTCAGTTTGATGGTCTGTAGCACACACACGTTGTATACAAGCCGGGGTCTGCTTTCCAACTGCATCTTCATCAAATTGACCAATTTTGTTTTATCTCGATGCACAAATTGCTCTTTGGACATATGAGACCCCCATTCTTGTTATAAAGGCAAAATTCGACCCATCTGTTACCGTAGAAAGCATCGTAGATTATAGCTTTTAAAGAAGACGGAAAGTTCCGTTAGAAGGTCTCCCGCTAGGTGGACCGATGACCTGGTGAAGATTGCGGGGTTCCTCTGGATGCGAGTCGCACGAGACCGGTCAATGTGGCGACACTTGGGGGAGGCTAATGTCCAGCAGTGGACGCGTCGGCTGAAATGATGATGATTCGTACGTCTCCTCACCTCTCTTTTTACCACTCTTTTTAGAGAGAAAATCGAAGCAGTAAGTACCTTTTTTTATAGGATGGGAAATCATCAAATAACTTCTCCCGCTCTGGGAGGAGCGGGAGGGAGTGTCAGACTTTTACTGACTAAAACCCATCCATGTTCCTTCCTCGCCCTTTATGTTCCGGGGCCGCGGTATCTCTTTCGAACAGGCCCGCAACCCCGGCAGGCTTCGGCCCTTGCGGGCCCCTCCCCCTTTACCTACATTAATGATTTGGTAAAAACATTAATTTATGTAGCCACCTATCGATAATAATGCTGATATTATAGATAGACCATCATCTGCCTAGCCTTTTTCCAACTATGGGGTCGGCTTCCAGTCTAACCGGATGCAGTTGAGGACCAGTATTTTACATGGAGCATGCGCCTATCTGTCTTCCACAACTCAGTTAGTACTGCGTAATACTATAACCTCTTGGTAAGACTGGTTGTCGGGTGAGTGCATACCGATATAGACCAAGTAGATTAATTGATTAGTAGAAGTAAACACAATAAAAACAAATCACGTCTTCAATTCCATGCAAATTGGCGTACTTAAAAAACTCAATCTGTCACTCGGCAACAAAAAAAAAAGAAGATAATCGAAAGCCGACGTCAGCAACTGTGTCTTTCGAAAAAACCAAAAGTAATTTTTACTCAAATCAATCACATGGAAAAAACGGGCGATGTAACTTGGGGTAATTCGCTAGAATTCCAACGGAGATTTAGTATAGCTTCGCGTGCTAACTTGAGACGATATAATGAGCGAACGAGCTCATTGTCCACTCCTAAAAAGAAAAGATAAATAACCAAATGAGAATGGAAAAACGGCAAAAATGGTAAAATAAAGGTTTCAATTGGACAAAGGCGCCGAACGAGGATAATTCGTCGAGGATATGCACCAATTGTTACTGTTTTGCTTTGTTTTTTGGCGGCAAACTGACAGCTTGGGAAGGCGACGCAGACGATAAAATTGTCACGCGTCGCTGTCCGGCCAGCGAGCAGCGGCTTCCAATTTTATTGAAATTGAACGAACGTGAGAGTTTTGGTTGCAAATACGAACTATACGAAGTTACGGAGTTTCGTAATCAGGTGCTCGCGCGATTTGCAAGTTTGAGTTCGGTCTGTGAGGGGTTTCTGAAGCGATTCTTATGACTTCGAACTGGAGTATCTTTAATTCTTGACTTCAAAAAACTATAACTCAAGACAAAACTATTCAATAATTCAAACTCTATACCTAAGTACTTTATCGATCAAAATTCAAAGTCTATACTTTAAGCTTTAACAAATATGTATGTACTTTTTTATAGGCATACGCAAAAAGAAATGTCCTGGTACTGTTCGTAAGTCGGGGCTGCCACCATTGGGCCACCGCTGGCGCAAATTTCCGGGAATTTCTCAGTAGCACTAACTGAGAAATTAATAGAAAAATCTATAACATTTTGCCGAACTTGGGATTCGCACCCAAAACCTCATGATAACCAACTGATATGTTTGAACGAATAAAACAACCGTCTTGCTCCCAGGCTAGTTTATTACTGGCTGTCGGTACCCTCACCACCAAACATGTAGCTAACCAAGTTAATACATAAACATACAACTATGCACATACAGTACATCTCCCTCCAACATTAATTTGAGAACCTGTAACAATAACAAATAATACATTCATAATAACAGTATATAAAATTACGAGTAAGACTTAATGTTCTTAAAACTACCTAATATCCTACTTATAATATTTCTTATAACAAACATGTTTTATGGGCCTCTTAGATCGTCCGACCGGAGTGGTGTTTACAACATTAGGATTAATATCCTCATTTGGATTGGACCGGTACACTGTTCATCCGGTCGTATTCTGTCTTCCATCACTTCGCAAGCCTCCACCCAATCCTCATCGTCGGAACCCTTCTGATCCCTCACATTATCAGCACTTATTGCTACGGTATTCCTATCTCGGTCAGCCGTTACCTGTACCTCCCTCTCCTCCATAGTGCTAGCTGGAGCTGGAGACGTGGAAGATCGCTCATTAGATAGCGATGCGGAGGATGGAGACTGCATTGGCGATGACGATGGTGCGTCCGGCGCCGACACTGGCAGTGGATTGCATTCTAATTCATTGTGAACACCGGGCACCATCTCTGATGACGGACTAACCACTGGTACATCACTATTATTCGAAGTAGTATATTTTCTCATTTGATCTATGTGTCTGTTACAGCTAGTTTTGTAATCGTTAAAATATACTTCATACATCCTAGTACCTATTTTCTTTTTAACGACACCTGAACTCCACTTACATTTTCTTGCGATAAACCATTTCGCCCATACAGTTTCTCCTACTTGAAAACACCTGTTACACTTAATTGCTGTTTGTTCGGTGTTTTTATCTAAATGTTTGCTTCGTGGTAAAATCAAATCCAACCTACATCTTAAATTACGTCCTAACATTAACATAGCTGGCGTGAGACCAGTCGCGCAATGAATAGTATTCCTAAAATCAAACAGAAAACCCTGTAATTTTTCGTGAATATCCTTTTGACATAATCTATCTTCTGCGATCATGCATTTAATCATTTTCTTACATGTTTTAACAGAGTTTTCTGCCTGCCCGTTGCTAGCGGGATGATAAATGGGCGAATTTATATATTCAATTCCATTCACTTGACAAAATGTATGAAACTCCGCAGAGCTAATTTTTACATCATTATCAGATACAATAACACAAGGCACACCGAATCTGGAAAACATGTCTTTCAATTTTTGAATTAGAGCATTGGTAGAAGTGCCGCGATCCATATGAACACATTCCAGCCATTTGGAATACGCATCAACAACAATAAGGTACACTGCCTGACCTATAGACATATAGTCAATATGTATACGGTGCCAGGCGGACGGGGGCCGCGGCCAGGGCGCGGGCGGCGCGCGCGGCGGCGAACTGCGCACGCTGGCGCACGCGCCGCACGCTCCCACCCATCGCTCAATATCGGCATCGATCCCCGGCCACCACATTCGACTACGAGCCGCACTCTTGGTCTTAACAATTCCAAAATGTGCCGAATGCAATTCTTTTAACATTTTGTCCCTATATATAGCCGGAATTATTATCCTATGTCCGCGAAACAAACAACCATCTATGACTTCTAAATCTGTTTTGCAATGAAAGTACGGCGATATATATTTACATTGTATTTTCCTAGGCCAACCATTATTCATATATTTTATAACTGTTTTCAATACACTGTCGGCAGCAGTAGCGCGTCTAATGTCATCGAATAAAACCGGTTCTACGCTGGCGTCTAAGAAAAGAAAGTACTTTGAGGACCCATCCTCTTGCTTATCGTTATCACTGACCGCTACTGATAACGGCGACCGAGAAAAATAATCCGCTATTTGATTATTTTTAGCGTCTACGTACTGTACCGTGTAGTTGTATGCACCTAAAATTATTGCATACCTCTGTAGACGCAGGGCGGCCGTGACAGATATAAGGTTACGTTTCCCAAAAATTGATAGCAATGGCTTATGGTCCGTCTTCAAAATAAATGGCTCTCGACGACCATAAAGATATTGGTGAAAATGTTTCACCCCGTATATAATAGCCGTCGCCTCTTTTTGAATTTGGCTATAATTCTTTTCACTTGCCGTCAGTGATCGTGATGCGAACGCGATTGGCCGCTCCCGCCCATCTGCGTCCCTGTGCGCGAGCACGGCCCCGAGCCCGCACGGCCCTGCGTCCACCGTTAGTACCAGCGGTGCCTCCGGCTGGAAGTGCGCCAGCACCCGGTCGCTGGCCAGCTCGCTTTTAACGCTATTGAATGACGCTTGCTGTCGCTCGCCCCACTGCCACTCTGCGCCCGTGCGCAGCAATTCATTCAGCGGACTCAGTACAGAAGATGCACATGGAATAAAATTCCTGTAATAATTTACTACGCCTAGAAATCGTTTCACTCCTAATGCATTGGTTGGCGCAGGTGCATCTAGAATTGCCTCGACTTTACTTGGACTCGTTCTCAACCCGTTCTTATCGATTACGTAACCTAGATAAGTCACACTAGTTTTAAAAAACACACATTTGTCTTTTTGTAGACGCAATCCTGCATCTTGTATTCTCTTTAATACTTCTCGTAATCTAGACAAATGGATTTCTCTTGTTTTTCCCGTGATACAGATGTCATCTAGCCAAATAGTTACTCCCTCTATACCAGCTAGCAATGTTTCCATTGTTCTTTGAAATAAGGCTGGAGCATTGGCCAAACCATAGACTAGACGGGTATAAGCAAACAGACCCTTATGTGTATTAATGGTTGTCAATTTTTTTGATGGCTCCGACAGGCTAAATTGATTATACGCGTTGCTCAAATCAATTTTGCTGTACGCTTCCCCTCCACCTAACTTGGAAAACACTTCCTCTATCCGTGGTAAAGGATACTTGTCCACTTTTAGGTCTTTATTTAGAGTACAAGAGAAATCACCAGCAATTTTTAATTTACCGTCTTGTTTTAAAACCGGTACTATGGGTGTTGCATATTCTGAGTAATTAACCGACTCGAGAACCCCTAAACTAACTAATCTATCCAGTTCTGCACTGACTTTGTCTTTCAGAGCAAATGGCACGGGCCGTGGCTTAAAAAATTTTGGTGTGGCATTGTCTTTCAAGTGCAATTCGACCTTAAACTTATTGAAACATCCTAGTTCGTCTTTCCATATGTCTGGGTATTGGTCCAACAACCGTTGCACTTCTTCAATGCTTTCATTCTTAGTACATACTATGCTGTTATTTGCTGTTGCAAAATAAATTCGGAATTTGGTCATGAAGTCACGGCCCAACAGAGGTGGTCCACCGTTTTCTATGACATACATTTTTATCTCATCGGATAAACCTGAATATGATATTTTTGCTATAAAATATCCTAGGGGCGTGATTTTATGACCATTGTATAAACACATCTTAAGATCACTTTTATGCAACATATAATGGGGAAAGTTAAGTAAATACAATGCCTTAGAAATAACCGTAGTTCCCGACCCAGTATCTAACTCCATGTCCATATCTATACTGTTCACATTTACCGTTATTTTAATTGGATTATAGTCAACGTACCTCAAATTATAAAGTTCACATTCCTTGCAAACGCTTTCTTGAGATGTCTCCACTTCCTCCGTGTCAATTTTATTCAAATTTGACTTCTTTACCAATTACCACACATAACCTTTTTAAATGACCTTTTTGCCCACAAATACGACACTTGTAGTTCTTAAATCTACACTGAGACGCATTATGATTTTTAAAACCACACACTGCACAACGGTTTTGCTCGCCGTCATCTGATTTTCGCCCAGGCGCGGCACCGGCAGTGCCAGCCACGTGGCTCCTGCCCGTACCTGCACTGCGCGCGTCGCGGCGTCCACCTGCATGCGCATAAAACACCTGCTCCTCCTTGACCACGATGTCGGCGCGTGCCTGCCGTGCACAAGCAGCCTTCTGAGCGACTTCTAGGGCCTGTCCAAAGGTCAGGGTCTTCGAGTCACTCTCGAATAATCGGTCACGCTCCGGTCCCATTCTGAAGCCTAGAAGGAACCGGTCACGCAGAAGCGTGTCCAGCTCTGAACCAAAATCGCAGTACACGGCTAGCCCTCGCAGCCGCGCAGCCCACTCCTCGATGCTCTCACCGTCGGATTTACTTGCTTCATAGAACTTCGCCCTATCGGCGAATGTTGACCTCTTTGGCGTGAAATGATTATTGAGTACCTTTACTAGCTCAATATAGGTGATTCCTTCGAGCTTATTCGGATGCACTAGGTTCCGAACCAGACGGTAGGATTCGTCCGACAAATGCGTTAACAACACTGCACTTTTGTTGACGTCCGAAATATTGTTCAACTTGATGAACTGTGTCAACCTGCCGTGAAAAACTTCCCATTCGTGGAGTTTATGGTCAAAAACGCTCAAATTTCCTATGAAATTCGTCATTTTATATAAATATAGGTAGACACGCGGGTAGAAACAAACTCGTCGCCAAATGATATGTTTGAACGAATAAAACCTCCGTCTTGCTCCCAGGCTAGTTTATTACTGGCTGTCGGTACCCTCACCACCAAACATGTAGCTAACCAAGTTAATACATAAACATACAACTATGCACATACAGTACACCAACACTAGCGAAATATTAAGGCAAACAGTTTCATTATTGAAACTGATATTTGGTTTGCTGTCATCAGCAAACCAAATATCATTTTAATACCACACAAGACTGACAAATCACTTACCAATCACCAAGATCCCAAAAAATCGGTGATTAAGATAAATTTAATTTAGCCGCGTATTAAGATGCTAAGGGACACATCGGGGTCGTCAGCCCCATTCATTATGTGTATCACGGCAGGTAATCTGGCATTACTTCGGGACAGCTCGGCAGTTCTCGGGAATTGTCGGAAATAGATCGGGCCACCAACGCGGGCGCACGGCTGAAATGATGCTGGTGTTTTTTTGCACTGTGATAGCGAAAGTGTACCTAAATTAACAATCATACATTTCAATATCCCACCGAATTCCGATCATGACGACCAATCTTGTAGCCAAGTTATTATACACGATTTTCAACAGGATTCATCACCTGCCTAGCCTTTTCCTTACTATATTGGGGTTGGCTTCCAGTCTTACCGGGTGCAGCTGAATACTAGTATATTACATGGAGCGACTGCCTATCTGACCTACACAACCCAGCTTAGTACTGGGTAAGACAATACCCTTTGCTAAGACTGGTTGTAAGACTTTTTGGGCCACTGAGTCCTGTTACGACCGTCAAAGATCTACAAATGCAGGTAAAACATCCGAGAAGACAATTAAAGCCTGATATTATTATTGAATACCTCACTATGACTCCGATTATTCCCAAAAACTGCATCCATAATACATGTCAGTCTCACTCATGAGAACTAAACAAACAGGACGCATATCTAAATTGCAGGACGATTAATTTCCCAGTATCCCAGTTTTACGTATGCAACGTCGTATCTCTGGCCACGAGACAATTGTGGTCAAAAAAATAGGATGTCATAAATTATTGCATTGTATCGATCGTTTGGCACACAATGAGAAGTTTTTTGCTATTTAAAACACGAATTTTGAAGATGTCTCGTTGATGTTAAACAGGCAATTGGACTGCTTATACGAGGTGTCTCGGCAAATTGCTCTGGATTGATTTTTTGGGCGATAAGTTTAAGCAATGATGGAGTTAATGGCATCCGGAATGAGTGCTTGTGACTTGTAAAAACAACAGACGGTCACTAATCCGTTTTTGTTCAAATTGCCGATATCATTGCATTCAAAATTCACGGAGTTGCAAAAGCCAGACTTCAAATCTCGCATCGAAGTCTAATTTGATCTAGTAAATCATAATGTTCTAAGAGTTTTGTGTTTTGATGTAGAAACATCGTCAAGTATTACAAATATCTTTTGGTACTTGAATAGCATTTACAGGGAGACATGCTGGTAAACATGACATCTGAACAAATAAAGGATAACTTTATATTTTGAGCTGTGCTTGCCTAGGCTGGTTTATAGATGGGTGACCTCCCATTACATACCGAATACCGTAGTTGGTCCCGGCTTTCATTTGTAGATCTTTGACAGTCGTTATAGGTAGTCAGTAGCCGAAAAAGTCTGCGACAACCAGTCTTACCAAGGGTTTATTACCCAGTGCTAACTTGGTTGTGGATGTGAGATAGGCAGTCGATCCATGTAAAATACTGGTATTCAGCGGCATCCGGTTAGACTGGAAGCTGACCCTTAACATAGTTGGGAAAAATCCATGATACTGTTATCGATACCATCACGTAACAGACGATTTGTCAGGACTTACGGACATCATTTACCAAGCGCTATCTTCAAAATATCATAGTCCTCCTAAAATGTCACAAGTACAACACCCATCCCTACTTAGTCGCGATTGCGCAAGATATGTAACAATCAGTACCAAATCTCACGTTATACGTATATTATTACAGTTTTTACTGGTAAAACATAGCTTGAAACATAGGGGTGGCGCTGCTTGCTTAGAAAAACATCATCCACCTGTCAAATTCAATGAGTTTAATGGTAGTTCTAATTTCCACCGGGTGTCATGTTATGTTGGTGGAGTAGTACGTGAAATAGACGGCTCGTCGTGAGTTCTCGCGGGCGACGTGTCACGACAAGGAAGCGTGACGACGTGACGACATAGTTTCAGTATAAGTAACATCTAATTTTAAAGGAAAACCTGTGTTATGGTGGAGTTTTGAATATGAGATGAGTTTTATAATCGAATTAAAACATTTTAACTATTGATAAAACTAAATGTTATACACGACGTGTGGTGACCGCGAACCGGAAGACGTTGCGCTGGACCTAGATGGACCGATGACCCGGTGAAGGTTGCAAGAAGCCGCTGGATACGAGTCGCACGAGACCGGTCAATGCGGCGACACTTGGGTAGGCCTATGACCAGCGGTGGACGTCTTTAGGCTGAATAGATGATGATGATTCCTACGAGTAAGCATAGTTTGAAAGGTTAAAAGGAAAACTATAAACAGTACCTTCGCCGAAAAAGTTTGGTGACAGGCTTACCTACCTGTACGCCATGAAATGATGTGTCTTTAAAGACCACGTAAACGGGACAGTAAGTCCCCTGTGCCACCGACAACAAGAGAATAACTAGAAATTGACTATTCTCGCTCCAGAAACGAGCAATGACGAAGACCGGTAATCTAATAGAGAGGTATGTCAGTAAAAGAAATAACATATTAAAGTTTGATGGCAGATTGTTCACATTGCCATCCCGGCGAAAACTAAGTCATCATTATTCTCTTAGTCTAATGTCATTTGTTTTGAGCGTAGAATGACTTCTTCCATACTCCTCTAATACTTATCATATCATCAGACACCTAAGCTCTTTTCGTGCCAAAGCATCCTTCGCACAGTCCTTTTGGTCTTCCTCTACTCTTATACCCATATTCCACGGTCATACTCAAAACTTCCCTCACGACAGTTTCCTCATTCCTCCGCATGTTTGAAAACAACTTTATAACCTCAGATAAATTATTAGATGCTATCGCTAGTTCGGTACTTGAATTTCGGCTGTGGAGACCCAATATGACATGACACCTATATCACCATCTCAAAAATAACTGCCCCAGAAACACATTCAACAACTAATACCAAATAACACATCAACTCTTTAATAAATTTCCCTTAAAATGGCAAAAACTGCCGCCATGGCACACGACGATCATCGACGAACATTCGTTAGCAGTGGCGCCCTCTGCGAAATGTCGCCAAATTCATCAGTTTTTGTTCGGAACGCTATTCGGGAAAGGACCGAATCTTGTAAGGGAGTGTGCACATGAGATGATGAGAGGAACCAAGAGTGTAAGGGAAACTAGAGGTGCGAATGGTGATTTATATTTTTACAATAATAATCAAAAAATCAAAATCAAAATCAAAGCATTTATTTCAAGTAGGCCAGTTACAGGCACTTTTGAATTGTCGAAACAAAAATGAACATTTAATGTAGCTACAGTCCCAGTCACAAGACATAAAAACTGTGAAAGTACTGTAGTTGCCCATTCCCTAGCGTAGATCTCTATGGAGAAGAACGGGCAAGAAACTCCATGGACACTCTTTTAAATCAAAAAATTGTTACAAAATCTTGGTTACATCATTCATGTTGAGATGGTATATTATGTGAGAACAATGTAGCAAGATGTGCACGTTAAAAGTGTCCATAGCAAAACAAAATACAACTCAAAAACAAAATAATTAATTCAAATAAACCATGGCGACTAAGAGATGACCAGTCACAACTGACAGCGCCCGTTCACGCACATGACGCATGGATCAGCACCATTCAGCTCAACCATTTTGAAGGGAACTAAATGGTCCGACACACGCGCCACCATCAGCGAGACATTTGAGTGAGCATGACATACTCTCAACCGCCAGGGCACATTCAAGTCAAGAACTGCCGTAGGTTTCCAGTGAATGATAGCTTACTAGTACATAGTACTCACACAATATGGGCTATGCGATTATACAATACTAACATTGAATCTATACAATGCAAAGATAGTTAAGTACAATCTTCAGCAGCTCCAACTATATCATTTAATGCTATCAATTTTTGCGCCCCTGTCCATGTGGAGCAGGACCAGCATTAAGCCAAGCATTTTTATCAGCGATATAATCGCTCAACTTGTAATATGCTTTTTTACATAGTGTGCGTTTAATGCATGTTTTAAATTTCGTCTCATTCAGTTCAAGAATACTTTGTGGAATTTTATTATAGCATCTCAAACAGTACCCCATGAAAGATGAGTCTACTTTAGCGAGTCTAAAGCCTGGCTGAACTAATTGGTCCCTGTTTCTAGTACTGTAATTATGTCTGTCACCTCTTTTACCAAAAAGATGCAAATTTTTTCTAACGTACATTATGTTTTCGTAAATGTATTGACAATGTACCGTCATAATGCCAATATCCTTAAACAGTTCCCTTAGAGAATCGCGCCTACGAAGATTATATATAGCTCTGATGGCTCTTTTCTGCAGAATAAATATAGACTCAATATCTGCAGCCCGTCCCCATAGCAAAATACCGTAAGACATTATACTATGGAAGTAACTAAAATAGACCAGTCTAGCGGTATCTACATCAGTAAATTGACGGATTTTTCTAATGGCATATGCTGCTGAACTTAGCCGCCCCGCAAGAGATGTTAAATGAGAACCCCATTGTAGCCTTGAATCAAGCGTAAGCCCCAGGAAAACCGTTTTATCTACGAATTCAAGTTTCTCATTATTCAATAATATATCACAATCACTACCCTTAACATTCGGTAATGAAAATCTTATGCATTTGGTTTTTTTTTCATTTAATACCAAATTGTTTGCTGTGAACCAATTTTGGACCTGAAGTAGGGCATTATTCACGTCATCTAAATTTTGTGCCCGTCTGTTAATCTTAAAAATTAAGGAAGTGTCATCAGCAAATAACACCATATTTTGAGGTTGGTTTTTCAATAAATAGGGTAGATCATTTATATATACTAGAAAGAGGAAAGGACCCAATATTGAGCCTTGTGGAACCCCCATTTTTATTTTTAAACCCTGTGAATTAACACCATTTATCTGAACATGTTGTTGTCTATCATTCAAATATGATCTTACCAAACTAAGTGCAAGTTTACCCAGTCCGTAATGCTCAAGTTTCAAAAGTAATGTGTCGTGATTTACGCAATCAAACGCTTTGGAGAGGTCACAAAAAATTCCTATGGCATCTTGGGACTCTTCCCACGCAGTAAATATGTGCTTTAATAAGGTTACACCGGCGTCAGTTGTACAACGTCCCTTGGTGAAACCATACTGTTGATCATGTAAGATTCTGTTAGTGTTAAAATGATAGAGCATTTGATCAAGCATTACTTTTTCAAAAACCTTGCTAAAAACTGGCAACACGGATACAGGTCTATAATTGTTAGTATCTTTACTGTCCCCGGATTTGAAAAGAGGTATGACTTTACTGTATTTCATTAAATCAGGGAAAACTCCTTGGTCTACACATAGATTAAAAATTAAAGCTAAGTATGGGGCTATTGTCTCAAGTATGGATGTGCAAACTTTGATAGACATTCCCCATAGATCTTCGGTCAGTTTAATTTTTATTTGCCGGAAAGCTTTAATAACTACCATAGGGTTAATGTGTTTAAATTTAAATTCAGCCAGGCAGCCAGACACATTCGTCTTTAATAAACCCATTGAGACTTCAGGAGAGGAATTTAGAGCCTCCGTAGTTTTTAATGGTATTTCTGTAAAGAAATTTACAAATTCTTGAGCTACTTCCTGATTAGAGCTTTTAGGACCACTTGCTGTATCTAATATGTAGCTAGTGTTACGTATTTTCTTCCTGTTAGTCTCGTTATTTATGACTTTCCACACTGTCTTTATTTTATTTTCTGCTGTTTTGATCTTGTTGCTAATGTGCAGGGCTTTAGCAACCTTGCATGTATTTCTAAAAATTTTTGAATACTTAGCAACATACTTGTTAAAAGTTTCAGTGTTAATAAAAGGCTTAAGGCCATAAAGCTCAAATAGTCTTTCCCTACTTTTTCTGATGCCTCTAGTTGCCCAATCGCTAAATATGAATTTAGGGCAAATACTTTTTGTCTTCTTTTCAAAAGTTTTGTTGAATTCCGTATGAACTATTGAAAAGAAACGATTATAAAATTGATTTATATTAATATCGTCATGGCTCATAACACTTAACTTGTTCTGTAGGGAAATATCAAACCTATTTAATTTGCTAGAAGTTATAGGTCTAAATTTAATCTGTACTTTTTGCAATGGTGTATTACAACTATAAGTTACAGTTTGTCCGCTATGGTCAGACGGCAAACAATTTACTATGGCTTTATCTAAGTAATCACAATCGCAGAAAACATTATCTATACAAGTAGCAGAAGATGTTGTGATTCTAGTAGGTTCAATAAAAACGTTAGTCAGGTCAAATGACTTAAAAAGATTTAATAACCGACCACTATTTGAATGTTCTTCTAAAATATTGATATTGAAATCACCACAAATTATTGTAGATTTATTACTGGCTGCAAGTTTTGCCAGGACATCTTCCATTATTGATTCAAATATGGAAAAGTTTTGATAGTTTGGGGGTCTGTACACACACACAATTACATGCTTATCTAGCTCAACACAGGACAGTTCGACGCAATGTTCAACCGAGAGACCTACTATGTCATTACGTTGCTTATATTTAAAACTATTTTTAATTAATATTAGGGAACCTCCACGAAGCATAGTTTTACGGTTAAAGCAGCTACCCACCATATAGTTCTCATAATTAATAAGCATTTGGTAATCTTTTAGCCAATGTTCAGTAAAACAAATGATGTCAAACTTACTTTTTTCTAAAAACAATTCAATTTCTAATAATTTGCAAGACATTCCTTGGATATTTTGGTGGAATAATTTTAAGGTGTTCTGCTGAGGCCCTTTTTTATTAACTAATTGAGTGCAAGAATTAATAGTACCTTCTGTTGTCTCACTTTCTAGTTTAAATTTATATTAATATTCGGAGTGAGGCCGGAGACTCCCGTGCCATCCTCAGACAACAAGACCCTATCTGTAATAGACCCTAATTGAGGATTCACCATGGTGACAGATGGATCCTCCTCATTGCAATATTTGTAAACATTTATAGCACTACTGCTATATTCATTTAAAGTCACCTGTACATTAGTAGAATTACTAATAGTCGCAGTGTTAATAATGGAACTAAACTTAGACATACTATTTATGTCTGTGTGAATATTAAAAGCTAATAGCGAAGCTATTTTGTGTCTACAAAATCGTGAGAGAAAGTACTCATTCTGGTTGAATTTTGTCGACATCAAGTGTCTATTTTCGAACTTAGAGTTCAGTAAAGATTTGGCATTGGGGGCCTAGATCAAACAAAAAAAAATCGTACACTAATGTTTCAAATTCAAAATTAGAATATGCTTATTCGTGGCACAGTATCGTAGTGTACTGTGTACACAGCTTTTAATTCCCGTTTTTCTTGGTACTGTCCCAAATAAATCGTGCTATGTAAAAGTGATGGCTAGAAACACAACAACAGAGTAAACCTAACTTGCAATTCGCTACCAAACTTTTGTAAATTATACCATAGTTTAAATTTTCTGATCACGTTTCTTGGTGAAATTCGCACTTAATCCTGTCGCACGACGACGTCGTCCGTCAGTCTAAACGTGCCTTAAAACTGTCATTTTTTTCCTTGCCAGCACAATTGGTGCGCTCGGGTACTCGACAGAAAAAGCCCTAAAATACGAGTATCCTTCTGATATATACGATAGGCTACTTTTGTTAGCTTAATCGATTACATTCCCCCCTTTTTTACAGATATCGATACTACAATCGATGTTTGTTATCGATTAAATGAGGTTAGCTTTTTGTTTCGGTTCTTTTTCGGTTTTATTTTATTGTTTCTTTGGATGGTAGTCTTGGAAAGAATTAAAGGGTTTGTTGCTAACTGGTGCTACAATCAGATCTTTAATATAACCGAACTATTTTTCATTTAGTTACCGGTGTTCGTGTATGACTAGATGTATGACCGCGCGGTGGACGAAGCAAATGGAGTATTTATACAGAAAGTCTGTGTGTTTAAACTGTCAAATATTTCGTTGTTTAGATTAATTAGACAATATTACTCTAGGGAAATACGAAATATCAATAACTAGCGTACTAGAATATTAATAGTGAATTGCAATTAAAACACTGAATTTGATGTTGTAACCGTTTTAGGTGTAGAAAAGGCATTTGGAAAGCTTCCAAATAGTTTTTTTTTATATCTTAAACTAAATATTACCTAGGTGTTACGATTCTAATGATTACTTTACCTTAATAATCAGAATTCTAGTTCGATACTTATTTCAGTGGAAATAACAACATTGGGAAACAAGGACTTTATAAGGATTTATAAGGAGTGTAAAAAACCTCTTAACGAAGCCAAAAAGCACTTGGTCTCCCCGTCAGAGCGAACATTTTTTTTGTTCTAAGTACACCATACTTGGAAAACTCCTAGTTACGGAGATATTGGGGGTGAAAGTTCCAACTTTTTGACAAGTTTTTAATGTAAGATTTTGACTTTAAACACCTCCACGCACTTTTAAATCCATCCATCAGTACAATGTTTTAAGTGCGTTACATTGAGTTCTACCACAAAACAAGATTTAACACCCCAAAAAAAAGTCTTTTCTCAGCAATGTTTTTTGCGTAAAGTTACTTCATCATCATCATCATCATCATCATCATCGGCCTATTAATGTTCCCACTGCTGGGACAGGCCTTCTCTCTATGAGAGGGCTATATAATCCACCACGCGGGCCCAGTGCGGATTGGTAGATGTCACATGTCTTCGAATTTATGGTTCTAGGACATGCTGGTTTCCTCACGATGTTTTCCTTCACCGTTTTGAGAGCAGCGGTGATGTAATAAATTACACAAAGTAATGCGCCTGTCTGGATTCGAACCCACGACTTACTGAACGTAAGTCGGGGCCGCCACCACTGGGCCACCGCTGCTCTCTAGTTACTTAGTTCTTTATAGTTAATGAACAGAATGCTTGGTTGATGGCTTCGTGATGAGTTTGTTTACAGCCTGTATAAGTTCCCCATCCCTTCCTTACTAATCATTTCATAAAGAAGTCTGAAGGCGTGGCGATCAGCCCCGAACCACCGGTCATTGCGTGTAACTAACTAACCACCGTAATAATGGACAGTATGAAGCAATTCCCATCATCCATTATGAATGACAATCAATCTATAGACGGTTATCGGCCGCTTCATGATTGATTTAATTGTATTCTCATAGTTATACCAATTAACTTGCAAATTGGTGTACCTACATTGTTATTGAAGCAATCGATGGACACTTTTTTTTAAACACTAGCTTTTGATGTGGTTTTTACCTAGGTTTTATTGGAAAATTGATAATTTACTAATAATAGAGTAGAGTAGCAGTGATAGCTTAGTGGTTTGACCGTGTGACCGACTGTCAAGTCAAAGGTGTCAAGTTTGAACCCAAGTCACGCACTTCTGATTTTTCGGATTCATGTGTGTATTGTATGATTATCACTTGCTTCGGTGAAGGAAAACATCATGAGGAAACCATCATGAATGAGAGATATTTCGACGGCCTGTTAAGCCAAGTTAGGCAACTAACCACACGATAAAAAAAGAACGTATACTTACCAAAAATTTAGAGATATGCGACGTCTATCAACTCTTATTGTGGGGCCACACTAACGTGAAATTATGCCATTAATTATTGCGGTATTGGACGCATTATCGCAATAATTTATGGCAATCACCGACATGAGACTGTGTCCCAGCAGTGGGAAAACTGTAGGCAGATTATGTGTGTGTTTAGTATTAAGTTGTTCTTAAGGCGCTACCCCAGGCAAAAGCCGTTTTTTGTGCAGTTTTTTGGAGCCAACTCCTCTTTATCCAAAAGAAATACCAAGTAATAAAAATACATTAAATTTCTACATATTCTTAGACTGCAAAGTGGTAGTTTTATTTTTTATTTTAAGTCTCATAATGTGTAATAAATCCCCTCACAATGAAACCACAAAAATGAGAAAAAAATATTTATAACATGCTTCTTCTCGTAAAGTTAACATTATTTTGATTTGCTTCTTATACTAATGGATAGACAATTTAATAATGAACATAATGCTAGTTTTTTTTTTTTCAAAAGACGGAAATTTGATTTTATAAAGAATAAAAATCACTAATTTCGCACTATTCGACCCGCAGTGACTGACGTAAAAACCACTTTGTAGTGCAAGCTGATTAGAACTTTATTCTAATAGTATTTCAAACGAAGTTTGAATCACCACAAATAGAGTTGCTAATTTTGCCTGGGGTAGCGCCTTAAGTAGAACTCTTAATTACGCTGTAGCTGATTTTAAAAATCTGGGAATGAAAAGACAAAAAGTAAAACGCCCCCCCACAACCCAGTTTAGTTATACTATCCAGTTTAGTTATACTATCCAGTATAACTAAACGGAGTACTCCTTGGTTAGTTTGTTGCCGAACTTTCAGACCACCGACTGCTTGAAAAGGCCTGCAAATGACAGCCGGGAGTGCTGGGACCAACGTTGGTTGGTCCCAGCTGTCTGCTGTTGGTGCTGGCTTAACGATGTTTAACCTTCAAAATCGTCCCGTATCGGAACTTAGTTGTTAGCCATGACCTCCTTAGCAACAATAAATATCCATACTGAATATCCCAACGAAAAATAAAATGGTCTACATACAGACAGGATCGTTTTCACAATAGAACCTTACCTACAAACGGTGCAATTTCTCTATACTGACTTAATTAGCTATAATTTAATAACTCTTCATCGAGCATTCAGCAACCTACAGTTGTCTACTTCATAAAACGCTTCGTAATTTAAAATGAATCATTAGATTAGGTTTTTTTCAACACACTTGCTCATAAAGTGGCTCTAATTTCACCGCAATTAGGCACATAATGACACCTGTAATCAAACTGTGACTTTTTCATTGCTATTATTCACAAGTGAGTTATAGGGTTTTTTTTTATGTTATTGGTTGAATTGCTTTGTTCTTAAAAAAGTTTCGATACAAAAAAGATCGTGTTCAATAATACAAATAAATTAATGTACCTATTGCTTGCTCATTTCATACAACTTCGTATCTACATAGATAATTTCAACTTATAAGTTTTTAATAAATAAAACTTTCACTCAAATGCAACTTTTGTTTTCTTTTTTTTTACTTTTTTTTTAATAATAAAACTTCGAATTCCCCATTTCGTACGTGGCTAAAACGCTATCCGCTAAAAGCCAAAAAAAAAAAGGAATGAAGAAGGGTTCTTTTAGTCTATGGGCGATCGCCATTGTTAGATGCGCGCGCATAGGAAAACTGATGAATTATTCCCGCCATTGCGAAAAAAAATTCACAACTCGTTTTCACTGTTGAAATTATAGTTATTTTTAGTATTATTTTATTCTCAAGTGTGTTGAAAAACGTCGTATGATACACGTGTGTGTTGATGATTACCGTCTCGGCTCTCTTAAGAACCTCGCCTAACGGCTCGGTTCTCAATGGCGCCTCGGCGGTAATCACCAACATTACACACTTGTACCATAATGTACTATTTATTGGTAGCATTTGTAGTAAACTCAATTATCTCACTTTGACAGTGTGGAATCGATATTCTAATGTTTTTAATTAAATTGATAAAATTACCTCGTTGGCCTAGTGGTCGCAATCACGACTGCTGACCATGAGGTTCCTGTGTTCGATTCCCGGGTCGGGTAAATTGTTATTCGGTTTTAGAATAGGAATTTCAAAGTAGCAGCCACGGAGTCGGACTCGTATAACGTGGGATTTAAACACAATTGGCTAATTGTGGGCGTGCCATTAGGTACCCCTGTGCCTATCTATGTGTACCTGTGCCAATAGTGTATTTCACCCTGAAATGATCTTCTTGACAGTGCGAGCGGGAAAGAGCGATCTAGCTAGGCTGAGAAAACGGGGACAAAATTTGAATTTTAGCTGTCATCCCGTCCTTAAGCCTAATTTCACTAAATGCTTTTCGATTTAACCAGAGATTCCTTAATGAAAGGCTAAGCAGATGATTTCTATTACAAACAAATGCAAAATTATGGAAAAAATGTGGCTTGATTGACTGCGTGTGTACGAGGATAAACAGAGGCGAGCTACTGGCATCATGGCATGTGGACTGGCGCGATTAATTGCTGAGACAGCGGCGGAAATCGCGACCAGAAGGGTATACGTTCCTGAGAGTAGGGTAACTTTGGATAAGAATAAGAAACAAGAATAGAGTAGACGACAAACAAATAATGATAAGTTCAGTTAGAATTTTCAACAAATCATCATCTGCCTGCCTGGCTTCCAGTCTAACCGGATGCAGCTGAATACAAGTATTTTACATGGATCGACTGCCCATCTGACCTCCACAACCCAGTTAATACTGGGTAATACGATACCACTTGGTAAGACTGGTGTCAGACTTTTATAGACCACTGACTACCTGTAACGACTGTCAAAGTTGGACAAATGACAACCGGGACCAATAGCTTAACGTGCTGTCCGAGGCACGGAGGAAACTCGGTATGTAAGGGTGGTCACCCATCTACAGACCAACCTAGGCAAGAACGGCTTAACCTAGAGATCGACCCGAGTGGCTGTTATTATTTAGGCACGAGCTCCTCCCGATTTTAAACAAATATTTGACCAGTATTTTATAAGTAAACCAAAAAATAACGCAGATACGACGCATTTAAAATTCTTAATACGTCACGCTTAGGTATAATTTTTTAGTTTGTTCTGAGTTTTGATTCGTTTTATCTTTGTCAATATTCATTGATTTACAAGAACAAAAAATACATGTGCCTACATTATTTTCCAATACTCTGACTGACGGACTTAATAGATTTGCAATTGTTTGATACTGTCGTCATTCTAAATGGTGTGGCAGGTACAGCTTGCTATTAATTGCTAACACCTTTTGCAATATACTCGACATTTTTCCTCCTATTCTGCCCTTGTGCTCAGAATTACGGAGGAATTTACGTAAATACATACCTACATACATAGACTAAATAGCTAAAATCAAAATCCTTCCTTTTAATTATTAAAATAACTTATGTGTTGAGGTGGATATGTTCTTGAATCCTCCGTTGGACTAGTAATAGTATGGCAGTGGTGGTGGTTTTCCGCCAGGAGTTCCAAACATCCAACAAATCATCCCGAAGCTTGTCCTCATTATCATCATCCTCATTTCAGCTGAAAGACGTCCACTGCTGGACATAGGCCTCCCCAAGTGTCGCCACAGTGACGGGTCCCGTGTGACTCGTATCCCGCGGATCTCCGCAACCTTTACCAGGTCATTTGATGTTTGTCCCCGATTGTTGTAGGAGTACCTACATGGGATGGAACTGTACTATAGGTACACTTTTGCCTAGCCCCTCAGGGATGTTAGTGGTGATTTTATGTTACATCACGTATTATGCAATACTCCTTCATTTACTCCCTCAAAATTGGCTCGTATTTACAATAATTTTGAAGGCAAATTGAGGTGATTTAACAAGAAAAACACAGGATGTCGTGCCCCACAAGAAGTTAAACACCATTTAAGGGAATAAATTGATGACAGAATGAAGACGGAGTTATTTATGCGTAATTATTCAAGATTTTGGTTCGGACAAGATTCACTTATGGCGAAAACATGGCCGTCTTGAGTTAACTTGAGAGCTACTTGAGTACTCATTCTACATAAATTGATGAACGTCTTGCTACGTAACTAGTAAGGACGTCCTATAGTACGTTTTATTATAGGACGTCTTTGTATGGATACAAATAATAAGTTAGTGTTTATATTAGTTAACGCTGGACACGCTGAATAATTACTCATTTCATGCAGGTTTTAAATTAGACACTATCATCTGCGTAGCCTTTTCCCAAGTAGGTACATATGTTGGAATCGGCTTCCAGTCTAACCGGATGCAGCGACGTGGACATGGAGCGACGGCCCATCTGACCTCCACAACCTAGTTTGTAGGTACTGGGTATAATACGATACCCCTTGGTAAGACTAGTTGTCACACTTTTTGAGCCACTGACTACCTGTAACGACTGTCAAAAATCTACCTCTACTACTACTACTATCTGGGACCAACTGCTTAGCATGCTTTCCGAGGCACGGAAACTCGGTATGTAATGGGTGGAAGCCGACCCCAACACAGTTGGGAAAAGGCTAGGCAGATTCTTATTCTTATTCTTTATTGCACACAAAAATAACAACAAATATACATATTACTTGCAATAATATAGCTTATGTACAAAGGCGAGCTTAACCCAGAGTTGGGTTTTCTTACAGAGGCAGATGATGATTAATACGTTCATCATAGTTCATTATAGTCATTCAACCGACCATTGTGAATTTGGAGGGTTGTATTGATGATTATAATTCTGTAACTATATAGTTACGTCTTAGGCTGAGGCTACATTGGGCCGCGACACGACCTGCGACACATGCGCGATTAAAACAAGTAAATGAATGCACACGTATATGGCTACACTGCACATCGAATCTAGCGATCTTTGATTTCTATAAGCGATCGGAACAACATTACTGTAATCACGGTATCAGCTACACCAACATAGCGAAATTGAAGCAAATTTATTAGAAAATACGCCGGAATCTCGCTTGTAATGTAGCCGTTCCACGTTTTTCTCGTTTCGCTCTTCCAGTCGCATTGCAAATCGCTGCTTAGTGTAGCCTCAGCCTGACAGTCGCGAACAATATTTTAATCTACCTACAACCTAGCACTAGCCTACAAATTGCAAAATCGTACCTAGGTATGAAAATTTGAATTTCGCGAGCTAACCTGCTGGAGCATCAGCCTTAAATGATTCTAAGCCAAAGTGAGTATAATACCTACTGTCTTATTTCAAAATATTAAAATTTTCTTTTCCACATGTGAAATACTGGCTATCCAGAACGTTTAATCCTTGATCCAGCAGCCAACTGTCTTCACATTGTCTCAGGTGATTTGTGTCGCCACTTCCAAAGAGCGGCCGAGACAAAAATACATATCCTCTATACAAAAGAAAGAGATAATACTACCAAATAACCCTCAGCAGTTAATTATAATGGCCTCTCTAGCTTGTTAGGAGATTTTTTCGATTTATTTTTGCGCCAAGAATTGAAATACCATAAATACTTCTTCACACCGAATTTATAATTGACATCTGAGTTAAGAAGAGGGTTAAGTTTCGACTTTTAAATAAATTAAGTGTTGGTCAAGGAATTTAGAGAAAATGGATAAAATAGAGTGGATTTTTAAATGACTTGAAAAAGGTAGCCGAGGAGCAAAATAGTTAGTTTTTGTTATCTTTAATTTTCAAATTCACAATAATAATTTAGTAAAGTCATCCCGCGGATCCCACAAGAACGGGATCAGTTGACTAAAGAACCAGAAAAAGTTCAAAATCATCACCGTCTACAATTATGTTGGGGTCGGCTTCCAGTCTAACCAGATGCAGGTGAATACCAGTATTTTACATGAAGCGACTGCCTATCTGGCTTCCGTAACCCAGTTAGTATTGGATAATACGAAACCCCTTGGTAAGACTGGTTGTCAGACTTTCGGATCACTGACTAACTGTTACGACTAGCGACTGTCAAAGATCACAATAAATAACAGCTGGGACCAACGGCTTAACGTGCTTTCCGAGGCATGGAGGATTCTTGGTACGAAATTACAACTGTGTCGAAATAATCGACGCAGTTCCAAATTCGAATAACAATAGTTCGGCTACTCATTGCTTCTAAAGAACACTTCTACAACACACTACGGCGAATTCATATGAAATATGTCGACAGAACACACCTTCGACATAATCGCTCTGAAATGTGCCACACATAGACTGCTAAAATCATAACCCTTTCTAATGGTTTCGCTGTAGTCTGGCAAAAATCACGGCTAACCACTCCCTAAGTGACATACCATCACCACAAACGGTCAAAAGTTTTGCGCGATAGGTCCCAAGATAACAAGTGGTATGTGTAGCATAAACGTGGCTTTATCGCAATTTATTTTGTTACATTGAAAGAATTTCAAATGAGCGCCGTATTTACATTCCTGCCGCGTCTATCTAGATTATCAAAAACGCCCTGCAGTCTGTTCTGTGTTTGTTAAATGTTTATTTTGTGCTACTACAGGTGACTCGTTGTTCTCGTGATTGGGAACGCGACTGATGGACGCGAGGTCCTGGGTTCAATTCCCACGTTGGGTGAAGTGTTTATAGGTGGTTTTCTTTTAGGAATGACTCAGTAATAGTCGAGAGTTTGAAAGGAGTTGATCCTTTCTGCTATGTCAAACCATTTTTATTTTTTTGCTATGTAATCGATGTGGTGGTTTTTTCAGCTCAACGGTCTAAAATTTACTTGCGCCCTACATGGCCTTATGCTAGCCCCATTCATCCCCTTGCGAGTTGTAGGAACTAAAGGTAACTTAAATACCATAGATATAAGAAATGATTTTGTTAAGATATTTGAGTGTTTTTAGAGTCTAACACTCTAATACAAGAAAAATTGTGATATTTACTTTGAGCACCACCTAGAGATATTATTAAGCTTTCCCGGGAATATATATTTTTTTAACTTTGTAGCCATATTTAAACCATAATCACACATCTAAATCCTCAGTTTTGATGTGTGATTATGGTTTAGGTATGGCCACAAAATTGAAACACCCAAATACAAGAAACATTGTGATAGCCCTCTTAATCTGTCTATAGCCACGAGAGTGAAATATAGAAGACCACAACCATAGATATAAGAATGAAGGCTATTCTGCTCACGCCATCGAAGAACGGTCAGTCATGTGAAATCACTCAATCCTCCCACAAGGTGGATCGATGACACTTGGGGAGGCCTATGTCCAGCTGTGGACGTCTTTCGGCTGAAATGATGGTGATAATGATTCAGTCTGGAAACCTATTGCTAACCGGAAACAATACAAAAATAACTCGAACACGTCCCAACATTAACTGTTTCTAGTTGTCCTCCACCACCAACCATATCTCTGATCATAGAGAGATAAGTTTTAGTAAGCTTGTCATTTACTCGTGTTATAAAAGTTTTTTGTTTTGGAGTAAAGGTGTGTGCAGAACTGATGCTTTGTTAGACACGTGTTTAAAAGACTGGGACCACTCTGCCGGAAAACGTACCCTACCTACTTAAGTTAAAGTAGGGGTCGTGGGGATTTTAGGACCGGGACCGTGGTCCAAGAAAAATGGTTCCACCTAAAAATACAATTGTCATTTTTGAGTAGTGTTTTCTGTTGGTTCCAGCTGTCGTTTGTTGGTCTGTAAGTCGTAGTTACAAGCAGTCAGTGGTCCGAAAGTTCGACGAGCAGACTAACCAAGGGGTATCGTATTACCTACCGGGGTTGCGGCCCTGTTCGAAAGAGATACCACGGCCACGGCCCCGGAACATAAAGAAGAAGAGAACATGGATGGGTTTTAGTCAGTAAAAGTCTAACACTCCCTCCCGCTCCGCCCAGAGTGGGAGAAGTTATTAGATGATTTCCCACCCTAAAAAAAAAAATAGGTGTTTCGTATTACCCAGTACTAAATTGGAGTTGGGTTGTGGAGGTCAGACAGGCAGCCGCTCCATGTAAAATACTGATATTCAGCTGCATCCGGTTAGACTGGAAGCCGACCCCAACATATGTAGCTGGTAAAATGCTAGGCTATTTACACTATCTAAACAAGCCTTTACAGCTTCAACGAAAGGCGCGTACACACAAGGCACCTCGCAACTCGCACCAACGCGACCTGCGCGTGCGCAAGATAAGGCCTAATCTACACGATCATCACGCGTCGGAGGCTGCGTCCTAAGCTCTGCTGGGAACACAGCCAGTTGTCATAAAATGTGAAGAGTTCGCGAGCGAAATTTTAATATTTTATGGTGTTATGTTCGGTGTAAAGTGGCATAGATTTTGATGATCAGTTTCAACGATTTTCAATGGGTAATATTGATTAGGATTTGCTAAGACGAGGGACAGCCTCCCACTGGCAGATCGATGACCTGGTGAAGATTGCGGGAACTACTGGATGCGAGTCACACGGGACCAGTCAATATGGCGACACTTGCCAGGCGTTGGTGGCAGGCCTACGCCTATGTCCAGCAGTGGACGCCTATCGGCTGAAATGATGATGACGAAAACGAGTAGAATGATGCTGATTGGTTACGGTATGTAGGTATAGGTCTCTATGAGGGAGAGAACCTCTCGCCCCAGCCGCCGCGGGAGACGCAGCGGGCGTCGGGGGTAACGTGGTGGCCCCCGGCCACCGTCGCGGCGTCGGCGCGGGCCTGTGGACGGTGAGCTATGGGCTAGCTAGCCGTCCGTCCGTCTTATGACGATGTCAGCATAATGGAGGGGCCCGCAAGGGCCGAAGCCTGCCGGGGCTGCGGGACTGTTCGAAAGAGAAACCGTGGCCCCGGAACATAAAGGGCGAGGAAGGAAGATGGATGGGTTTTAGTCAGTAAAAGCCTGACACTCCCTCCCGCTCCGCCCAGAGTGGGAGAATTTATTTTATGACTTCCGATCCGAAAAAAAAAGGTATACCTCTATGTTTTTTATGTGCCTGTTCTCAATAGGGTTAGACAGAAGCATATACCTACATTAGACTACATTTACTCAGTACCTACTTACCTTTAAATGTTACGGGGATTCGTCCACTTCGTTCAAAACTCCAGTCTGTGCAGACCGAAATACCGAACAGGTATATTCCTTCCTCTACAGGTACTCCTTATGTAAAGTGTACCTAAGTAATAGATGAAACCAAAATACCTACGCATCTTAACTGTGACTCGCAACCCAAACCAAGCAAATGCCAAAGCCATTGGTCCTCTGGTAGTGCGCCCACCAGGGAAGTATGTGTGTGCTCTCACTGATACACTATAATACCCAGTAGGTACTTCCTACGTTGATGACTAGTGTTGATAATTGCTGATCCTGTATTTAAGCCAACTGTAACAGCAGCAAGAACCACTTCACTTTGAACCGCCATTCTCCAAACGGAAGGTCTAAATTATTTAAACTTGCCGCAGTACCTGAGCGCAGCTTGTCATGGGTGCGAATTCCTCACGGAACATATATTTGTATGGCCTAAATTTAGTTGTTCCGGGTCTGGATGTTTGTGTATGTGAGCTTAAATATTTGTAAACTCACCCGTGCGTGATACAGGAGAAATTCCTAGCGTGGAGCCACGCTTTTTTTTTAAAGAAAGAAATGTTACTTACTGTTGAAGTTAACTTCTGCTAAACCGAAAGCACTCCAAACCCAAAAAAACTTAAGTCGTCCCATAAAGCAACTTCACACAATCAGCAACAATAAAAACGGTCCAGAATCTGACATCTTTACTGTACTTACACCATAAACAATTTTTTTACCAACAATTACTGAACGTACACCATACGTAATTGGGTACCTACAGCTGTACAGTACACTACCAACACTAGTACGATGGCATCTGCGAGGTGTCACGTACGTAATTGGTCGCTTGCTATCTGATCGTTACCGTGTTATTCACCCACTTAGTAGTTTTGTATGCTAAAATAGTTTTATGACAGGGTTGCTACATACTTACTGAATTTTCCTCTTATTACACCAAATGTAACTTTTTTCCTCGTTCTTTTTACTAACATGAAATGGAAGTTAAATAATAATAAAAAGATACCAAAATTCTATGCCTACGTCTACAGAGCAAGCCTAGCGACTAGGCCTAACGCGCGGGCGCTAATTTTCAAACTTATGAAACCGCTGCGCGCTGTTTAGGAGGGCGCCAAGCGCGGCCGGCGGCATGAGCGCGTTAGCGCGCATAGTTTTCAAACGTTTCTCCGCGTGTTATGGCCACACGAGCCTAATCAGCAAGCGACAGCATCCAGCAATGGCGGGGGTATTAAAAAAGCGATAATTACTAAATTACTAATATTATTAACACATTTTTTTCTCTGTTCTTAATTATTTCGTGCAAATCATATCTTATGTTCAACACCTCCCATCTAAGAATCCGGCTGTCTAGTAAATATAATAGGTACCAATACTAAATCCTCGTCCATGGTTTGCAACACCTGAAATACGTCTATGCACGACAACGTCTCGGTCGTCAGTGTGACCAGTCGTGGCCGCGTGAGGCCTGGTCGCTAGACTCGCACACCCTAGGTATCCAATTTTGTGTCTGGTTGAATTTTCCTTTCCCTTTTACGGCCATGAAAATTTGCTTTAAAATGGCTCTACATTTTAAAATTACGCAATTTTTAGTGTGGTTCTATCTACACTTAGGGTTTACCCCGAAATTTGTCTTAGAACGATTTTTTCCCAAAAAAAAGGGAAAAAACGCCCTAATCCCAACACTAGTTTTATGATGACTGGGCGAGCGAAGCAAAGGTGCAGCGCGAAACGTTCCACAGATGTAGTTAGGATAAGAATCGTAAGGACAGTGTCAGCTTTTATTTGATAAACGATAGAGATTGCGAGCTGGTATGATGCCCATTCATGTTTGAAACGATGAAGATTAAACGCGTAGTGGGTGCCTACCTAATTATACTGTGACTAAGTCTAAAGGTCGAGTTGAATGACTTCTCAGTGGATCTAAAGTAAACGGTGTGAATGTCAAGTACACGTAACTATCGCTTAATATTCTGATACAAAAGAAGGATTTATTTACATGTTTTACCGTCATGTATGACAGTTGACAGACTTTTCTAACATTTCAAGTTATTTTCAAATGCGACACTGGCAGAATAGTTGACATCGACTGTTATCAAAGAAAAAAACGAAGTGTTTGTATACGTTGGAATAAATTGGTATTGAATACTGCTATAAGCTTTCGCGGTTTAAAACTAAATTTATGATTGCAACAGCGTCGAAATATCGGGAGCTCAAAATAATTGATAATCGGAAGATATTCCCGTAAGTGACCGTAAAGTTTAGAAATTGGTATGTTCGAAAATCTACTACTCACCATCGAAAATGTCCTGGGTCATATTTGATCTGAAATCCGCTTATGATAAGGAAGATTGAAAGAAAACAATTCTAATTTTGTCAATAGATTTATCTATATATTTTAATGAATAATTTTTAATTACAACTGTTGCAAAATTACAGTCTCCTTCCATTTCAAAAAGCTTTTTTTTTGTAGAAAAATGGCAAAAGAACAATTCTTTATTGCAATCAAATCACTGGTTACCATGACAATTGTAAGTAAATATATATATAAAAAGAAAAATAAACTGGTTTTTTTTCAGCTTTAGTACATAGTGACCTATGTTTTCTTCTTATGTTTATTCAAGCAAACTGATTATTCTCTACATTTGTAGTAATAATTAAAAATGTGTTGCCCAGTATTAAATGATGTTGCATTAAAGTATGATAAAACAGTGATTTTACAAAATGCCTATTCATTTCCAGTAATAATGGCCTTGGAAATTAATTGGTTGCAGTATTTTTTACGTATTGCACAAAAAATAGAGATCAATGTGTACTAAAACAGTTATTTCTATTAATAATCCAAACGTTTGTTATCCTGCTTAAGTTTAATGAAATTCCATGGAAAATTATATTCATTTTATAATTATTATATATTTTGTATTTTAACTACAATATTTATTAACTATATATTACAAACTTTAACTTACAGTTAGATTTTTATCAATCGTTTATTTTTGTACGCGTCCAATTGTTGCTTTCATTTGAATTAATTTTCATTTAATATTTTGCCAATTGAAGATAAGAATTAACAAAACAAACAAGAACTAAATTTTGTATAAGATTAGCCTTGTATTCAGTATCATATGTTGATTTATTCGAGTTAAAAGGAATTGGTACTTAATGGTTGTTTTTTTCTGCTTTTTCAAGTAATTGTAAGTACTTCATGTTTTATTCTATATTAATATTACACTGAAACATTGTTTTGTCTGTAATTTCAACATAATACACTGTCTACAGAACTGTTTTTTTTTATTTCTTCCTAATTTCCACCGCTTTTGCAGTAAAAATTGAATTTTAAAAGGTTCAATCATTTTGTTTTATTTAAAAAAAGCAGCAATCGGACTCGCGCTATCTCACAGCACAATTGACAAAACATATTTTCAAAATATGTCTATTTATTAGTTAAACACGTAAATATACCTTACAAAATGTATTTACAAAATAAAGCGATATTATTAATTAGGTTTTAATTATTTAAAGTGGAAAATGAAATTAATCTTTCGACATTACGGTTTGTAAAGGTGACGTCACGAAAAATCGACAAAAAAAAAACAATAAATAAACTTCTTTTTAATATAAACATTAAAACAGAAACGAATCATAGAAACAATCAAATTATATTATAAAAATAAGGAAAAACTCTTTGAAAATCTTATATTTTATAAGTTAGTATAGGTATAGTGAATCAAAATATTTTGCATAGCTTTTGGGTGCCTGTCATTGACCCTTCTGTTTCCGAGGATAGTAAATAGGCGATAAGTGCTCTTAGCAGAGTCATGCAAGAATGAAAAAGAAGACATCACATCACTGTTTTACGGTTTTCAAAAACTACAATTATATGCACAAATTATTTTAATCATCTTTTTTGCTTCCTTTTCATAGCGTTAAAGGTTTTCCATTTTTTATTTCCACTTTAATTATTGATATACAAACTTTTACACTCTTTAAGAGGCCTGCGTAGCAAGCATGTTTCATACAAACGTAATACCAAAATAATTTGTAAATCATACATATTCTTAAGGTAGTGTGTGTTTATATTAATTGGGTTACATAATATCTAGGTTCCCAAATATATACTTTGAATGGATATTGATTTAAATAAGAGTTATGAGAAAAATAAGTTTTCTATACAAATTTTGAATTCCTCATGTCTCGTCTTTATATAATTGTTCTTTCAAAATATATATTTGGGAACCTAGATATTATGGAATCCAATCGAAATAAATACACACTTTCTTAAGAATATGTTTGATTTACAAATTATTTTGGTATTAAGTTTGTATGAACGACGCACGCTCCGCCGGCCCCTTAACCATCAAAAGTGAATAAGATGACATAAATTTGTTTCCGAGTTACATTTTTTTTTTCAAACATCACGTCTACAACCCGTGGCCAGTCGAAATCAGAGTATTAATTTAAAACTATTGCTATTGCAGTGTTGTTATGTGTCGCTAACGTGAGGGTTGCTACGGTCGACGGGCGGTGTCGCGAGGACTGACTAGCTGGAAATTATGAGATTTGTCAAAAAAGAGCGAAGTGACTACGACGTGTAACATAAATAAGAATTTAAATAAAATTATTTTTGTGAGGGTTTTAAACTATTTCTTTAAATCGAATTAGCAAATTTTTCTTGACGATCAATGTGTATTGTGAAGAAAAATTGGTTCGGAAAATTGGATTATTCTTAACGATTACTAGGAAATGCTGTATAGTTTTGAAGAGCATAGGTATAAGAGTTGTCGCGACATCGTCCGTCCACAGAACCTTACATCGTGAATTCTAATGTAAGCTTAACTATTTACAATCAGTATACGAATATCGACCCGAATAGAACTCGAAAGAAAAAACAAAATAGGAACGATACAAAACGTCGGCCGGGGCCCACCATATAAATACACGGTATGTACAGTAGCAGGTCGCGATCAGTCCGTGGTCTCAACGTCGAGGCCGTTCACCATGCGCTCGATGCTCTTGAGGTCGGAGGCAGGCGGCGTGGCAGGTGTGGTGGAGTTGGGCGCGTCGGGCGGGGGGTCCGCGGAGGCGGCGCGCGCGGGGGGGGAGCCGGGCCGCGGCCGCGCGGGGGACGAGCTCAGCGACCGCGCGCGTGGCGCCACCTGCTCGAACGCGGACCCCAGCCCCGGCAGCGCGTACGGCGCGAACCGGTGGGCCTTCAGCGCTGCCCCGTGCGGGCCCGGGGGCGCGGGGGGCGGCGGCAGCGAGTACTGCTGCAGCAGGGGGTGCAGGTTGAATAACAACCCCGGCGGCATCTGATGAGGCGGGAAGAACGGCGGCGGATACAGCGACGGCGGGTACAGGTACGGCAGCAGCGGTGGCTGCACTGGTGGGCCGAGGGACACGTCAGGCGCCGGCGAGGGCCGCGAGGGGCCCGCGGGAGGGGATGGCGCGCGACCCGCTGAGCATGAGGAGTCGGAGCCCGCCTCGATGCCCTCCTCAGCGCCTGAGTCGCCTCCACCTCCGCTCGAACTGAACCAGGCTGTAAGAGAAGGGTGGTTTAGAACCTGGAAGCTTTCCACCAACAGTGAAGACAGCGCATCGATCACACTATGTATAATGAGTCGGTTACTCGGCCCAGAACTGAACTAGGACTTTGGCGCTGTCAATACACAATTAGTTGTAGTGGTTGATCTAATATGATGACCATTCAGATCACGTTCAAACGCCCTTTACCTACGTTAGATCATACAAAAAATTAAAGCAAACGGCTACACTTGATGTGTCTACAATTCAGCTCCCGTGCATACGCATGTAACACATTTTGTTCAAAATAACAGTAAATTCATCATACTATGTCGCATAAATCTCAACGTAATTTTATGCTAACAACAAACAATATGGATAAAGACCGATATCATAATCGGCATTACACGACGCAATGCGAATGAACGAGTGAATTGAATCACTCAGTGAATCAATCATAATGTACAACCCTGTAAACGCTCACGGCAGGAAATAACCCGTCACTAATACAGGGACATAAATTATTAGTAAATAGGTAGCCAGTAAAATGTACAACGAAGCTTTAATTCATATTCTAGGATTTGACATCGATTAGACACCTGACACGTTAAATTTTGTATTGTTGAATTAATCACGTGAGGTAATTTTGTCTATTTTTCGACACCCCCCTTCCCATTTGGTGAGATTTTATGGGATAAGCCCACTGTAGGTAACTCCTGAAAGCCAGAATCAATAGTGGCGACCACCAGAAAAGCCCCGAGACAATGAAGCTCGACGAAGTCCCAGAGAATGAATTTAACTGTACTGTGTTTGGTGAGATGTCGTGAGATTCAACTTGACCCCCTCACCTTACACCCTCACTAATCTCACGAGATATTTCCAAATGCATAGTTTAGTATAAATCTGTGCTTGGACGTGCGGACAAGTGCACATAATTGCAGAAATATATGTTTGTTTATAAAAAGAATCAATGATACTCACAGCTGGTATTGTGTTGCGTGCTCGAGGCGGGCGGGGGCGGACTGGAGGGGCCGCCTACGTCCAGCGGTCGCTCATCGTCATCGTCCCGGTTGTCCGAGCGCGCCGTCAGCATCGCCTGTCTGCGGTACACCGACAGACTACTCGTGTTATTTACTTATTACAACTATGTTTTGGGGAAGACCATACAGTCACGTCTAATAATATGTATATGTCACCGTAAAATTGTCAAATACGTTATATTGTAATATCTCTAGCGATATTGTAAAGTCTCGAATTATTGTCAAATGAACATACTGCTTACAATAAAACGCATTATTTTTCGTGAAATGCATGCGATGGTAGTCAACTCACGCGGTGTGGAGTGAAGGAGGGGTCCCCCTTGCCCAGTGGTACCACTCTCATGAAAAGATACTGTACCATTCCTGAGAAATATCGATTCATATAACCTAACCTTAAAGCACTTCATATTCCCCTAAAAAGCGTAGCCGACGGAGCCCCGCTTCGCGGGGCCCCTATTTCCGAGTGTACGGCTTAAAGGAACCTAACTAACCTAACGGGGGGGTGCCCCAAGTCCCGTTTATGGGGGCAAGAGATACTTCCGTATGTTCAGTTGACAATAATTCGAGACTTTACAATATCGCTAGAGAGATACACGTTATATTGTAATATAACGTATTTGACAATTTTACGGTGACATAATACACTTTTCTTAATATTTTAGCTATTTTCGCGAGAAATAACGATTGTAACTAGGAAATCGGATCTTTTTTATAAAAACGTGAGTTCAAGAATACTATGTACGTAATAAATTTTAATCAGAACATTAGGAGAAACACAATTTAAAAAATTCTTAAGTGTTTTTTTTTTCAGGCGAAAAATCACGTTACCTATACGGTAAATTCAATGTTACGCACTCGGTGCTGATGAATGCATTGAATAGTAGAAGGTATTTAAAATTATGGCCTTAAAAACTGGTAACTAATTAAAAAAACCTCCGAAAGGTAGAAGGTGTAAGCAAGTATGGTCTAGCTAGAACATAAAAATGATCGCAATGACGGGGAGAACAAGTGAATTCGGCTTCGTTAATTGTTTTCTTACACATTTTCTTTATACATAATAAATAATAAAGGGCGGAATGACGCACAAAAAAATATGTGTGACATGCTATAAGATTTTAGATACTACAGTACTTTCACAGAGATTTTTAACCCTGAATGTTTTTTTTTTAACCCTGACAATGTTAGCAGCAACCCGAAAATAAAGAACACTGACTTTGACAGGCTTGTCAGTGACAGCTGTCACTACAGCAAAGTTGTTGCAACGAAAACAAAAGGACAGTCAATTTGGCATGCAGTGATGTAAAATAAGGTAAAATAAGTGTGAAAGGCCTGTGTCATAGAGAACTGTCATAGACAAAATATGATTCCATGTCTCAGGGACGCTTTGAAGAAAAAAATATCATAAGTAAATGGCAAGCTTGATACGTTACAAACATCAACCAGTTAAATACATAAATGTCGCTGGACATTACACACAGCCATCTAGAGCCACACTAAGCAACGAAGCTTGTGTCGTGGACACCAGATAGTTGGTATACTAAATACAACCTTTTGATACATTTGCTTTTTTTTATAGTTGGCTTTTGCAAGAAGACTGATTTCGTTCGCGTTGTCGTATTGTTTGAAAAGCTTCTAAGGTCCATGTTCACCAAAAAGATGACGGTGTGATTATTTAAAAACAGCTGTTTAAAACACATTTTTGTATGGGAACATGTCACAGTGACAGCTGTTTTCAGATAATCAGACCAGTTATCTTTTCGGTGAACATAGACCTAAAAGCCACTCTCCTCTTCTATCTAGGTAATAGGTTTACATAACATCACGCGTAATCCATAAAGGGTTAGGCAGCGGTGTACTTAATAGTACAACCACATTACGCCAGTTATGTTTAAGTCCCATGTAATAGGGGACGACCCTATTGCCATCAAACGGGCACAAATAGGGGACGACCCTATTGCCATCAAACGGGCACAAATAGGGGACGACCCTATTGCCATCAAACGGGCACAAATAGGGGACGACCCTATTGCCATCAAACGGGTACAAATAGGGGACGACCCTATTGCCATCAAACGGGCACAAATCCAGGCTCTGTGGCAGCTACTGACTTTCTGATGGAATAACCCAAAAACACTGCTCGACCCGGAAATCAAACCCTGGTGCTAATTCTATAACTTAACTTATCTTAATTGACACTCTATCGACACACTACAGACATTATGTTGCCACTGTTGCAAATTTAGTAGTCTGCAAAAACTTCAATGGCTTTTCAGCGGTGTCTCAGTAGTGTGTCGATAGTGTGGCAGTTCGATAGGCACAACTGTCAAATACACTTTAAAATATTACAGACTACCGTGGTTGCCTATCATGATGACATGGACAGATTATAGTGGAGCAGAATACCAATTATTACAATAGTCTTTCTATGGCGTTTCAATGGCACTACAGTCGTAAGCCGTAGCCATAAAAAAATGTAGAATACCAAATGTCAATGATTAGCCTATTGAGACACTACTGACACACTATTGACAAGTTGGTTATTTTACAGAATTGGGCCCTCGGTCGATTGCGACCTTTAGAACAACGTGGCAGACTAGGCATCTAGTAGGTTTCTTATTTTAAAATTGGAAATTATCGACCAAACTAAGCCACCTAAAAATCCTAAACTATACTCCACACAGAGAACGTAAAATAATTTTAAACTATTCGAAATGTCTTTGCACCGTGGGGTGTGAATTTGACATTTGAGGTAATGGGTCGCATCGACCCCCGACCGCCGCCGAAAGGTTAATCATCTTCTAATGATGCTGAAATTTGAGACACCGTCGCGACGCCATTACCGTGGGTATTTTAGCTAATAGTTTCGGTAAAGGCGGCCGTCGTAGTTTGTGAAAGCGGCGAAAAGTAGCGCTTGATTGCTTTCTTGGAAAGTGTTTTGGTGTTTTGGTGCTTAATTGAGTGACTTGAACCGTGTGAACGATACTTTTAGTCATTAGCATACGGATATAGTACATTTTTTTTATAATTGGGGAAACTTTTTTTATTGCATTCGAGGCGGAATTCACACCCGAGCCGCAAGCGAGGTTGTTGTGGAGCCGAGAACTGTAGTAACAAATGACGTTTTTCAAGACACTTTCGAAGAAATAAAATAATGCAACGTGCATTTCATCAATACAATTCATTTAAAATGTTGAACAAAACATCATAACAACCATTTTTCAAATTCTAACACAGAAGGTTTCAGTACAACATATTAATTCCCCTCCAGCGTTAAATGCGTACAATATTTTTAAACTGTACCAAAAAGGATAAAAAGGATCGACCCAAACGTTTAGCTCACCCCAAAAAGGACAAAAAGAGTAAGCAATTATTTGCCTTCTGTCGCCCGTTGAACAAACAACTCTTTATCATTTGCATTGTTTTACTGATCCCTAAATACGGTCCTATCTTGGGTTTTGGGGTTCCGTAGTGAATTCGTTTTATTAACTCGTCTCATTGTCGACTGATAGAATTTAATTTGTGCCACCCCTTGGTGTGTAGGGTTGGTGGATTTCAGAATATTTATTTGTGACATTTAATTTTGTAATGGTAAAAAGTGATGTATTTAAGGTATATGAATAGGTAGAAGATGGTTTCTTCTTATATTCCCGTTGTAAATGGTTGGCCTAATATATCGTGGAGCTTTGACTAAATTAGGTACTTAGTTGGTAATATGTAGATTGGAGGGCTTTAATTGATAAGCCACTTTCACAAGTTTCCAATTTTCCACTTTTATACATTCCAGAGTACGAATATTACCGACTAATCCCGATTTGTAGTACCTACAGCTACACGGCTAAAATACGAATCTAGGTACTAGGTTTGTTTTGAAAAACTAAATTAGTATGAATGTGCCTAGCTACTCGTATATTAACTACTGGTCCTTGTGTCTTCGCGACAAAAAGGTTGGTGTAGGTCTACATATTTACCATTTTTTCCTATTGAAAAAGCATCACTGACTTTTATACCATTATTTTAATATTTTTTTTATGGCAAGCACAGCCGTTTTTGACAATTCTGACATTAAATTAAAAACTGTCACACACACAATTAAACTGTCAAAATCCAAGTTCTTGCAGTCATCCCTAACTTAAACTGCTCACATTAGGGTGTCCACATTACAATGTAAACTCGCGACACAAGGGTGGCCCTGCCTTGTAATTTTGCCAAATTTTTATCCCGTCGTGCGTCGTGGTTAGTTTGGAAGCCGCAAGGGGGCGCCACGAGATATCTTGTGGAGACAACTGCAGTATATTAAGTAGGTGTTTTGAATCTTGTGTTATTGGGTTTAAAGATATTGTTAGCTCGTTTGTTTGGCTTGATAAACTTGGAGGAGAAGTCTTGGTTAAGGTCGCCGGACGTGTTAGGTTATGCTGCGAGAAATACTTCGTAATTAATCCTATGCATTAAGGATTAATAACGATGTTCTTGAAGAGCTCGTGGCTAAGTAATAACAAGCGCTGAGGTCGATCTTTAAGTGAAGCCGTGCTTGCCTAGGTTGGTCTGTGGATGGGTGACCACCCATTACATACCGAGCTTCCTCCGTGCCTCGGAAAGCACGTTAAGCAGTTGGTCCCGGCTGCCATTTGTAGATTTTTGACAATAGTTAAATAGTCAGAGGCCCAAAAAGTCTGACAACCAGTCTTAAAAAGAGGTGCCATATTACCCAGTACTAACTAGGTTGTGGAGGTCAGATAGGCAGTCGCTCCATGTGAAATACTGGTATTCAGCTGCATCCGGTTAGACTGGAATCCGACCCTAGCATAGTTGGGACAAGGCTAGGCAGATGATGATGATGTTCTTGAAAGTGTGCATGTGTGTAGTACAACTTGCAACAGGCCACGGCGTGGTTGTGAACCCTAAGGTATAAACATGGACGGAGCCCAAGGAGTATACATATAAGCATAGTACAGAGGTCTCTTCTTTGCGAGAGAGAGTAACTCATAATCTACCTTGTGAGCCCAGGTCTTTGAATCTTCGACACCGTCACCATATTCTCGTAAAATAATTAAATTACCCACACCTTTGTGCCTCTAAAATGACCCTAAACCCGTAGGACTCTTCTTAATTAGTAGTCTGCGACATAAAAGGGGTATTCTCACTACGGTAGGCGATATCAAAGGGTTATAGCCATACAACGTTAAGTAGCTACCTTAGAAGGCTTAGGTATGTCGCTTATACGAACGAATGGGGTAGGGTTGTACGGAAATCTATACTATATTATAATATTATAAAGCAGAAGAGTTCGTTTGTTTGGTTAAACGCGCTAATCTCAGGAACTACTGGTTCGAATTGAAAAATTCTTTTTGTGTTGGATAGTCCATTTATCGAGGAAGGCTTTAGGCTATATCACATCACGCTGCAACCAATAGGAGCGGAGCATACATGAAAAATGTTGCAAAAAGGGGGAAAATTTCCTTTGCGAGCTTTTTCTCTCTTATGTGACGCAGACGAAGTTGCGTGGGTCAGCTAGTACTTACATATTTGTATGTATTAGAAATGTATGGTCATATTACGACCAAAATGACAGCTGTTTTCTTTAATATTTCGGATCCATATGCGTATTGTATAATTATCTTTCAAAAAATGTAAAATATACTTGAACTACTATCTTTCTGCCCTTGTCTCACGATATTTGAGGTTTTTTTTTACAACACGTCTTTTTTTTCTTACATTCTTCTCTGTCATTCGTTATGTTATCATTTACTTCTTTTTCCTTCATATCACTTCTCTCACAATCCATCTTCTATTATCTTTTCTTTGGTTTTCCTCTCCCTCTCGATCCAAGAACATTTATATCCATTACTCTCAGTCATATGCAATTGAACTGTATATGCTTTTATTAAAATGCACGGTAGAAACTAAAACTTTTAGCCGCTACTTAGCTTCCTTTATACGAAAAGATATGCAAATGCTTAAGCCACGTTAACTTCCCGTTCTAAATCAGTTTATTTCCACGAAATCCGGAAGCCCTTTCACTAAACCAACCTTTTTTCTCACTCGACCCACGCTCTCATTACTTCAACAATATAAATTATTTAACGCTGGCAACCCTTTAGCCGGATGTGCTATGCGGCATGTGTCCGTGGCCCGGTGCCGCTTTTCCGAGCGCGGCGTTTGTCAAAACGCTCACGTTTCCCGCGCTTCCGCCCGCCATTTTGTGAAGATTCGTCCGCAGCGTCCGGCACGGCTATCGTCCGGCTATCATCCGGCTATCGTCCGGCAATATGTTGTGTAAACGCATTTGGGATCGCTACCGGACGTGGTATGGTCTTGTTATTTAGCGGTTTTGACGTATCGTACCCAGAGGATATTGGTAATTTATGAGGCACCTAAATTTGTGTAGTAGTCTGTGTAGTATTTAACAAACAACGAAGGCACTGAGATACCTAGTTAGCATTTAATTAACTTCGTATTATTGGACTGTCCTATTTAAAAAAGGTGTTAATGTGTTAATTAATCCAGCTCTATTTAACTGTTGGAATGAACCATTAAAACACCTGACTCTAGTTAGAAAGCTAGTTAGTTAGTACTCGTATTGAGTACTAACTAACTAGCTTTTCGTTTTTGTAAAGAAAATTAACATTAGTTCGTTACCTTACCACTATCTTGTAACACAATTAACATTTAAAACTATTTACCACCAAAACTCAATTGCATTAACAAAACGCTATCCTAATCCGAGCTAACGATGCACGCCATAACAGATGATGGGTATCACCCGCTAATTGAGCTCTTGTTCGAATTTCAAATAAGGTAGCGGAACGGCAACCTATCCCCACAGCCGAGCAAATTATACGGCGAAAAAAAAAACTAAAGCTGATTTTATCGCGGAAATCCAATTTTCTCCCTTGCACGCCAAAGACGCTGGAAAAAAGCGCCAAGTCGAATGACTCCACCATTCCGAGCGTTACCCACCGTGTTTAAACCCCGAACACGAATAAGGAGGCGCCCGATTGGTTTAATTTGAATTTTCAACGGCTTGGGACTCGGAAACGACGCCCTGTCCTAATTAATTCTGAAGATTCACAGATACCACGCTAATTTAGTTAGCTTTTAACTTTACTTAATAGTCAGTCGCCAGTTTGCGCCGCCATTTGTCTTTTTGAAGCCCACCTACCTAGTAGAGTTTTATATTAATAGATATTTTTTCCATTCGTTCGGTTTACAAGGTAATAAATTAAGCAATTAAGTATTAAAATATAGGAAAGGGACTATTAAGTGATCGTTTTGATCGTTTATTTTTATTGTGGGCTCGTTGAGATATCTTTTTCTTTTATAAACGTAGTTGTCTGGCTGGTTGCGTTGGCTTTGATTGATTTTGAAAATGGAATGCGTCCGCTGAGACATGGAGTAGTAAGTAAATGGAGTTATCATTATAATAAATCCAATTGTGAATGCTGTTCTTTTATCTCTCTACATCCAATATGACAGAATAACTTTTCGAAAAGGTTTAACCATATAATCATGATATTTTCAATTTCTAATTGGTTACTGACGGCGTGTCGTGAGTCTATCTAACTCCATTGGCTTGCTTCTGTGTTGTGGGGGAGATGCAATTATTTCCAAGGGTTAGGTACTTACTTCTTCTCTCGTTTGCCAGCTCCCGTGTCCCGGAAGCCTTTAGCGAACGGATTGTTGTCAATCTTCAGTTGTGTTATCTGAAAACAATGAACTAATTAGGTGTTTGTTTTTTATTATTTCTGAGAAAAAGACACTCTGATCGGAATTCGACGAAAAAATGTGTTGCAATCACATCATCTGTAAGATAGACTCATCTTGGTATTACACCAATACTCTTGTTTGGTTTTTGAGGTATTCTTAACTTGAGTGTTCAGGTGTTCACGTGAGTAATCAGAAAAAAAAAAATAGTGAAATAAATGAAAAAAAACGAATCTACAGCAGTTTTGCGTTCAGGTGTCTGAGGACCTGAAAAACTTCACTTCGGGAAGACTATTGTCTAGAAAAAATAAGAAAATTCGTATTGCAAGACAAAGAAAACATGAAAAAGTGATTTACCTATGTATCTATAGAAACTCTCTGAAATAGGTTTTATGGAAAACTTTATCTTTACTACTCCAACCTATTTCCAACTGAGTCGTATTTGTACAATTAAGTCATGTAACTTAGTTGTGTAATGAGTAGGTATATTTTATAAAACAAATATATAGTGGTAATAAAACTATTGCAATTTACTTACGATTACGAACACGGGAAGCAATGAACGCGGTTGTAAAATTTTAATGTCGTTGAAATATTAATCTATGATTTCCTTTACGTACTCGGTAGCTGTAGTTCAGTCATTAGAAGTAGTTTCTAAAAGACTGGTATTATAATACCTAGTCATAATTATATGATTTTGTTAAAATTTCTTTCTGAGGGTTTCGAAGAAGTGCCCATTCTATCAGCGGCAAAGATAATGGAGAAGTCAAAAATGTGTTAGATTGAGTCTAGAGAAAAGGCTCAAGCGGAGCTTAGCTTATTTTTTTAAATATAATTAAAAATATGGTCAAAATCGAAACATGGAAGGGATGGTTAAAGATTTTATATGTAGTAAAATTATACGTTTGGTTTTCTTTTAATTTCCGGGGAGAATACGTTTGTATGGGCTAAGCACTGCTAGTATTTTCGATTAAGGCATCAAAAATATTAAATTAATAATTACAAAAATCTTTGTTGAAATACGAAACATTTTCTCTAAGGCTGAAAACTGATGTCAATATTTAAAAAAAAAAACAGTTTTTATTACCGAATAGAATTATTACAACAAATAACATCTTATTATTATTTTTTAAAGAAGAAATTATAAAATTAACCTTACCTTTTCATTCTGGTAGGCGGTAACCGCGATGAACTCCGTCTCCTTGAAGACGTAAGTCCTGAAGGTGGAGTAGGGCAGCTTCAGGATGTCGTTGGCCCTCACCAGGTGGAACCTGGGCTGGTACTTGTGCATCGAGTTCAGGATCGTCTGTGTAACACACTTCAGACAGCTTAGGAAAGTGCTCGCAAAACTGAGGCGTGAGCTTAGTTGGTAATTGGGGCCGAGGGATTAGGGGTGCACCAATATTTGGCGGTTTAAAGGTAGTCTTAAGACCTGTGTCTATAAATGTTCAAGTTCGAAAGCTCATTTATAAACAGCTGTCAGAATCAGTATCATTTTGTTTTACCACTTGAAAGTCTTTACATAAGATTACAATGATATAACGCTCTTACAAGGTACTCGTAGTCCCTTGATACGACAGAAAATAAGTGCGTGGTTAAAACATATGAAATTTTGGTGACATTTACATTTTGACAGCTCTTCAAAGAACCTGATAGTTGCAAAGTTGTTTTAAGCTTTCACGGTTTAAAACTAAACTTATATTGTGGCATGCATATCTTCCGTGATTATTTATTTGTTTTATTATTACAGACCTATGATTGTAGAATAACATCGCATCCGACAAGAGCATTCACAAGGTTCAAGCAATATTATTACATCATTTATGTTAGTATTCAAACGATTAGCTTCTAATGCTAAACCAATAATCTAAATGTAAAACATGACAGCTGCGTATTTATCGCCATTCTCCTCACACGCAGAAGGCATATAAACAAGCGAATTTTATAAGTAACATATTCCAATAGTTTACTACGCTAGTAATTTACGATTACCTTACTAGACAAGCGATTGACATACCTTAGTCAGTTCTGTATTAAATAAACCATGGAGTATTAAAACAAACGATTTAACATTATGGGCATATAAAATAATTGACCTCTTCCAAATTCAATTGTATTTGTTTTTACAATGCGATGTATTTGCTCCAAACTATGTAACAAATGCGCATTGATCATTTTGATTAATTTCAATGAAAATGTATTGCATTTAGGACTCTGTTTTTTTATCTACTCCTTGTTTATTTTGGGAACTTTAGTTGTTTTGACATGTGAACACAAAAACACAAAAGATTTTCTTGTTTTTAATTTTACTACCTCTAAGCAGCCAGCAAATGCAAAAACAACGTAACATAAAAGAAAATGTCTAGCAACCCGATCAATTCTGCTATCAGTGACCTATTACAATAATAACCTATCTTTAAAACTCCACCGCTATCACCCCCGTGTCATTAAGTGTCATTATCGTCTGCACCTATGAATGATGCATGAACACATCGCGATCTTTTACCGTGATCGCGTTCAAGGGAAACAATAATTGCAAAAATAATCGTGTGATCGAAGGGAAATTGCTCGCGTTTAGAAATAGAATTATTATGACTAGTTGTGACTTGCGACGTCGCTTGTTATTAGATGGGGTATAACATAATTGGTGATTAAGTATAAGGTACTTACTTAAGTTATTATCTGGTTAGGTAATAGTTAGGCCTGTGAATAGAATAGTAGTTTTCAGGGAAATAACGTCTGGTTAACCCATTTTCAAGTAGTTTTTAACCCCCGACGTAAAAACGACGGGGTGTTATAAGTTTGACGTGTCTGTGTGTGTGTGTGTGTGTGTGTGTGTGTGTGTCTGTCTGTGGAATCGTAGCTTCCGAAGGGATGAACCGATTTTGATTTTGTTTTTTTGGTTTTTTTGTTTTTTTTTTGTGTGAAGTCGGTCATATTTTTTTCAAAAAAGTTTTTATTTTTCACTTTTTAGTGCTTCACATGTGCTTACCCTTTCACAGCGTATCGGTGTGATTTTTTGTTATGAACTGGTGTAAACAATAGACAGACGTGAGTCTTCAGCGATCCCAGTACATTTGCTATCATTTATTAAGGAGTTCAGTTGCCTATCTTCCGAAGTCACCAGATCTTTATCAAATCGAAATGGGATCACTCCGAGAAAGTACTCTGTCTAAAACTAGCCAAACCGCTTCTGGTGTGCCTATAAAGTTAAGGAGTTACCTCTATTTCTCCGGGATCCCATTGAATGGAACTTGACACGTCTAACTGTCGAAATCTGGGTGTATTGTATACTTCTGCGTACTCCCTTAGAGCATACAGGTGTGATGTTACGTCATGATGTTGTATAAACAATAAACAACCAAGCGATTGCAGCAATTACTGCAGCTTTGCCGTGTATTTTTGAAGAGTTCCATTAATATCTCCGAAGATCAGCGTAAGATCTTAACCACATTGACATGGAACCACACGGAAAGCACCAGCTTTCAAATAAAAGAAGAATCATCAAAATCGGTTGACCCAGTCGAAAGTTCTGAGGTAACAAACATTGTCGAAATCTGGGTATATTGTACACATCTGCGTACCCCCTCAGAGCATACAGGCGTGATGTTACGTCATGATGTAGTATAAACAATGAACCTACAAGCGGATGCAGCAATCACTGCAGATTTGCCGTCTATTTTTGAAGAGTTCCATTGTATATCTCCGAAGATCAGCATCAAATCTTCAACAAATTAAAATGGGACCCAACGGGAAGCACCAGCTTTCAATTAAAAAAAGAATCATCAAAATCGGTTCACCCAGTCTAAAGTTCTGAGGTAACAACCAAAAAAAATACAGACGAATTGAGAACCTCCTCTTTTTAGAAGTCGGTTGAAAAAATGGTGAGCTACATTTTTTTCACAACTCCGTATGGGTATCAAATGAAAGGGGCAACACCAAAAACCGAGAATACCTTAAAATTTTGACCATATGTGTCGGTTTTTTTTTTAATTTTAAATTTATTTATCATTGAAAACGTTGAGGAGATATTGACGGGTTATTTTCATCATTTTTCCATAAACATGTCATACAAAATGATAAAAAGGTCATGAGAAAACCTACAAGTGGGAGATACAGACGAGAAACGTTTAAGTCGAAACACGTGTAACTATCATAATTATAGTAACTTTGATACATAGATCTCGGTATTACATTTAAATATCGCGCTTGTAGAGGAATTTTGGAAAATAAACATTTACAACTTCATGTAGGTACAGACAACTTCATGCATTTCAAGCTACTTCCATCTGTCAAATTCTTATAAGAGATTTTTAACTTTTCTTTTTTTTTTAAGTAAGTACCTACTTTTTTTTTCTTTTCTTTTTTTACTTTTTTTTCTTTTCTTTTTTTTAGTTTTTTATCGCAAAAGTATTAAGTTCAAGATTGATTGGAAAATTTTGACAGTTTCGGATACCTTGATGCGTTGGCGACTATATTATTATTTACGAGTACCACTATCAGGTAAAGGTAGAAGCACCAGGGTTTGCAAATTTTCATAACGCAGGCGGCGTTATGAAAATTTTCAATCAATGACTATTTCATGAAATACTTAATATTAATAAGTGCGGCTATAACTTAAGAGGATTGTATTGATGTTTTTAATTATTATAATTCTGTCACTACTTACGTGTTACGGTTGAGAATCATAATTATTTTGTTCATTAGGTATACATACCTGCAAATTGCAAATTAGAAAGTTACAAATTTTCAGCCTCCTAAGGCCTATTTTCAACAAATAGATGACAAAAAAACCTGTTAAACACATTTTTGTATGGAAACATGTCACCGTGACAGCTGTTTTTAAATAATCAGACCGTTATCTTTTCGGTGAACGTGGACCTTAATGTACAAGTTTACTTGTGTTTTTATTCCTTTTACCGATGTACCCTTACGTATACCTTTTTACCTACAACCAAGCAAACTAAATTTGACGAGATCGTGACAGACAAGACACGCCTCCGTTTAATATTAGATAGATTCGACAAGCGCCGTGAACCCAGAGACACATGTTAACACACGGCTCCGCCCGCGAATTATGTGTTAAAATATTACTTAATAGATAGGGCTGCCAGTTGAGACAAGTAAACCGTGAAAAACAAAAAGAATTAAGATACTGTAGAAAGGCTATCAGAACTGTAGTCACTATAAGCGGACCCTCTATGAAGCCGTCAACCAAGCATTCTGTACATCAAACTAAGTAACTTTACGCAAAAATTATATTTAACTATAATAAAAAATAAAAAACTTATATACTTAGGTATATATTTTTTTTGGTGTGAAAAATCACGTTTAACGGTAGAACTCGATGTAACGCACTCAAAACATTGTGCTAATGGATGTATTAAATAGTAGGGGGGTCGTGGAGGTGTTTCAAAAATTTTATATTTAAAAAAAGAGAAAGCTATGCTGCATAATTCTTAGTTGATGTGCTTTTTGCAAACGAAATATGTTGTAATTTTTGACGTCCTAAAGGCCTTTTTAATGGCCTTATAGAAATTAATGATTGACCTTTCGGTAAACCATAACAAATCACCTAGTCATTAAGAAGTCTTAACTTCATTTTCACGCATAAACTAAAATGTCTGCTTCCACCCAATTTAAAACATTTACCGCTCGATTTGTGACAGCCCTGTCACAACATAATGACAGGTCTCGACCCCGGCCCTAAATTACTATGAACCGCTGTCGCACTGTCCTTTAATACTTCTATAGCGTGGTCACACTGTCTCCCTAGCACTGGTCACGTAATACTTATAATTTTTTTACGATACAGGGGTTACTTAGCGTTTATTTCATTCAAAATGGTTCTTTTTAAAGAAGTTTGTTCATTTTCGAAGATAGATTATGTTAGCGTGTTGGATTATCATTTTCCTGCTTCTACCCCAATTTATTTCAGGTCCGCGAAGCTTGGTCTTTCATACTTCTCACATCTTAGGAGTCCCCCTTTCTTATCCATTTCTCCATCCAACGTATCATCCCCTAGGTACATGACCACCACCTCTGCCTCTGCCATCATCATCATCATCATCATCATCATCATCATCATCAACAGTTCGAACTCATCCATTGCTGGGTAATGGCCTCTCTTTTCTTGTGCCAATCTCCAAGGTCCTTTTTGAAGTGAAACTTAAACGTTTAACGCTACCATGGAGCATGGGGGGGCCCATGCCCTCCCCCTGACCCTTCCTATTTTCATTTACTCATTACAAAGTTTCACTTCTTCCGCGCGGAGGGACTCCACGCACTATTTTTTTTAAACGGTCCTGTGCCAGCCTCATCCAGTATATCAAATAAAACATAAATCGACGCTATGCTTTTCAACTTGAGCTTTTACGTAGATATTCTTCTCTTTCGTCCAAATATTTTTAAAAATCGAATACAATACGATGAGGCTACGCTACCCAGAAATGAATGGAGACCTCTATCCCTAGCCTTTGTAACGGATGATTTAAACACAGTGTTAAAATAAAAAGAAGTAGAATGGTGATCAGTGAGTAAAGCAGACGATTCTGTGGTTGAACAACTACGCACGAAACCAAAGCTAGTACTTTCTGATTCGTGTGGTTAGTTTCTAACCTGGTGTCAGAGGTTTTATGCCGCTCATATGCCTCTGACTCGGGTTTACATGCGATCTAGAAATATCTTTCAGTTATGTTGGGTTTACGATGTTTCCCTTCACCAAAGCTAGTGATAATAGGCTTGTTTCCTAAAAAAATCTAATTAGTCCGTCAGTTAGATTATAAAAAATATTTGACCCGTATTTTTTCTTTTGTTACATAAACCAACATTGATGAAGAAACGACGCTTTTTAACCGACTTCCAAAAAGGAGGAGGTTCTCTATTCGACTGTATGTATTTTTTTTTTTTTTTTTTTTTTTTTTATGTATGTTACCCGATTACTCGAAGACGCCTAAACCGATTTGAAAAATTCTTTTTTTGTTTGAAAGGGTATACTTCCAAGTTGGTCCCATAGTCGCCAAGTCGGGATCTGATGATGGAATCTTGGCGAAATCGAGGGAACTCTTCAAATTTTATAGGATAACGTACAGCAATTTTTATATTTTCTACAACAAGTGAAGCATTTGCGTTTGATAAGAACCATTCTACCATCAGATCTGATGATGAAGCCAAGAGTCACGGAACTCCATAATGAGACAATGTATCCTAGTCGTGTTTGGGCTTGTTGTAATTGTAACGGTATGCACTTTCCATGTGAACCACTAAAAAGTGAAAAATAAAAACTTTTTTGCAAAAAATAAAACCGACTTCAAAAAGAAAAAGTGAAAAATAACTTTAGCTTCTGAAGTCGGTGACAAAAAAATTAAATCAATCATACAAACGTCACCGACTTCAGAAGCTAAAGTTATTTTAAAATTCGCAATACGTCACGGCGTGCTATAGTTTTTAGTGCGTTATGACGTCACGAGCCCCCACTCCCGAGTTTTGATGCGTTTTATCTTTGTCAGTACTCAGTGATTTACAAAAACAAAAAATACGTGTCCATTGTTTTCCAATACTCTAACTGACGGACTAATTAGTTTTGCAATTTATTGTTGGTGGAAACTAGCCTATTATACAATACGCACATGAATCCGAAAAATCAGAAGTGCGTGACTTGGGTTCGAACTCGTAGATACGGGTGTAATAATAATGAACCCATAGAACATATGATAATCTACAATAAATTTAAAGAATCCGTACATAACCCAGCAAATGCAACAAATACACTAAGCTTCAACTCATATTTTAACTAGCACATTTCATATTACGTTCGCATACCATCTAGATATGCTACCATTGTGTCCTAGGTTGTATTGTAAAAATTGTGTTTGTATGCAAAATGGACATTGGTATTCAGTGGGGACCTCGGACCGGTCAGTGCGATGGATGTATCAATATTCATGTTGAATGTATGACGCTTTTTAAGTGAGCTTATTCCCATGAGCTGAGATGTGTGTGTGATTTATGAGTAGCTATGGAAGTTAGTAAAACAATGTTCTACAACATAAAAATTCAAAAACGACTTTCCCCAATCCGCTCTGGGTAGATTATGGCCCACTCCGTCTCAGATGAGGCCATGTGTCCCAGCTGTGGGACCAAAAGTCTGATCATGTTTGTGTTGTGATCATTAACGATGTTTTTTTCATCATCTGGCTAGCCTTTTCTTAACTATGTTGTGTTTTACATGGAGCATACCGTCTATTTGACGTCTTTTAGGCTTTTGACTACCCGTAACGAATGTCAAACTTCTACAAAGACAGCCAGGGTCAATTATTACAAGAAAGTAGAGCTTCCCACATTAATTTAGTATGTTCTTTGAACCAGCTTTTGTTCGACTAATTGTCGTTCCGTATAGGTTCGCGCCGGCCCATTAGATTCAATTGCTCTCATTAGATTTGACCAATTGATTATGACAACATCCGTTCGTACTCGGATTTCTGTTGGCTGTCGTTTTGATTAAAGCGCTTCCTATGTGGATTAATACAATTAATTTTAATCAAGACGGAGTGTTTTGAAGATTTTTAAGCTGAAGCTTCATGGTAGAAGTGTTGGCAGACAGGAAGAAGTAAGGCCTTTTGGCGCCAACCCAGAGAAGCATATACTAATAGCAAGGAGGCCTGACACACAGCAGTAACTGGAACGAGGCTACCAATCGCCTGCGACTTTGTCCGCGAAAATTGTGATAGCTCGGCTCAAGCATGATTATCAATATAATTTATAGCCTATGTTACTCGGTAAAGATGTAGCTTTTTAATGTTGAAAGATTTTTTCTAAATCGGTTGAGCAGTTCTCGAGTTAAAATGTATCAAAAAGAAAGGAGCAGGTAAATTATCCATCTATTCAATCATCTCACTCCTCTGTCACTTGTAGATAGACACAAAATACCAAAAAACATAATGCAAGCACGCTTTCTACTATACAATATAGATTGTCCTCACTAGCGCAATATTTTGTCGCACAAGACAAGTTTTCGAGACACGTTTATGGAATGTGGCCTCACAACGATTAACAAGATGAATCGTTTCACATAACGAGAAATGACAAAGAAATCTTTGTCTTAACGAATTATTCCATCAAAATTTACAACGCCATTAAAATAACTGTTTAAAATATCTATTTTGACGCGCTGATCATCTCATCAGGAACAAACCATAAAGGCAATCTTTTTTTTCTGAAGCTAACGAACGACTGCATTCAGCCCGAAAACGATAACATTAAAATAAAATTATAGTTGTTCCTTGCGTCGGCTTTAATTACCGGCCTCTTATTGGTCCGTCCAATTTCTTTATTTTACGGTTGGACAACAAATTTATATGTAAATCGATGGCGCGGTGGTCCGGCGCCGGTAATGCAGCGAGTATCGATTAAAACTAATTGCCCCTCTCTAGCATGTGACGACATCTGGATCTGCGTACGGGGGATGCGATCTCGTCAGTGTGTTTTGTAAACAAATTGTGATACTCGCATACGTTAAAATCTGCGGCCCCGCGCTACGTGACGGAGCGCAGTGCAGTGTGATAATCGCCTAATTACTGTTCGAATATTAAAAAATGTGTATTTGAGAATTTCATTGATATTTAATTTGTACGATTCTTTTTTGCTGTTTTATTTTTAACTGACTTTGTGATATATAGTAAATAATTACGTTAAGCATCATCTAAACTATCAATGTACCGTGTTATTCTGAGCTTTTAAAACTCCATCTACAGTTCTAATTATACTTAGTTTTACTCGTAACTCTGCAAAGCACAAAAATCTCATACATGCTACGTTGGTACACATTTCTTGATTAATTTAATTACATCGTATCGACATAAAATAAAACCAGAATCCTTAACTAATAGTTCAAAGTAACAAGCGCGGGGTGGCGCCACTAGTCTAGCCGTAACAATCGCTTCGCCACGCTCACAAGTCATAAACAATCATTTTGTTGATCGTTCTTTGATGAACTGTCTATGGCGCAACTATAACGTAATTTTATTAAAAAACCGAATTTACGAACAGGTTTTACGATTTTCTGGAAACCATAAATTCGGTATCTTGTTATGAATCGATGAATGGCTTTACGGATAATTCATCGGGTTACAGGATGGATACAGACTATATTTTATTCTTAGGTACCTAAGTACTACATTGATAAAAATGTGAAATCTTATTAAATATAAATATTTGGTTAATAACTTTATTTTCGATACTATTAAAACTGACTAAAACAGCTAAATTTTATTATCCGTCAACTTTTCATGTTCTTTAGTTTCGCTATTCGCTACGAGATGGCGCTGCATGTCCAAAACTTATTTAAATAATGTCAACTCTACTATTTTAGTATTAATAATTTCGTGTAGTTCTAATTATTCAAAAATACAAGAAAAATATCCTTTAAGTAATTAATTTACGATTCCATGTTTACTTCGTTGCTTTAAAGAAGCTTTTATGTTTATTTCCTATTTCCTGAAGACAGATGAACTAGAATTTCTAATTTGGATGTTATTGACAAAATAAATAAACATACCTACATTAGAACGCGACCTATCCCAACAAAATAGAATTGAATTTAGAACGCATATCACATTCTAGGCGACGCATTGCCGCCCGTCGCCCCACACATTCGCGCCAAATGGCTAATTCGCGCGGCAAGCATACGCGCCATAACTCATATCAACTAACCAATCGCCGAGGGAGCGTGCAAACATGCCTCCGTCTCTTTCTAACCTACTAGAAACCCGAGCCTTGTTTGTTTTTCCTTTTACTTCCTTTGAAATCTTATTTTGAATTTTATTCCTGCAGGGGCGTGGATGCGACGATGCATTTACTCTGTCCCACGTACGGAACGCAACTGCCGTCTCCGTCGCGCTTTTTGTAATTTTAATTCGCAGAACGCTATCGAAACGTGATTCGAGTCTATAGAAACTTTTTTATTGCGAATGTTCGGAATTCGATGAGGCAAAGACGGGATTTCGGCAAAGCTTATGCAGTATCGACTGAATTCGAATGCATCTTCATGTTTTAGTTAGGAAGTGGTTTATGATTTGCGGTCGCCATTTTCGAATGTGACCAAACTGTATCTGATCAAAATTATGTTTGTACTTATTTAACAATGAATCAGTTTAGTTAGGTACAGTATTTTTACAGTTTCGATCTGTTTCGAGACGGAAAACTCTTAATATAACCAAGTTTTCGGTCATGTTGCTTTCTGTCTAGATTCCTGCTAATGATTTTCAGGTTAGTAAAATCTCCTCCCGTAACTTTTACCTAAATCTCACATAAGTACTATAAAATTAAATCCTTCGGTCTTTATTTTCAGTAAAAATCATAAGCGGAAATAGGCGACGACTGTAAAAGCCGTGGCAATCAATTGGTTCCTAAAAATCCTAAACACATGAACTACCATAAAAAGCGAAAAACAAAAACTCACACTTCAATCTATCAAATACAAGAAGCCGAAATCGAAGTCTTCCAAAACACCGAAGAGCTCAAACAAAAAAACCCTTAAAATTCCCACTAAATCAATTAAACCACATATCTCACTTGAACGCGTGAAAGTAGCCACATATTCCTTAAAGCTTAAGTTAAAACAAACCCGGGATTACTGTAGAGAACTGAGGAGCCGCCGACCAATATTTGTGGCCAACAGTTGACAGGCAAACCGTCTTAGCATTGAGTCAACAGAAGGGGTTCACTAATGCCCCTTTTTACCACAAAAAGCATCGACAAATATTGGATCAAATGCTGCAGTCGCTTGCCGCGTTGTTGTTTGTGATTTTAAAGTTTTTAAGGTGGTATATCGGTTTTTGGTTATTGGAGTATGACGGCACTTATTTGGGATTATGACCGTTTACGGGATGCTGGACCAATTTCGGTCGAAATGGAGGTCTTAAATGTGTGCTGATGACGCAATTTTGCCCTTGTTTTGTTTCACTCATCATCATTGTTTGATGTCGGTGTAGCAGCGCTTCTTTTACCATACTATAAAGCTGTTATACCATGCTGGTCCTGTTTCTAGGATCAGCATTGTTCAGACATGGCATAATTATGGTTCAACTCTTAGCAGGCCTTTTCTTCCATAGAACACTATGCAATGTTTCCGCACAGTTTATTAACAACGGAAAAACGTATTTAAAAAACCTAACTATAGATTTCATAATTCACTGATATATAAAAGATTTAAGTATAGATTGGCAGTCAGAAGTCATTGTTAAAATGTGATCAAATAAGTATTGTCTCACTTCCATAAAAATGACATTAACACCAAGTTTGACACACTTGTACCGATATTGGCTCTTGCCAGTAAAGTATGATGTTGTTCGATCGCAGTACTTACATAAATGTAGTGAGTGGGATCTCCACCAAAACGCCAGATAACCCGAAACGACAGTTTATTTAAACTTTTACACCTTTACAACGTGTTTCTTATTCTCTCTCTTTCCGCCATCTTCCTTTTTTCCTTCACCTTTCACTCGTCCAGTCACTTGTTCAGAAATGTGCTTTTTGCAACTTCAAAATCTTTCGCATACTTAATCCTACATACATATATTTGGATACTTAAGCACAATCCTGCATCAAGTATTCGGTTATCTCCGTTCACCTTCTTAACGAACAATTCATCCCGATTCCCGATGTACTAAAACTGCATCTACTAATCGCCAGCTCCACAATCTTACAGGCGCAACAAGCTTCCATTAACGATATCTTAATATCTTTACAGTTTTATCCAGTTAAGTATATGTTAACTGCATTTGTACTTGTTTTACGAAGATGTGCATTGTGAACAGTACTCCTATGAGGATGTGAGGTGCAATGTTTTGGATCCTGGGAATCAGTAAGGAGTGGTTGAGTATTATTAGTTAGCGCGGAGTCTTTGTGCTGAGTTGGTGGCAATAGGGTACCTAAAATCCTGGGGGCGAAATCTTGGGGCTGTCCTTTAAATGCACCTCTGCTTAACCTTGGGGATAATGCATGTTATGTTCATAAGTAAAAGAATTCCTATACCCTAAAGTTCAAAATCGCATTTCAAGAGTCTACTTCTCGTCTAGTACCTACCTAGATCTACGGCGAATATGGCGCAAGGATCTACCTATCTTTCTATTACTTTATAATAAGCAAGCAGTCAGAACGTCAGAACGTGATCATGGTCATCTCTAACAGCAGTTGGCCAAAACTTAGCCATCATCAATCTAAATTCTAAAACGATTTTTTTTTTTCAAAAAATCATATTCCAGCAATTTTTTCACAAAAATCTCTCACCCTACCCTCGCATGCACAGTACAGAACAATCGCACATGCGCGGGAGCATCCATTAGCGATTAACGAGCGATCGGCGGGCGGCCACTAAATTAAAATAAATATTTGCCGGCTCCACAAAGCGATGCCGCTTTCATCCTCGCCGACACAGGTGCCGCCCGAGACGTACAGTCAACCACTTACTGTACTCACGATACTACCTATTCAGTTCTTGATTAAGTTGAGAGTTATGGGAAACTAATTACACTGAAGCTGTAAACGTTGATAATGCAGTTAAAATGTCGGGTTTATTGCAAGTACTGGATAGGTTTTCGTTTTTGTGATGTGATCGAAATTAATCAGTGTGATACATCACCGTGGCATATTAATTTATGACTAAGATACAAAACAGATGTATTTATTTAACATTCTAGTCTCTATTGAGAGCAGTACAATAGTAACAATTTTACTGCCTCATAGAACTATGAAGTAATCTCTTGATCCCGTACAACTGTACCTAAACATCTCGATTAATGCCAAGAACCACAGAACACACCACGATCAGCCGTTCCTTGGACCAAGATTCATATAAACTAACGAGAGTATTGTCTACAATACTCCACTTAGCCATGCTGATTGTATCATCGACCCTTGCCAAACAGTGCCAGTTCCACACTGTGTTGGCCCTCAAAAGTCAACCTTCATTTTCTATCCTGTGCATTGAACGAGGTAAATGAAGGCTGTCTAAGTAGCAACTTGCTGGGCAAACCAAACTTCAGTAGATCGCCACGTATAGAAGAAGACTCCACCCCATCTTATTAGCGTGTCGATTGCAATTTATTATGAAATCTGTTTGGCCCAAAGTTCAGTTATGTGAACTCCGCTTGCTGATGCAGTCAATAAGATGGTCAAGTGCGCAGGTCTCAGGGCATGCGGCGCAAGATAGGAGATGGGCCATTGTCTGTGGAGACACGTCGCATACACATTTGAGATCTAAGCCGTCCACTAAACCACATCTGAGGAGATTGTCTTTGCTACGGTGACCTGCGTGGTTGGCGGACAGAAGGACAATACCAGTACAAAGCAGATCCAACAACTAAAGATATGCAAGACCCTAAACACATTTGCAAGACCACTTAACTTGCAAACTGTACTTGCTCAATAAGCGTATACCGATGCATATCATTAACAAACGCGCGCCGTTACAACTCTTACATACGAGGTATCAGCCACTTACATATACGAGTATGTATGTCCCGATAAATAAACGATTATGTACTGCGTGTATATGGCAGATGGTGTACTAGTAATTATCACCAATCTTATAACTTTATTTTATTTGCAATCAATGACTGGGATTGTAAAGAAATGGCATGTTGCTTTTACTTGTTTTAATGTGAGTGATTTTTTAAATAAATGATTACTTATCAACTGTTTTATCTACTTAAGATGATGAGATGATGTTATCTGGCACCCCGAAAGAATCATATGATTTAGTCTTTCGCCACGTATCCTATGTGAAAATTAAATAAGTGACTACAGTTTATAACGGCATTATAATGTTTTTTCCTCCAAGCTTTTTAGCAAGTGAACATTGGCCATCATCCTTAATTTCAGGCAATGATTACCAAAGGCTTAAGGACGCCAATGTTGTAAAAGAACTGTTTAATCATTTTGTTGTGCTAAGAATACTCTATTTGTCTATCTTTCTACACTTAAAACCAGTTTAAATAAGAACCAATAACAACAGGAAGCCACAAGTAGTCTACATAGCTTAAAACCTCTATGGTACGCAAACATTTGATCTATGGGCGGACCCATTTTTTTCTGTTCTTTTTTCAAAGACACCTGATAGTTCTACACTGACATGAGGATTGATAGCAAGAAGTTTGGACAGGTGTCAGATATCTGTCGGATGTTGACAGCTCAAAGTTGTTTGAAACTACTAGATTCACTTGTTTTTTGAAGTGTTGTCGAGTCTAAGGATACGCGAGATTCGAGAGCTGCTATAGATGTAAAAGTGGTTACCAGGTTCAACTTGAAATTCAAAATATTATATTTCACATACACCATGGGCACTTTTGAAAGACTAAAGCTAGGTTTACGGTTTGAATTGGTCGTTTCGGGGAAAAACTGGCAAAAACTCAACGGCGTTTTTAGTAAGTAGGTACTTAAAAAAACATTTGTTGCATTGTTGCGTTGCCAAGATATCATAATACTGTGTTAATAAAAATTAAGAGAGTTCAGTCTATAGACCTAACAACAAGCAGGTACAAGAAATTGTGAACGATGCTGAAGAGGGAGATATAAAAAAAATCCCAACATTTTAAGAGACAAATGAAAAAGTGAAAAAAGTACAACTCTTATGTACAACGTATACAAGTAACCTTATCGTTGTTCTTATGCAAATAAATAAATCAAACTTAGGGAATCATCATCATCATTTCAGCCGAAATACTTCCACTGCTGGCCATAGGCCTCCCCCAAATGTCGCCACATTGCCTTGTCCAGTGCGACTCGAATCCAGCGGATTCCCGCAACCTTCATCAGGTCATCGGTCCACCTAGTCAACCTAGAAAGTCTTCCAATGCAACGTCTTGCGGTTCACGGTGCCCACTCCAGAACTTTTCAGCCCCATCGGCCATCCACAAGAGAACCAAGGTTACCTACGTGGCCCGAAGAATTGCCAAACTTAAGTGGCAGTGGGCAGGGCGCAATGCTCGCAGAACTTAGGGAATAAGTGGACCAAATTCAGAACGACAAAACCTCAGGAATCATCAGCAACAATGCAACATATTTGAAACTATCAAAAATACTAATGAAACTATCAGAAATACTAGTGAAGCTATCAAAAATATTAAAAGTACTGCGGATTTTAAAGGCATTTACAGAAGTGTTAACGTTTGACCAGGCCGTGCAAACACCCGTGTGTACAGACCCTTTAACGGCGAATGTAATCTGCATTTGTGTACTCGCAGGCTAAATGGTAGTGTTTGGAATATTCACGGTGGTAAAGGTAAAAGGATGAATAGAGATTGGAGTGTTACTGACTATGTTAGAACTAAGGTAACTTGGAGAAGGATTTTAGAAGAAACTTTGTCTAAACTTTCGACACGAGAGTTTTTTTTACACTCTTTAGACTCTAGGGTGTAAAAAAACTCTTAACGAAGCCGAAATGCACTTGTGCTCCCCGTCATTGCGACCTTCTAGTTACGAAGATGTTGGGGATCAAAGTTACAACTTTTTGCCATTTTCACAAGTTTTTAATGTAAGTACCTACTTAAGATTTTTACTTGATACACCTCCACGACCCCAGTACTATTTAATCCATTTATCAGCATAATGTTTTGAGTGCGCTACATTGAGTTCTACCACAAAACCAGTTTCAACCAGATTTTTCACCAAAGAAAAGAAATCGTCAATATTTTTTGCGTAAAGTTTGATGAACAGAATGCTTGGTTGACGGTATCGTGATGAGTCTGTTTACACCCTGTATATACTTACAATGACTACCTAGTGTTATGTGCGACTGCCAAGATAGAGTTAGTCAGGAGTTCAGGACTTAGTGCGAAAACAAACTTTGTAACATTTTGTTCGTACTGGCCACTGGACTCCTCACGGTATCTTAAGAGCAATAAGGTACAGATTACTGTGCTGACTAGCACATTAGACATCTGCAATCTGTACAATTTAATAGATTTTCAACTTTATCGCCAAATCATTAGGTTCAAGGTTGATTGGGAATATTTGGATAGCTACTGTAAGTGCCAAGATTCACTGATCAGACAAGGCTCATAGCTCCAGTCAAAAGTGAAAAAAAAAACCAGAAAGACCCTCAACAAAAATTATAGACCCCAATTAACAAGAAAACAGCAATACAACAACAGCTGAATACAACTAACAACCAAGTGAACAATGATAACAAAATGGCGGTACCACGGGAAGTATGACACATTAAGTCATTTCCTTAAGCCGTATACAGAAAATTATGACAGTAAAAGGTATGGCTAGTACTGCACTATTCAATAGACATATCTACGTATATACAACACTAGATATTAAACTATAAAAGCTTCCTCTCTGAAGTATAAAATCACTACAAACGACCATTTGACAAGAGCTGCCATTACAAAGCTAGGACAAAGCAACAAGGCTCTACCTATAACGGTTGCGGGATGAAGGACCATTTTCTAAAGAGCTGTATCTTTGAGCAAGTCAGGTGAAGAGAAGGACCAAGTTATGTTTTTGGCGGGATAGTTTGATGTGGAGAGTAATGACAGGCGCCATGCGTATGCTCCACATTTTAATATGGGACTGAAAGGCGTTAATGGAACGTTTAGAAGTTAGGAGGGATGGTAAATATTATCTTTTTAGTTCTTTTAGGAGCAGATTTTCTAGCTCTAGTGGCTTCTTTATTAAAAGGAGGAAGCCCATTTTCCCTACGTCTTTGGTCATTGCATGAAATTGGTGTCATTTTTTTACAGAAATACAATAGGTATAATTTGACTTAATTTCAATTACATTCCTCTAGTTAAGGTCATCACACATACGAGTATCACATTAAAGGGTTAAAAACAGATACAGGACTTAGGTCAGAACAAAATACATTTAATAACAAATAAATACTTAAAACAAATTGATACAACGTCGTTCAGAATACAAAGCCTAATTCAGTACTTGAGCAAAACAAACGAACCTTCTTTATATTTTATAGCTATAATAAATGAGTTCGGGGCTCATAAAATTATATGATCAATGGCGAGGCGCCACCTGCCGTTGCAAACGCACAACTATGTCGAGCGATGCGTGTGCGCATTCAATACAAAACCCTCAAAAATCAACCATATTTTTGTACTCACAAGATTGGAAATTGATTATTGGTAATATTTTGGTATTTTTATCAAAATTAATAATTATGAAAATTCGAGTATTAATCTCACTTCCTGATCTTTTATTATCTTTTGTGGTTAATCAATTAATTAGTATGGTATAAATCAATGAAGACGTTTCTTTTTGTAATTGGTTTGTATCTACGCTTTGTCGCCGTTTTTAATTACGGAAATTAAAATTGGTTGAATAGTTTCGAGTAGGTGTTGTAAAGGTATCGTGAATTAAAATAATCTACCATAACAATCTTTCCTTAGAAAATCAAGATCGAATAGTATACATAGACTAAATGACTAATGAAGAACTGGTCAAATAAGCTTTAAACAAGTATTTAATTTAAAGTATCAAAAAATCCGACTACAAATTGTATTGTATTGTATACATAATCTCCATTTCATTTCCTTCATTTTGGTACCCTACTCGATAGGTTTGGTTGAAAAAATTAACGACTTATAATTTAGCGCCAAAACTCCGCCATTTTTTTTGTTTTAATGGCCTATCTAAAGACGACTTTGAGACGAATCTTGTGATACCTTCATCGATGAAAATCATTTAACAGAAAATATTTTCTAGCACTTCAAGTTCTTTCACGACTTAAACCACGAAAAACCACGAGTTTAGGACTAAAATACATAATTAACATAAATTAAGAATAAAAAAAACCTTTTAAAACTCACACAACTTCATAACGAAATTAAAAATTAACCAGTAGTATACTGCTATAAAAATAAATGGTAGCCGATATTCTACTAGCATAGCGAGGGTTGGGTTATGGCGGCAGACACGCGTCCACCGACGGCATCCATAGCTAATCCCATGGGCCAGCTACCGCGATATAACTGGAGATAGGGTTGATGGATCAGACAAAAAATAGCGGTGTTTAACATTTAAAAATCATAGAATTTGCGAGATTTTGATCGGAATTAAGTCATAAAGCTCGTTGAGTCGACGACATATTCAAAGTCGCGGGAAACACCTAGATATCCTTATCAGTAGCGAAGGGTCGATTTTTATAAGAGGTAAGCCGGAGTACAAATCTTTAATGTGATAATATTATTTGTCAATAGAATACTAACTGTGCCATTTTTCAAAGGAAAGCCGGTGGGAATCCGGTTGTATGGAACCTTCGCCACTGATCCTTATCCACCTCCTTATGGCAAAAAAAGGGGAGGCCTATACTCAGCAGTGGGGGATTCTGGGCTATTATGATGATGATGATGATGATTGGAATATCCAAGTATTTTGGTCTCATGTACGTAGTATGTATTTACAACCAAAAAGTATATATATGTAGTCAACTGTCTGGTGACTACGACTCAATGTATTAGGTGAACACCTCCATTTAAATACACAAGCCACGACTATCTGTCGTCACGACATAGTGGGGAAGGGACGTGGCTAAAGTTCACAAATCTCTCTCAAACGATCAACTTTTATTTTAATTCTCAAAATATTTAGCTGGTGTACAACAGCAAGCTTAACCCAGAATTGGCTTTTCTTACAGCAAACCAAACTCTGATTGCGAGATTTGAACGCTCTCTTCAAAAGAGTGAATGCTTATGTCCCAGCAGTGGGAAAATTATAGACTGGTTGATGGATATCTGGTTGTACACACACATCTACTTTTCAGTATATTTTGACAATTCAACATCATTTTTTAATACACTATTTACGTTGTATTGCAGAGGTATGCTTCAACAACATTAAACAATTAATTAAAATTGACTTAGCGGATAGATGACAAAAGCGGTCAATGACCCACCTACATTCATTAAAGTTCTTAACTTTGAAAACCGAAAATAAGCTTGTTCATGTCTTGAATCGTCATTTATCGTGATCTTCAAAATTGTATGTAATGAAAAACGTTACATGGTTCACTGATTTTAGTTCATACGAAGAGATTAACGAAAGGGCAATGACCGATATTGTCATTTTAACAAGCAGAAACTATAGAACAATTGCTACACCAATAATTTACGATTACTCACTTAAACAGCAATACTTATTATAAAGTAAAGACACTAGTCCTGCAAACCCATAATTTGCCAACCCTAGTCGAGGGTAGCGCGAACCCACCCTTAATTGATTGCTCTGTGATTGATCGAAAGTCTTTAACCGATGAGCTCTTCTACGAAAATATAACCCCCCTGTAGGTTCTCAGTACTTTTCTTGTTTGGAATGACTGGAATACAAGTGACTAGCATATTTTTAGGTTTCCGTAGTCAATAAGGAACCTTTATAGTTTCGCTATGTCCGTCCGTCTGTCCGCTGCTTGGCTTGCTTGGCGTGGCCCGAAACGCACTTAGCCGGTTTTTTCAATATTTAGATTTATAACAAAATTAATATACCTACTTAATGACTAATAGGTAGTGAATGCGAGCTAGCGGGGCCCACCACAAATACGCTTTTGAAACTATTGGGTAACTTACCGCTAAGTTTAGAAACTGTAGCGTCTTTTCGGATACTACATACAAGTTTTTCTTGTAAGATTTTAACTTTTAACACCTCCACGACCCCCGTACTATTCAATCCATCCATCAGCACAATGTTTTAAGTGCGTTACATTGAGTTCTACCGCAAAACATGATTTATAACCTCAAAAAAAAAAGTTGTTTCCCAGCAATATTTTTTGCGTTAAGTTACTTAGTTTGATGTACAGAATGCTTGGTTAACGGCTTTGTGATGAGGTGGTTTACACCCTGTATAATTACTTAATCATCAATTGTTGAAACAATGCAATAATCTAAACACAGCCAATTTTTTTTTGCGTTCGGAAATTCTAAAAAAAAAACAAAAAAATTTCACCAAAGAGGTCAAACAGCTGACACATAATTACTTTTTTAACCGTACACTGGCAACATTATACACCCAATTACGAGTAACACAAACACATGCCATTCACAAAAACAAACAAACTAACGACAATATAACTATTTATTACCTAATCTTGAACAAACGCCTGTTAGTTTTGGGAACAAACCCCCTAATCATTTCATAATTAACTCAGTTTTTACGCCAATTTTGGGGCCAACCTTTTTTTGGCCGTTTTGTTAACGAGGTATAAATCTAGCAAGGGAATTTGTAACTTATTTCTATCGTGGGAAGCTTGATTGTTCTTTGATGGGTTTTCTATAACAAATATTGGTGTTGGTTGAAAAGTACGTTTCCATATAATTAGGATGCAGACACCTCAGTGTGATGATCGCTGGCGCCTCGGGCTCGTAGAGTGACCATATTGAATTATTACATCGGGACGTCATGATTTATTTGACTAACCTTTTTTTCAGTCTATGACTTGTTATGGCTTACAACTTGTTGGGAGGAATGAGTCAGAACATGAGAACTGAGTAGATAAACTTGGTTGCAAATAACCTTACCTAATTACTACATACAATAGAAAAATGTATGTAATTATTCAATTTTTAGTGGCAGTTTAACACATTAAAATTAATAAACGTGTGAAAAGAAAATGTAATAAAAATATAATATTTCTCACGATGTGAAGCAGTCTAGTTTATTACCCGACTACGACAAACACAAAAGGAAGTGTTATTTTACACTTCAAAACATAGAGCAATACATCGAAACACACTCCAATAAAAATACCGCAACTAATAATACAAAAAAAGGAGATGTTTGATTTTGGGCCACCACTATGTAAAATGGATAAATAGGAAAAAATTAGGGAATTCCATAAAAATACTAATAAAATTAATTTGAAGAGGCGTACAAAAATGAAGTTTTTTAATAAGAGAACCCTATTTTTAGGGCAGCCATGACAGTTGTGTGACATGGCGTTTGACGACTTTGACAGTTTTAAGAAGTGACGTCTTTGAGTCTGTCTTGCTTTGAGTTTGGATTGAATATTTGGATGGGTTCAATAAAACGTTTACTGTATAAAACATCAATATTTACATATAGTGTACATACATAGTGCTGGCCCAGGCTCCATACATTCCTGGAACATCTCCTTTGTGGTATTTATTTAGAACACTCCCGAGAGAAATAATCAAGCTTTCTCGGGCTTATTTTTTTTTAATTTTGTGGCCATATCCAAAATATAATCACACATCAAAACTGAGAATTTAGATGTGCAAGAAAAAATGTGATAGCCCTCTTAAAATGTCACCCTGTGAGAGAATCAATAATTGGGTATATGCAATTTATTATAAATTAAAGTCACTTTTCGTGTCATATCTATGTAACTGTGTTGTTCTCTTTTAAAACGCAACAGATTTTGATGCGGTTATCATCATAATTAAGAGAATTTATTGCATGTGTAGCCGGTTAGACTGACAGGCGACCCCAAAATGTGAGTATATAGGTGGGAAAAGACTGGCAGGTGATTGATCAGAGATAAATCCATTTAAAATAGACTAGATTGTTAAGGGGCCGGCGGAGCATGCGTTTTTCATACAAACGTAATGCCAAAATAATGTGAAAATCAAACATATTCTTAAGGTAGAGTGTATTTATTTCGATTGGATTACATAATATCTATGTTCCCAAATAAATATTTTGAAAGGACAATGATATAAGACGAGATATGAGGAATTTAATTTTTCTCATAACTCTTGTTTAAATCAGTGTCCATTCAAAATATGTGTTTGGGAACCTATAATTCTGTATTCCAATCGAAATAAATGCACACTACCTTAAGAATATGTTTGATTTACAAATTATTTTGGTATTACGTTTGTATGAAAAACGCATGCTCCGCAGGCCTCTTAAGATGTCATAAGTGGTCAATGGTCATTGCCCTTTCCCTAATATCTCTTCGGACGAACTACGAACGCAAAAAAAATAACCATCTATTGTTTTTCATTAGAAAAAATTTTGAAGATCACGATAATGTCGATTCAAGACATGAACAGGCTTATTTTTGATTTTTAAAGTAATTAACGAAAAACCAATTCTTGTCTAACAACTGGGACACATCAGATCAATAAATGTCACTTAATAAAATGCTCTCTGCTTATAGGTCAGCCAGCAGTTTTAAAGAAAGAAGGAGAGACATAGTCACACTCCATATACAGACCTCACAAGCTGGAGTATGAGACAAAAAACCCATAATTGACAAGATGTATGGTGCACCTACAAACACAGTTCAGGTATGTGATCACTAGCATTAATAACAATTTCTGTGTCGAAAATTACCCTTAAATGCTCGTCGCCGTAGGTGCATGATGAACGGAAGATTTTGTATGGATTAATATTATGCTATGGTTTTGAGTTTGGTAATTATTTTAGTAGGTTTTTTTGGTTACGGTACTACTAGAGGTCATGGTTTAGATACCAACTTCGATGGTTGGTTTCCGATGATGGTCGTCACTTGTGAAAGACTATTATTTTCTTTTCAAAGACAGCTTGAACAAGTACGGGATTAGTAAATTGATTGCTGCTTCTGTTTGGTTGTTGTTATTTGGTTGCCTAAACGGCTACATTGTTCTCACAGTATATACCATCTCAACATGAATGATGTAACCAAGATTTTGTGACAATATTCTGATTTAAAAGAGTGTCCATAGATGGTTTCTTGCCCGTACTTCTCCATAGAGATCTACGCTAGGGAAAGGACAACTACAGTGCTTACACAGTTTTATGTCTTTTGACTAGACTACATTTACACTTATAATCGCAATCCGACGGAAATTGCTAGTCTATTTATAGTATTTTGAAAAAAAAAAAACAACTTCCTACAAAACAAAGTATAAGTTTAACGGATGATTTTCTGTCAAAATGAAAAACATTACTGTTATAATTTGTTGAGTTACGCAATAACCATTCAATAAGCATTAAGAACAACTTGTGCTTCAGTTGAGATGAGATAATTAAAAAGACACAAGTGTAAAAATAAACTAAAGAACTCAACTAAAAACCTCTATGATCACTTTTTGAAAATTAAAAAAGTTACCGTCAAAATATATGGTCTAGGAACGCCCCAAGCTATTTGGGTAACGGATAACTGTGTGGGGGCAAAAAAATGATGATCCGGTCATAACAGCAGATGGTAATGATTCTATTATTTATGGTAGGGTGTTTTAGACCCTCGTTCAGCCTTTACACGGTTTCCGTAACTAGTATGTTTATATGAGAAAACATATACGATCGTCACGCGGGTGATTCTATTACGACTTTTCGACACAAGGGTTATAGAGACAGGGTTTCGGAAGAATGGAGTTTTGGTCAAAGGTAGAAATGCGTTTTCCGAGGGAGTTTTGTTTCATTGGAACCTGATTATATCTACTCCCGATATTATAATCGGTTTATAGGAGTGTTGGGAGGTGTCTGATCAGGTGACGAATAATAGAGAAGTAACGAAGAAAAAGACATGCCGCGCCTCCAGTGGCGAAGGGTGAACTATTGGAGGAGGTAAGCCGGAGCAAAAAAAAATGCTTACCTAGGCTAGGCGCCGGCAAGCAGAGACGGCGGCAGAGTTCTTACGAAAATTGGCTTCCTGACTTCAGTCTTGCATAGGCAGATGTATCGTTAATCCACTTTTACTATACGTGTAAGCACTGACACTATTGAAACAGTGTCTTGCAGGTATAATAAAAGTGGCTTTGATAAAAGCCGTTTGTGGTGAGATGATATGATGCAAACTAAACGAAACGACTTACCTACAAAACTACTGACTTATTCTACTAATAATACTACTTATACTCTAAAGCTATTCGCCTATTCTTTCTTACGAAATGCGCCAAGACATTATCATAAAAACCGGGAAGATTCTTAATTTTTAATAAATAGTGTTTTTCTATGGAAAGAATAGCTAGATCTGATAATCGTTCCTGTTTTTGTGAATTACGCATGTACGTATGAATTCGCTTTAAAGCAGAAAATGACCTCTCCGCGGATGCTACTGAAACAGGAAGAGTCAAAAATATACTACATAAAGTTGTGACTTGTGGAAAAGTGTCACTTAATAATGAGTTTTGAAAATGTTGGTAAAGCTCGTAAACATCGAATTTGTTCAAAGATGGAGTTGTGTATAAGACTTTCAACTCGTTTTTAGGGTTCCGTAGCCAAATGGCAAAAAACGGAACCCTTATAGTTTCGCCATGTCTGTCTGTCTGTCTGTCCGCGGATAATCTCAGTGACCGTTAGCACCAGAAAGCTGAAATTTGGTACCAATATGTATATCAATCATGCCGACAAAGTGCAAAAATAAAAATTTAAAAAAACATTTTTATTAGGGTACCTCCCCCAGACGTAAAGTGGGGAGCGATTTTTTTTTTAATTTTGACCCTGACGTGTGATATATTGTTGGATAGGTATTTAAAAATGAATAAGGGTTTTCTAAAATCATTTTTTGATAATATTAATATTTTAGGAAATAATCGCTCCGAAAGTCAAAAACAATGTGTCCCCCCCCCCTCTAACTTTTGAACCATAAGTTTAAAAAATATGAAAAAAATCACAGAAGTAGACCTTTAAATATGAACTTTCTAGGAAAATTATTTTCAACTTGATGAGTTGAATAGTTTTTGAGTTATATAGCACTTTTTCAAAAAAACGCAAATGATAACTTTGTTTTTCATACAAATACTATGAAAAACAAAGTTATTTTTGCTGACGAAAAATGTTGGTATTTTTAATGGTCTGGGAAGCTACGGAACCCTACAGTGAGCGTGGCCCGACACGCTCTTGGCCGGTTTTTTTAAAGCAGTGAAATCAAAGATTTGCGGAAATTGTAATAGTAAAGAAGATATCATTTCATCTGGAAATGACCTACTATAAAAACAATACTTAGATTTATTAAGTAAATTAAGAAATCTCATTTGAGAAAGAGATTGGTACCTGTGTTGTATTTGCGCCTTAACATTGTCTATTATTTCAATGAAAAGACGCCGATACATAGTTTTAGCGTCTACTTCTGGATTCAGCCGTCTACGCTGTCGCGGCGGCTCATTGAATTCCTGGACGCTGTCATATATAAAATCAAAATTATTTATAAAATCATTTGCAAGCCAACTATTGAATGAATCTATTTCGCGGTTTGCTACTTCGATATCAATCTGTTTTGACTGCAGTAAATTAAAAAGAACGTCGGTTTTTTGAAAAATGTCTGACAACACGTGCAAAAAAAAGCAAAACTGCATGTTTTCTAATTTACTGAGGAAACATTCTGCCAAGGAAAGAGATTCAGTATCCCAAGATTGCGTGTTATCTAATATTGAATTAAAAGTATTAACCATGTCTAATCTACAGTTAAAAATTACATTAATAATGCGTGAGTGATAGTGCCAACGGGTTTCTGAAACTCCGGGCATACGGCGGTCAGCTATTTCTTTCAATAGATTGGACCGTTTAGATGATTTGTTGAAAAAACGAACAATACTATTTACGTGTCCAAAAAAGGTTTTCAGTTCCTGAATATTTTCAAGGGAACGGCTCAGTACTAAATTTAATATATGAGCATAACATGGAACAAACATTGCCATAGGGCATGCATCTCGAATTTTTGCTTGGACTCCCCCGTGCTCGCCAGACATAACTGCCGCGCCATCGTAAGATTGACCAACTAACTTATGCCTACATTGATACTGGTCAAGTATTTCTAACAACTGATTCGATAGAACTTCAGCAGTTCGACTACCGCTAACATCGTAAAAACCTAGGAATCGCTCCTCGATTCCAGTTTCCGATAAATACCTAAAAATTACAGTTAATTGCTCCCTATGACTGACATCGGGAGTTTCGTCAATCATTACAGACAGAAATTGAGCTTTATTTATTTCAAGTCTAATGTTGTCGCGTAAAACGGATGCAATACTATGTATTAAATCATTTTGAATGTCACTGGAGAGACCAGAAAACGCGGGGTTCTGAACAGAAGAACATAATTCTAAATGCGAATCCATTACTGTATCGTACTTGCTCAGAAATAGCAAAGTTTCGATATAGTTACCGCGGTTATCGGAATTAGGGCCCTCATCATGTCCGCGAAAAGCTAGTTCTTGTTTACCTAACAAAATAACAGTGTCAATAAACCGCTTCATTAAATTTCTATTGCGATTGACTTTCCTGTTATGGGCGTCATGCGAATTTTCGAAAAATGTTTCAATTCTACTAATCCCAAAATCGTGTAATGCTAAGCAACTACGTATATGCTTTTCGGTCTGAGAATGTTTCCTAGATGAATTCGTTAAATTATTAATATCGGCGAAACCCCCTTTATTCCATAAACTACTAGCATCCGAGAAAAGTAAACATGGCCAACAAAACATTTTATTTAATTTACAACTGCCAGTTAGCCATTGATATTTATCATAAAGGGAAGCATTAAAATGTTTGAAAAAACCATCACGTCTTTTGTAATTTATAGTCATATCTGGGCGAGCACGGCCTAACTGAACTACATGTTTCTTATTTTCAAAACTAAGCCTTGAAAAGCATGTTTCCTCACAAAGTAAATAATCTGTCAAGCAACAATCTAAAACTATTAATGCCGCCATCCTACTTATTCTAAATTACTTTGCAAATCGACTTACTCTAAACTAATACTTTCGACTTAAAGACTATCTACTTACCGCAAATAAATACCTAATTACAACGTACGTCTACGTAACTGCTTTCACTATCACTACACAGTACACACAATACATACACAAATAAACAAAAGTCCAACTAATAATACAATACTAATCACACCAAAAATTCTAATAAGTGAAATTAACTAATAAATTCCAATTGAGATTTAACAACAACATGCATTCATGCAATGGTAAATGCAATTACGTCAAATTGTCAACACAAATGTCTTCAAACATTGAACGATTTCCGATTCTATCCGAAATTCAACGAGCGATGACGAAGTTTCGCATCTCGCTCACGCGCACGCATTTTCTATTACTTTCTCTATGAATAACTCGGTTTGCGCCGGCTTACCATAGTACTATTTCGGCGCGCTGTCTAGTGACGTCATGACGTTTTATTTTGTATAGAAATTTAGCTGCCAAAAACCCGGTAGCGCCTGCGGGTTATTTCATAACAATATGTTGTTGAAGAGCAAAATTTTTTTGATTGAGTTCGATTAGGCGTTTCGTAATGCTTACAAAAAAGTATTGATTGTACCATTTTTCACTTATGGTAGAGAGTGGTTATGTTCGAACTTCTGAAGGGAAGCCGGTGGGAATGGAGTTATGAGGTACCTGCGCGCCTGGCGCCTACTCCAAATGAATTGGGATAAATGATATTTATTCAGCAAGAAATTCTCAAACACTTTTACACATCATTTTTTTTTAAACTAGATGGGGCCGGTGTTTCGTACCTGACTACTCTGAGAAGAAACAGCCGAAACAAACTTAGAGGTTATAAGTCTCTTTTGAAGTCCAGACAATCTTGCTTAATTCACATGAGGACTATGCAGATTAGTGTATGAGATGGTCTTTTGAAGAAAGAACCACACAGATTTGAGTGGACCTGTCCCGTCAGTGCAAGCATTTGTCAGTTATCGTGTAGCTCGACTTATAACTCAAGGAGCTCAACGAAACGACGAACAATACCAAAGAAAGGACATTTGGGTAGGTCACTTATAGTACTCAAACTGCCAGACAGTCAGACAAACTGATGACCGGTAGAACCAATGGTTACTGTGTCACTTGTATAGTTTCTACTGAGTTTCGATCCCCGGCAAGAATTGACTGCAAGGATGACTACAAATAGAGAAGTACCTATGGAAGAAGAGATGCTGCGCCGAATTCAAATAAATTAGGAAAAAGGCAGGAAAATTACATTGATGGATTGCCTAAATTCAGAATTGCGTACCCCAAACTAAAAGGTAACTTTTCAAGCATCTTCAAATTTGATAATGACCTTAAAGCTAACCCACCCACAGCTAGGTACTTATAGTCACCATACAATTTCGTCAATGGTGTTCTGACATGTCCGCTTTGTGCTCGTAGTTTTTCGGCCAACTTTGGATATGCTAGCCACTTGAGAGCACATGAAAGAGCAGCACACCAAAGCTCTCGACAACAACTCTAGAAACCCATAGAATGCAGTCACTGTGGACGAAATCTGTTATATCAATTGATCAGTACTTTATTATCGTCATTTTATTTAGTGAGCCGGGTGATTCTTATACCTTACTTCTTTTTGTGTTTTCATGCTCAAAGTTTTTACTACTTCTGTTTTCTGCTAAGAACATCTTTTCTTTGACATTAATATCAAATTATTTAAACACAACTAGTATTTATCTGCTCGCGACTTCGGCCGCGCTAAGTAAACACATCGTATGGAAGTCTCTTTTAGTTGTATAGCTTTTCCATCAGTGAAATGATTTTTGAAATAGGAAGAGTAGTTTCTGACATTACCTCCTATATCCGAACTTCAAACTTGACCTCTTTTAGTAGAGATTGTATAACTTAAATTAATAGAGGACGAAAAAAACAGGTTCAAAAGATCCCCCCATAGTTGATGATGCTGATGATCATCATCATCATCATCAACTATGTTGGGGTCGGCTTCCAGTCTTACCGAATGCAGCTGTATACCAGTATTTTACATGGAGCGACTGCCTATCTGACCTCCACAACCCAGTTAGTACTGGGTAATAATACCCTTGGTAAGACTGGTTTCAGACTTACGGCCCACTGACTACCTGTAAAGATCATGCCCTCAATTTATAAGAAAAATACTGAATAATTATGAAATTCTTCATGTTTCTGTCTGCTTTAAGTTATGAAAACATACAAGATTTTGTGTTCGACCACTAAGACGCATGCGTGTTACAAATTGCCCATTTATCTTAAACGTGATTGGACAATGACTTCATACGTCATCGCTTGTCAGAAGGAAACAAATATTTGTAAAATATTTTAACTCAAGATTATTGTTTTTTACTTTAGGTAGTCGCTCCATGTATAATACTGGTATTCAGCTGCAGCCGGTCAGACTGGACGCCGACCTCAACATAGTTGGGAAAAGGCTAGGCAGATGCTGGTTATTTTAACTCAAGAAAGATACTTACTATTATTTTTCTTGTGCCCCATTGATATGGGTATCAAATTAAGAGGTGATAAGAAGACGAAAAAAATTATATCACACATCTATGTACTTAAAGCTTGTTTTTTTACACAAATCTCAGTTCAGCCAACTTTATAGTCAGCGGTTAATAAATTAGAACTACAAAGATAAAAACTATTTATGTAACGTTTTTTGAATGGTTAATGACCTTTAAACGAAATTCAATTCAAAAATGGAAACCATTTTAGTTGTCACTATAAAGTCAGCGTTTGCCAACCTTTTTGGTGATTTTAGTTAGGTAGGTAATTCTTTTCAATAATTTAACCGACGCCAATAAATTGGAATAAAAGCAGGAGACTGGATGATGATTAACGTCTCCTTTAGACGTTTACCAAATTTTACAGTGTTAATTTTTTTTTTAATAAAACAAAAAATGTCTACTAACCAAATGGTCTGAGTGGGGTTCTCTGGGCGCACTAGGGCCCGCGTTGGGCCACAGCAACTTTGACAACATCCGTTGACTTTGGCAATAGATGAGCTCCTACGAAGGAGAAAAAACGTACTTTAGTTTGTTTAGAATAAAGGCTCTTATCGCCTGACAGGGTATTCACTCCTATCTAAGGGAGTAAGTAAGGTTATGGGTGATATCACATCGAGTGTCTGTTATTCGCCCATCGGTACTAAAAAACAAAAAACAAGATGAAAAACATAAGTAAGATATGCAATAGACAGGTTCTAAAATAAGTCCAAATCTGAATCGCTAGTGTGATCTCTTCTAATCTAAACCTTCAAAAGTTTAATCTGACTATCGAATACCTGTTTTCGGTAAACCGTCCTCGTTGGTGAAATCCTGAGCAGCTAAATATGCATTGAGTGACGGAACTGACCACGTCAGATACTGTGCCCTAAAAAGCTAGCACTACCATGAAATAGAACCACCCATTCAAGGCTAGAACTGAAAAATCAAAGACCTGTGGTGACTACCAAACCGCACTGAGCCTGCGTGGAGGACGTCCCACTTCCTCTCAAAGAAGGAGGCTTGTACCTCAGGAGTGGAAACATTATTGCCTGATTCATCATCATCTGCCAAGCCATTTTCCTAAACTATGTTGGTGTCCGCTTTCAGTTTAACCGGCTGCAGCTAAATACTAGTATTTTACAGACCAGTACCAAATTAACAGGATGATCAAGCTATGCTAAATTGCTAATTAATCTTAATAAAACGCCGGGAGAAACTGTATGGGCCTAAAAAACGGCTGAATGTGGAGAGGTTTGAAAAGACACTCAGCATTAGGTGGCCAAAGGTAGAATAAGACGAAAAAGGTAATTAATTCAAGAGTATTGGCCAAAACCACCAAAAGGAGGCCCATATAGGTGTGTCATCGTGGTGGGTCCAATAGGTATATTTCTTAGAAGTTCTTCATAACCTAACAAGCACGGTCGAGTGTTCTGAATGAACAAGATTATTAATAATAACAACACGTTTTTACTCGTGCGCCTGCGCCGCCGGCGACCGAACTTGATGGGGCTGGAGGAGGTAACAAACTTGCGGTTCAGTATGACGGGGGATAAATTGTGGGCCTTTAGATCATTCAGTATCAAGATTAAGTAAGTAGTGAGACATGAGAATATGAGAAAATTTACTGAGTAAGTATAGATTTCTAGTTTTATTACTTTATTTGTGTAAAATAAGGCACACCTGAATTGGACGAATGAAAATAGGTAAAGAGGTCGAAAAACACCTTATTTAATACTTAATATTTAGATATTTGTTAGGCATTATTTCACAGTACTAACTGGGGTGTGTAGGTCAGATAGGCAGTCGCTCCATGTTAAAAACTGGTATTTAGCTGCATCCGGTTAGACTGCAAGCCGACCCCAAAGTTGGAAAAAGACTAGGCAGATTATGAGTTATTCAATAGATTTGTTTGTTGGCTAGGAATAGGCTTGTGTCCTAAAAAAATCTAATTAGTCCGTCAGTTATTAAAAATATTTGACCCATATTTTTTCTTTTGTTACATAAACCAAAATTGACGAAGATACGACGCTTTTAAAATTCGCAATACGTCACGCCGTGCTATAGTTTTTAGTGCGTTGTGACGTCACGAGCCCCCACTCCCGAGTTTTGATGCGTTTTATCTTTGTCAGTACTCAGTGATTTACAAAAACAAAAAATACGTGTCCATTATTTTCCAATACTCTAACTGACGGACTAAGTAATTAGTTTTGCAATTTATTGATGGTGGAAACTAGCCTATTACTTACATCCTATTTTACCAACGATGTCATTAATAGTATTATTTTGCTGTTAAAATAGCAATTACATAACATAACGCCGGCAATATCAGAAGAGCCATGGCGAAGGTGCATATACAACTACATTTCGCCAGTTATGCAAGAAAAATTGCCAGTTCTTGAAATATATTCACATCATCTAAAATCGACTGAAACCCCAGTAGCCACCAATTCAAATCAAACTGTCAAACAGCACATTAAAAACTTAGCTATAGAGCGTGCACAAAATTGCTAAACACTAAAACGAAACGCCAAACTTATAATATTTCTTTGTAGACTTAAATTTCTTAGCATACTTATAACCAAACGTTGACCACTCCTGGACGTTAAAAAGTATAACGAGATGGTAATAATAGGTTATGGTTAGTTCTCGCCTGCAAAACAAACATTGGACAGAGCAGCTCCGAGACAGAGTGTGCTAAATTACTTTAATTATGGTGGCAGCGACTTCGAAGTCGTTTTCTGATTTACGTCTTACAATTTTTGTGTACTTTTTTTTTGAGAATTTTTGATCGGTTTCGCCGGATATGGATGTGAGTTTTTGGTTTTGGATGTAGATTATGTCATTGGTTTCTGAAATATTGCTTTAGAAACTTAAATGGTTTATTATAGTTTTCGAGGTTTTTGATTGCTGATAAAACCACAGATATATATATGACCTTTTCAATATTTGACAAATAATTGATGTCATAAAAGAAGCTCTTAAAGCAAGTATAATTTTAAAAAGCACTTAAATGCTTGCGTGTAGCATCTAAATCAAATTAACTGGTCTGTGCGAGTGGGCGGTCGTTAATCGAAGAAACTTATAAGTTACTTATAAGACTTCTTATAACGCACTTATTCTGGACTTATAACATATTTATAGATATTTATCTCGTTCTTGATACAACTGTCATTATTGTGGGGACCTGACTTGTTTCTTTTTTGTTTGTTTAATAAGTGTAATTTAGTAATAAACAACCTACTAGTTATAATTTTAATATCATTTTAGGTTATTTCCACTCTGTGACAGAGTGGCCTTAGAGCATAGACAAACACACAGGTTCAGTGCTGGTTGGCCTTTAAATTTTAGATTCTAGGACATGCCGAATTACTCACGATATTTTCTTTCACCATTTTGACAGTATAGTTAATGAAATAACTGCCTAGAAGGTCTGACTTGATGGAGGGTCCAGCTATTGCTATCAGAACTCCTAAAGCGGCCATTTTTAAACCATTCCTACAATACCGAGATCCTAATCGTGTATACCTCTCTATTTACTGAAAAATAAACCCTTACAATAGATTAACAGCAGTGTTATTATAAGCAACACGTTACTCCGCAGCCCCGGGCTACAAACGATGGGATCTTTCGCAGCTGATACACCCAAAAACCGAGATTAACATGTATCCCTATATCATAAAAGTATTGAAATTTCTCGATTCCCGGTATGAAATAATAAACAAGTAATGTTGAATAAATTATAATATTTTCCGCGGTCGTAATTGCACCTGTTTTGCTTCAGTCCGGGGCAGGGTGATGTTATAAGGCTCTGCGGAACTATCGTAATGGGGTACAAGGGTTCTTAGGCTTTTAGGCCTTAAGATGAAACAACGGGTCGTTACAAATTATAATTTATCAGTCATGAGATCATACCCGCATGTGACTAAAAGGATGGACATGAATGTTGCCGGATGGAGAGGGAGAGAAAGCCCAAAGAAAAGCATGGATTGTGTGAAGACTGATATGAAAGAGAAAGGAGTAAATGATGCCGTGACGTCTGACAGGGGATAATGGAAGAGGAAAACATGTTGCGCCGACCACAAATAGAAAGGGAACTAGGGAAGGAAGTTGTATGATGGGATCATAATATCCTGTAACTACGTTGTACAGCAGAGCACAGAGAGGCGTTTATTTTAAGGAGAAAAATCAGCAGAATTCAGTTTGACTAGAATCCCAACCGACCCGGGCATCGTTAAGAAGACTCTAAGAGCAGATGATGATGACCAAGAGCCTTGAACCTGACCACCTTCTTACCAAAATTAACACAATAATGAATACTACTTCAAAACCTAGTAAGAACTTAAAAAATGAAGGCCTTTATCATGTGGACCCGGACCCGCATGGCGATTTACAACCCAATCTAATGAGAACTGAGTTGTGTCCCAGCAGTGGTAAACTAGTTACACACACACACACACACGTACCCGGGTATTAAAGACTGATTACGCTAACAAACGTTTCATAATTATTTAATTGCTTCGTAACAACTAACCACGCGAAGTACGTCTGCTAGTAAATTATCAAAAACCACAGAACCGGTGTCGAGATGACCAGTATCTGGTAGTTGTGAGTAAACACTGTTTACAACTTAATACTACGACATCAGAATTTAATTTACTGTTGCTTGGGCTGTGTTTAGAGGAAATTGCAGGCCTCTCCAGCAAGGCCTAGATGAGAGCAATCAATTGAGTATTTTTTTCTTGAAGTAACTTTGCAAGACTAATCGGAAGAGCTACTACTGCCGTTTTGAAAATCGAAGCTGTTGTTTCATGAGTTGCCAATTTGAAAATAAAACTGGGTTTAAATTTACATTTTTAAACTAAAAAAAAAAAACAAAATGTCACGAACTTAATCAGCAAACGAATCGCAAGAGCTCCGTAAGATATAATTAGTGGGCAGTTGTACGAAATATGAATGGACCTTGCGCAGACGCACCGCACGCCCGGGGCGCCTCCACGACACACATAACATTGGACATCAGGTCACTGCAAAGTCAACTAAAGGACTCACATTATTCGCAAGTAATGATAGACCTTTTTTAAACCACTCACGAACTCAGCATGACATCTAGTTGAAGTATCTACGATCCCGTCCGAAGATATTGGCCAATAAAGGCGAACCGTGGACGTATAAGGCAGCCCTCCGCCGCGACGAGACGCCGACAGAGCGAAAGATCAACGCTAATTAAGCGCCATAAAACCGAATATCGTTTTCATACCATCGTTACCTTTCACCGGGCCGACAACGAATTCTATTCAAAAAAAGAACTCTTTTTTTTTTTTGTTGACTTCACATACACGAGCGCACGATATGAGGTTGGTAATAGATTAATGATATAGGTTGCGAGGTCTGTATTTAAAGGTGGGTTAGCGGGGAGGGCGCGCGCGCAGGTCGCCACCCGCGCGGCTCCGGGGCGAGGCGGGGTGGCGGGGGCGGCGGGGGCGCCTGCGCGAGCGGGACGGCAGCGCAGGCGCCGGTGGCGCGCCGCGGGGCGTGCTCGGCCCCACGCGTACACCTCTTATTGAGAAATTCCCGAGATGATGCATAATTCTCATTTTGGTTTCCTCTCTGTAGTTATTTTACTCCTTGTTAACCATATTACCGATTCGGTGACCGACGCAGACGCATATTTTATCTGTTGGTTTAAAACTTTAACTGGACGGTTGATTTATGGGTTGTGTTTGGTTTTGTGAACGGCGATGCTCGAATTGGTGGTTTTGGGCATGTTATTATCTGTTTAGGTAGTAAAGAGCATTTCGAGAATTCCACAATACAAATGAAGAGACTTTAGATACTTACAAACGTCTTTCTATAATAACGTTACGTAAAACCGAATTCTATTATTCACAAATCCTACAAGATTCAAAATCGACAGTCAACAAGCTCAATTCCAAGCTGTTAAAACACCAATAATCTCTTATCAGACAGTTATGTTAATAAGACATGCTAATTCCCAAAACCAACAAACCGGGGAACAAAAAGGAGCTCCAAAAAAAGGAGCTTAAGGGCCTCGGGGTCAAAAAAGGAGCAAGACACGAGACGGCGCCAGGCGAAGCGCAATTACGTGGCCACTGTAGCCCAAACCGAGCCTCGGAATGCGAACAGTATTCTAGCCCGAACTTTTTTCAGACTAGATTGTTCGACGAATATTTTGGTTGAGGACTTGAGGTTCGCAGAATGACATGGAAAAAAGATGACAATGTTGTAGACATAGCTGTGAATGTTTTAAAAGAGCTCGTGGCTAAATCGTATGTAACAGCCGCTCGGGCCGCTCAGGTCTATCTTTGGGTTAAGCCGTGCTTGCCTTGGTTGGTGTAGGATGGTCGGACCACCAATAGGCTTGTGTCCTAAAAAAATCTAATTAGTCCGTCAGTTAGATTATAAAAAAATATTTGACCCGTATTTTTTCTTTTGTTACATAAACCAAAATTGACGAAGATACGACACTTTTAAAATTCGCAATACGTCACGCCGTGCTATAGTTTTTAGTGCGTTGTGACGTCACGAGCCCCCACTCACGATTTTTGATGCGTTTTATCTTTGTCAGTACTTAATACTCAGTGATTTACAAAAACAAAAAATACGTGTCCATTATTTTCCAATACTCTAACTGACGGACTAATTAGTTTTGCAATTTATTGATGGTGGAAACTAGCCTATTACATACCGAGTTTCCTCCGTGCCTCGGAAAGCACGTTAAGCCGTTGGACCTGGCTGTCATTTGTAGATCTTTGACAGCCGTTACGTTAGTCAGTGGCCCAAAAAGTCTGACAACCAGTCTTACCAAAAGGTAACGTACTGGGTTGTGGAGGTGAGAAAGGCAGTCGCTCCATGTGAATTACTGTATCCGGTATCCGGTTAAACTGGTAGCTGACCCCAACATGCTTGGGAAAAGATCTAGGCATATGATGTTGAGAAAGCTTCTATTAGATGCTGCTCTACTGAAACTGGATTATGTCGATGCTACTTACTGTTCAGTAGTAAATTGGTATCGGTAAATTGGCGTTGGATTGACTTTTCTGTATTATTGGTTCTCGGGCTGCTGTCAAGAAGTGTGGCAACCAAATAACTTCATGTTTATTCGTTTGGTGAATTGGTTCATCTTTCATTTATCTGAAGGATGTAGTGGTCTTGGTATTCGCTCTAGAAAACAAACTGTTCAATGTCTCATTTAGTGGCATTGTAGCTCGATCGACTTCCCCTATAACGTCGTATGCTCAACGCGCTCTTGGAGACCTACATTGGATTGAAATTGTTTGCTAATGAACAGAAGACGATATTGTTAGAATGTTTGTGGTTCTGTTCTGTGAGAAGACCGAGTAAAAGTATTATTTAATTTAGTACTTATTAGCTTAAGTTGTGCTAAATAAATAAATGACATAATTCCACTTTATGATGATACTGATGATTTACAGGCTCTGAGCGAGCTCAGGACTACATTTTCAAACTACGAGTAACTTTAAAAGGGGAGCTAGCGCATTCGTTCAAATCATAAGCTGAACTTACTGATTCTGGATTTATGTACTCGTAGGGCAGGGCACATGCTGGCAGAACGGATGGCCGATGGGGCCGAAAAGTTCTGGAGTGGCGACCGCGAACCGGAAGACGTTGTGTTGGAAGGCCTCCCACTAGGTGGACAGATGATCTGGTGAGGGCTGCGGGAATCCGCTGGATGCGAATCGCACGGGACTGGTCAATGTGGCGACACTTGGGGGAAGCCTATGTCCAGCAGTGGACGTCTTTCGGCTGAGATGATGATGATGATGATGAAATAGGTTGGCCTGTCACTATACGGGTTCATGACGATGTGATTCTGAGATAACATTCAATTTTTTTTTTGTATTTAGTCTAATGTTCTATGGTGCCTGAGAGTTTACAGTAACAAAACAAACTTTCGCTTACGTGATATCTTCCGTGATTGATCTTTATTTTGAGCTCCCGATATTTCGACGCTGTTGCAAGCACCATGATCGCGGGTTGACTGGAGAATGTGGTTGGATGGAAATAAAATCACGGAAAACAGTTTAAGTTTAGTTATAAACCGTGAAAGCTTAAAACAGTGTTTACAGAAACAGTTAAATAAACTAAAGCATTGTAGAGTTCGTAAAAAGGCGGGTCCTAACAAAGTTTCCGTTTGAAGCAGTTTTAAAGTTTTTCCTTCAAAACAGCCTGTATTTTATAATTTACTATTACAAAATATTTCTTTGAAACGTACTAGTTGCTGAAATTACTTACACTGCAACGTACGATTACGAGTAACGATAATCGAGTATGCAAATTGTTCTTAGAATCGATTGTTGGTACGGCGTGGGCCAATCGGGAACATCCTAACTGCGGCGAAGTATCGGACACTGCCGGACATTGTAATCCGGTAATTCGAGCGTGGGTAGGCGTGACCGGACGGCCCGTGACGTCACAGACGGGGACCAATCAGAACGCAGCGGTAATCTGATTGTCACCCTTGTGTCAATAGAGTAATAGATGTAGCGACTGCCTCTCGACGCAAAGCTTCTCTTGAGGGTGCTATAATGTGTCTTAAGTCAAGGGAGTTATGGTCTTCAAGTGAGTGCTCTCTTTGACTTCATTGTGACTTGGAACTTTCTCAACTATGTTGGTACCGGCTTCCAGACTAACCGGATGCAGCTATACGTGGTATTGATATTGTTGATCTTTCTCCGGCATTAGAATGTCTGGAGTGTTTCCTGTTTGGTGGTCACTTAAGTTTATTGATGGGATGATTTAATCCTAAATCGTCTTTGCTCTCAAAACGGTGAAGGGAAACATCGTGAGGAAACGAAAATGTTGGATTTTATCAAAAATTCGAAGATATGTGACATATACCAAACCGCACCTTGTGGTGGATTATGGCTCATTTCCTCTTATAGAGAGGAGGTCGTGTGTCCCAGCAGCTCAGCTTGTTCCTATTTCCCACCAATGTTCTCAACATTTGGAAATAGGAACAAGCCTATAATTACTTTAAGTTAAAGCAGTAAGTAATAGTAACAATTTTATGTTTCAAAATATATCTAAACTCAACCACTCTCTCGTTTTATCTCATTCCATCAAACTCCGATCTTATCTGACATATCCAGTAACACCACATATAAAAATTACATCAAAAAAATATCATTCGAAAACACGATTCGTCTATGACCCTAACATTTTCCCCATTACTCAATTTACCATTAAACAGCTCAACAGACATTCGAATCTCACCCCTAAACCCATGCAATAAGAGTTTTGAGAGTATTTTAACAGTTGCATTTTAAGTTGGTGCAAAAACAGGGGTGACAAACTTAGGGTTGTGACACAATGGACGCAACGGATTAGTGGAAACAGGCTTACGTTATTACGTCACGGCAGTAATGGCCGCCGCATTATTAATAATAGTAATAATATTCGTGTTAGTATTATTAATAATTGGATAAAGTGGTGTGATAGCGTGAGGCGAGATTGGACGGTGTCTCTTGGCGTTTTAGGGGTGAGATCTGGTAACAGAATATTTAAATAGATTTAGAAAAAATAACATGTTTTTTGTAGTTGACAACTTTTGGCATAATAGAAAGTATTTCACCGATGCGATTCAGATTACTTAGACAATCACTACTCACTTAGCAAACAAAATAGCACAAACATTATAAGAAAAAGTAAAAGTTTCAGTTAAAAAAGTTTCAATTAAAAACTAATGAACGGATTTTGAGGAAATTTTGCACACATAGGTATAGTTTACAACCTGAATTCACACTTTTTATCCCAGCAGTAGTACGATCCCGTAGGACAGTTTTCGAACTTCACGCGAAGTCGCGGGCAAGCTAGTAGAAACAAAAACGGAATCACCTCAAATATCTCCAAAAACAAGGCAATCCTCACAACAAACTTTAACTACCACGACAGCATAAATCAAAGAGTATAACTTCCAAAAAAAAAAACAGACAGGCCAGTCCAATCAACTTTCTCATGAGCCAACAGATTTATCAGCCGGCCTCACTAACCCATGTTCGGTCTAATCTCGTAAACCCTCGGAAGCGCCTCAGTTAAATACAAAACGTGTTTAAACCCCGGCAATTAAATAGATAACGTTTCGATTCTGGTGGTCCACGGTCCGCGGTCTGTGTCACATGACCGTAAAATGTTTGATGTTCGCTCTTATGCAGCGGTAGGTTATGTATTGGGAACTTCAGTAGCCATGGAATAAATTAAAGACACTTAAACTAAGTCCTCCGCCGCGTCTGTCTGTCTGTCTACTCGCGATAAACTCAAAAACTGCTGCACCGATTTGCATGCTGTTTTCACCAATGGATAGAGTGGTTCTCGAGGAAGGTTTTAGTTTATGACTTGCACGCGGGCGCAGCCGCTAGTAAAGAATATGTTTTGAAAAGTAGATAGCGTTAGTGACTGCCTCGTTGTGTGAGGTCTGCGGATCGATTCCCAGGTCGGGAAAAGAGATGTTGAAGTTGTTCTAGAAATCAGAGACGCTTTAAAATCAATTGCTACTTGTCTAAGCCCTGTAGAAGGCTTGAAAAGGAGTTGGTAATTATTTGTTAAACTAGATATCAAAATTGGCCTAGAAAATAGGCCCTTCATTTTGCAAAAGTTGAAGAGGCAATTTATTGAGAGACCGGAACGCTAAAGAGATTATTCTTAAAATTATAGGGGATGTCAAACCAGGTGATGTTAATCAAATAACGTAAAACTAATTTATGTCTGCTGCTTCGCTCGCGTGGTGTTCGATAATTGTCCCACGGGATCATATAAACGGGATAAAAAGTATCCTATGTGTTAATCCAGGTCATAAACTACATGTGTGTTAAATTTCATCCAAATCTGTTCAGTAGTTTTTGCGCGAAAGAGAATGCTTGGTTGACGGCTTTGTGATGAGGGGGGGTTATTATATTATAGTGTGAAGTGTGATATCACCTTGATAAAGTTACAAAATTAAATAACCAGAGGAACACTGGAGGTCATCCTGGACAAATTAGTACATAATTCTGTTAAAATCTTTTGAAACGTCACGCTCGATAAAGAACGACTGAATATTACTTTAGTAAGGACGAAGACAACGCGAAGAGGTAATTCTGAGGAAAATTATAACTCCAATATTATCCGAAATCGTTTTGCACCGTCTATTAAACACACGAATGAATGTCTTTAACTAAACTAATATTATAAAGAGGAAAGATTTTGTATTTTTGTATAACGAATAAACATAAAAACTACTGGACCGATTTGAAAAATTCATTCAATCATGGATAGCTACATTATCAGCGAGTAACATAGGCTATATTTTATCCCCGTACTCCCACGAGAACGGGAACTACACGGGTGAAACCGAGTGACGTCGCTAGTCTGGTATAAAAACGTATGTGCTGCTGTAGTAATTTGTTTCATAAAAAGTTTAAAACTTACAAAGCTGTTTCAATTTTATTAACGTGTGTGTTCACTCTTGCAGTTAATTTCAATGCACCTTTTTTGTAGGTACTTAATTAAACGCAAGTTTTTTAGCATGTAATATTGAAAAGGTATTGAAAATGATGCGGGTCTCAAGATCTGCGCGAATCGAACATGCGGGCGATTCAATTACTATCATAGAATAAAAAATAAAAGGTGATGCTCAAATAGGTACTTACTTACATGTTAACATGGTCATAATTAGCTAGTCTTTATATGACAATTAAATTCTGACGGCGGCTTCGCTCCCGTAAAGTTTGATAATTTTCCCATCACCTCTGGCATCTTGCTACCGGGATAAAAAGTATCCTATGTTTTAACCCAGGTAATAAACTATCTATATGCAAAATTTCGTACAAATTCGTTCAGAAGTTTTTGCGTGAAAGAGTATCAAACATACATCCATACACTAAAACTTTTGCATTTATAATATCAGTACGATGTGATGAGGAGGCCGGGATCGCATGTGTCTAAAAAACTCCTTAATTAATAAAATATTGATGGATGGAGAGGGAGAAGAAGACCAGGAAACGATGGATGGATTGTATTAGAAGTGACATGAAGGAAAAAGTCTTAAATGATTGCGTGACGGTTGACACCCAATGGAAGAAAAAAACGTGTTGCGTGGACTCCAAATAACATGGAACAAGTGCAGGAAGGCGATGATATGACCCGTTATCATGGTAAAAACAATGAAAAACTACTAGATCTGGTGACAATATTCTGAAGGCACAACCCAGGTACTGGTTTAAAAAAAATGTACTGGGTAATGCGATACTCCTTGGTAAGACTGGTTGTCAAACTTTTTGGGCCACTGACCTTGGACAACTGTCAAAGATCTACGAATGACAGCCGGGACCAACTGCTTAACGTGCTTTCCGAGGCACGGAGGAAACTCGGTAGTTATGTAATGAGTCACCCATCCACAGACTAACCTAGGCAAGCACGGCTTAACCTAAATATCGACCGGAGCAGCAGCTATTATTTAGCCATAAGCTCCTATTATGCATTACGCAGTTCCCGTATTACGCAGTTTAAAGCTACTAGGTATATCTCGAACTGTATCGCATTGAACTGTACTGACAAGCGTGTTAAAATAAAAGCCGCAAGCGCACGCGAAATGACGGCCGTTTCTCATTGATTTTATTATTATATTCATTCCAAAGGTTAAGTAGGATTCATGTCAGAGGCGACAGATTTTATGATATGAATCGAAAAGGGAGAATTGAGGTGTAGCATAAGGTTCATGGTTGAAGTCTGAAGAATAATGTACTTAGATTTAATTATTCGAAACCTCAGAGAATTGCTTTCAGAGTATTAGAAATTGATATCCTAATTGAATAGTCAATCGTGGGTGAATTGTACTTATAGTAAATATTCCAGTAATTTATAGACGAGAAATACAACGTTTTTTTTACTAGGTATTTAAGATTTGTCTTGACATCTCAGGTATGGTCAAATAAAGTAAGTAAATAAAAATCGAACAAAAAAATGAAAGTTAATAATTATCAAAACCTCAAATACTCCAATAAACAATCATTACACCGACTAAGTACCACTTTATGGGACCCCAGTTCAACATCCAAGAAGCCGCTTTGCACCTTACACCTCTCTGAAAGCAGACTACTTGCACATCTGCGTCCAACTCATTGGCGATAACTGGCTAACGACAAATAAAACTGCTCGTTCATTCGTTCTCTCGTTCATTCGTTCGGTCTTTCGGCGCGTTTGCGCTCAAAGGAGGCCGAAGCTCAAGGAGGCCGATTTGTTTAGTATAAAGACTCCTTTATGGGCTGTATCGCCTCATGCGAATTTATTCTCGCAGTTATTATGCGATTCAATTAATGCACAATATTCGGTCAGGTTTCGGCGGCTTTTATAAACACCGCAGTACCAGTTTTGTGAATTGTGTGTCTAGCAAATTATTTGTGTAATTTGAATTTAATGTTAATATTTCCAGAACATATTATCGATAACTTTAATTTCGAATTCCAAATTGACAAAATGACAGATGGATGTGGACTTATTGATTTCTATGGACAAAATGGCATGTAAGTACGACTTGGGAAATGAGACAAGACATGGCACCATGTTACTTAATAACATAGTAAGTAAATACCAACAATGCAAGAACAATAGGTACTGCAGTCCATTTACCATAAAACAATTGTAACCATATTTCCATGCATTAGGGTCTAATATAAAGCTTATTTAATCGTTATGAGTGACGTGCCTATGTGAATGATCAAGCATAATAAGATTATCAGTTTATCGTGTGGTTAGTGAGTAACCTAGGGGTCTAAAATGGAAGCTTTAGCAGAACATAATATAAAACACGTAAAAAAATTAAAATTCTTAAAATGGACTTTATTGTAATGGACATACAGTCCATTTTTAGAATTTAAATAGTTTGATTCATATTATGTTCTGATAAACCGGCCATTTTAGGCCTGCTGGTGGTGTCAGAGTTTTCATGCCGTCCATGGGCCTAGCTCTGACTTGGCCTTTTCATCAAATGAATTCTCCCCCCACTCTGGGCGGAGTGGGAGGAAGTGTCAGACTTTTACTAACTAAAACCCATCCATGTTCCTTCCTCGCCCTTTACGTTCCGGGGCCGCGGTATCTCTTTCGAACAGTTCCGCACTTTCGGACTTGGCCTTACATGCCGTCGAGAAATATCTCTCATGCATGCTGGTTGCTGGTTTATCAGCTTGTAACGGTCCGACTGTCTGTGAAAGGGATTGAACCATAATCCACCACGCTGGGCCTGAGCGAATGGGTGGATGTCATTATGTCTTCGTGTTTTTGGTTCTAGGACATGCCGGTTTCCTCACGATGTTTTCCTTCATCAAAAACAGGCTAAATCTAATGGTAATGCTCAAATGTTGTTCACGTCTTTCAACACAACAAAAAAAAAGGAACAAAACTAAGGAACAAATCGCTAAGATAAAAAAAATAAGTGCCTGCAAATTGCAATTGACGAGGTATTAAACCTTTTTTTATGTTGATAAAAAGTATTTTTGAATCGAATATGGATACCGTCAAACGGCTACCGAAATTCGCGCTTCGATGACCTTAACCGTTATAATCTGTGCCTTTTTTTGAAAAAAAGAACGTGCACTTGGCAAATTATCTCTTCATCTTTATGCATTTGAATTGTTAAACTTTTTTTGGAATGTAACACAAGTTCGAAATTTGAAATATTTGCATTGTTGGTTTTGCTAGAGATGTGGTATTTTTGGTTTTATTTTATCAAACGCTTCCACCGGTTAACAAACTAAAGTAACTTTCTTTGTTTTATAATTATGTTCAGTAGAAAGAGAAAATATCAGGGATATAAGCTTACCAATTTCAGTCTCACAAAACTGGTGAAATTTTAAAATTGATAAGGTGATATTAGTAACGCCAAAATCCCGTTCCTAGGGCACTGGACCCGTATGCACTGCTGCAGGTTTGGTGCAGTGGGTTTATGAATTAGTTTCAGTATTTTAACGAGAAATGTTTAAATAATTAGTCTGTGGTTTAAAATAAACAGCAATATAAATCATGAGTTCGAATTAAACAAATAGAAAATGTTGCCGACACCGCATTTCTAATATTTTAACTCTAATGCCCTATCCACGACTTTAGGTCATGCGACTTACGCTAAGTTACACATGATTCCTCGCAGAAGTACCATGGCGTCGCAAATCAACTTGCGAAAAACTTCAAACAATTTTGTTCATTTGTTTTCTCCGTAGTCGCAGCAACATGCGTGTCGCTTGATTGTGTAGCTCGTGGCCGAGCCATAACGTCACACCTATTATGAATTCCGCTATTCTTAAGCGAAGTTGCGCTCATTAGGAGCAGGCAATTAGCATTATGACCAGGTCCTCTTGTCCGAAGGAAGTATCCGGCCCCGGCTGTGTGCGAAGTAACTGGTGTTATATGTATGTTTTATTTGGTGTTCATGGCTAAAAAATAACAGCCGCTCGAGTCTCTTGCCTAGGTTGGTCTGTGGATGGGTGACCACCCTTACATACCGAGTTGTTGATCCCGGCTGTCATTTATATAGATCTTTGACAATCGTTACAGATAGTCAGTGGCCCAAAAAGTCTGACAACCAGTCTTTACAAGGGGTAAGTATCGTATTTTACCCAGTATGTACTGTGTTGTGGAGGTCAGATTGGCAGTCGCTCCATGTAAAATACTGGTATTAAGGTGCATCCGGTTAGACTGGAAGCCGACCCCAACATAGTTGGGAAAAGGCTTGGCAGATGATGAGTTCTGAAACCATTTCACTATTCTGAATCTTAAACATGGAATGAGGAAGCAATTTCTCTAAATATAACGAACACTCAGCTTATATACCTGATGTCAGGTGTGCAAACGTGTCATTTACTCAATAACAGTAAATACTAATTAAAAGGTACAGCGTTAATGTGTACAGTCATTAGCAACAAAATGTACACAGTCAGAAGAAAAATGACCAACTAGTTGCTCAACTATTGATTTAAAAAAAATCAGAGGTGTTGTGTAAACAGATTTTTTATGATATTTCAAAATTCGAATGAATTTCAATGTTCAATACCGAGAAAATCGCTTTTGAATTTCGAATATTGCGAGAAGTGCACAATTTTCGAAATTTAAAAGCTTGGTGAGTTACGGTTACGGCTCGCTCACAGAGACGAGGTCTTGATTCCAGCAGTTGGAACATTTCGAGCTGATTATGATGTGTACTTATACATATTTAGGCCCGTGACTGTACATGATGAGTGAAATCTTTAGTGGCGTGCAATGAGTAAGTATTTATGTTAATGATGTTTGTGGAGGCACTTTGTTCTATGGTGATTTGTATGGCTCATTTTGTACTCATACAAGTCGGTGGTAAAGTTTTTTTGGTGAAAATAAACGCGTGTACACGTCAATACTACAGTTATAAACGTGAACGTCATATCTCGGGCTGTTTTCCTGTTATTTTTTCACGCCAAAGTGCAGGTCGAATTTCGAATATCTCGCTAAATTATTTACCTAATAAAATCGGAATTGGATCGGTAGTTCCAAAGATTGTCTTTTACTTACAACTTACAAACTTCACCTCTTTAAATTATCAGTATGGATTCTTCAACAACTTTTCCGAGAAGTAAATCGGAACATAAATCTCAGCAAATACAAATTGAGAAACTCCTCCTTTTTGAAGTCGGTTAAAAAGTAAGTAACAATACTCTCAAACAAAAACATTTCCCAAGATTACTCTCGCGAGCCCACCTACCGCATCAACACCGTCCGACATTAGCCGCTGGTGACAAAACAAATGACAATTTTACCCGTATCTGAGCAACCTCCTTTCATCTGACCGCGGTAGCGAGCAAGATAACCAGACTCCTTTTATTGCTCGTAATGGTAGAGATAGGACTGAGGTGGTCAAGTGTACTTTAGATTAAGTTTTTGGTAGCACTGTCCCTTAATCTTTGGAAACCGTGGAGGGTGTTTTGTGTTTAAATTTTTTTTCATAGTTATTCTTCTTATATATTATTATATTAGATCCGACAGCGACTTCAAGTTTGATAATTGTCCCATGGGATCTTACTACCGGGATAAAAAGTATCCTATGTGTTAATTCAGGTTATAAACCAGGGATGTTACGGAGCTCCGATTCCGATTGTTTTTGAACCTCCGATTCCGATATCTGTTCCGAAACTTTTCAGTCGGAGGTATAAAGTTTACAAGTACTTACATACTTAATTATTTTATTAATAATGATAGTTTTTTTTTCAACGCCTCGTCAAGCGTTCTATTGTTTGTATTTGAAATTAATAAAAATAATGAATAGCAATGTTATTATGTATTATTTTATTTCATTAATTAACCCTTCTTTCTCACACATTCTCTTCTTCAGCATCCGCCTCCGATTTCGATTCCGATTCAGATTCCTGTTCCGATTCCGATATATCAAGTCCAAAACCTCCGATTCTGATTCCGGTTCCGATATCATCACATCCGTTACATCCCTGTTATAAACTATCTGTGTGCTAAATTTGATCTCAATTTGTTCAGTAGTTTTTCGTAAAAGAGTAACAAACATCCATTCATCCATACTATTTACAAACTTTAACATTTATGTTAGTAGGATTTGGCCCAAAATTCAGCAATCATAAGATAGTCAAGTGGATTTGATCCCAAGCAGTGGCTTTACTCAGTGTAATTTATTTCATCACCACTGCTCTCAAAACGGTGAAGGAGAACATCGTGAGGAAACCGGCATGTCCTAGAACCAAAAATTCAAAGACATGTGACATCTACCAATCAGCACTGGGCCCGCGTGGTGTATTATAGCAATGTGGCTGTGCCTGTGTCCCAGCAGTGGGAACACTATAGGCTGATTATGCAATGCTAAGTAGGTCGGGAATAGATATTTGCCTTTGAAAGATTGATAAGATTTTTGGTACTTATAGGTACTTTACCAAGAATCAAGTAAGTATAGCAACAATATCTGATATTGGCCGCAATACTTAATTTTGTGCTAATGCTATCTCATAAGTTAAGGTGAACAAGAAAAGAGAAGAAAAAGGGATGACAATCCCTATTTTATTCAACCCCAACATAAGGACGACCCGAATGGAGCAGTGGTAGTTAGGCTGCCTTAAGTTCTTAAGGTCCCGGGTTCGAATCCCTGTAGGAGCATGGACATTTGTTTCCGAGTCATGGATGTTTCTAAGAATAATAAGTATGTATTTACAAACAAAAAGTATATACATATATGTAGTATATCAACTGTCTGGTGACCACGACACAAGCCTTGCTAGGTGTGGCACGAGATGGCGCTGTGTGTAATGTCCAGCGATATTTATTTATAAGTAGTACAACACGTAAACTAGTTTGACAGCGTTACGTCTCCGCATTTCCGGAATTGCTCAGCAAACGACTGCCTACAATTTCTCGGGAGATACCGCAACGGATTCCGCAAAAGTGAAAAGGTCTTGAGGCGCATTGAGCACTTTTTGAGTGTAAAATCTTGGAACTAGTGTGACAGCCACCGAACTCTTCGTAGCACTCGTAGCCGATTCGACACGGCGTGGTCGTAAGGGATCGGCTATGAGTCCTGCTTGTTTTGTTTTACTATGAAGAAGTGGTTTCAAAAAAACTCAACTCTAAAAATTCTTCAAAAGGCTACCTTATAGATTTCCTTGTCCGACACAACCGACCACCAATAGGCCGCCGATACGCCGATAACGTGTTTAAATCCAACTTTTTATTGAGCCTTATCAACAGTTAAAGCTCATTTACCCACACAAACACATCTACTTTTATTTTTTCAACTATCTGTACTCACCCACACCCACTCAAGAAAAACAAATTTACCTTTACGGTCTTCGTACTCATTTGTCGTTGGGATTTATACCTTATGTCTTTTTACTAGGAGCGTTTAACAATTTGTTGGGGTGTAGAATTAAAGTGTGACGGTAGCGCTTAAGGAAATTTTTAGGATGCTTCCCAAAAGTGAAGTTTAATTTGTTTGCCGATTGGTATCACTTAATGTGAAGGTGTTTTGGGATTTTGTCGAATCATTTCGTTTGTAATTTAGAACTAGTGACGGGTAGGCAAATTAGAACTAATTGAAGACTAACTGTGCTTAGATTTTGTGTTATTTTGGACATTTCCTTTTAAAAAAAAAAGCACGACTAAAATAACATTTATCATAGAACTTTACACTATCGCATAAAATACGTTACATTTTGTGGTAAAATTAAATCCTGCAGTAAAATACTACAATCAAAATCAATACATATAAATATACCTAATTCAACCATTTTCGAAAACAAATAACTAAAACTCATTCAGTAGAATGATTAAATTCGAACCTAAAAATAAATGCATTCCATTTTCAAACGAACCACAGACAAACAAATTCGAATACAAATACCGAAACTCATCTGCATTCAAATTGAAATATCAAAATTCGAAATAAGAATTATTGTGATGATGTCAGAGACCACCAAAGAGCCGCCATCATTGAAATCAATACTTTGATCACTTCATGGCGTATGTAGGTACTCGTACATGGAATGTCACTCGACTTTTATATTTTAGTTCGGTTTATTGGTTATCTTAAAGGGTTTAAAGAGCTACCGGTCTTTTCGTCGATAACATTGATAGTTGATGCATATTGATTGGTAATGAAGGAAAGACACCTGAATTTGTTGAGATTTTTTAATCGTTTTTGTTTTAGTAAGTACCAGTTTCGGTGTGAGAAACTTTTTTGTGAAGTTTTATTTTTAAAATAAATTTTGTTATTGATTTTAATTTAAAACCCAAAGCGATAAAACCTTTTTAAGTACTTGGCATTCTTTTAAAAATGCTACACATTGCAGCTGGAATTTTGAATATACTTACGTTTACAGTAACGATATTTTTAAACTTTTTGTAGATCGAATATTTTTTTGCAATTCGTTCAAGTAGTCAGTTAAAGACATTAAAACAAGGATTTTTTAAATCCGATTTACAGTCAAAATGTTTTGAGTAAGACGGTAAAAATAATCGCCAATTTATTTAAGAGCCCTTTTTGTTGCTGCTGATCAACTCTTCTTTTTTAAATGTAGTATATAAATAATGTAAATCACAAATTAAAGTAATTCAAATTTAAAATCACCAATTTAGGAACATTTTTTTTAAGGACAAAGACATTCCTCTACCTTTATGAACTTAGAGGGTTGACTTGATGATGTTGATGATTATAATTCTGTAACTACATACGTCTTACGTCGCGAAAAACGTAAGAAAATTTGAATTTCGCGGGCTACTCCGAAGCCTTAAATTGAATACTTATTCAACTAATTTACTGTCTGTATACATTTTATTGCTCGGGACTACCTACTCGCTAACACAGCAAGAAAAAAAACCACTTCAACATACCACAATACATGACAAACCCTATTTTTCTTATGCTCTCAACATTGTTATAAAAAGGTGACCTTAGACCGAGCAGATGAGCGAACGACCTGTCGACCGCAGTCCGTCTCCCGCCCACGGCTCGTCGTTTAGGCGCCGCCCTAGGCCCGCCCAAACGTGACGATCAATTTAGAGCGTCAGGGTTTCTGACACGCATTGATAAGGTGATTAGAGGATAAAAGTTTAGCCCCATTTAGATTTAATTTAAGTACGTTTAGTGTGGGTTGGTATTTAGGAACTACAAACTGAAAAAAAAAACTGATATTTTTAGACAACACCCACACATAACTTTCCCGTTTTAATAAATCAATAAATGTCACTGGACATTACACACAGCGCCAAATAGTGCCACACTAAGCAACGAGGCTTGTGTCGTGGACACCAGATAGTAGATATAAACAATTTATTCAAACTCTGTTTAGCTTTCAAGGTTTAAAACTTACAAAATGACAAAAAAAACAGACGGAAAAACGAAAAAAAAGACAACAAAGTGACAATATAAGTTAAATAGTACATTGTTATCCAAGGGGTGAAAGTAACTTATTTAGGCCCGAGACGGGGTTTGGCGCCCAAGCGTAGCGCGGGCGCTAATAGCTCGAGGGACTAAAGAAGTCTTTAACCCGAGGTAAACACTGTGCTTTTCATTACGAATACAAGGAAAATAAAAACAAAAACACGAAACCACTCGAAAAAAAAATGAAGATCGGATTGCCGCTTTCCCGCCTATTTTGTTTTTTTTTTCTGTGGCCGGCTATTCAGCCTTTATTTTCACTATAGTCACTGAAAAAATAGTAAATATTTTGCCCAAATTTTTGTTATTTTAAAGAAATATTTGTAACTAAATTATAACTGAGTTATTTAAAATAATTATATTTTTAATTAATACTGAATTTTATGTTATTTCAATTTTACATCGCGCTGTAATTTACAGGCTGTATAGAAGTCGGAACATGGTTCAATAAAAATGTGAAAATAGAACTAGTTTTTTTTTTTAATAATGTGACAGCTGTCAGTTGAAAGTGATTCTCCCTAGGGCTGAAAAGTATTACTTTCAGCCCGCTCCTCAGGCAACTTCAGACCTACTTTCCGAGTATGAGTAATGAAAACAAACAATCGTAAGATACAGTAAATATTACAAAATAATATTGGAAGTAGGCGAATGATTTCCATCCACGACGTTTCCACAGATTACCTAGGAAACATTTTAGGGAACATTTTTATTGTTTGAAAACAATAAAAATAAATTTTCCAATAAAGATACGAAATAAAAAGGTACCTTTCAGAAGCGAATAGTAGAAATAGCGTAAATATATACAAAATATTCGCGCGCTCATAATATGATGCCAGTCGCGCGTCAAAGTATTTCTTTTTGACGTTCACGTCACCTTCTTTTGTAGGGTTGACACGACTTTATGTATTTCAAGTTTAGTGCTGGATCCGAAACTGCCAAATTTTCCCAATCAACCGAACGCTTTAACGATGAACCATAAGCTTAAACGATAAAGTTGAAAATCTATTAAAGAAATTTGACAGATATGACAAATTCCATAGAAGCTTTAAAAAATAAAAACAAATGCCGCCATTTTGTCTTTACAATAAAATTGATCATTGTAGGATTTTAAACTGCACTGTATCTTAATTTTACTAGCAGTAATAAAATAAACAAGCACAGGAATTTATTCTCAACTCAAAGTATTTATTTCAAATAGACCATGTAGTCTAGAGTCACACAGGTTAACTAATAAGGATATACAGGAATCTGCATTCTCCTCTGCTTTACCTCGTGGTTAGTGCCTGACCTGGTGTCAGAGTTTTTATGCCGCTCATGGACATCTGACTTGCCTTAACATGCCGTCGAGAAATATCTCTCAGGCATGCTGGTTTCCTCACGATGCTTTTCATCAATTTGGTTTTTATTTTTACTCTCCATTGATGTGATGTACCCAAATATTTTCATAATCAATATTTTCATTCTTAGATGAAAATGTTGACAGTGATTTTGACAAAAAAAAAATTAAGCACCAATCAGTTTAAATAATTAAAAGCTTTACTCATTAATTCAAATTTAATTCACACCGATAAGAAAACAAAAAAGGTTTTCTTTTAAAATTAACAGATTCTCAAAAATCCATACGAACAGAAAAATTTGACAGCCCTAACCAAGAATAAGAGTGAATATCAAATAAACTTGCGACTAGAGAATGCGGATAATGTAAAATTGACGTTTTCACGATTCAGGGGACAGGTGTGAGTGCTACACAGTGTAATAGAAATGTTGAAACAACCAGACATTCCTCAATTCCTCACACGAGGGCAGGCAATAACAGACTGGTTGCTTCCAAACTAGAGGGGCACTTATCGGGGCTGGTAAAGCAATATTTGTGAACGAATTTCTGGGTGTGCAAATATTTTTGCTCGGAAGTGTAACTAAATTGTTTGAAGTGACAGCTATAGATAGCAAGAAAAAGAGTCCTGGGAAAAGGGTATCTTTTCCGCGAATAAACATATTATTTGAGTTGGGCTAATTAGAGCGATTATTTAGGCCTTCTATAGAAGTTTTTACTAATCGGATTTTCAACTCTCGAGTAATCCTAAAATTGACAGCTGAGCTATCCATAACCGACTAACGACCGTTTTCCATAACTTACTTACGTATAACTGTTAGTTACTACTGTTAGTAATACGCCTACGTCTCATAGCTATCGGTGTTTCTATAAAGAAAGTTAGTCACTCGATTTATAGAAAAATCAAAGAAAGCTTTTCTGTGACGTTTTGTTTCCGCAAGTATAAGTAATATCATAGGCTTTGGTAAAAAAAGTAAGAGGTAACCATAAACTAAATCAAAGCAATTCCTTAAAAAACAGTAAGAATGAACATTACAAAAATAAATGGAATAAAAAACTGCATTTCACACATTTCCAAATCGGATTAAAAAGTTCTTAAAAAAGAATCAACATTAAATATTATACTTAAGCTTGACATGAAGTGTCAACGAATTTTTAACTTGCAACACTCGCTCTGTTGTTACCGATAACGTGACATGAAAGCTTTTCAATCATATTTTACGGTATTACTGGATCGCGAGTTCGAATTTCATAAGCTACGAGTTTTTAAACAAACGGTTTTCAACTGTCTCTCCATATTTTATTTTGTATTTTTGCTCTGATTTTTGACACGGAATGCAAAACTTGTTCTAAATTTGAATAGATTTTGCATTCGTTTTTTTTTTGAAACGGCTCATTTCTTTAATTTAAAATTATTACTTGTAAAATGTTTAAGTTAAAACCAAACCGACAAATACACCAAATACACCAATACCAAACACTTTTAAATGTGTTAGGAAACTTAGGAACTCCACACAACTTCCTATACCTACAACTACTTAATATGTAAATACTTAAGAATTTTGACATCATCAACATACATGAAGTGGAATAAAAACCAACCTTCTAAGTACCTATGAACTACTCAAGCTAAGTTAATAAAAGAAAACAGTGTTTAGCCTCTTTACAAAGTCACAGTTATCCAATTGATGACCCAAAATACCAAAAAATACGGCACTAACAAAAATTCATCCATTTTCTCTAAACGACACCATTATTTTAGCTCAAATTCGCTGACATTTCTCTAATTAATTAGTGTCATTAAAATATGACCTTGGTACCATCGATGTTTGTCGTCTGATGTCAAAGTGACATAAGGGTTGTGTCATGGCCGTCAAATGACGCGCTCCGTGTGTCAAAAGAGACATTTTTACGATTTTTGTATGCAAATTAGAGCAGAAAGGATGGCCAGTCTTTTGTGTAATATTTCATGCAGTTTGATGTCGTTTTGGTGGAACGTGTAAGGGTTGAGTTGGTAATAAAATAAAATATATGAGAAGACTGGGTACTAAGTTGGCATAAGGACAACCAGTCAGGTTACAGCTGATAAATATTGATGCTATTTTTCATAACATAGTAAAGATCTGAAGTTTGTATATCAGACACTACGAAATTCTTATTGCAACAGAAACATGTCCAAGGAACAACGCAAGGAACATCACAATGAGTAAGTAATGTGGTCTGGCTTAAAAACAGTATTTACAAGTAACCTCCCCGTATCTCCGGAGGACAGCCATCTTGGATTTGCTCCAATTCCCAAACAAGCATTTCGAAGGGAGTTCTACCAATGAACTTTACATACCTTGTCCAAATCGCCGAAACTACTTTCAGATGTTACAAAATTCATAGGATTCCAGAACATTTTGGAATATTCGAGAGGCATGCCTAGTTTCTGTATCATTTCCCTGTTGGCCCTCCGTGAGGTCCCCAGAGGTAACTTTGTTACAATATTCATGTACGAACTTGACTCAAAACATATTCTGTACACTCCAAGTTACATTTACGTTGGATTTATCTTCTTCGCTATTTGGTTTGCCTTAAAAAACATGTTACCTACTAAAAGATTGTTAATTCGTTATTTGTAACATTTTTGGATTTATTGCCTCGTTATATTACGTTACTCCTTTTAAAAAGCCTGTCTCTGTAATTAACTAATGTTTAATCGTTTTATTACTCCATCAAATAATTTTCTAGATTCTAACGTGTTTGGAATGATGAAAATGCGTTCTTAATTCCATGTTTGTAATAATAACGATACTTAATTGTGACTGGTTAAGTAAAGTCATAAAGTTTACAACATTTCACAATGTTTAATGGGTGCCTATCCAAGGACCATTTCCGTCATCAAAAATATCCACTAACTATATGTATAAACTGTGTACACTTTTACACCTAAATTACACCATCAAGCGTGCTGTTCAAACGGAACACATAAAAAGGAACAACACGTGAAGCCGTTAGTTTGGCACCCCCCTTAATAATAGGTGATTTAGCCTCCCTTTCACCCACATATAGACACCGACAGTCGTATTATGACCAGGATTTGTTGGTCTCTACGTGGCGAAAAATCTGGGAAGTTTTAGGAGCTAGGGAGAACAAATATCAAGGTGGGGCAGGTCTTCCTACTCTGGTGATTTGGCGTGGATGCGTGCTTCCGAGCCATCTTGGAGGTTTCAGTCTAATGCCACTTGTATTGGACATTTTATTGTCACACGCTGCTACTTTTCCGTGAGTTGTGAACCTCGAATTTTAGGAAGTATGTTCTTACTGACGTTTTTATAGGCACTAAACGTAAAATAAAAGTGAACTTTGAGTGTTTCTAAGTTTTGCGGTTTTTTTATTTAGCCTTTAGGTTTTTATATTTACTGCTGAGGTGTGAGCGTAAGAATGTTTCAATGAATTTGAAGGGAAAGCGATTGCCGCGATTACCATGGAAATATTTACGGTATGTAGGTTGCCTCAAAGAATAATTTGTTTGTTTCAATTTGAATTCTAAGACAAATTGTTTGGATAGGAACCATTTTTGGTGAAACTAAACTTATTAAGTGAGAATTTCTAAGTGTAGCTAAATACCGAAGTGACTCAGTTATTTCTGAGTCTGAATGCCAAGTTATAGGCTTAAATCCTAGAAATATGAGGTCATAGTGATAGTTTGGCACAGTCATACCACACGAATTTTATCTATTAAATTCTTCCTTAACAATTCTTGCGCCGAAAACCTAAAGAATCCGACAGAAGCTCCGAAATATATCCTACCCGATAACCGCAAAGAATTTAATAGACACATCAAACTGAAAACTTTGGGTCCCGCAATAAAATCTCCTTATTACTAACTTCGCTCCGAGAATCATTTCGAATATTTCAGAGAATAATTCGGAATAATTTCGTTGTTTTATTTTTTAATGCTTCCGCGGCAATCCGGGGCGTTTGGTCGTTTGCATAAATTACGTGTGAGTTTATTAGACTTTGTGGTACATAGAAGTGTCGTTTTCTCAATTTTCCCGCCAATTTTTGGGTTACAAAATGGCTGCCGGCGCGTCGACACGCACAGCCCTCACGCGATACGACATTCCCTTTCAGCTTTGTTGAATTATTTATTTGTTTTCAATACCTCTGATGCCGCCAATAAAAATTGTTAGTATCTTTGTCCGTCCGTGTTGTACAAGCCATTGCGATTCCGGATGCGACTGGTGTTACGATTTTCGCAGTGAATGTTTTTTGAAAGAAGAAATATTGTCGAGACAAGTTTAGCGACAGTAATTGTTCGGAGAAAAATGTCTGGTATGTGTTTTTGTCGCTGTGTTAAATTGTATTTTGATTTGATATGATGTGTGCGCAGTGTTTTATTGTGCGTATAATATTATTCAACAATTTTAAGCATGTTAAGATGTGAAAAGCATAAGTAATTATGGACACTGACTCATGCATATTATAGAAAAGTAAGAAGACTTCTCGAAATATTTCAAACTATCTGTTAATCGAGGGTGTATATTGGGAAGCAACGAACTGATACTGTCGTTAGAGACAATCCTTAAATCATGCTACTCTTTGAAAAAGACAATTATTGAACACACAAATTGACAATTTTTTCAGTTCGGAACTAACTCATCTTAAAATAAGTAAGTTGCTTTCCAACTAAGGGATCGGTTTCCAGTTTAACCCGATCCATCTTAAGTATTTTATATGGAGCTGTCTGTGTGACCTCTGCAACCCAGTAAATGACCAACACGATATTCCTTGGAAAAGCTGGTTGTCAGACTTCGGGTTTCTCATTACCCGTCTAATATACCCTCCTTTCCCCTTTCCTGTCGATCCGATCGGAAATCTTGTCCCCTAAAGTATCAAAATCTGTCAAGTGCAAAACTCAAATATTTGCAGCGAAAGTTGGGTCAAAACAAGAGCGCACATTTGACACTCTTTTACATGTAGCGAGGGAGTTTGGTCAATACTGGCCGGCAAATAGATTAGCTGTGTTTACTTTGTGTTCTCGATTGTGATTGAGGAATGTTTGACTATCGAGTTTCAGGTGAGTCAAAATATTAAACGCAAAGTGCAGGCTCAAATTAGATTCGGTACCGAAACTTCACAGATGTAGTTAATGGGCAACGAGATTGGATACGAAAAACAACAGTTTCTTTTTCTGATTTACCTACTTAGTTTAAAGCATTGTTTTTCAAGGCAAACTGCACAGAAACTACTACATTCTTAAGCTGCCTAGGTTTTATCCAACTATGTTGAGGTTGGTTTCCAGTCAGACTAGACGCATCTGAGTAGGTAGTATTTAACATAGAGCGACTGCGAATCCAACCTCTACACCCCAGTTACTGAGCCATTGGAAAGACTGGTTGTTTCATTCATGAACATGTTTTTTAAAACTAGTGAGTTTCCAATGGTAACGGCATTGGTAGTGGAAGTGCCAAATCAATGTATTTGATCCCGGACAAATATTTGATCCAACTCGGGCGCGCAAACATTTGCGAAGTATCACGTGTTGGTGGGAACTGCACGCATGTGCACTAACACTGCGTTTTTTTTCGTTCTTTTTTTAAACGGAGCCTTCAAATATTGGTTAATATTTATCCGTCTGATTGAAAGTACAAAATATAAAAAAAACTCTTTTGTTTTTTCTGAGAGTTGCTTAAAACACAAAAAATACTCTTGTAATCCCAGAAGGATACGGCAGAGGTCGCCCCTACTAAAAGGGACTTATTACATAACAGGCGAAATGTAATTCTCGTGTACTATGGGCGACATGTTATGTCACGATGATGTTCAAACTTAAAACAGCCACCGATTGGCTGGTTAGATCTAGCATGTTTAATATTCAAAGACTATAAAACCATGATGTTATTGCGGTTTGAAAGGCTATTTAATTGACCGAGACTTTTTAGGCGAATTCCTTATAAAGCATGTCTAGCGTAAAAAGTCTGGTTGCATCCTTATACATACATACAGTTTTCAATGGAAAAGCCTGTCTGTCAGTGTGACCAATCCATGGTTTGCGAGGGAACGATTTTGATGTTATAAAAATAAGTAAGTACTACCGAGTTCGCTGACGTGAACCACTTTTCAACCATATTACATAAGTAAGGCATAAAAAAAAGTAAAAAGCTTTTTTGTATTTTTTTTTTATTGTCAAATTCTAAATTATCACGAACGAAGACGCGGGTAAAAGCAAGTCTACCAAATAAAGCAAAAAAAAACCTGTACCTTCTCTTGTCTTGTCATACTAATAAGAATAAGAATACCAAACTTCATAATAACATAGTTACTTTACTGCAACATAACTCTACTCGTATTTTCACCCACAAAACGCAGGTTACAACTACATATTAAGAAGAGGTCACAGCTATTGTCTAGATCTACATACTACCTAGTCAGTTCAAATGTTCCTAATGCTGCGACACAGACACCTAGGCATCCCAATCCCATATGTGAAATAAAGTGGGTCGTTATCCACCACGACACCTCGACTAAAAACTCCGCGAACCATAGACACGCGGAAACACTCGAGTTATTATTTTTTAAAACTAGTGCTGTCAACACATCGACACGTATAGATACGACCGCAGCGAGTCCCGGATTACAGCACTAGCCTATCGATTACGTCACCGAAGCCCTAATCCGAGACGAGAACTATTGAGGGTTGCCGCAGGAGTAAAAATATATTTGGGGATGAATTTTCCAAGACAATTTTTAAAAGTGAAAATCGAATTTGCAGAACGTTCTTTACTTTTTAAAAAGTCGTTAGATCAGGGTGACCTGATGCAAAAATACCGATATTCTCTGACTTTATCTTCAGTAGAACTGCAGTTGAAAAAACACGAAAAATACCAATGCCATATTCTATGAATTTTAGTTGGCTCCTGACACTTGACTGAAAACGAAATGTGAAATTACCCAGGAAACGAAAAACTGAAAAAAACTAAGTATTCATGATAGAAGGACTTAGAGTGCTGCAAGGATCTTATGGCGTTTAAATGACAATGCCAGGAGGGAGAGCAGTTGGGAAACATTAATGAAATTATCCATTAAATTGTATTGACAACACAAGAAGGCGGCGTGCCAAAATAGTACATTGTTATCCAAGGGGTGAAAGTAACTTATTTAGTCCCGAGACGGGGTTTGGCGCCCAAGCGTAGCGCGGGCGCTAATAGCTCGAGGGACTAAATAAGTCTTTAACCCGAGGTAAACACTGTGCTTTTCATTACGAATACAAGGAAAATAAAAACAAAAACACGAAACCACTCGGAAAAAAAATGAAGATCGGATTGCCGCTTTCCCGCCTATTTTGTTTTTTTTTTTCTGTCGCCGGCTATTCAGCCTTTATTTTCACTATCGTCACTGAAAAAATAGTAAATATTTTGCCCAAATTTTTGTTATTTTAAAGAAATATTTGTAACTAAATTATAATAACTAATTTAAAATAATTATATTCTTTAATTAATACTGAATTTTATGTTATTTCAATTTTACATCGCGCTGTAATTTACAGGCTGTATAGAAGTCGGAACATGGTTCAATAGAAATGTGAAAATAGAACTAGATTTTTTTTTAAGAATATGACAGCTGTCAGTTGAAAGTGATTCTCCCTAGGGCTGAAAAGTATTACTTTCAGCCCGCTCCTCAGGCAACTTCAGACCTACTTTCCGAGTATGAGTAATGAAAAAGCTATGTTCACACGGCAACATATCTAGATATAGGTACATATCCAGTATAACGTGACCTCGCTTTGTATGAGCTTAGGGTACAATGAGAGATTATAGCATAAACTGGTATTGTCTAATTTGATTTGTCGCCGTGGGTACAGTCGATTTAATTGAAAAGCTACTTTCACTACTTCTATATTTTGCACTTTAACACATTCACGAGTACGAATATTACCCACTAAACCCGATTTCTATTGTGTTACACTGCTAAAATACGAATAGTGGCAAGTGGCTCATCAATTTTAGTCCTCGACTGTATAACTAAGAAAACATTATTTTTGAACACACACGTAGGTAATAGACGTTGCAGCTATAGAACGCAAACAGGCAACGATACTCCTTTAATAAATATCCTCTTTCTCATTCATAAATGAATTCTAATTACACCTTTGAACCCTGACGAGTTACAAAGTTACGATTAGTTGTAAAGCCATAACCATGTATGGAATAAATGGCGACAAGTAATTTAGAGCTGCATTCAAACCTGCTTGGAGAATCACCACAGAGTAAATATATGTTACACGCAGTGATTCTTCACATGACATTGACAGGTTTAGAAGCCAGTGACATTAGCCCTGACAATCGCGCGGGCTTTCGACTTGGTGTACTGTAAGTAGTCAGTCTGTGGATTCAGTGGTGCTGAACAAATATTAAAAACTGCCATCGCCCGCGTGAAGTTCGATAATTGTCCCATGGGATCATACTACCGGGATAAAAGTATCCTATATGTTAATCCAGGTTATAAACTATCTGCGTGCAAAATTTCATCCAAATCCGTTCTGTAGTTTTCGCGTGAAAGCGTAACAAACATACACATATACGAACTTTCGCCGTTACTTGATGACTCTGAAAGCCGCAACGATGAAGTGAAATTGTTCTGGACATGACTCCCGTATGACAGGGGAGAATGGAAGAAAATAACGTGTTGCCCCGACCCCAAATAACATACGACAAAGGACAGGGAGAGGAAGATGTCTGCCAAATGTCAGACGAACAATGGGTCAAAGTCATGACGGGGTTCCGGTTTATGTCAAGCCACATCGCGGCAGGCTCGACGGTGATAGTGGAATGAGCTGGACTCCTATACAAAAATACAAACATTAGTCCTTGGATGCCGTGGACAGGCTCGGAGACCTCTGCTTAATAGCTTCGTTTCTTTTTATTTTTAATTTTTATCTATGTTAAATTTTTATTATTAGTTGTAAATACTGTTAATTTGTATGTTGTGTTTTGTCCTGTGCGAGCTAATAAACCCCATTCCTCTCATTGAGAGGAGGCCGTGTCCCAGCAGTGGGAGATCATTATAGGCTGATGATGATGATGATGAGAAAAATAAATGCTTTTTCTTTCTTTCTTTCTAATAGTGGGGCGATCATCATCTGCTTGCCTTTTCCCAACTATGTTGGGGTCGGCTTCCAGTCTAACCAGATGCAGCTGAATATAGCTGTATTTTCCATAGAGCGACTGCCTACCTGACCTCCGCAACCCAGTTAGTACTAGATAATACGATACCATCCTCTTGGTAAGACTGGTTGTCAGACTTTTTGGGCCACTGACTACCTGTTGCGACTGTCAAAGATCTACAAATGACAGCCGGGACCAACAGCTTTACGTGCTTTGGAGGAAACTCTGTATGTAAGGGTGGTCACCTATTCACAGACCAACCTTGATAAGCACGGCTGAACCTAAAGATCGATTTGAGCGGCTGTTATTATTTAGCCACGATTAGCGGCACGATAAGGGTTGCTAATTATATTTTTGCTAGTCTAGCTAGACTAAAAACTGTCAAATGTTAGTGTCTTGTAAATTGCCTATGGACTAACTGAAACTTTACTTACTCCAGCTTCCTTTGAGATATTAGAAAAAAAAAACAGTTTGTACCTTCGACAGCCGAAATGTCTAGTAAATTGTCTATGGACTGACTAAAACTCTACTTACTCCAGCGTCCTTTGAATTAGAAAAAAAAAACAGTTTGTACCTTTGACAGCCCTACAATCCCGAACAACTAGTAAAACATAAGGCGAGTCTACACCGTAACGTTTGAAAAACGGCTGTGTTTGCACTGGCGAGTATGACCCCAGCTGGGGTCAGATGACAAATGGACAACTAGTAACGCTATACCGATACTATTTTGTATCTGTTCGTGTCAACAAGAGTCTGTTTGTCAGTTAAGTTATAGGATAATACGAATTAAGTACTCTTTGTCTTTATTATTGTCATAAGAACTACTACTGCTAAGGTCCATGTTCACCAAAAAGATGACGCTCTGATTATCTAAAAACAGCTGTTTAAAACACATTTTTGTATGGGAAAATGTCACAGTGACAGCTGTTTTTAGATAATCAGACTTATCTTTTCGGTGAACATGGACCTAACTGGGGTGTGGAGGTCGGATAGACAGTCGCTCCAATTAAAATATGTACTTGTATTCGGCTTCATCTGGTTATACTGCAAGCCGATCTTTAGCCGAGTTGGGAAAAGGTTAGGTATATGATGATTGGCATAAGGAACTTAATGTTGATCGACTGAAAGAAAGCTCTCCTTCTACAGAAACTTTTTCTACGGAACGGAGTTCCCTAAATCTTGGTAATATAAATTCATTGTCTGCTGCCGTTAAACTAGGTTTTTCTTAACCTACAAAATTATTGAGGATTGAACCTTAGTAGGTATCCCATAAATCGGAAGACCTAGGTTCCAATAGTTTGTAAACCCTGGTTTCAATTAATTTGAGGTTAACACATGGTAGTCCGGTTTAGCAGTATTGCAACCTTATCGAGTTGAACTGCGAGTGGGCTTACAAGAAAAGAAAAGAAAAACCAGACCGGAAAAATAACTCATCATCACTCTCTACCCTTAGCCCCATTTATTTGGCGTCTACGTATCATGTTAATGTCTTCCACACTTTTGTATTACTTACTCGCTATCTGAAACCTAAGAAAAGTTCCAAAAGAAACTTATCGACCACCTACTAAAAAGTAAAAACTTGATAAACGAAAAAAAAAAAGCATCCAATCAATTCGAAATCCGAAAGCGACGTTTTATCACTGGCCAGTATCAACTTTTATGATTTTTAATCAACTTAAAATTATTTGAAAACCGTGCTGGCGCCAACGGTAATCAAGGTGTACCGAAAGGCGGGTTTTTGCAAAGGATTAAAGTATTCACATGGTTAAATACTTTGTATGGATTAAAAAGTAAAAATGTACCTTTTGAAGACTACTATTGTACTCCGATAAAGGGTTTTTAGAAAATTGTGTATTAGTTCTTAAGAAAGGGTTGGAGTTTGCGCTACTTGGATAAGGATGTCTTGATATTTTTTTTGGATTGTCTTTTTGTCGAAAAAACTGCTTCTTTGTTAAAAGATCTGTTGCGGAATCCTTTTGATGAAGATGATTAGATTGAGTTGCGAGTTGTCAAAAAAACTACTTTTATAAGTTAATGGTTGAATCTTTTCTAGAGTTACTTATCTTAAATTTATTTTTGGCAAAAAGTAATTAGTTATTTACACAAAAAGTGAAAACTCATACGTACATTACATCTCATCGATTTGCCAAACACATTCCAAGATCAACCTTGTAACATTGAATTGTAGTACATACCTATTCTCAAAACCACGAACCGCACCGTTCGATAATTAATCCAGTGGAACACTATCGAACCGTTAAGACGATAGCCCCTTCGCAAGATTTTATCGCCCTTAATAGAGAACAATTCGGTGGGGCTGTGCATATCGCCTGAATGGCTGCCAAAGGACATCACCTTTTGATCAATAACTGTATATAAATTACGAAGCATATGGCCCTTCCCTGCTCGAATGAGCAACGGCCCGGCCTTTGTAGCCCTATTTGTATATATTCCCGTTTGTATGAACGTGAAGTTTGCTTGCGTAACAGAAATGGACGGAAGTTAAAGAAAAAGAAGCCTTAGAGTTGGTCTATTAAAATTTTTGTTTGTAATTGAGCAATTGGTTAAGTTTAGTGGCTTGTTTGGTAAAAGTTACTGAGAAATTTTGGGGAGTCTTGAGAGTTCCTTGTGTTGTGTAAACAACAAACTTTTCACTTCATAAGTTCATTTACTTACGATGTTTAAAAGTTACTGCTACGCAATTGGGAGCGAGTGAGGGACTTATCAATACGTTTTTTAATTTAATTTTCTAGGACTAAAGAAACGGGACGTTTCATAAGGTTCGCAAGTACCTCACTTCAATTTCTTGTCAATTATCATCTTTTACTCAGGAACATCAAAATCCATTTATACACGAATATTAACCCATAGGCAAAACACTCTATCGCCAAACTTTTTACAAAATACAGATGTGCAGTCGAACAAAGCGCTACTTGAAAAGAATTTAACGCATGAAAACCTTAAGCCATAGACAATTAATACTCTACATCGACGTATTAAAGCTACCTCAGTTCGGTATTATAGAAGTAACCTCAATGCACAAGATGTTTTTCGCAAAAACTTTTGACAATAGACCCCCCGATTAGTGGGACTGAATAGGTTTGATACTTGTGTATCTTTTGTAGTAGAATCAAGATGTTTTGATTTTATTAGCTTTGATGAGGTGTCTTTTTGAGCGGGATTAGACTATCAGATTGTAGAGGGAGATAGTTTCTTACTTTCTATCTAGTTAAGTGGAGTACAAAAATGCAGTGACAGAAGAACATTTGTCTAGTTCCTAATTTTGGGTGGCTACAATCAATAAGAGAAG